>CM053770.1:131387663-131420264 GCA_028658325.1 Potorous gilbertii
CTCCTCCCCTCCCCTCCTCTCCTCTCCCCTCCCCTCTCTTGACCTGCTCTCCTATCCCCTTCTCTCCTCTCTCCTCTCCCCTCCCCTCCACTCCTGTCCTCTCCTATCTCTCCCTCCCCCATTCTTTCTCCCTTTCTTTCTGTCCTTACTCCCATTCCTTCCCTCCCTTTTCCCATAGATCTAGCTCTATAAATATCTTGTTTGTACCTAGTTGTTTACTTATTATCTCTGTCCATTAAACTGAGACCCTTCATGGTAAGGATTGCTTTTGCCCTTGTTTGTATCCTTAGCACTTAGTGTGTAGGGTCTGGATATAGTGACCATTTAATAAATGTTTACTGACTTGACTTGACACTTGGAGTCAGAGTACTTGGGTTTGAATCCTAGCTCTACCTTATCGTATCTTAGAATACTGTAGTCACTGATAGTTGACCCTGAGGACCATGAAGCGAATCATGATATATTTTAAGTAAACCTTATTTCCAGTAAAGATCTCTGTCAAGAAGTGGCAGAAAGGCTGTCATTGAGAAAATATATCATCAGAACAGGAGGTTGCTTTCATCACAAAGTATGAGTGAGGATTGATTAGTCAATAAATTTAGTACTTCCTTTATACTTTTCAAAGTGATATTAAAGATGACCTGTAATGTGTCAGGATCTTCCATGGAGACTATATTGAAGAATATGAACAAGGAATCACAAAATGAAAGAGCCTGAATAATTGTGATCTGTACCATTGGAGGTAAAAACACATTAATGGGATCATAGATCTATTGAAACATACTTGTTACATTGGACATTGAGGTATTGAATCCAAATATGGTGGTTTCCTTGTCACTAATGATCACAGTAGCTTTCTGTACCAACATTTGCAAGTCTATTCCATTTTTATTCTTTGGTCCCTTTTTTCATCTATAAGTACTCTTCTGATGATCTGGCTTAGTTTGGTCTTGTGCCAAGCTGTTGGCAAACTTGTTTCCTCTGCTTTCAGCTGTTTTGCTGTCTCCATAATGTTTTTACTCACAAGTTTTTACTCTAAATTTATTATGCCCTTGGCTATTATGTCATATTTGAATGCCAAGAAGAGTTTTTTATTCAGTAGGCAAAGTCATTGAAGAATTTTCAGCAGTGGAATGACATGATTCAAAGTATACATTGAAAGGATTATCTTGCCAGGAATATAAACATTAAACTGAAAAGGAGAAGAGAGACGTGTTAGGTGAGAAGTTTAATGAATGTTTGAACAAGGGTTAGTAAATAGAAGTGGAAAGGAGGGGCAGATGAAAGATCATAAAGGGAAAATCCACAGATTTTGACAACTGATTGCTTCTGGGGGATAAGGAAGAGGAAAGGAGGAGCCAGAAATTTCATGTACCTTGATCATTGGGAGAATGCTTTTACCATCAATAGAAAATGTTAAGACAAAAGGATGGGTAGTGGGGAAAAGACACTGAAGTTTTAAAAATGAAACACCTAATTGTTGGAAATGGAAGTGAGGGGCTGATACAAGTAGATGATTAGTTAATTTGTCAAATTAGTTAAATTAGTTAAATAATTAGTTAATTTGTCAAAGGTTTGTGATGCTGAAGGAACTGGCTTCTATTGGTTTGTGTTGTATAATATAAATTCTTTATTTTTTCAGATTAGGCCTAAATTCCCTTTGAATAGCTTATGTTTGTCCAAAGATCTAATGATGATAGTATGTACCTGAGACTAATTTATTGCTAAGGTTTTCATTGTGTACTATTCCAAATATTTTTGAATTATATTTTAGTCAATTTAATGACATTGCTAATTTTCTCTTTATATTTTATTTTGAATTTAGGATGTATTAATATTCAAATGAAGCCTTGCATCTAATCTGCCATTGGCTCTTATTTATTTACAAGCCATTATTTTAATTTGAAGAAGAGCAGTTCAGTTCTCCAATTTCAGTTTTGATCACTGAAGTAGATTAGGCCAAAGACTTATTCTATAGTGCATCACACTAGATTTACTGGTGTCTGTCCAATAACAATTCATTGTTTGAAGTAAGCAGAAATGATTGGAGGATTGGAGCTTTTTGCTACGATAGAATTTTCTAACTTTTTATCTGTTATGGATAGCAGTGCAACATTAGATGCTTTTACTGTGTCATGCCATTTCCCTATTACATTCTGAAAGAATTAATGCCATTGAGTTTTGAAAGGCATTGTTAAAGGTTGACTATAAGTGGTCAATACATAATCACTAGTGCTGCATTCTTGGATTTTATGTCTGGCTACCAGGCCCTATAAATTCTAGTTTTTGTCTCAATCAAGGATGAGTGGCAAGCTTTCCTCAATTTTTAAAAATGTCATTTAGTCCATTTTCCTACAAATTTCTTTCAATAAGCAGTTGGAAGATGGGGCTAGATGAAGCAGTTAGCTTAAGGAAGTTATGTGTTACCCCAGCTGGTAGATTACTAAATGCCAAAAAAAGGAAGAGGACTATGATTTTTATCCTAATCAATGACTCATTGCATTTATTATGCTATTAGTAGGCATGATGCTTCAAAAAATAAACTTCTAGTGAAAGCAATTAAGTACTTGTTTTATAGTATTATTTGTTGACATTTTCCTACATGTTTTTGAAAGCAATTGTATGAATCAGGTCTATAGAATTCACGAAGGAGTTTACTTCTCTACCTTCGGTTGGGCATTATGCATTTACTATCCACATTCCTAATAACAATGTGCTTATTCACTGTGACTTTGTTCCCCAAAGTTCTCTCCTTTTTCCTGTGGCAGAAACAACTAGGAAAGAGAACATTGTTCATGTTCCACTAATACTTATCATTAGACTTACTTTCATGCAACAAAACTAAGTCGTTCCACCAGGTTTTTTCCACCTAATACTCCTAAGTAGGCTTTATCTCTCTATACCATTAAGTTCCAGAACTTTAAAAAATTAATCTATTTTTAATGAAAATCTTTTAAAGTAAATTGAATATATTCCTGTCACCTTCAACAAAGTACACTAAATGTAATTTCTTTTTTTCTTGATGTTTCAGAAATTCTGCCATAGAATCTAGTTGTGATGATATATGTCACATGTTGCTATACACACTCTTGCTATAGTTATCTATCCAAAATTTAAATTCAGTTAATTAAAAAAAAAACTATTGATCACCTTTCTTTTTACATCAATATCATTCTAAATATGCCTTCTCTCATAGGCCCTTCTACTTGGTGAAAGACTTCTGGTTTTTGTATTCAATTGTAAAACTCATTTTAAAAGAAGATAATGAAAATAGATCAGACTTAAAATACTAAACTGATGATAACATTTTTTTTTTATTCCTATTGCATACTATATTCAAAAGAGGAAAGAATATAGCTAGTCTTGAAGCACAAGACCATGGCATGTTATGAAGCTGGTTGTTTAAAAACCTTGTTTGTTATTAGATGGAATGCTGGGTGTAGGCTGGTATGTTTCATATTTGCATATAGCCTAAAAGTCATATTTTTTATCCTCAACAAATATCATCTTTGTTGGAATATCTGTAGTCAGTGTAGCTACATTGAAGGCCTTTTTTACTTAGGAAAAGACATACTCCATCTAAGACTGTTTTCTTTCTTTGTCCTCCATTCCTTTCCCAAATAGTTGTAAGTTAAGGTGTCTCCTTTTTTTCTCATGCTGTTATTGAGGATGAACCAGTTGTCTTATTTAGCACAATCTTGGTGTCAATAACTATTGAAAAATAATAATAACTATTATTAGACCTAATGATGATGGCAAATTAGGAGTAACTAAATTTACTACATGAAGTCTAACGCTTTTGGTAATATCCAGTGCAAGACGGAAAACCTGACAAAAGGTAATTTTGTATTTAATTTACACACACACACACACACACGCATACACACATTTTTTTGTCTTTTTCAGATTAAGGAAAAAATCATGTAATCAGCAAGATAGTATAATGTTGTTGGATAGAATTTAGAATGTCAGGTTCAGTAATGTTGAATGTGCATTGCATATAATTATTTTGGTTTAGTAGTGATGTTAAAATGCAACTCCTTTTCCATATTAAAGTTTGGGCAATTCTTTTTATCAATAGGCACTTCCATTTTTGTTGAAGTACTTTAAAACTACCATGTCAGGTTGTAACATAATGTAGTTTTTTAAACTATGTTGTTCATAGAAATATTTTCTTCTGTGTGTCCATGTTAGAAAGCTCTGTCTATATTAGCATTTCAAAATATTTTTCAGCTTTCACTGAAGCTGTGTTTTTTGTGAATCAAATGTTAGGCTGAGTTGAATGTTTATGTGGTTTGATGCTGAATTTATATTAGATTTCTGACTACAGTTTCCAGTGAAGTAAGGTAGACAAGATTACAAAGAAATGTTTTTTTGTAACTTTTTAATATCTCAGTGTTGATTTCTGATTTTATTAAAATACCACTTTTCCTTTTCTGTATTTGCAAATGTAAGGTGTTTTATAAATATTTCAAATGTTTGATAAATATTAGCCATTGATATCACTCACTACTTTATCTATAAACAGTTTCATTGTTTCCCTTTGATTAATGTTTTCAGGATATATGAAATCATATATGACATCTGATACTTTAATCATTGATCCAAATAAAAGTAATTACCAGGGCAGTATCTTAACTACTCATGCTATCATTTTATTGATAAGTGTTTAGACTGTTGTGTTCAGATACAGAACAGCAATTGATAGTTTCCAATCAGTAAATTATTCTAGATTCAACTCTTTGTTCTTTTTAATGGAATGTGTAAATAAGTAATAATCTGACTGAAGTATGAAAGGTCGCACTAATTTACTCCTTTATGATTAAATATGAGCAAATACTATGGGAATTTGATGTCGTTTTAAGCTTTTAATGAAAAAATTATCATAGAACCAGTGAATTACATGTTAAAAGTTCATTTTTAAAAGTAGTTTTTTTGATTTCTTAATTATCTAAAAGGGCCTCTAAGTAAATATATACTATTTCCATAAAATTGCATGCAATAATAATTTCATGGGTTCAGTTTTTCTATTCTATATTTACTTCACTTTCTATATTTCTAGGATATAATTCTCATTAGATTTTCTAATATGAGTCATAGTTTTATGGGATCCTTTACAACTCTTTATAATTTTTAAGCATCTATAAAATGAGGAGATTGGACCACATGGCCTCTGAGTTTCCTTAACTACTTTCAAATGTATAATTCAAAATGTATAATTTATCTTAACCAAGAGGAAAAGCTTACTAGATGCTAGCCTATTATTTTAACATTCAGCATATTTCTGTTACCTTTAGAGATTTTTATTTATTTAGGATTAAAAATTGCTGTTAAAATGAGATACTTAAAATAACTCAAATTGGAAGGTAGAAGTGAGGCATATAATTGTGGATTTATTCAATCAATAAGCATTTATTAAATGAATACTATGTACCAGGGAGTTCTGGGAGACAAAAAAATAGTCCCTGCTCTCAAGGAGCTTACAATCTAAGAGGGGAAGCAAAGGGCAAACAAATATATACAAAGCAAGCTTGTATGGGATAAATAGAAAATAATTAACAGTGAGAAGTCACTAGAAGTAAAAGGTGTTGGCAAAAGTTTCCTAGAAGTTGAAATTTTATTTGCAATTGAAATGAAGGCAGGGAGATCAGTAGTCAGAGCAGGGGAGAGAGACCATTCCAGGCATGGGTCACAGTCAGAGAAAATACCAAGAGATGGACTGTTTTGTTTGTCGAATAGCCAGCAGGACAGTGTCACTAGATGGAAGAACACATATCAGGGAGTAAGGTGTAAGAAGACTGGAAATGTAGGAGATGGCTAGGTTATGAAAGATTTTGAATATGAAAAAGAGTATTTTGTATTTGGAGGCACTAGAAAATCAATAAAGTTTATTGACTGGAGGACAGTGACATGATCAGATCAGTTTGTTGTAAGAGAAAAGAAAGAATGGGATCACTTGAACAGATAGAGGAGTTAGGCTTGGTAAGGAGTAAGGTCATTTCATGTTAGGGGTGAAAGAGGAGAAAGTGGTAGAAGGCCTTTGAGTGATAGGAGATTGGGAAGAGGGAAGAAGAGGGAGCTCAGGGCAGTTAGTCTCATTTATTTATTTTCGATGAAATTTGATAGATGTTTCTCAGCTGAGAGAGCCATGGGAGTTTTGAGGAAGGATAAAAAGCATTAGAAGAGCTGCTGTGGAAAGTGGGGTAGTGAATTGATAAGGGAGATGTGGTAGGATTACCTAGCAGCAGTGAGGACCCAGTTGACATAGTATAACATAGATTTGTATTTTGACGTTTTGGAATTCTTGAATATATGATGGCAGGATCAAGGGTAATGGTCATCTTTATGTATGCCTAAGATGGTGTGGAGGAGTATCTCATGATAAGTGAATTGGTTGAGGACCTAGATGTTTAGGGTATATACGGGAGAGTCAATGTGTATGTTGAAGTCCCCTAGTATGAGGGCAGGAGTTGAGAAAGAGAGAAAAATTATGAGTCATGTACTGAACTCATTGAAGGAAGTAGAGTTGTGAACTTCAGCAGTTTGTAGACAACAGTTACCAGGATTTTGATTGGGTGGTATATGAAAAACATGAACCTTAAAGGAACAAAGATTACTGAGAGATATAAGAAGGGGAAGAAGGGAGATAAAAGCAATGGGGATCAAGGAGTATTCCAATTGCCTTACCTCTACCAGTGAGTGAAGATGCATCTATTATTGGAAAGGATGCCCAAGGTGGCTGTGCCATCAGGAAGAGACAGATTTCAGTAACAGCTAATAGATGGAACAAGAGAAAAAGATTTATATTGAAGGGAAGTTTGTTGCCTATGGAACAGACATTCCAGAGGGCACAGTGGAAGAGCTGTGTGGAATTAGCTTGAAACTTTGAGGTAGGGGGGTTGAAAGAAGAATGGGAATGAAGAATTTGTTAGTGGGGGTGGAGTGTAGGGGGTGGGGAATTAGATTTGGATGATGAATTCCAGGCATTCAGAGTTACTTGGATGGGAAAGGTGTGACCAGGTGTGAGAATGTTCATCGTTGAATGCAGGGTACCACTCCTCTTACCCCAAAAGATAGGCAGAGCAGGAGATGAAGGATCTGAAGTGAAGGGGAAAGTTGTTCTTCTTTGCCCTGGAGAACCTTCTCCACATCCCACTTGGGAGATTAGGCTGGTAACAGAAAGTGGAAGTTGCCTTCCACTGGTACAGGTGGTAATGGTTGTTTTGGGGCAAATGAAAGATGCTTTGTCTTGCCTCTTGTCAGAGGACATATTCCACTCATCAGGAGATGGAAGGCATATGGTACTAGTGCAGGGTCTGAGGTGTTCTCACCTGAGGAGGCTGGCTATCAAGTAGTAGCAGGAATGGTAAACTCCCTGTGCATCAGATGGAGGACAGCAGGCCTCCCCCCTCACAGCCTTTCCTTAGGGGATAGGCTGTATCCAGCAAAAAGGAGGAGGTGGAAGTTACAAGGTGGTAGCATGGAAGTGTACTAAATGAATAATTCATAATAATTGTTATTAATTGTATTTGGTTAAAGATATACCTATGTAAGTTCTAGAAAACAGCATTGATTTGTAAGTGGTGTTCCATTAAATTATTTTAGTGCCCGCTGAGATTCAAACCTCAAATTGGAGACTTTCAGATAGCTAAAGTTGAAACGTAAGTTGTTTACCATTTGTGATCTAAACGTTTTACCACAGTTCTTTCAAAAATTCAAAATATATCTCTATTAAGGAATATACAAGATACTGTGCCTACAAAGATAGAAATGACATAGGTCTTTCTTTCAAGTAACTACTCACTTTCCATGACCTATTCCTTCACTCCACCTCTGCTATACACGAGAATTTTCATACCTTTGTTTTTGCCATTACTTGCAAATGTACCATGTTCAAGACTTCTGAAGTCTCCTTATTTAACCATAATCTTGGCTTTTCACTTCTTCCTCTTTCTCCCTACTCTCTGTCCATGCCATGACCTCTATTCTCTCAACCCCTCGGTTCTCTCCCAGGCCATTTATTTTCCCCATCTTGACCCCTTGCTGAACTGAATCAACTCTACATTGACCTTTTTCTTGAAAAAGGTCATTCTTCTCATTCTTCATTCTTCATTCTCGGTCTTTACTTCTAAGTGTGTGCTGCTGAATGAAGGTAGAGAAAATCACAAAATCATTCTGACAAGGTCTACTATAAATTTAAGTTACATGACCTCAACTGGGCCCTCACTGCTGCTAAAGTAATCCTACTATACCTTCATTATCAACTCCCTATCCCATTCTCCACAGTGGCTCTTCCATACTTTTCATCCCTCCTGAAACCCAAAATCTTTAAGCAGGGAATCTGATTAGAAAGCTATTCTCATTATAAAAATAAGTAACATGTGCTTGAACTTTGGTGCTAGAAGTGAGAATACAAAGAGAGAACTGGGGGAAAGAAATACTGAAGAATTTGAATTTATAGGACTTGGCAAGTCCTTGCATGAGACATGGATGGGTCAAGATTTAGGAACAGAACCCTAGAATAATAGTAAAATTAGAATGAGCAAGTTTTAGAGTGAGTAAGTATTGTTTGAATGAAGACATCTTGGGAGAATAGATTTGGAACTGGAAGTGACTTTAGAGATAAACTAGTTTAACCTCTTCATTTTGCAAATGAGGAAACACCCAGGGAGGTGAAAGTTTTTGTCCAAGGTCATACAGATTATAAATGACAGACACAGAGTTCAAACTCAGTTCCTCTGACTCTAAATCCCAGTATCCTTTCTTGTAGATCATGTGAATTTGGTTCTATATATTTTAAATTTGTTTCTTTGATGCTCAAGTGAAAATTAGTTCTACTATCCAGAACGGCAGTTACAGCTGTATGCACTTATTTGAGAGGCATCTACTAAAGGTGATGATTTAAGTAAAAGGAGTAGATGAAGATTCCAAGGAAGAAATTGTAAAAAAACTGACCTAAAAGAGATCCTTTGGAACATGTAATTGTAGGAGATGAGAGAAAAAAGAAGAAGCTGAGAGAGGAATATATACAGACAGAGGGATGAATATGAATACTTAGAAAAGTAGTAGATAGAAGTAAGGAAAGTACATTGTGATAGAAGTCAGAGTAACCACTTTAAACCAGTTTTTAAAAGTTACAGGGAATTCACAAAAGATGAAGACTGAAAAATATCCAATTACTCCTTGTCAATCTTCTCTGTACATAGAGAACAACTTCAGTTATTCAGCGATACTAGTGCTCTTTCTAACAAAATGGCTTAGCTAAGAAATTCTTGACTTGCCTTAATGATAATTATATCCTTCAAAAACTGGAGAAAATGAGAACCACTATTCTCAACATGATTCTGATCATTAAGGAGGAATGTGTTGTTGAAATCAAATTGATGGAACTTTGGAGGGAAGTACTCACATATTCTGAAATATTTAATTGAGAAGAAAAAAGCTGTTCATAGACTGATCAGTATGTTCAAGGAATCTATCAACCAACATAGATTTTTTTAAAAGATGTATAAAAGGTGGAAACATGAATAGTCAAAAAATTATGAATAAAGAGAAAAGTATGACATAGTCCTGTTATTACAAGGATCAGAGCATTAAATATCATAATACACTGCCTCTAGAAAGCAATGCTAAGGACAACAAACAACATATATTTAAAAAAAGTTATATTGGGGAAAAGAAGAGTAGCAAAGAATTAATAGGACTAGTTGGTGGGGACTGGAGGAATGTTGTACAGTGAGGAGAGGACAGAAATATTCAATTCCAATTTTGCTTCTCTTTATTATGCTAAGTGAAGTGATAATTTTGTACTGGAAAATATCTAATAGGGAATTATACTTAAGGCAAGAAGGAGAAGATAAACTTTATCCCAAAATATTGAAATAAATGATAAAATCTTTTTTGAGTTGTACATCTGTAATCCCGAGTACTTCTAGTGAGTATAGCTCTAATTGCTTAAAAAGAAAAAAGCATTTCCTTACATTTCACCTGACATCTACTTTTCTGCAATGTCTAAGTATTGCTCTTGGTTCACTCCTCTGAGACCAGACATTATCATCTGTAATATCTTTTCCACATGATAGTTCTTCAGATCACAAAATTTCAGTGTTAGAAGGGAATTTCAAGGTCATTTAACCCAACTCATTCATGAAAAAGAATCTATGATATAATTGAAAGGCAGTGTAGCATAGTAGATAGGGCATGACACCTAAAGTTAAGGAGATCTGGCTTCCAATGCTTCCTCAGATACTTAGTAGATATATGCCCCCGGCAAGCTTCTTTACATCAGTTTCCTCATCTGTAATTTAGGAAGTTGGATTCAGTGGCCTCTCAGGTTCCTTCTAACTCCAAATCTATAATTGTATATTACAAAGATGCTTATGATTAGTGGTCATTCAATATTCACTTAAAAACCTCTAATGAAGGTGAACCCACTGTTTCCCAAAACAGCCCATTAATTTTTTTTTAGGTAGCCAGAATTTCCTGGAAGTTTTTCCTCACATCAGACCTAAATTTGCCTCTTTAGAACTTTCACTCATTGCTTCTTCCATATAGGAGTACTTCATTTATTATCAGATACCTGTCATATCCACTCCAACCAATGTGCCTAATCTTTGCTTCTTGGGGTTTAGCATTCCCAGTTTTTTTCACCTGATTCTCATGTGGCATGATTTTGACATCTTTCACTCCAACTTATTTATTTCTTTTTTAAAAAGTGGTATCCAGAAGTAAATGCCGTATTCTAGGTGTGATCTAACTACCAGAGTAAAGCAGAACAATTATATTCCTTGTCCCTCTCTTAGCGCTACTTAAGATCACATTAGAGATGGGGTTTTATTTTTGTTTTTACTTCCATATCACACCACTGACTTTATTGAGCTTGTAGCTTATTAAAAATCAAAGACTTCCCCCCTAAACTGCCTAGCAACCTCCTCTCCCCATTTTATACTTGGATTAAAAAAAATTAATTCCACAAGTGTAAGATTTTACATTTATCCCTATTAAATTTCATCTTACTAGATTTGATTCAGTATTCTAACTTAAGATTGTTTTGGAATCACATTCAGCTATTCAGTGTGTTAGCCATCTCTTCTACCTGCAATTTTTATAAATACTTCACCTGTGCTTTTCTCCAAGTTATTGATAAATATGTGAAAGAGGCAGAGATTTGTAAGGCACTCTATTAGAGACTTCTAAGTCACATCAGAATTGTTACTGACTGCTCAATATTATCATCTAGAACAGATTTTTCCAACTTGTCACCAAAAATAGCCTGAGACTGTGAAATGATTTGTGATTTGTTAAAATGAAACTATGGTCAAAGAACATTAGCAGTTTTCAGAAGACAGAAAAATGATCAATAACCACCTGAATTCAAAATCAATAATAACCAGAGAAAAGCAAATTAAAACAACTCTGTGCTGACAGAGATGGAAAAATTAATTGTTAGAAGGGCTTTAAGAAGATAAACATTTTTTTACATTCAGTCACTTCCCTTCTTATCCTAGCTGCATTAATATTATCCTTTTCAATCTCAAGTAATCAAACAGCTATTTTATCTTTTGTAATTGCCTTTATCTCTTGTTTGTTTAAGAGTATACCCTTTACCTGTAGACATGAGTGTATTTGATCAATTTCTCTCCTAATTTTTTCATAATATAATCTTTAATGTTAAGGTGTTTTAGAATGTATTATGAAATATAGGTAAGCCTGGTCCAGACTGCTTTTGGTTTTCCAAGAAGTTTTTTTTCCTAGATAATTTATGCTTTCTACCTTTTATTGAGTTCTGTTGTTTTCAGTTCTCCATTGTCTAGTCTATTTTTAAACCAAAGCTAGATGGTTATGATGACTGCTGCTTTATGATATAGTTTTGAGTTCTGGAAGTGCCATTCTCTTTTTGTCCCTACTTGTTTCCACAATTCTCTCATATTCTAGAATTTTTTTTCCAAATGAATTTTATTGTCAAATTCTGTAAAGTATTCCTTTGGTAATTTAATTACTATAGAAAAATTACTTTTGGTATAATTTGTTTTTATTACATTGGCATGGCTTTTCCATGAAGACTGAATAATCTTCCAGGGATTTAAGTTTTTTATTTCTTTAAGGGACATTGAATTTATACAAGTCTTTTGTGTGCTTGGTAGGTCATTCCCTAAGATATTTTATATATTTTTTAGTTATTTGAACTGAATTTATTGAATTTATACAAGTCTTTTGTGTGCTTGGTAGGTCATTCCCTAAGATATTTTATACATTTTTTTAGTTATTTGAACTGGGATTTCCTTTTTTATTATTGCTTCTTGTTTTTTTTAATCATATAGAAATGCTGTTATTTTTGAGGATTAATTTTGTAGCCTGCAACTTTGTCAAAGCTATTGCCTGAATTAGTATTTTTGCTGATTCCTAGAGTTTTCCAACCCTGTAATCAGCAAATGTTAAGTATTTTTCAGTCGTGACCTCTTTGGGAGGTCTTCATGACCTCTTTGGGAATTTTTTTGGGAAATAGGGATGATATTATCTCCTCTTTACCTATCTTTATGCATTTAATTTATTTCTCTTGTTTTACTGCTGTTGCCAGCACTTCCAGAAAGATATCAAATATTGATGGTGAGAGTGGGTAACCTTGCTTCCCCTGGTTATGTGTTGGGAAAAGTCCGGCTTTGCCCTGGTTGCCATGGCACTTGATCGGCCCCTTTGGGGCGTCTCGGGGCCAGCTGGTGGTGTGCGTCCTTGTTTCCTGGTCAGTACATCCTTTAGCACCGTCGCAGGGGGAGGCTGAAGACTACAAACACCTCCGCGGAAGACTGGGAGAACTGGAGGAACCGAATTGTTTGGCGGAGGGAACCGCACTATGCCGGCCGGCGGCACTGCAAGTGTGGTTGGGGGGAGTTCTGTAAGCGTGGTTGGGGCGGGTACTTTGACCGTGGTCGGGGCGGCTGTCGCCGGGCTGCCCCTCTACCGCCTCTACCGCCAGACCACGGGACACGGTAGGTTACTAGTACCTGATCATGCTTTAGGCTACTCTGAGGCTGATACCTGTTAAGGGCTGAATCATTAAAGTCACCGTTAGTGCAGATATGTATGCAACATTTTTATGCATCAATAAATGGAAATATTTCTAAGTCTGTGTTGTCCCAGAATATTGCACTGGAATTTTTCACAAAGTTAAGATTCCTATTCACAAACCAGTCATTGGAAATTCTAGTAACGTTTGAAGCGGACAGTATTTTAGCAGACTACAGTGCTTCTCTTTTGAAGAATAATAAAGGCTTAATCCTCAGCAAGTAGATAGGCCGATATTTTTCTTCATTGATACTGAATTTGCTGAAGATCCAAAAATGACTAAAGTTGATCTTATCACTCCTTTTTACACGTTTTTCGAGACAAAAAAGACATAAAGTTGCCCGTTTCAGATTATAATTGAAATTGGAAATATCTTTCCTTTGCCCTTTCTAAGTTTTCCATCACAGTTTTATGATTTTTGAAAAATCATGTTCTCAAATCTTTTTGAAAGAATATTAGTGGAAAAAGTTTTTATTTTAAACTGGAATCAAATGTAATATTTTTCTCATAGACTACTTATGTTAGACTTTAATTTGTATGAGACCACAAATATAGAAATCTTGGTGTAAATTTCACATTCAAATCACACTAACAGATTTGTCAAAAATAACGTTCAAATTATACTCATTTGGGGGGTGGTGTATCAAAAAAGAAAAATCAACTCAGTTCTTAAAATTTCAGATATGGAGCTGCTAAGATCACACAAGTAACAAAGCTACTTTTAGTCTTAAATCCTGTGCTAATGGTATTTGTGATATTAAAAAAAGTCTTTGTCCTTTGTATGATTTTTAGCATAAAAGAATGTTGTGTTTTGTCATAGGCTTTTTCTGCATCTATTGAAATTATCATGTGAATTTGGAAGTTTTTGTTTTTGATATGATTATGTTGATTTCTAGTGATGAACTTTCTTTGCATCCCTGGTATAGATTCTACTTGGTCATAATGAGTAATTTACTAGAGGAATTGCTGTAGTCTGATAGAATATTAAAAAAAATTTTAGGCAATATTAATTAATGATATTGGCCCATAGTTTCCTTTCTGTATTTTATGTTTCCTTATATTTTTGTTTCATAAAAAGATTCTGGTAGGATGCTTTCTTTTCTGGTTTTTAAGAATAATTTGTGATATATGGATACTGCCTGTTCTCTAAAAGCTTGACAAAAATCAGGACCAGGAGTTTTTTCCTTTGGTAGTTCCTTTACAGTCAGATTTGTTTTGAGATTTGAGATAACTTAGGTTTTTTTAAGATCTCTAAATGGTCCTTTGATAGTTTGGGGAATTTATATTTTTGAAAGTATTACTATTTCTTTTGTGTTCTCAGTTTTGTTAATGTATTATTATGCTTAACATGTTCTGATTCTCTGCATTTTTTTCTGATTTTATTGTAGTTTTACCTTGTTTATTTGATATTTTTATTTGATTTTCTGCTCTCAGCTTTCAAATCAAATTAAGAGTTTATAAGTTTGATTAGTCATTTCAGTTCAACAGCTTTCAGTTTTATCATTTCTACATTTTTTGTTTACAATTTATATATTTCACCTCTAATTTTTAATATCTTCTCTTTTGTTCTTATTTTAGGTTTGTTTATTGACTTCCTAACTTAAAAATGCATATTTAATTCATTAACTCTTCTATTTTGTTAATGTATGTTTATAAGGATGTGATTTTTCCTGATGATTGCTTTTGCTGAATCCCAGAAATTTTGTCATGTTGTTTCATTATTATCATTTTCTTTTACATTATTATTAATAGTTTCTATAATTTGCTTTTTGACTCCTTTATTATTTAAGATTTCATTGTGAAATCTCCTTGTGTTTGTCATCCCTGAACCAAACACTATTTTTACTCTATTGTCTGTAAAGAATCTTTACTATGTCTGCCTTTATACATTTGTTTGCAATATCTCTGTTCCATGTAGTGCTGAGAAATATTTATATTCTTTTGCAGCCCTATTTAGAAGACTAAGTTTTAACTCTAGTTTCTCCAGGCATTTGTTCAATTCCTTTTATTTTTCTGTTAGACTTATCTAGAACTGAAAGACGGATATGTCATTATTGTATTCCTATCTGTATCTTCATGTAACTCAGTTTCCTTTATGAGTGTGGATACTAAGGTGTTTGGGGTATATATGTTTATTACTAATATTAATTTGTTATCTATGGTTTCTTTCAGCATAGTATAAGTTTCCTTATTTATCCCGTTTTTTAAAAATGTCATTGTTTTGTCTCATAGCATGATGGTAACTCCTGTTTTATTTTTTGGACTTGCTTGATTCGTAGCAAATATTTTTCTATCCTCTTTTGTGTATGACTTAAATATGTTTCTTGTAAGCATTATAGGGTTTTGTTTTCTTATCCAATCTTTCACTCTTTTTTGTTTTATTGGATTGTTTAATCTACTTAAAGTTATTAGAGGTTCATATTTTGTTTCATTTGACTCTAATATATTTTTTTAAGTTATGGTTTTTTTCCCACCATTTCTGCTGTAAACACAGTTCTGTGTTCTTTGATTTACTTTACCTTAATCTTTTTAAAGATGACTTTTCTATTTGGCTTTCTTCTCCTCAGACCTCATCCCTTCCTCTCATTTGTTACTCTTTTTCCTTCGGGGTTTAAATTATTAGTTCCTGTTTTCTTTCCTACTTATATCTGGTTATATAATTCTTCCCCCTTTTTCCCTCTCAATCAAATCAATTCACCCTTCTTCTTCCCCTTCAACTAGTCCTGTTCATTAGGTTTTTAAATTTCATTTTTTGTGCCCCTTTGCAAAAAGAATTTTTCTTTCTTCATTATTCATGCTCTTTTTCTGTTGGATTTAGACCCTCATTATCTGATTCATGACCCCTGTAATTATCTGGTGTCTCTGTTTTCTCTGTATTCCTGATGCTGTCAAAAATTCCTAGGCCCTTTATTCTACTTTCTACTACTGCCTTATAGAAATTGCCCTGCATATTACCATCTTTCATTGTGCCTTACTCTTTAAACAATGTCAGTTACTGCAGAGAGGATACTGCTCCAAGTTTTGGTCCTTAACCATTACGTCCCTGATGATGTAGTGCACCACTGAAATATATGCCTCTCTGCTTAGTTCTCTCACTCCCATTTGCCTCAAAATTTCTCCCATTTTCTCCTATTTTCCCCAGTGACAGTTGACTCCAGGAGTTCAAATTCTGACCCCTCCTAAGGTTGGATGAATGGACATTCCAAGCATTAAAAGCCCTGGCTACACTCGTAAAGCCTGTATCTCCTTTCACAGACCATTTTTATTCACCTGTTGGAGAATTCATCAGTTGAACTTCCTCCTAATATGATTCCCCCTTTTTTTCAAACTTTTCTCATTTCTCTTCACCCATTCCCCTGTAAGTGCTCTTTTCTTTATGGGATTACACCTTTCCTTCATTGCTAGCCCTAGATTTGACCTTGGTACATCACACATTCCTTTCTATCTCCCTGCTCCCCTAATCTACTTTTTATCTTTCTCTCTCTCTCTCTCTCTCTCTCTCTCTCTCTCTCTCTCTCTCTCTCTCTCTCTCTCTCTCTCTCTCTCTCTCTCCCCTATTATGTTATAATGTAGTTCCATAGGCAGTTATCAGGTTCTGGCCATGTTCTGTCTATAATGCCCCAGGTGTGCCTCTTTCCTTTTTTCTCTTTAGGACTTCCACCTTTCATCATTCTCCTTGTGTTTATTTAGAAAGCAGTTTCTAACTGGTCTCTCTGCTGTCACTCTGTTGCTATTAATGACCTTAGCTACTGCAAATATTCACACCTTCTATATTTTTGTTGTCTGGGGTATTTGAGAAGCAAATAATATCTTCAGTAACAAACTCTGTTATTGAACATCCATCTTTTTTCATTTATAGTTAAACTTGCATTTGCAGGATAGGTCACCCTGTGCTGCATTCTGAGCTCCATTGCTCTCCAGAACACGTTCTACAGTCTCTTGTGTTTTCTGATGGAAAAATAATAGCCTTGGATTATTCAAATTTTCCTTTCCTTTGTATTTTAAAATCTTTCCCCTGATCTTCCCACCAGTCGAATTTGTTTCTTAATTGAATTGTTAAATTTAACCTCCGTGTGTTTGGAGTTTTCAGCTTTGAATTTTTTTTTTCTGGAGGTGACTTGTGAATTCTTTCAGTTGGAATTTCATTTTCTTTGTTGAGAAGTTCTGGGTCGTTCCCTTCTATAAATTCTTGTGTTATGGTGTTAAAGTTTTTTTGTCCCTTCTTGTTCTTCTGGGAGACCCTTGATCTTTAGTTTGTTTTTACACATCCTCTATTTGAGGTCGTATTTTGTTTGCATAGTGAGCATATTGTCTTTGTTTTCTTCTCATCTTACTGATTGTCCTTTACTTCTCTATATTTGTGCTACCAACCTATTTTTCTCCTGGTAAATTTTATTTTAGCATTTCATTTTCTATTCTGCCCTTTATTTTTGTTGTGTAGATCATAAATTCTGCTCTCATAGTTCTCACTTCTCTTTTGAATCACTCAGAAATAGTGTTTTCTTTTCATTATCTCACATTCTACTGGGTCCTTTGTCTTACCAGGTTTTGCATCATTTTGTTTTGTTTTGCAACATTTATTCAGAGATTCCTAACTTTGATTGTTAGATCTAGAGGCTGTATTTCCTTGTGTCATTTTTTCCTTTTTTGATCTATCTGCTTATGTTTAAGTCCTTGAGTTTTCTTCTTCCTGTGATCTTTGGTAATTTTAATCTCTTCTCTTTACCCCTCCAATTTTCTCCTATTTACTTTTAGACTTTATCCCTTCTGGTGGTGATTTCCTTGGGAGCTGCATTTCAAAGCATTTTAGTCTCCTATGCTGGGCAAGTTACAGTTCACCAGCCTAGGTCTCTTTCCCAGACGACTTTTGCAGGGGTCAGAATTATCCCCAGGTGGAATTTTTTTCTCTCTCAGATTTATTAGAGTATTATATAGTCCTCATCCCTCCCTCCTTAACAGTGCCCTGTTCTGATATCCTGTCCTGGCCCGAGGGACAAGAACGGGGACCTGGAGGACGAAAAAAGGGGGCAGGGGACAGGAGACGCGGAGAATGGAGACAAGACAGGCTTTCTGATCAAGTCTTGTTTATTGAAGGGCGGAGTAGCAGTAATTATAGTTGTACTAGAGGAAGGAGGGGGTTTCCAGAGGGCAGAAGCAAAGAGGGGCAATAAAGATTGAGATAACTGAGGAAAGATTAAGATAACCGAAGAATGTTCCAAATCCCGGGTGGCATGTCACAAGGCCGGATGTTTGCTGCGATGGGGTAGTCCAGATAGCTTTTGGCTTCCCACAATATCCTATGCCACTGGTATGCTAGTGTTGTGGGGTTGTGCTAATTCTAGGGGATTGTCCACCCTGGCACTGGCAAGTTTGTCCTGTGGGCACTATAAGAGTGGTCTTTCAGCACTAGAAGAACCGTTGTACCTGTAGTACTGGCCGTTGAGAGCTTTGCAGCACTGGTCGTCAGGACTGTGTTTTGTTCTTAAAGGAGTGCCTCCTGCCATGATGACTTATTGGTACTATCAATGCAAACTTAGTTAGCCTTGAACCAGGGTCACCATAACATTAGAAAGAAGCAGGAACTAGGGAATAGGTTTGGGTTTTGTTGCAAGTCCTGACCTATTTTTCAAGTCCTTGGGTCTGTTAACTTTTTTGTTTTTGTTTTGTATTTGTTTTTTTCTAATTAAACTGTTTATTAAGTAACTATTATGGATGAGACACTGCCCTAGGCACTTAGAGATACAAAGATAGAAAATAATACTTCTACTCTTCAGGAATTTTTAGTCTAATGTGGGGAGCATGACATGCACAAACAAGTACAATACAAGGTAGAAGGTGGTGCAAGCAAAATACATCCAAAACTTTAGAAAATGAGGGTATGATCAATTTTTACATAAGGAGTCAATGACTGATTTTCATATTGTGTGGGACCCAAAAGTTTATAAAATAAGGAAGTATCTCAAAGTAGGAACAGAAAGTATTTTATTCAATTATCCTGAGAAAGGGACGGCACAACCACCAAGGCAGATTAGTGGAATGAGGCCACTCACAAAGAACAAAGCACATTATATATTCTAATGCAAAGAATTCTGCCCTCCACTATCTCACCTTTCCATTGGCTGAGAGGCAGGCTTACAATCCAGGCATGAAAAGCTAAACAAAGAACCAGGGAGTCAAGCACATCCAGTCCAAACATACCTCCCTATTTGGCAAATAACTTCTGATGTGGCATATCTATAGCTAAAATAATGGAGAGAAGGGGAAGCAGAGTTTTACCTTATTTGGCAAGCTTAATGCATACGTCGCCGTAAAGCTCCATAGATTAGGTAATGTCCAGTGAGTCCTCACTGCCCACAAGCTCAACATCCCCTTGTATGGTAGAGTCTTACTCTGAAACAGCATTAAGAAAAGAAAAAGAGGGGGGTGTGTGTGGGGGGGGGCACTTACTGCCCCCAGACTCTGGATTCCTAGAAACTAAATATCTGAATCTTACAGAATCAGTTTCCAAATTCATTTTTATTCTATATTCCTGTCATGTGAAATCTTCACTAAAACTTCATTCCATTCAGTATAATACTTTTAGGTTTGCAAAGCCTCACAAAAACCCTATGGTAGATACTGCCATTTATCAAATAATGAAATGAAAGACCCAGTGAGGTTTCATATTCTACTTTTCCTCATTTCAAGTCCAACACCAGTTTCCACCATGCCACGTTTACCTCTATACCAGGGATAAGTCTTCAGGGAAGAAATGACCCCCTGAACTAAGAATTGATGAGAGTAATTTCAGTGGGCAGATATTAAGGAAGGCATTTCAGGTATGAAGTAAAGTCTACAAAAAGCATTACAGTGCAGAGTAAGATTGGACAATTGCTTTTCCAGGTCATGTGGAAGAACAAAGATGAATTGTTCGTCATTTATCCTAGAGACCACAGAGAGCTGCCATAGGTTTTAGGCAGGTAAATAGTATAATTAGACTTGGATATTAGCTAGATTATTTGGCAGCTCTGCAAAGTGTGGTTTAGAGACCACAAGACAAGAACCAAGATATATATTTTATTTTAGAGAATCATTCTTCTTCTGTCCTCCAATCCAAAAAAGATTCTATGCCAATTTTTTTGTCCCCAGTTTCAATCCTGTTGAGCAAGTGAGAGGGAATACTTGCTTTTTCCCCTGCTTTTGGCAACACACATGGCAGCTCACAAAGGCGTAGAAGTCACCCCGCTTCTCAAGTAAATCTGCCTTAAATCTTCCTTACACGCTGAGACAGGAGTCAGAGGTTGACATATCTCCAGGGATGTTTTCAGGGAGTAAGCAGCCAGTTACTATACTAGCCAGTAAATGATATATCTGTCTTCAGTCTCATCAGGTCCTATGATCTTCAATACTTGTTGTCACTTTATCCCAAAATAATGTACTGTTAGGTCTCCTGCCAGGATTCTGGGAAGCTGGTTTTCTCGAACCTTAAATTGCCCCAACAGCTCAGTGACCTCCTTTTTTGTCATGACAACATGCCCTGGATGTTGTACAGCCTTGAGTGTAGCAGGTCTGGGTGAGGGGTTCTGAGTGAATTCAGGGTCAAGGAGTATCAGTTGATGAGGTGTTTTTTTTTTTGTTTGTTTCTTTTGAATTCTAAATGTCTTAGAGCATGAAGACAGCTGTAATTGCTTTAACTTTGGCACAAAGTCTGATAATTTGTGGTCATCAGAGAAAATGTCTAGTCCTCCATCATGTTGTTCATGTGATCCAGAAATTGCTATATATTTTTATATCACTTCTGAATATATTTCTGCTTCTTTATAGTAGGCTATTCCTTGTTTAAAAAAAAGATTTATAGAGAAAGAAAAGCATTTCATTAAAACCAAAACCTTGTACTTATGGACCTAAAGGGCCACATGAAACTAAAAGTATCCTTGTCTTTATTTTACAAGAATAAAAACAGTAGCTGGGAGAGGATCATGGTTCTTGTCCAAGATTAACATGTTGGTAAATACAGGGATGAAATTTAGAAACTGAGTCTTCCTGATTATAAGAGGAGCATAGTCTCTACTTATGCTATGTTGCCTTTCATTCTGTTCAGTACTCTCTTCATAAAAAAACTATGATACTGTATTTATTATACTTTATTCAATTTTTCTTGGATGAGCCGGCCCTAATTACTTTAAAAAATATATACATTTTTCACTGTTCAGTTTGTTGATCTTTAAATTCTTTATAGTTTCTACATAGTTGACAGATCTTAATAAGTGTATGTTGATTTATTTGTCCATTAGAAACAAAATTGGAAGCTAATAGTTTATAATTTATTTACTTTCAGTTTTTGACATACACTTCCACAAGATTTTGAATTCCAAATTTTCTCTCCATCTCTCTCTTCCCCCTACGCTGGAAAGCATGCAATTCAACCACCTAATTCCCCAATCTGCTCTCCCTTCTATTACTCCCTCTTCTCCCATCCCTATCCCCTCTATTTTCCTATAGGGCACGATAGATTTCTATACCCCATTGCCTGTACAATTTCCCACTTGAATGCAAAAACAATTTTTAACATTTGTTTTTAAAGCTTTGAGTTTCACATTCTCTCCCTTCCTCCCCCCCACCTACTCTCATTGGTGGGGAGAAAGCAAGGAATTCGATATAGGTCATACATGTGTAGCCATATAAAATACTTCCATAACAAACTAGTACTTTATAATGGATGTAATTTCCAGCTATCATTTATAAATATGCACATTATTACGTTGTTGTTTGTTCTAGGTTTTTATCCTGGCTTCATCTTTTTTAATCATGTTATACTTTTGGTGAATTATTTATGTACCTTTATGTCTTTTTCTTCTATTACCTATGTCAAATAGACTTTTAAAATCTTATGTCATATAGAGTGTGTGTGTATGTGTGTATGTATGTATGTATGTATGTATGTATACACACATACCCAGCCTTGAACTTTATCTTGGATTTTGTTCTATTTTTCTTGAAATATTCTGGACAGATCACTGTTAGAATACCTGTGTGCCACAGTTTGGGAAGGAAGTTAATAAAGAGCATATCAAAGAAAGCAAGTGGGATGGATGGTGAAGAGCTTTTGAGTCTATGACACAAAGATTGTTTGAAGGAGCTAGGATGCACCTGGAAAAAATTTGAGAGGGATTTGGTAGTTGTCTTTTGTAGAGCAATCCCACAGAAGAGAAATTTGCTTTGTTCTGATTAGTCACTAAGGGTAGAAAAGGGACAGTAGGTAGAAGTTGAAAAGAGAAAAATTTAAGTAAGTTTGGTAGGTAGGAAAAAGTTCTTAACACATAGTGCTGAGTAATAACGAAATGGGCTGTCTAGAGATTTTCAGTTATTGGAGGTCTTCATGCAGGGGCCAGATGACTACTTGTTGAGTGTATTGTAGTGAGGGTTCTTTTCCCAGGATAGTTTGCACGAGACAACTACTAGGTACCTTACCAACTCTTAAAATTCTGAGATTTTATGACTGTCTTAATTTGTAAAGTCCATTTTGGATTTTGTTCTCATCTCTCCCAATTAGATTCAAAAGCAAAGTTGAATTCTATTTTATTTTTTAAATGCTTAATTTATATATCTATATATATGCATTTACAGAAATATTTTACATGTACATTCTTTTATATCTGTGTTTATATTTATGTATACACATATATGAGGGAGAGGTGGGTCCTTGTCTATGTATACATTTGTATGCATAACACAGTGAAAGTGGACCTATAATTAACCTTTCTGGGTACCATTTACCATGTTCTTGTTTATTTTTTCTTGTGAATGCCTTATAATGAGTATTTTGGAAACAAAAAAATATTACATTACTCCCATTGAACTGATTCTAACCATAAGCTGTTTAATATTATTTAAGCATTTGTTGTGAGTTATCCTCCTGATATTCTCTTTTGCTGTTTAGATTATATTGTTTTCTTTGTTATTTTAAAATTCTCTAATTCTTCAAGGGAATATTTGTTTTCCATGTAATAACTACAACATTTCAACTCGACAGGTTCAGAGCAGGATGCAGAACTTAAACTTGCCCAAGAACGGGCTGAAATAGTTGCCAAATATGACCGAGTAAGTATCTGTATTTACTTTCTTGTGAGTTTAGTTTTATCAAAAAGTTAAAAATAGAATACATTAGCCTGGAGAGCTTAAATTACAAGAACAGTTTATTTATTTCAAGTAAACATTAAGATTATCTTTTTTCATTTAGTAAACATTGGGATTATCTTTTTTCTTTATTGTTTCTATAGTTCATAATTAGCAGGGATTTTTTGCTTTTAAATCTTCATTGGTGTAAGGCTCTCCTGTTAAACAAACTTTCTTCACCAATGCAGATTGGTGCTTGCTTTGCAGCCTAGTCTGAGAGACCTGCCTGGTGGCACTGAGAAATCAAATGAACTTATTCAGGATAACATAGTCAGTAGTACTACAGGCAAAACCTGTTTGCAGGGTCTTTCTCACTGAGGAACAGTTTTCTTTCTTCCATGCTGCGTATGGCTACCAACATTGTATTGTATCTATTTTTTGTTATTTTTTTTAATTAAGTGAAAGATTTTGCTTTTTTAAAAGTCAGAATTTTTTCACTAATAATATACGACATGCATATTCAAAAAACTGTATAATACATATACTATGTATAATTACATTATCTAATTATATATAATGAATAATTATGTATACAATAATGTGTAATTCACTAATGTTTAAATTTCATTAATATTTTATCCTTTTGCTAACAATCATTACATATATGCACTAAAATTCACTGTTATTCATCTTTATTCCCTTTTGCATTTCTATTTTGTTATTTGTTCCGTTTGGTCCAAATCTGTGTTTTCATTGCCCTAGGCAAGCTTTTGAGGAATTTCACTCAGTCAGTCTTCAAGCATTTCTTAAAGCCAGGTACTGGGGCAGGTTACTGTTAAAGATACAGATAAAATAAATCAGTTCCTATTTAAAAGGAGCTTAAACCCTAATGATACAGTTAGTTGTGCACCTTCTCATTTTGAAGGGTTACCTGGGGCACTGAGACATTAAGTAACTTTTAATACTGGAGAGAACTGTGGTTGCAGATGTCACGGTGCTCCAGGTACCTGGGAGGTGAGCATTTGCTCTTTAGTAGTAACAGCGCTCACAGCCGTAGTGAAGAAAATGAGTAAGAGTAAGGTGTTTATAAGTTGTAGTATGCCAAATCACTTACATTTTCTTTTTTAAGTTTGCTAGGGAAAGAATTCAACATCTCCTTCTTCAAAAGGAGCATTTTCTTATTTGTGGCAATGTGCTATAATGGAAGAAACACTGGATTTGAAGTCAGAGGATTTCTGTTTACCTCCTAGATCTACTGCTCAGGGAAATTGCTTACTCTTTCTGTAGCTCATTTTCTTCATCTGCTAAAATGAGAGTGTTAGAGTAGATGATCGTTAGAGTTGCTTCCAGCTTTAAGTCCTATTATCCTCTGTGTCCTCTTGAGCAAATTCTTGTATTTGCATTGCCTTCTTATTATGAAGATTCCTTATTTGTAACACTAACAACCATTCCATGTTTCCATTCTAACATTTATTTGTCATGTAATTTTTACCTATAATGCTTTTAAAACAGCTTTTACTTTTACTTTCAATACTTTTAGTGTTATGAAAGATGACGTAAATAAATGTACTGGAAAGGAAACCTCAAAGTCCAACATTAACAACCAGTTCACATTTTAGAACTGAATTTCATCATTTCCTATTTAATGTTTATGTTTAGGAGTATATTATGTTTCTTCTTATACTCACCTCCTTTACTAGCTGATTGCCTACCTGAACCAGGGAATCAGCAAATTACTGTGTATCAGGTACTAAGGATAAGTGACTAGTGGCAGGATACAAAGACAAGAGTGAATAGTCCCTGCCTTCAAGGAGTATACATTCTAACTGGAAAATAAGTATTTGGAAAGTGTGAGATAATATGAAGTACTTTACAAATCTTAAAGTATACAGTAAGCATTTATATACACTATATACAGTAAGCATTTATTAAGTGCCTGCTATGTGACAGGCACTATGTTAAGTACTTGAGCTACAAAGAAAGGTACAATCCCAGTGTTTAAGGAGTATGCAGTGCAACTGAAGAGTGCCATACTAATAAGGTATATAGAGGATAATTGATGATAATCAATAGAAAGAAGGCAGTAGAATTAAGGGAAATTGAGAAAAAACTTCCTGGAGAAAGTAGGATTTGTACCTGGGACTTGAAGGAAGCCAGGAGACAGAGGGGAAGAGAGAAGGCATTCCAAGCATGGGAGACAGCCAGGGAAAATGCCTAGACCTAGAAGTCTTGTTTGTGGAACAGCAAGGAAGTTATTGTTACTGGATCAGAAAGTACATGGCAAGGAGTAAGATGTAAGAAGACTGCCAGTAGGAGGGGAGTAGCTTATAAAGGGTCTTGAATACCAAACAGAGGATTTTATATTTGATCTTAGAGGTGATAGGGAGGCACTGGTGCTTTAGGAAGATCACTTTGGCAGGTGAGTACAGGATGAATTGAACTTGGGATAGAATGAGAGAGAGAGAGAGAGAGTTGAGAAGTTGAGGTTGTGATAGGGAGATTATGAAGAGGGAAGGGTTTTGGTGGAAGGATAATATTCAGTTTGAGATGTCCAGTAGGTAGTTGAGAGATGAGAGATTGGAGGTCTGCAGAGAGTTTAGAGCTGGCTAAGTAAATTTGAGGATCATCAGTATAGAGATGATCATTGACTCCATGGTAGCTGGGGAAATAGAATAAAGGGAGGAGAACTGAAGAATTTCCAAGAGAGTACCCTTTGAGATACTCAAGGTATAGTAGGCATCACTGGGATCAAGATCATCCTACAGAGGAGACAGAAGTTGTGGTCGGATAGGTAGGAGGAGAACCATGATAGAGTGTTGCCACGAAAACTTAGAGAAAAGAGAGTATTAGGAAAAGGTGGTAGTTGACAGTGTTAAAGTCTGTCAGGAAGGGTGAGGACTGAAAAAAGGTCATTAGATTTAACAATTAATAACTTTGGAGAGAACATTTTCTGTTGAATAGCCCTCTCAATGATGCCTTGAATTTCTTTATTTCTTAACGTACTTCTCAGGAAGAGATGGATTGGTAAAATTGTTTACCGATCCTTGGTATCTTGGTTCAAGAGCCATGAAAATAGAAATTTTTTTTAAGGTTGAAAAATGATTTTTATAAAACAGAATTCTTGATGAATAAGGTGGATTATGTTACTTTTCTCCAGCTATTACTGTTGTCATTGGGAATAGTTCCTCATGTAAAATAACAAAGCACATAGACTTATGGTTTCTTGAATGAGTAATACTGTGTAATGAAAGACAACTGGAAATGGTGTCAGAAAGACCTAGGCTAAAACTTTAGGTGGTAGTTACTAGCTGCATCACTGTGTCACATCATTTGATTCTCTGAGTCTGCTCATCTGTAAAACCGTTATCCTTTTTACATAATATTTGGTACTACATACCTCACAGGGCTCTTGTCAGGAAAGCACTTTCTAAAACTTAAATACTATGGAAAATATATGCCATTAATATAGTTAATCATTGCATAAACATTCACTCTTTTCCCTTTTCTTACCTTAGGGTCGTGAAGGTGCAGAAATTGAACCTTGGGAAGATGCTGATTACCTTGTTTACAAAGTCACCGACAGATTTGGATTTTTACAGTGAGTAACACAGATTTTACATAGCTGTTTAGTAAGAATATGTTTATGCAGTTATTGCAAGTGTTGATTTAGATTGTTTTTAAGATAACTTGTGACAATAACAATGTGCTGAGTAACTTCTAAATGGTCCTTTATTATACATTTCAATTATAAAGTTCCCATGATTTTTAACCTTTCTGAATGAATTACTGTAAGGAGTAAATGATTTTTTTATGCCATTTCTTTTATTGAGAAAAAAATAAACGAAACTGATGAGTATTACAAATATTTCAAAATGTAATAAAATTAGGAACATTCTAGTTTTAAAATTGTTATTTACACATTGTAAAAATAATTGACACTCAGCAGTTTTTCTGTTAGATGTGTGAAAAATGAATGAACCTTGTAAAGAACTGCTTTAAACTACTTTTCATGCATATTAAGGAAAAGCTAGCTAAAGATTTATTATACACTTTGGGGGTTCTAGTACAGAGAACCTAGAGTGTTCTTAAGAATTTAAAAATTATAGGTACAAGTGTTGTTGGGGTCTCTTTGAGGGGGAGGAAGAAGAGACTTTTTTATTATTTCTACTCATCTTCATTTGACTTTAATGGAGTTGAGATTTGATAAAAACTTTTAACACTTTTCTTTTTTATTTTAGTTTTAATTGGGTGGGTCTTTTGCTTTATTTCTAGTAAATGTTTTGGACATTGGAGGGATATGTGCTTTTTAAATTGGACATCTTAAAAAGATAGATAGTTTTTCTGTGTTATTCTTTTAGAGTAAGAATGAACCTAGTAACCCTGAAGTTTGTGTTTCAGAATATCTTGCTAATGCTTGAGAGTTCGACTTTGCCTTAGGCACATTTCACATAGTAGAGTTCAAAACTCTTATTAAAATGAGACAGTTGTACCAGCTTTCATTTTCTCTAACTGTATTCTTTAAATATGTTGAATTTTCATTAGCTTTTTAATCTGTTCTTTCAGTATAAGCAGCAAAAATGAAAATAAAGAAGCAAAGAAATGGATTTCAATAAAGAAATGTTAGATTTTTCATTAAATTTCTTTAAATGAAGCTATAGATTTTTGCTTTAATTGCAAAAATTCAAGTAAAAACCTTCCTTTGGAGGTGACTTCATAGATAATATTATAACTTGTCTTTTCCCCATGGCACTGTGGGATACTTACAGATGTAAAACTTATTCATTTTCTCCAAGGAATTTGGATGTTGCTTCTGGCCATTTCTTGGCTAAAGGACTATAAATAGTCTCCTTGCTGTGTTGGTTTATTGTTCTTCCAGACTGGTAAAGTACTGTCTATTATGCTTTTTGATTCAAGTGAAAAGGATATCTCAAATACAGATACCAAAGAATAGCAAGCTGTCCCTAATTCTTTCATTTAGAAGTGATCTCCCCTTGAACCTTGAATAGCTTTCCCTACATCTGTACATTTTCTATTAACTAATCTTGTTCTGTTTGTATTATCATTATTTGTACATATGTATTTGTGTATTTATGTAATGTAAGTATATGTGTGTGTGAGTATATACATATACTCACACATACATATGATATTTCTAACTTCTATCTATCTGTCATATTCCCTTACAAATAATAAACTCAATGAGACTAGAGACTACACTTTGTATCTTTTTTGATGCTTAGTGTAGTGTTTAGTGGAAACAGGTATTTAATAAATGCTTGTTGAACTGAATTGTTCAAGGTAATGTGATATTGCTTACTTAGCAATACTGAGGAGACATTATTTGCTTATTATAATGTTTGCTTCAATTCTTGTTGAGCCTTTGTTTCATAGCTATATCTGAAACTTAAATTACCACATAGTGTAGACCAAAATATGACAGTACACAGCTAATCTGGTTCTCCAACAAACTACAAAATGAACATTGAAGAAATGAAACCAGACTGACCTGTTGGCAAAACAGAAGTGCCTTTGTATATTGCTGAGGAATGAGGGGGTTTGTTTAGATTTATGCACTGCTGAAGGAGTCATACTTAGGGAATGGAGAGATGTCATGTTTAAGTATCTAGAAAGCTTGTTTACAGAATACAGTTTCTCTGTATTCATTCTGCTGAACAAAATATACTTAGTCTTTATTGAACTATTGATAGTGCTTTCATCCTAACTGATTATGAGTTAAAAGATGGCAGAAGGTAGAGGAGGAAAAAAAGAAATTATTTTAAACTGAAATTATACCTGAATGGGAAAGTTTATCATACTAAACTTAGATTGAAAATTTCTAGCAAACAATTTTTTTTAGCAATTTAGTAATATATGTTTGTGATAGCCAACTTGAATAGATCACCTACAATTTACAATAAACCTTTGGCAAATCTGAAAAGCTAAGAAAAAAAAATTGTGATTTTTAAGTCTTCAGAACCTTCTCTTTTGAAACTGTTGGTTTAGATTTCATATAACGTTGTTGACATGCTAAAACTTGTTAATTTTAAGATTATGCATTAAAAGAATGGCATTGTTATTTAAAAATAACAGAAGTACATCACCTGAGTTAATCAGAAATTATAGGTACTAAAATAAAGAACTTATTTCTCTTGTTTACTACTCAGTCTAGGAGATTCAAATCATTAAACAAGATTTGAAGTTTTCTTTTCCACTCATATAACATTTATCTTCTCTTCATAAATTGAATGTAATCATTTATTGATTGACCTAAAGCAGAGGTTCTTAACTTTTTGTGTATTATGGACTCTTTTGGTATTCTTTCAAAGCTTGTGGATACCCTTCTCAGAACAATATTTTTAACTACATAAAATAAAAATTTATCAGATTACAAAGGAAACAGATTCTATAGAAATATAGTTATCAAAATACAGGGGAAGCTAGGTGGTGCAATAAATAGAGCCCTAGCCCTGGAGTCAGGAGGAGTTCAAATCCTGCCTCAGACACTTGACACTTAAGAGCTGTGTGACCGTGGGCAAGTCATTTAACCCCAGTTGCCTTGCATTCCTTCCAAAAACAACAACAACAACAACAAATAATTCATGACTTGGGAAATGATAGTCACTTTAAGTGGTCTTGATTTTTCTCTTTCATACTTTCATCCCCAAGCTTGCTTCTCAACTTCCCTTCCCTTCCTAAAGAAAAATAAACATGAATAAAACATTTAAATAGAACAGTTTTTAAAAAAATTTCATGGGCTTCAGGTTAAGATTGATGAAAAAGAATAATGCATAGTGGTTGTAGTTCTGGGATAAAATTATCATCTCTACTTAATCAATCAACAAGCATTTATTCCATACTGCTTTTCGTGCCCGTCATATAAAGTACAATGGACATGTATATTATTCCTACTTATGATAACAACAGTAGCTGTGAATCTCCTTGTATATCTGTAGGTGTGTTATTGTAAGAAATATAATGACATTCTTGACCATAAAATTGTATCTCATTAATACTTTCCCTCCCACAGCGAGGAGGAGCTTCCGTACCACAATGCAGCAGTAGAAAGGGTAAGTTATATTCTATATTTACTTGTAGTTTTTATTCTACACCTTTTATTAGGAAACCTTTCCTTATGATGCACAAAGTAATCAAATCCATCACATAGAACTTAAAGGCATCTTTAGTATAGGAAGCTTGGCATTTAGCCATGATTATGTCACCTATGACTTGAATTTGAGATCAACAGTACTTAAAAGATACTAAAAATTGGTATAAGAACTTACAAAGTATGATTGTTATTATCAGACAGAAATGATATTGTGATCTCAGCAGAAAACAGGAGAGTTAGCAGAAAGTTGCAGGTTTAATTTGAGACCTATAGCATAACCTGAAGATTTAACTGAAGTGAATTAGAGCTGAGGAAGAAAGGAAGCAGACAGTGAGCTGTGACTGTTCCTTTGTGGGAAGGCCCAGCAGGGGGAAGGCTTAGGGATGGTATTGTTATTGTATATAAATTTCTTTGTTGCTATGATGGATTTTGCTTTCAGGTGTTGGAATTCAACTTTCTGGTGTATAAATAAATGTTCTGGTTCTGTTTTCAAAAAACAAAAGATTTAGTTAAAGTTGGTCTTGTTTTTATATATGTAGATCCATATATATACGTAGATATATATTTGAATACTATCTATGTAGGTACATATGCATCATATACATGATCCCTTCATTGATTCAGCCTTATTAAACTCTAATGAGAAGAACACTGTGTTAAGCACAGCAAGAGAAAGACAATATTAGGTAAGAACTGGGTCATTGCACATATTCACCCAGCAAATACTGAATATTAACTATGCTCTGGGAGCTATACTGAATGATGAGCATATAGAAGTAAAAATATAGAGCTTATAGACTAACGAGGGAGAAAAGCACAAAAACAAACTGTAAGATGCAGTATTACCTAAGTACGTTAGGGACATTGTTGTTGTGTTTGTCCTTCATGATTACATTACTTGCAGTGTACTTTGATTTTAGTGAGGGAGGGCTGTGCAAGGTCACCAGCCTTACTTTCTTCTCCAGAGTCTTCTGGATTCAGTGACTAGATACTCATCAGGATGACTGACAATGGCCCAGGATGCAATGGGGGACCTTGACCCTTTTAGGCTAAGGTCTTTTCAGGTACTCACTTAGAGGGAGGTAATGCCCATTCCATGAATAGACCTGTTTAAGAAGTAGTCAGGGGATGGCCCCTTTAATTAGAAAAAGAAAAAACAAAAAATCAAGGTGGGAGGGCAAGACCCTCAGGGTTGCTTTTCCAAAGAGAAACAGTTACTATTGACATCCATTGTAACCAGGAGGGTCCAAAAAACTGTCATTAAGTGGAGCTTGGGCAGGGACCTATTGTGGTCCAATCTATGCATTGATTTTAAAGTGGAAGGAAGGAAGGAAGGGAAGGAGGGAAAGAAAGAAGGAAAAGAAAGAAAGAAAACGTAGAAGTCTAGCTGGATAACTTAGCTTGTCCTCTCCCTGTTCTCTGCAGAGGTGTCCAGAAGCTGACCAGTTAACTTGGGGTTTACTGGATAGATTTCTTTTCTTTTCTTTTCCTTTCTTTTCTTCCCTTCTCTTTTCCTTTTCTTTCTTTCCTTTCCATTTCTTTCTCTCTTTCTCTTTCTCCCTCCCTTCCTCCTTTCCCCCTCCTCCCTCCCTCCCTCCCTCTCTCTCTCTCTCTCTTTCTCTCTTTTCTAAAACCTTAAACCTAGTTCATTCTGAAGCCCATAGATTGGATCATAATAGGTCCCTTTCCAAACTATACTTAATGGCTGTTTTTTGGACCCTCCTGGCTTAGAGTGAATGTCTATGATAACTGTTTCTCTTTGGAACAGCAACCTTGAGGGTCTTGCCCTCCCACTTTAATTTCTTTTTTCTTTTTCTAATTAAAGGGGCCATCCCTTCACTACTTTTTTTTTTAAATAAATTTATTTATTTAACTTTTTACATTCATTTCCTTTTTTTTAAATAAATTTATTTATTTAACTTTTTACATTCATTTTCACAAGATTTTGGGTTCCAAAATTTTCTTCCCATTTGTCCCTTCCCCCCTCCCCAATACACTGAGGATTCTAATTACCCGTATCATCAATCTGCCCACTTTTCTTTCATCCCTCCCTTCCCTTTCCCCATCTTCTCTTTTGTCCTGTAGGGCCAGATAGCTTTCTATTCCCCATTACCTGTATTTCTTATTTCCTAGTAGTAAGAACAATACTCAACAATTGTTCCTAAAACTTTGAGTTCCAACTTCTCCCCATCCCTCCCTCCCCACCCATTCCCTTTGGGAAGGCAGGCAATTCAATATAGGCCATATCTGTGTAGTTTTGCAAGTGACTTCCGTAATAGTCGTGTTGTATAAGATTGCCTATATTTCCCTCCCTCCTATCCTGCCCCCCATCCTTC
>CM053770.1:131420764-131437586 GCA_028658325.1 Potorous gilbertii
CAGTGTATTGGGGAGGGGGGAGGGGACAAATGGGAAGAAAATTTTGGAACCCAAAATCTTGTGAAAATGAATGTAAAAAGTTAAATAAATAAATTTATTAAAAAAAAAAAAAGAAAAGAGAAGAACCTAGACATCATCTTTTATGAAATTATCAAGGAAAACTGCCCTGATATTCTAGAACCTGAGGGTAAAATAAATATTGAATGAATTCTCCAATCACCTCCTGAAAGGGATCCGAAAAGAAAAACTCCTAGGAATATTGTAGCCAAATTCTAGAGTTCCCTGGTCAAGGAGAAAATGTTGCAAGCAGCCAGAAAGAAACAATTTGAGTATTGTGGAAATAGAATCAGGATAACACAAGGTTTAGCAGCTTCTACATTAAGGGATCAAAGGGCTTGGAATATGATATTCCAGAAGTCAGAGGAGCTAGGATTAAAACCATGAATCACCTACTCAGCAAAACTGAGTATAATACATTAGAGGAAAAAAAGTGATACTTCAATAAAATAGAGGACTTTCAAGCATTCTTGATGAAAAGACCAGAGCCAAATAGAAAATTTGACTTTCAAACACCAGAATCAAGAGAAACATGAAAAGGTAAACAGGAAAGAGAGATCATAAGGGAGTAACTAAAGTTGAACTGTTTATATTCCTACATGGAAAGATGATATTTGTAACTCTTGAAGAAACTTTTCTTAGTATTTGGAGGGATTATACACGTACACACGGACACACAGACACACACACACATATATAGACATGTGGGACAGGATGAGTTGAATAGGAAGGGATATATCTAAAAAAAATAAAATTAAGGGTTGAGAGGAATATATTGGGAGGAGAAAGGGAGACATGGAATGGGGCAAATTATCTCATAAAAGAGGCAAGAACAAGCTTTTTCAATGGAGGGGAAAAGTGGGGAGGTGATAGGGAACAAGTGAAGCTTACTCTCATCACATTTGACTTAAAGAAGAAACAATAGGTACACTCAATTTGGTAGGAGTGTTTATCTTACACTACAGATAAGTAGGGGAAAAGGGGATAAGTAGGTTAAGTGAGGGGATAATAGAAGGGAGGGCTAATGGGAGGAAGGAGTGATTAGAAGTATACACTTTTGGGGAAGGTCAAGGTCAAAAGAGAATAGAATAACTAGGGGACAGGGTAGGGTGGAGGTAAATATAATTTGTGTTTCACAACATGACTATTATGGAAGTCTTTTGCAAAACTACACATATATAGCCTATATTGAATTGCTTGCCTTCTCATTGCGGATGGGCGGGGAGGGAGGAAAGGGGAGGAGTTGGAACTCAAAGTTTTAGGAATGAATGTTGAGAATTGTTTTGGCATTCCACTAAGAAATAAGAAGTACAGGTAATGGGATATAGAAATCTGCCTTGCCCTACAAGAAAAGAGAAAAGATGGGAATAAGAGAAGGGAAGGGTGTGATAGAGGGGAGGGTAGATTGGGGGGAAGGGATAATCACAATGCATGGTGTTTTGGGGTAGGGGGAGAGGAAAGATGAGGAGAAAATTTGGCACTCAAAATCTTGTGGTTATGAATGCCGAAAACTAAAAATAAATAGGAAAAATTTAAAGAAAAAGATTAATTCCTTTCCTCACGGAACTTATGATCTAATGGGGAAGAGAGTTCATGAAAGGAAGCTGGAAAGGAGGGCACATAAAGACACGAGTGTATATCTTGTTTTGTGGAGTTCAGATCTAATCCTGCCCTCTATTAAAGGAAAGCTTTGGGTGAAGTTTAGTTCCCCACCCTCCAGTCCTCCAATTCAGAGGAGAAAGGGAGCTGAAGAAGTTGGAAAGCACTGAGTATTTAAGATTGAGTTAAACATCATGATAAGCTCTCTGGGGTTCAGCTTATGCTAGGAGGGGATATTTTAATTTATGGAGTTCAGCCCAGCCAGAACTGCAGATGAAAAATAGAGTAGCACCAATTTAAGACCCTTCCCTACTTTCTACTTTACAGTTATTTCCCGCTTCCTTACCACCTAGGCTAGGGAACCATACTCTCCATTTTCGGGACCATGATCAAATTTAACTGTACCATTGATCTTGGAAGGGTGATGTTAATTTCTTACCTTATGGTACCACTCACCCATTTCTTTAATTTCAACCAAAGTGTTCTTCATTGACTCCCACTCTTCTGTATATATTGTTGTCTCCTCCTAGTACAAAATGTTTTTGTATTTGTATTCTTAGTACTTAACACAGTGTAGGCACATAGTAATTAAGCACATGATTTTTTAAAAACTCATTCATTTGTCCTTAGTTGAATGAAAATTCTAGTTCGTCAGCATCTTTCTTAAAATATGTGACCCAGAATTGTCTCTTTTTGTGCAGCGTGAGATGGTATTAACTTGTTGACTTCCATATCACACTGTTGTCAGAAATAAATCCAGTTTTTCAATATTTTTGTCTACAAAGCAAATAAATATAATAACCTTTGCCTTTATTTAAGTCCAGGGGCATGGATTCTAATCTCAATTTGGCTATATTTAAACCATTTAAAATTTTTAAGTCTTAGTATTTCAATCTCTGGGCTTCAGTTTTCTTATCTGAGGATATTTTGGTGATTGCTATCATCATCATAATTGAGTTGGAAAAGATGATCTCTAATGCCTCTTATGGCTCTAAGGAAGGAAATATAAAGAACTTAGCGATGCCTATGAGATAAATATTTCCATGAAATTAAACTTGCAGTCTACTACAGTCCTTGAAGCTGTTTAGGAAAAACTGTTGTCTAGCCATTTCTCCTTGTTATCCTTATTATTTCTTTGACCTTTTAAAAACGTTCTCATCGCAGATTTAGGATTTATGCCAGGGTTTTCCCCAGATTGCTTCTCCATTCACATATTTTAAAATTGAGTCGTTACAGACATTCTCAACTAATCTAAAGTTGTATTACACAAATTTGACTTTACAGAAAGAATTCTGAAAGAAATCCACATTCCAGAAATATCTATGTCAACTTTACTGCATAGTACTGAATGCAAATTATGTAAAATTCATTTTACATAGAGGTCTGCGGAAAGGTCCATTTAAATGAAGTGAGAACTGTCTGTACGAATTCCATCAAGTTACTCATCTTTTCAGCCACCAGTTTCTCCTTATTGGTGATAATCAAATCCAGAAAAGAATTTTTCCTTTTGGGTTCCTCAACATTTTTGAAGGATGAAATTAATATTAGAGCAAGTCAATAAATTCTGTCTTTTGTCAGGGAAAGATCTAGCATATATCTGTATGATTAGCATGCCTCTCTGCCAAGCTTGTTATCTTCTTACTGAACTCCTTCCTCAACTGCTTCTTATTTTTGTGTAGGTGGTCTGTGTATACTCAGATGAAACTGTTTCACTTTGTTCCTCTGCTTTTCTTCGTTATAATCCTTTGTGTCATATTGCAGTGTGGAGGATGTTTTGGAAAAGGAGAGGCTAGGAGGAAAGATGTCAGTAATAGTAGACTATTGTATGAATCAGTTGAGAGGTAATGACAGTTTGACATAGGTGAAGGATATAGTTGGCATAGAGGATATGAGAGATATTGTGCAGTTTTAATCCACAAGATCTGGTAGTAGATTGGATGGGTAAGTGGGTGGTGTGAAAGAGATACAACTCAGAAATGATACTAAGGTCATAGGCCTAGATGACTGGGGAGATAGTGGTACCGTCAACAAAAATTAGGTAATTTTGAAGAGGGAAAAGTTTGTGGGGAAGAGAAGTTCAGTTTTTGACATTATTAGTTTATGGTGCCTCTTTAACTTGCTGATGAAGACATTAATCAGACTCTTGGTGATGTGGGACTGGAGCTCAACAGAAAGATAAGGGCTAGGTAAGTAGATTTGGAATTCATTTACATAGAAATTAAAATTGATCCTGTGTAAGGCTGAGATAACCAAGAATGAAAATGTAGAGAGAAAAGTGGAGAGTCCCTAAGATAGAGCCTGAGGAGACACTAGTGTTCAAGTGGTTACGTCAGATGATGATCCTGAACAGAAAAGTAAGGAGCATTTTAAAAAGTAGCAAGCAGAGGGTTATAAAAGCTACTACAGAAAGTTTCTAGGAAAACTAGTAAAAAATGGAGGTGGAGTAATCATTAATATTAACAGCTGCAGAAAAGATCAAAGGACCATCTGATTTAGCAATTGATGTCACTGAGATTCTCCAAGAGAGCAGTTTCAATAGAGTGCTTGGGGTACTGCTCCTTGCAGTATGTTGAAGGCTGCTCAAGTTAACATACCAAAATTGTTTATAAAAAAATTAAGTTGTCTCAAGAAATTTACAAGGTGCCCTAACACTGTTACTATCTACTTTGATCTTTGTAACTTTAAACTTTGTAGCTTCTTCAATCTTTATAACTTTGTATCTACTTTGATATTTGTAACTTTAAACACATGTCCACAAGGAAGGACAAGAAAAATTGTGTTAGAAAAAATGGTTCATGGTCTAAAATCATTGCAACTATGAAAAGAAGGAAAACTATTTGATTTTGATTTTAAAATAAAACAAACCACTTTTAAATCAAATATCTCTGATACGGTTCTCAAATCCACGATACCCTGGTATCCAACTTATACAAATATATAAGACCAAGAGCCATTCTGCAATGTATATGGACAAGTAGTTTTCAAAAGAAAAAAATGTCAGGCATGAAAATCATGAAAAATTGTTGCTGATCCTTAATAGTAAGAGAAATGCACTTCTCCCCGCCCAAAAAAAAACCCAAGTTAAAAAAAATTGCTCACTAAGATTTCATTTCATATTTAGGAAGTTGGAAATGAGACAAAAGATAGTGATAGTTCATTTTGGACATGATGTGCATATATAGGAACATTGATACAATGTGGGTATTGGTATGAACTGGTCAGTCAGTCAACAAGCATATATTAAATATTTACTACATATCAGGTACTGTGGCAAATTCTGGGGATATAAAGAAAGACAAAAACACTCTCTGCCTACAAGAATCTTGCATTCTAATGGTGAGAGAGAACATATAAACACCTATGTGCATACAAGATATGGACACTGTAAATGGGTGGTGATCCAAAAGGAAAAGTATTAATAGTAAAGGGTCGCATTTCCACGGTGTCTACTATGTGCTAAACGCTGTGCTGAGTGCTTTTTACACAACCCTGTCAGGTGGATGCTATTACCACCATTTGACAGTTGAGAAAACTGAGTCAGAGAGAAGTTAAGTGATTTGCCCAAGGCCATGTAGTATGTGAGACTGGTTTAGAACTCAGGTTTTCCTGACTATAGATCCAGTGCTTTATTTACTGTACCACTAGCTGTTTCTAGTAGTGAATAGGGGAAGAATAGGAAGATTCTCTTACAGAAAGTGTGATTTGATCTGAGTCTTGAATGAAGCCGAAAGAGAAAGGTGAGGCATGGAGAACATTCTGTGCATAAGAGGATAGCCATTGAAAAGGCATCATTAGGAGATAGAAGATCTTATGTGGAGAGTATGAAGTATGTCTGTCACTAAATCACAAAATATGTGGAGGGAACTAAAGGGTTAAAAGATTGGAAATGAAGAAAGGAACCATATTTAGAAGATCTTTAAAAGTCAAAAAGGATTTGATATTTGACCCTGGAGGTAATAGGGAGCCTGCTGTTACTTTTGTTCAGTTCAGTAGTATCTGACTCTGTGGGCCATATCACATTAGTACTATTCATGTGGTTTTCTTGGCAAAGATACTAGAGTGGTTTACCATTTTCTTCTCCAGTGGATCCATTGTATTCTTTCATCAGGCAGTCAGAGATTAAGTGACTTGCTCAGGGGCACGACATTATCTGCTGAGCCACAGTTGACTCAGTAGGGAACTACTGGAGTTTATTGAGTTGGGGGTGGGAAATTGAGGAGTGTATGGCATGATCAGATCTGTGCTTCAGGAAGATCACTCTCATACCTGAGTGGAGGATGGATTAGAGTGGAAAGAGGCTTGATTCAAGGAAGACAATTTAAAATCTAGAGAGGAGATGGTACCTAGAAGAAAATGTTGAATGAGGACTGAAAAAAAGGTACCAGATTTGACAATTAAGAAGTCATTAGTAAAGTTGGAGAGAGAAGTTTCAGTTGAATCATGAGATTCAAAGTCTGATTGTATAGGATTTAGAAGCGTATGAGAGGAGAGGAAGTAGAGGTACGTAGACTAGATGGCTTTTCAGCGAGGTTAGCCATGAAGGTAAGGACAAATAAAGGATGGTAACTGGAGGAAATTATTAGATCTAGTGATGAATTTTTAAGGAGGGATAAGATTTGAGTGTATGTGTAGTAGCAGGAAATCAGATATAATAAGATAGGGAGACTGAAGATTAGTGAGGAAATAGGGATAATGGAGGAACTATTCTCCTGGAGAATATGGAATAAAATTGTATTAGGGATACATGTAAAATCATTTTCCTTTGGATGGAGAAGAAGGCAATTCTATGTGAGACAGGAATGAAGGAGGGGATAGTGGGGGAAGATGTCCAATTGATGGGACATAATGAGAGGTGAAGAAAGTTCTCTAAGAATGGCCTTGATTTTTTTCAGTGAAGAATGAGGTAAGGACCTCAGCTAAGGAATAAACAAAGGAGGGAGAAGTGGGAAGCTTGAAGAGGGATGAAAAGGTTTAGAATAGCCAGTATAGTGAGTAGGATCACAAATCAGTTAGGGAGATCTAAAAGCATTGCATTGCTGCAGTGAGGACACAGTTGAGATTGTGTAACCTAAATTTGCAGTGGACCCAGTCAGCATAGTTTTATAATTTCTGAAGCCCTTTTTTAGCAACTCATTAAAGGGAGTGAAGCAGGGAGATTGCGGAAACAATCAAAGATTTACATCTGACAAGGGCACAGTTGGTAATAGGAGAAGAGAGAGGGGAACTTGAGTGTAGAGGGTAATGTGAACTTGAACTGGTTTTACCAAGAATTTAAGGTAGGTTAGGGAGGAGAATACAGCCAATGCAAGAATTACAAATGGCTTGTGGAAAAACTTAGAGGTAGAGGGATTATAGGTCACAAAGGACAAAAAACAGGGTCAGTGATCATAAGACACAGGGAAGAATGGAATGTTAAAATAGTGTAGTCAGAAAAAAGAATTTTGGAGTTAGAGAACTGGTCCAACCATTCTGGAAAGCAATTTGTAATAATGCTAAGTAAGTGACTAAAACTTCCATACTTCTTGATCTAGCAATTCCAATGCTAGACATACAACTTCTAAGGAATTCAGAAATTGAAAGAAAGGCCTGATAGACTCCTAAATTTATATCAAGCAAAATATTTACACATTCATTGGGAAATATATGAATGTAATGGAATGTTAAATGTGTCATAAGAAACAAAGAACAGGGAGACTAGGGAAAAACTTGGTACACTTATATGAACTGAGATAAAGTGAAGTGAGCAAAAGCGAGGAAAAATAGATGTTCAGTAACTAACAGTATCATCAGGGAAAAAATCCCCACAGAAACACTAAACTAAATACTACAATCATCATGATTAAGTTTGGTCATGAAAAGGAGGGAAGAAAATGTACCTAATCTTTCCTTCTTTGTAGAAGTGTATGTCTAAATATAAGGTAAATATTAAAGATCAATTTTATTTTTTTAAATTTATTTACTTTTAGTTTTCAACATTCATTTCTACAAGATTTTGAGTGCCAAATTTTCTCCCCTTCTCTCCCTTCCCTCCACCCCAAGATACCATGCATTCTCATTACTCCTTCCCCTAATCTGGTGTCCCTTATATCATACCCCTCCCTTCCCTAATCCTCATCTTCTCTCTTTTCTTGTAGGGCAAGATAGATTTCTATACCTCATTACCTGTATTTCTTATTTCCCAGTCACATGCCAAAACAATTCTCAACATTCGTTCCTGAAACTTTGAGTTCCAACTCCTCTCCCTTCTTCCCTCCTCACCCATCCCCACTGAGAAGGCAAGCAATTTAGTATAGGCTACACATGTATAGTTTTGCAAAAGACTTCCATAATAGTCATGTTGTGAAAGATTAACTGTATTTACTTCTATCCTATCCTGCCCCACCATTTAAATTTATTCTATTCTCTCTTTTGACCTTCTGTCATCCCACCCAGACCTTACTTATTTCTTTCTCCTCTACTTTCCTGTAGTGTAAGATAGATTTTCATACCAAATTGAGTGTGCATGTTATTCCCTCCTTAAGCCAAATGTAATGAGAGTAAGCATCATTTTTCCCCTTTCACCTCCCCCCTTCTCTATTGAAAAAGGTTGTTCTTACCTCTTTTATGAGATAATTTGCCAGCATTCCATGTCTCCCTCTCTCCTCTCAATATATTCCTCTCAACCCTTAATTTTATTTTTTAAGATATCTTCCCTTTCTGTTCAACTCACCCTGTCATCTCTGTCTCTCTCTCTCTCTCTCTCTCCCCCCCTGTCATTCATATATATATATATTCCCTCCAAATACTAAGAAAAGTTTCTTCAAGAGTTACAAATATCATCTTTCCATGTAGGAATATAAACAGTTCAACTTTAGTTACTCCCTTATGATCTCTCTTTCCTGTTTACCTTTTCATGTTTCTCTTGATTCTGGTGTTTGAAAGTCAAGTTTTCTATTTGGCTCTGATCTTTTCATCAAGAATGCTTGAAAGTCCTCTATTTTATTGAAGTATCATTTTTTTCCCCTAATGTATTATGCTCAGTTTTGCTGAATAGGTGATTCATGGTTTTAATCCTAGCTCCTCTGACTTCTGGAATATCATATTCCAAGCCCTTTGATCCCTTAATGTAGAAGCTGCTAAACCTTGTGTTATCCTGATTCTATTTCCACAGTACTCAAATTGTTTCTTTCTGGCTGCTTGCAACATTTTCTCCTTGACCAGGGAACTCTAGAATTTGGCTACAATATTCCTAGGAATTTTTCTTTTCGGATCCCTTTCAGGAGGTGATTGGAGGATTCATTCAATATTTATTTTACCCTCTGGTTCTAGAATATCAGGGCAGTTTTCCTTGATAATTTCATAAAAGATGATGTCTAGGTTCTTTTCTTTTTTATCATGGCTTTCAGGGAGTCCCATAATTTTTAAATTGTCTCTCTTGGATCTATTTTCCATGTCAGTTGTTTTTCCAATGAGATATTTCAAATTGTCTTCTATTTGTTCATTCTTTTGGTTTTGTTTTGTAATTTCTTGGTTTCTCACAAGGTCACTAAGCTTCTATCTGCTCCATTCTAATTTTTAAAGAATTATTTTTTTCAATGAGGTTTTGAACCTCCTTTTCCTTGTGACCAGTTCTGCTTTTTAAAGCATTCTTCTCCTCATTGGCTTTTTGCCCCTCTCTTGCCATTTTTGTTAGTCTATTTTTAAAGGTGTTATTTTCTTCAGCATTTTTTGGGGTCTTCTTTAGCAAGCTCTTGACTAGTTTTTCATGATTTTCTTGCACCGCTCTCATTTCTCTTCCCAATTTTTCTTCCACCTCTCTTGATTTTAAAAATCCTTTTTTGAGCTTTTCCATGACCTGAGACCATTGCATTTTTTTTTAGAGGTTTTGGATGCAGAAGCCTTGAGTTTTATGTCTTCCTCTTATGGTATGCTTTGTTCTTTTTCATGCAAAAAGATGGAAGAAAATACCTGTTCACCAAGAAAGTAACCTTCTGTATTGTTATTTATTTTCTTTTTTTGGGCATTTTCCCAGCTAGTTACTTGACTTTTGAGTCCTTTGTCAAGTGGAGGGTGTATTCTAGGGACCTGTAGGTTCTCAGTTCCTCTAATGTGGCACAATCAAGGACTATGCTCTGGTCTGAAAGCAACCACAGTCTTTTCTTCCCTGAATCTGGGAGTAGAATTCCCTCTCCAACAGTATTCCTCACTTCAGGGCCACCACTCAGAACTGAGACCCAGGTCTGCTTCTCACTTCCCCCGGGTCTTTAGGCTGAGGTCTCCAAAAATGAGTGCTGCTGTCATAGTGCTTGCCACTGCCCTGGGATTAGGGCTGAGGCCAGACCATGTTCCCCTCTCACCCAGGTGAAAGAGCTTTCTCACTCACCATTGAAGCTGTCTTTGGTGTTTGTGGGCTGAGAAATTTGGAAACTGCAGATGCTACTACTTATTGCGCACCCTCAAGCCTGCTTCAGTGTTGTCCCTGCTGCACTGTGTGTCAAGGCTGCACTGCGTTCCACTTGGAGCCCAGTGTGATAGACCTTTTCTGTTGGCCTTCCAGGCCATCTTGGACTGCAAATCTCTTTCACTCAGTCATTTTTTGGTTTTTCCTGCTCTAGAATTTGTTTAGAGTCATTTTTTACATGTATTTTGTGGGCTGTAGAGGTAGAGCTATAGCAGATCTGTCTTTCTGCTCTGCCATCTTGGCTCCACCCCTAACTATCACTTTTGGGGGACTCGATACTGTTAAGTTGTTTACTTTGTATATGTGAAAATATTAGCAGTATTCTTATGACTGTAATTTTTTGGTTAGTTTGGAAGAGTGGTGTGCGCTGAGCTGAGTATGATGAGGTGATTATAAAAAAATAAAACGGTAGGGAGAGATAGAAAGGACTAGTTATCTCATACAAATGAGGCATGAAAGCAAAAATTGATACAGAACACATTAGTTGGGGGAGGGCAGGTAGTGCTGGAACCTTACTCTCATCAAGAATATGTTAAAGAGGGAACAACATATATACTTAGAAAGGCATAACAGTCTTCTAAATTCACAAAGACATAGGAGGGCAAAGGGATAAAGTAGGGGGAGAGGATAAGAGAGGGACTTATAGAAGTATGGGTAGGTTAAGACATAGGAGGGCAAGGTGGTATGTAGAAGTAAAGCAGAGGAATGAGATGGCATAGAGTAAATAGGGTGAAGAAGGATAGTGAAGGAAATGGGAAGGAGAAAAACATACAAGTAATTATAGCTTAGAATATGAATGCGACAAATTTGCCCATTAAACAGAAATAGCAGATTAAAAATCTGAATTCACCAATACGTTCCTTTCAGGAAACATTATAAAAATACAGAGATAAAATAAAGGTCAGAAGTAGACTTTAGTAATCATGGGACAGTAACCATGACTTCAAAGTTACAATGTAAGGTGAGAGCATTGTTGAGATGCAGAAAGAATTAATTTCATTTATTTTAAATTAAAATTGTCTTGTATAAATAAGACCTGTGCAGCCAAGAACAGAAGGAATGCAGAAAATTGGTGGAAAACTTATCCCAGATAGGGTGTGATTAGGTAGGAAATAATGAGCTGTTTCAGTTAGAAAAACATGGAAAGACTTGGACTTATGAAGGAAGATATTATCTATCCACCTTTAGGGAAACAGATAATAGGAGGAGTATGGTCTTACGTATATTTGTTCTGGATATGATGAGATTGAAATGATATTTTAAAAAATAGTACTTTAGTTTTTTACATTTACATATAAAGACAATTTTTGACATTCATTTTTAAATAAAAATTTGAGCTCCAAATTTTTTCTCTCTCCCAAGACATTAAGTAAGCAATTTGAGATAGATTATATATGTGCAATTACGTAAAACATATTTTCACCTTAGTTGTCTTGTGAAAGAAGAAAGAGAACAAAAGGAAAAAACCCAAAAGTTAAAATAGTATGCTTCAATCTGCATTCAAACTCCATCAGTTCTTTCTCTGGATATGGATAGAATCCATTGTGTGTCTTTTGGAATTGTCTTGAATCATCGTATTACTGAGAAGAACTGAGTCAGTCATAATTGATCATCGTACAATGTTGCCGTTACTATGTACAATGTTGTGGTTCTGCTCACTTAAGTTTCCATCAGTTCATCTAAGTTTTTCCATTTTTTTTCCCTGAAATCAGACCACTTACCATTTCCTATACGCAGTAGTATTTCATTACTTTTATATGGCACAATGGTTCAGTCAAAATGATATTTTTTTTAAAAAACCAATGAAATTGACTATATTTTATTCAACAGGAAAAGACTAGTTATAGATCTAGGAACCATTTTGTAATCCTTTTATGGATAATTAAAATCAATGGTTAGTTAGAGCAAACATACACATGCAAATAAACACTATATTTAAAGAGTGATCAGAATGAAAATACACACTACAGGGCATTCTGGGAGCTCTACTTGAACCCAGAAAGAAGCTGTTCATTTTTTTTTTAATGGGAAATGGACAAATGTAAATAAATTGATTCTTACTGGCATCATTTCTTATAGAAGTTTAATTGATAAGATACAATGACTACAGTGAGAAGGTAGGAGAGAAGAAACTGCCTCAGCCAAGAAACATTTAATCTCTTTGCCTAGTCAAGAGATGTAGCAGTGAAGGCCATGGTAAAGTGCTCCAGAGGAGGGCACAAGCAGATGAGTAGTAGTTGTTCTTCATTGTTTCAGTCATGTCCAGCTTTTCATGAACTGTTTGGGATTTTCTATTTTATTCACCGGATCACTTTACAGATGAGGAAACTGAAGCCAACAGGATTAAATGACTCACCCAGAGTCAAACAGCTTGTAAGTGTTTGAGGCCAGATTTAAGGAGCCTTCCTCATTCCATGCCTTGGCACTCTATCCACTGTATCACATAGCTAGTTGTAGTAGTAAAACCTCATATGATAGTGAAAAGTAGTTGACCAAAGAGTTAGCTTGCAGAGACCTTGATATGAGACTTGGTTAGCTAGAAGTTACCTACAACTCTTGTAGATGCAATTAAGAAGCTGATGATAGACACAAAACAACCGATGTCCCAGCATTTTTCTAATGCTCTTTTGTTATCAACAATAATAGTGGAACCATCACATTTGGGCCTACTGTCTCTGTTCAGGTGTAGTAACATATAAGGAAGTGCTGGTGGCACTTAAGCTCATGTTAAGAAAAGTGGTTAGTTATGAATATGAATAGGAAAAATTTGCACTGGAGATTACAACTTCGGAGGCTCTTTAGGACTGATCTTCAAGTTATTTCAGAGATAATGAATCAAAAAAGAATGGAAAAGATTGTTAATGATGCTTTTACTGAATTTATTTCTCCTTACCCCTTCAAAAGAAAAAGAGATCATTGGTAAAAACATTAGTGGACTCACCAATATGTCGATTTTCTCAACTTTATAAAAGCCTTTGAAGGTGTTCTACCCTTATGTTTTTATAAACATGAAAAGGAACCTGCAGGTTTTCACATGATTTTCTATTGCAGAGCATCCTTACAGTCACACAGCTGAATAATGATATGTAAAATAGAACACTGCTATCTTCATTCTTCATTGTTTTTAAGAAGGTATTTGACCTGGGATAATAATTAGCAGCCTTAATGGTGATGTATTGTTCCATGCGTATATTAAAGTCTTATAAAATACATATAATTTTTATTAAATAATCAGCTTAGTATTGTTGTCAGATGAAGTACAGAATAGCAAAATTTGCTAAATGAGGATGTTTGTACTAAATGGGAAATGCCCTACATAAATTCCAACCAAATCATACTCTTTCTGAGATTTTGGTGAGCCCCAAAGGACAAATGCTCCTTGTCAATATCCATAGCTCCTTGTTATATCCACACTGGAAAAACCAAGTGAATGGAAAACACATATTGCCAAGAGTATGAAATGAAGCTCGATGGGCAGTAATACAGGAATTGTAGATAGACAGTGGGCAGATCAAGAAGTGAGTACAGAGCAGAATTGACCTGGAAATTACAGTGTTTTCAGTGATCCTACAGAAAAATCTACCTTTTTAACAACAGTGTTCTCTGATTATGCTTTGTGACTGTAAAATTACTAAAGGACGATGGAATGATATGTGGTGGATGAAAGTAAGCTGCAGCATGTTGTTAGTGATGCTTTACATTTGAGAAATTTCTCAAGATTATCAAAGTCATATAAATATCACCAGAAAATAAAGTAGTTTTATCATATATCAATAATGAGAGACACCGAATGGACAGTTGGAATAGTGCATTGTTATCTCTGACAAAACAAAAGCACAAGAGGAACGCCTTCAGATCTTTGGTTACAGCTTCTTTTGAGGATTTTTAAGAGTTCCACGAGGGCAAAGATTGCATCTTACCTAAAATTCTCTGTCCTTAGGGGTTGCTTAATAAATACTTCCTGAACAGATAAGAGGGAAAACATGTTTAGAATTTGTGGAGGATAGGTTTTAAAGTGGATTGGAAGTTAATGTCCACACTGATAAAATCAAAGATGAGCCAAAACATTTTGTTTAATAATTACGGTTTTAATGGAATGTTGTGTATTTTCAAGGATTAAACTATTCCAAATTTTATATAGAAACATTTAAATAAGTTTTGGAATAGTATATGCAATTTGTTCTTTTTTTAAAAAGAAAACTTCATCTTATAGCCAAACTCAAAGACACCCAACATCTTCAAGGAACGTTGTGACGATTCTCTTAATACGTGCTTTTCTTCCTTGAACTTTGTGTTCTACTGACCTCTGCTGGTGAGGTTGAAGTTTGTGCAAGCTTTTTTCAATTTCATCCAATTTACTTCTTAATGTTCAAAAGCCAATAGTCTTGGTGAGGACTTGAATTTAGATGTCCAGTTTTTTAAAAAGAATTTTAAATATGACAGATTTGAGAACAGGCCATTTTAGACATGAAGACAGAACATTATTTTAAGATAATGATAGAATAATGGCTCTATGAGAATGCCTTGATAATAACAACTCTAATTCAATGTTTCTTAAAGAGCAGTAGCACGGGCACTGAAAAGCCAGGTCTGAAACCAGACCCAGATCTCACCTTCCTCCCCTTTACTATAACACTGCATAGAAACTATACTTCAAACTTCATCTTCCATCCGCTATTTCTCCTGTGGCTTCTCAAACTGTCCCCAGACCCCTTTCCCATCCTTTTAGATACACATAGTCTCACACTATCTCTTCCCATCACACACAACTATGCCACTTACCTAATTACAAATTTTGACATTCCCATATTGACCATAATCCCCTATCATTCCCAGTGTCTCATTCCTCCTAAACCTATTTTTTGCTCTCATGGAGACTTTCAGTTGTTTCACCTTTTAGTGCTTTTCTCATTCTCCAATTCTGACTTCATTTTCCTTCATTGCTAATCTTAACTCGGTAGTTAGCCATTTCGACATTACACTGACCTCTTAATTTTGAATCTCTTGCCTGCTCATCTTGTCACTGCTCATATTTTGCTAAAATTCAACCTTAAATTATGCATACTGGCTACCTCTTATGCTCTTACTCACAGCTGCTGAACACAACTGGACAAAGTTTTACAACTGTCCTTAATGTGTAGATTACAAATTCATATCCGCTAACCTCAACTGTACCCTCTTAGAGGCAAGATAGTCCATTTATTACTTCTTAATTGATTTCTTTAACTCCCAGCAGAAACCTGTCTAGACCTCTTTCCTCCTCAAGTCTCCCACATCTTTTCTTTTTTGTATTTAAATTTATCTAAGTTTTCAACATGTATTTCCACCAAATTTTGAGTTCCAAATTTTCTCCCCACTTCTCCCCTCCCCCACCCTCAAACGCCAAGCATTCTGATTACCCCTATCACCAATCTGCCCTCCCTTCTAACATCCTTCCTTCCCTTATCCCCATCTTCTCTTTTGTCCTGTAGGGCAAGATAACTTTCTATTCCCCATTACCTGTATTTATTATTTCCTATTGTATGCAAGAACAGTACTCAACAGTTGTTCCTAAAACTGAGTTCCAACTTCTCTTCCTCCCTCCCTCCCCACACATCGCCATTGGGAAGGCAAGCAATTCAATATAGACCATATCTGTGTAGTTTTGCAAATGACTTCCATAATAATCATGTTGTATAAGACTAACTATATTTTCCTCCATCCTATCCTGCCCCCCATTGCTCCTATTCTCTCTTTTGATCCTGTCCCTCCCCAAGAGTGTTGACTTTTAATTGCTCCTTCCTCCCACTGCCCTTCCTTCCATCATCCCCCCCACCCTGCTTATCCCCTTCTCCCTCACTTTCCTGTATTGTAAGAGAGGTTTTCATACCAAAATGAGTGTACATTTTATTCCTTCCTTTAGTCAAATGTGATGAGAGTGAGCTTCATGTTTTTTCTCTCATTTCTCCCTTTTCTCCCTCCACTGAAAAGTCTTTGACTTGCCTCTTTTATGAGAGATAATTTGTCCCATTCTATTTCTCCCTTTCTCTTCCCAATATATTTCTCTCTCACATCTTAATTTCATTTTTTTAAGATATGATCCTATTCTATTCAATTCACCCTGTGCTCTCTCTCTCTCTCTCTCTCTCTCTCTCTCTCTCTCTCTCTCTCTCTCTCTGTCTCTGTCTCTCTGTGTAATCCCACCAACTACCCAGATACTGAAAAAAGTTTCAGGAGTTACAAAAATTGTCTTTCCATGTAGGATTGTAAACAGTTCAACGTTAGTAAATCCCTCATGGTTTCTCTTTGCTCTTCATGCTTCTCTTGATCTTTGTGTCTGAAAGTCAAATTTTCTTTTCAGCTCTGGTCTTTTCATCAAGAATGCTTGAAAGTCCTCTATTACATTGAATAACCATTTTTTCCCTTGAAGTATTATACTCAGTTTTGCTAGGTAGGTGATTCTTGATTTTGTCCTAGTTCCTTTGACTTCTGGAATATCATATTCCATGCCCTTTGATCCCTTAGTATAGAAGCTGCTAGATCTTGTGTTATCCTGATTGTATTTCCACAATACTTGAATTGTTTCTTTCTAGCTGCTTGCAATATTTTCTCCTTGACCAGGGAACTCTGGAATTTGGCCACAATGTTACTAGGAGTTTCTCTTTTTGGATCTCTTTCAGGAGGTGATCAGTGGATTCTTTCACTATTTACTTTGCCCCCTGGCTCTAAAATATCAGGGCAGTTTTC
>CM053770.1:131438086-131451044 GCA_028658325.1 Potorous gilbertii
TTTAATATATACTTACAAAGTATATTGATATATACTTTGATTTGATATGATTTAATATATACTTACAAAGTATATTGATATATACTTTGATTTGATATGATTTAATATATACTTACAAAGTATATTGATATATACTTTGATTTGATATGATTTAATATATACTTACAAAGTATAGTACATTTCTTCTTGAAGACAGAATTCATTCAGTACACTTTTATTAAGTAACAATTAAGTATAAGGTCTAGCGGAGATATTAAGACAAAGTTAAGACAGTCCCTATCTCAAGGAATTTCCATTCTAAAGATGAAAAAAAAAAGTTTGAACTTGTTTTTATCAAACTGCTGAATTCTCACTGGCTCCATTCATTCCAGCTCTCAAATTCTATGAGTCTTTATAATGGCTTGTCATTATTTCACTATTTCTGGCACAACAGCAACATTGTTATCGTCCACTTGCAGCTACTTCTCCACAAGTACATTGCTTACATCTAGGTTCTCCCCCAAACTTACACTCCTAATGAAGCCCAGTAAGAGACAATGTAGAAACACAGGCTTTACAAAATTATTCGGTCTGGCTGGCTTGATTTCCCTTGGGTCTCATTTTTTCTGTGCCCCAGGCAGAGATGCAACTTTTTAATATATTCTAGATAGTCAATTTTCCTTTAAAGTTATTACATGTGACACTTTCACTTAACATCAGGGGTTCTTAGCCTTTTTTGTGTCACAGTCAATATGGTGGGACCTGTGGACCCCTTCTCAAAACAATGGTTTTAGGTATATAAAATGAAATGCATAGGATTAAAAAGGAAACTAATTATATTGAAATATAGTATCTATCCATCTGACTATCTGTCATCTATCTGTCTCTCTACACACCTACACCTATACCTCTCTTTCCCCTCTGTCCCCCATGAACAAGTTCAAAGGGCTGATGTTAAAAACTTCTGCAGTTTACAGGCTTCCAGTATGCAGTGAAAAGTTAGTAGAAAATTTCCTTAATGTAGTGATATGATACCTTAGTACAGGATGAAACATCTAAACCAGAGGTTCCCAAACATATTTAGTCTACTACCCCCTTTAAAAAAAATTACTCAGCACTTCCCTGGAAAATCACTTTCTTTAACCTTTTAACTTTTTAAAAAAATTTGCATCGTTTCAAACATCTTTTAAAAATCACACATCTTAAATTTTATAGTTTATTGTAAATGTGTGGGTTTTTCCTGCATGGAAATTTTGATGGTGTAGTATTGCATCATGTAACTGTAGAGTATCGCACTGTAAACAAATCATTACACACATATATTCTTGCTGATACATGCTGGACTTCCTGACAACGTGTGACAGGTTTTCCTGGCAACACTTGCTTATTAAGACATGTAGGTAGACTTGGCCACTGATCAGTTATAACTTGCATTTTGTGTGTTTATTTGGAAAATAATGAAATCAATACGACTTTAACTCTGTTACATTAACTGATGAAACACTTATGAACAGTTTTTCAAAATTTTCTCATGTTCTCTTCTTTCCTTATGCTTTCACTGTCCTCTTATTTTTATTCAACACCCTCCCCCAATTGCACCTAAGGCTACTACTACCCCACCCCCATCATGCCAGCATTGCCCAGGGGCAGTATTGCCCACTTTGGGAATCTATGACTTAAAGATAGTAAAAGTTTTGAGAGGCATTCAAGATTTGAGAGAGAAAGGCAATTGAAGATGATGTTTGTCACCATTCCCGATGTAATGGAACCCTTTTATAACATGGCTTCTTATTTCATAGAGTTGTCCTACCATGAGTCATATCAAGTCCCCAGAAACAAAACTATACACAATAAGTCTGATCAAATATGAGTGTTAATCCTGTCCCCAAACACTAGCACTGCACAGGGGTTCTGCTGTATCTAACAGGCAGATGTTAAGTTCTGTGAAAGTAAGACCTGTTATTTCAAATAAAAATTCCTCCCCTCAATAGGAAAAAAAAACCCCAATTGACTGAGATACATGTGACTTCTCTCAAATCTACCCTGTTACATAGCAGACAAAGAGGATGTCAAGGAGGAAGCAGCTGGGCATTCTCGACTTCTTAGTAAATTTCCAGAAAAGGCCATGCTTCCAATAATGTCCAGTCCTGCCATGCTGTGGGCAAAATCATTCAAATATCAGCAATTTTCTGAGGCTATGGTCAAGTGAATTTTGAAATCATCTACCTAGGACACTAAAGGTGGAAAAAACTCTAAAGAGATTGATTTACCTTTCTAGGAACTGCTCTCCCTAGGGCAACTGCAGGAGTGGAGCAGAAGAGTCCAATGTTCACACCAGGAGTCGCAAAATGAGATTTTTCACTTGCCAGGGCAATGTCACAACTGGCAACCAGCTGACAACCTGCAGCAGTGGCTAAACCATTCACTTTGGCAATGATGGGGACAGGGTGTTTCTGAATTAGCATCATGACCTGAAGAAACAAAAGGAATTAATTTCACTTCCACTCAGAAATTAGCTGATATTAGCAGTCCTAAGAATAATGCCACTTTGCATTTCTAGAGTTTATGGTTTTAAAGGTACTTTCACATAATAGCAAAATCATAGAATGTTAGAGTTTGAAGAGATCTCAGTAGCCATACAGTATCTCATTTAATCCTAGATAAAAAAAAAAAAAAAGATAAACTTGGTTCATTAGTTAAAAAAAATTTACCATGATGAAATGTATAATTTCTCCAGTGAAGAAATTGGTTTATCATAGTGTCTGAGATGGCCCTTTGTATTAATGCATTCTTTCCTTTGGCACATAATTTGTGAGATTTTGAAAAGTCAGAAAGGCAAAGGACTAGTAATGGGAGTCCATACCAGAGCGTGCAGGCCACTAAGTTCAGTAAATCAACATAGTCCTGGAAGCCACCTCCTTGATTTAGTCTAGGAATGGATCAGCTTGGAAGTGAAATTGGTGGGGTGGGCACATTCTCCCTGTGGAATGAGTTGGTAGAGGAGAGAACATGCCTCCTGGTTCTGAGGGAATGTGTCTATACTTTTGTATTATATCTTCTCAGTAAATATCTCTTCAAAAATGCGAATTGAGGGTACAGTGCTCAAAATGACACTGGGGTGCTAATTGCTTGTACTGATGATATTGAAGAGATATTAACTGGCATTGACAAAGGGTACTGAGACGGTAATTGCTGGTGATTGACATTGGGGACAACACAGCAGAAATGCTTGATGTGAGACCATCAGAAAAAAGCCCATTTCTCCTCAGAGGTATCTCTAGGATCCTGAAATGAATAAATAGCTACAATATATAACCTGCTAAAGGTATGCATTGGCTGGAAGAATAAGCCCAGAATCTCACTACATTTCTTGGCTTACCTTATTGATAATTGTAAGCTGAAATTGATATTGAAATGCTGATAACTGAAAGTTGAAAAACCAAAAAGGGAGAAGTTTATTCTGGGTATGACTCTTACCAGCAGGAAGTAACTGTTTTAGGAAGTGAACCACGCCATCCTAGAGTGTATGGTACACAAGGAGAGGAAATACAAGCCATAGTCTCTCACATACCCTAGATTTTAAGAGAGCAGACTTCTAAGCCTTCAGAGGAAGGAGAGGTAGGACACTATGAACTACCATTTTATAGGGGAAGTCAGTGCAGGAAGGGAAACTCTCAAGAAGGAATTTATGAAGACATAAAGGGAAACAATTCTGATTTGGAATGAAAAGAAAAAATGGGAGCTATTTGAAGTGACTGGTAAGACTGCACAGAGAATTCACCAACCAACTTGGATTTTTAAAAAGATATGGATGGAATATGGAAATGAGGGTAACAGGGTGAATTCAAAAGTATGGTATGGTACTTAAAGAATTGTGTCAGGAGCTAGAAAACTCAAAATAAGCAGCTCTCAAGGAAAGCCAAGGATGACAAAATTGAGTTTTTATTAAGGAAAAGAGAGAAATCAAAGGAAAGGAGAGCAGTTCAGGATGGACATGACAATTAACAGTAGAGGGAAGGACTTCATTTTAATTTTGCTTCCATTTCATCTGTCAAAGAGAAAGGCTTTCAAACAGGACAGAACCAAAATGGCTAATAGGGAACTGATACCTAAGACGATAATAAGGTAGTAAAAGATTACTTAGCTGCCTTTGATAGGTTCAAGTCACTTGGTCTAGAGGAACTTACCTCTTCAGTTACTGAAAGAATTAGCATATATGATTGCTGGGCCACGGAGGATGGAAAGGTACGGTAGGACAGGAGAATAGCAAATGTCCTGATTTTCAAAAAAAAAAAAAGGAAAATAATGGAAGCTGCAAATTCTAGGCCCGTGATGTTGACTTAAATTCCTGGAAAATTCTAGAAGATAGAATTAAAGATCACCACTCATCGGGTGTGTTGTAACAGAGATTAGGTATGGATTGGAGCTGATGGCCTCTGAGGTCTTTCAACTCTTCCAACTGATTCTGATTCATCTGTACCAGAAAGAGAAACCTCTTTACAATCTACCCAATAAGCATGGATCATCCTGTCTTTGCCTGGGAGATCTTCAATGAAAGAGAACCCATGAAAGGCAGCCCTTTCAACTTTTACAGAAACTCTAATTGTTATGTAATTTTTTTCTTCGCATTAAAAGAAATGTGCCTCTCAACAATATCCACTCACAGCTCCTAATGCTTCCACATGACAGGCCTGCCTTTAAATACTTGAAGATAACTATGGGTCCCCTTTACATTTTCTTTTCTTCAGGATAAATATCCCCAGTTTCTTTAAGCAGTCCTCAGGTGATCAAACATTTAGATTCCTAAATATCCTGATCTGGTCTCCAATTCAATCATAATTCGTCCTAATATGTGGCACTTTTTACCAAACCCAGTACACTAGGGGTGGTCTGCGTAGGACAGAATATATGGTGAGACTATCAGATTGGATGGGCTTGTAAATGTTTAACAACAGACTCACTATCTCTGTGTGTGTATCTGTATTCTCACAGAAGATTTTTACATTCATTCTGCATTAATAACCTTTTCCCTATTACTTTCTTAAGTCTAGACAATCAAACAATAGATAAGAGTTCAGAGGAAGGAGAGGTAGGATACTATGGACCACAATTCTGCAGGGGAAGTCATAAATAAAGTCTCTGCAACAAAACAAACCAAGGCCTGACTTGTAGCAGTTGCTGATTATTAAAGCTCATACTGAAAAGTTAGCAACTGGCTCTCATGAACTGGTAAGAGTCAGCCCCAGTATCCCTGGTGATGGCTCCCTTGCTATGTTTCTCTTACTGAGGCCCAAGATAGTGTTAGCTTTTTTTAGCTGTCATACCTAGTTTCTGATTCATATTGATCTTGCAGTCCACCAAAGTACCTAGATTTATTTTCCCCCAGACAAACTTATCCAGCCATGTCGGCCCATCTTATATTTGTGAAGTCAATTATTTCAGTTCAAGTATAATCAGACTCCTGAGATTGCTTTGACTCTGTCCTGACTTTGTCACCCAATGTATCAGCTCGTTTTATGGCATCTTCACTTTGGTAAATATGTCATTTATGCCTTCATGCAAGTAATTAATGTGTGTGATACATCATTTTTCAGTCGGGTGTGACTCTCTGTGACCCCATTTGGGAGTTTTCTTGCCAAAATTACTGGAGTGTTTTGCCATTCCCTTCTCCAACTCATTTTACGGACGAGGAAACTAAGGCAAACACAGTTAAGTGACTTGCCTAGGGTCATACAGCTAGTAAATGTCTAAGGTCTGATTTGAACTCTGGAAAAAGAATCTTCCTGATTTCAAGCTTAGTGCTTTATCCACTGTACTACCTACCTGCCCACATTTATTAAGCAATTAATAAAAATGTTTAAAAGTAAAGATTCCTAGGGCCCTTCACTACAGAGCCCCTCCCAGGTTGACACACACCCCTGGCTTCAGCTAAATAACCAATTTTGAATCCATCGAACTACACTATTGTCCAGTCCATATATCCCCAACTTATCCACTAGAATGGAATGAGACTTTGTCAAGTCTTTTACTAAGATTTCAGATCCACAGCAGTTACCTGATGTAGTTTATTAAATCTGTCAAAAAAGGAAATGAGGTCAGCTTGGCATAACCTGTAACAGAGAAAGCCTTTTAACTCTTTGAATTCACTCTTTTCTAGGTCTTTCTTCATCATACCTAGAATTATGTGGTTGAAAATTTTGTCAGGAATTGAAGTATAACTCGCTAGCTTATAATGTGCCACTTCTTTCTTTTTTAAAAAACAGTTGAGATATTTGCCCAGCAGTCATTGGCAGTCATTCTCCAAGGATCTTTCAGAGATCACTGACATGGCTTTAGCAATCATATCTGCCAGTTGTTTCAATATTTTGGCATTTAATTCATCTGGGCCAAGTGAGTTGAACTCCCCAAAGGCAGCTTGGTGTTTTCTTTCTCTATCCCACTTATCCTGCTTCTCAAAACTAGATTTCTTTGTGTCTTCAGGATACCATTCTGGAGAGCTTCCCACCTCTTCTGGGCTGATTTCCCCTCTGGATTTTTAGTTCATAGGATCCTACCTTTTCTTTCTCTGAATCCTCTAAAGTCTGCTTCCCAAATCTAGTGTGCATGTTACACTCTGTCTTACTTTTCTCCTTCCCCTTTAAAAAAAGTAAGTTGTTATTGATGTATTTTCTTTTTCTACCTCACCAGTATCCTCCAGTATCCTTCCCTGTCTAAAGCCACCCCATAAAACAAATAGTCAATAAAAGAAAAAATGCAGCATGACTGATAGAAAAACTCTGAAAACATGTTCAATGGACTACAATTTGTAGACTTCCTACCTCTCCAAAGGGGCAGGCTTCTCCCTCTTTTTTTAAAAAACAGATTCTAAAATGGAAACAGTCACTTCCCACTAAAATTCTCATCATTACCACCCAGCAGCCAACACCCAAAAGATTGCCTTAAATAATTTATTTTTTAAGGTCAATTTTCTTATTCATGGAAAATTGTGCATTTGTTAAAATTTGCATGAGAATCATGTTTAGAATAAAATTTCCCTTTGTTGATGCTTCCACTTTTTGAAAGTAAATAATGTATGATTAAGAAACTACTAACATATTATGCAAGCATTATATGCTTTTGGCAGAGATCTATCAAATGCTTAGACAATTAAAGTCTCCTATCATTAATTACTGTCATTTCTACGCACCAGGTTTATGGCCTGTTTCCTGAATGCCTTGTCTATTTCCTCTTTCAGCCAGGTGCTTTGTAGGATACTCTGATGACAAAATCACTTTTGTTTGTCCCTCAATTGAATTTTTTCCAATACTTTCCACCATGCTTTCCCTGCTCTGGTTTCTGGATTTCCTCTTATGAGTAATTTCCTCATATGAGTATATATGTGGCAGCAATGTGGTGTAGTGGATAGACTGCTGAACTTGAAGTCAAGAAGACCTAAGTTCAAATCTTGCCTCAGACACTAGCTGCCATATGATCCTGGGCAATCTTGCTGTACTTTTGTTCCCTCATCTATAAAATGAGAATAGCAATGGAACTTCTCAAGGTTATTATGAGGATAGAGGAGACAATATTTATAAAGTCTCTGTAAACCTTAAATTGCTGTGTAAATGTTAGCTATCATCATCATTATAGTCTCAATATATAATGCTACTGTTTCCTCTCCATTTTAACTGGCTTCTTGTGAATAGATTGTTTCCAGGTAGCAAGCACAGATTAAAGTTTTCTGCAATGTCATAGATAATGGACTCTTATTACAGGATTATATGTTAATAAGTTACAGGATAATTTGTTATTTTGTAGATGTTAAGACTTAAATACTTGAAACAAAATTTGGACTATGAAAGGACAATCCAAAAGATTATTGGCATATATATGTAGAGATTGAAGGAACTCCACAGGCAGTCAATTTAGCCTAACCTCTTCATGTTTCAGACAAGGAAATCAAGGCCAAATGAGATGAAGTATCTTGCTAAAGGTCAGATAGGGAATATTTAGCAGAGCTGGGGTCTGAACCCAGGTGTTTTGACTGAAAATCCAACATATCTGGCCTATACCAAAGCAGTCTTCATTTAACTTCAAGAAATTGCCTCAAATAATTTATTTTTAAGGTCAATTTTCTTATTCATGGAAAATTCTACATTTGTTAGAATTTATTAAAAATGAGTATCTCATTTTCTAATAATCTAATTTAATTTCTTTCCACTAGACTCATGAGGCCGTAATGTCATAATGATATCTATTGATAGAGTCACAGAGCTGGGGTAGGAAGGACCCAAGAGTATCACTGCTAGAATACTGGCTGGGGGAATAGGAACAATTGAAATTAATATATCATGAAAGAAATTTATCCTAATACTGAGCTCTAGTCCTTCAGAAAGCAAACTAAAGCAAACACTACTAGGGAAACTGTCTGTTCAACATCACATCTTATCTCTCTGCCTGACTATCATTTTTAGGGAAACAAAGGAAAGGTGAAATAATCAAAACTGGGCAAAAGCTGAAGAAACAAGAGGCCTGGTTAATACACAAATGCAAACCCTTGATGATCTTTACTTAAGCCAACTGACTTTTTGGTTATTTCCATCTTTCATGTAAGTCTTTATCCCAGTCCCAGCAAAGCAGAAGCTGTACTTGAGAAGGAGCTTAAGCCTAGAGAAAGACTACAGCCCTCTATCTACAGCCTTATCTTATTTGTGGAAGGATAGGGGCAGGCTCTTACCTGGACCTACATTTCAGTCCTTAGACCTGAAAAAAAAGAAAACACAAAACTACAGAGCAGGCCTCTTTGATACAGAGCCAAAGTGTGTAAGAGCCCCATCAGTTATCATCTCTGCTTTTCAAATGACCACACTTACCATTCCTGAATTAAGTCAAGTTCCTTTTCCCACCCCGTGCTGTAAATGATGATCTTAACTCTCATGCAACATTTGTTGTTTGTCTCAGAGTTGCTATATTTGTCAGGGGGTGAGCAAATTCAGACACCTCCTATGTCTTCCTCTCAAAAATCAAATTTTCTCACGCATGAACTGAACAATGAAATATCTAACTCATTCTGTTCCAATCTGCCTGTTGATTACATTTGGAAATTGAAATCTTGCACAAGTTCATGGTGCACATATTCATCCAAGACAATTTGATTTCCTCAGAAATGGTATTAAAGGAATCAATATGTTCCTTCTCCCATTCTATTGCAATGAGTCCAGGTGTGTGTTTATGAACTATATCTTTTTTGTGAGGAAGCACTCTCTGCTAAGATGTGTGTCAAGTTATTTGTAAGCTGCCTACCTAGGGGGTCAGAAGAAGAGTATTGAGGTGTGGGCTTTAACCCTCTGAAGGACAGCGAATGATTTTATTCTCCTTCTTTGGGAGGCATATATTAGACCTCAGCTCATGTAAGTCAAGGGGTCATGGATTTAGAGCCAATGGCTTGGAGGCCATTAAGTCCAAACCCCTCATTTTGTAGAATAGAAAACTGAGACAGAGAGAGGTTAAGTAACTTGCCCAGCAATCACAGAGTTAATGTGCAAGGTGAGATTTGAACCCTGATTTTTAACTTTACTACCAGGAGTCCTTAGCCTGTGAACTTAGAAAAAATTTTTTGGATAACTGTATTTCAATAAAATTGGTTTCCTTTGTAAGCCTGCATATTTTATTTGTGCATTTAAGATATTATTTTGAGAAGGGGTTCATAGGTTTCACTGACTGTCAAAGGGATCTATGACACAAAAAAATAGTAAGAGCCTCTGTACTACATACCATGATTCCTCTTTGAGAAGAGAACATTATCTTGTATAAAAGACAACAACTTCTTAGTGTTGGTTTCCTGGGGGGGGGGGTGTGTTTTTTAAGCAACTTCCCCTTTAAATAAATAGCTTACAGGATATAAATCAGGCAAACAAACTCAGAATAAATACTAGATACTTCTAGTCCTCAGAAGACTGGAGAAAACAGATTGGGAAAGAGAAGCAGAGAGCAGAGGTTAAAATTAAAATGTAATTGGGTGGGACAGGTAGGTGGCACAGTAAATAGAGCACCAGTCCTGGAGTCAGGAGGACCTGAGTTCAAATGTAGCCTCAGACACTTGATACTTATTAGCTGTATGACCTGGATAAGTCACATTCCTCACTGCCTCACCAACAAACTGTAACTGGGAAATGTTTAACATAACAAATAAAAATATAATGTAACAATTTGTAGTTTTTTGAATTTATTCAGTTGCAGGGATCTGTTTCCATTTGAATTTGACACCACTAGTCAAGGGCATAGTTTCAATGACTGGCCCATTACTTCAAATCTAGGCCATAGGGAGTTGTGAGTCTTTATCTTTGCCCTTGAGTAGGGAAGAAATCCCAGAGACATAATAAGTTCTTGGAGTTCTTGGAGGTCAAAGCAATAAGGACCTGGCCCTCCTTTCCTACTAAAGCCTTCAATGGTTTTCCATGTTAGTCATGTACACTGAGACAGCCTCAAGATTAGACAAAAGAGCAGTGTTTACAAGGAGCTGGGCCCTCCCTCCGGCTTTGCTTCCATCTTGCTTTCTTGCCACTTCTACTCTCAATTTCTTAAAAAAAAAAAAAAGAAAAAGAAAGAAGGAAATACTATCTTCCCTATCATTATCAGTCCTGATGTGGAAAAAGAATTATATATCTTGGTCAAAACCAACTTTTGTTTCCTCAATGGTTCCTAGAAGCAAAGACTTACACTTACATACTTTCAGAGCTGGGAAGCAGTGCAAAATCATTGTCTAACCCCTGAATTATACATATGAGAGGACTAAGACCCAGATTCAGTTAAATGAGTTGTCCATGGTAATACAGAAAATTAATGGCAGAGTCAGGATTAGAACCCACATCTCCTGACTTCAATCAACTAATCAATCACTAGACAAGAATTTATTAAATGCTTACTACATGCCAAGCACTATGCTAGGTTCTGGAGAAACAAAAACAAAAAGGGAAATGTCCCTGACTTCAAGTAGATTACATTCTATCAGGGAGACGTGTAAATTTATAGAAAGTACATACCAACTTGACACACGGTGATCTTAGGGGAGAGGCCCTAGTATTTGGAAGAAAGGGAATCTGGTTCAGTGCCCTTTCCATGGTACCAGTCTGAGTACAAAAGATCTAATTCTGATTCTCATTAGATCACAGACTTAATGGGAGACTCCAGGCAAGATGATCTATGACTAAGTGACATTCGTTCTCTATTTTATGGAATGGGGAAACTCTACTGACCCTCTACTTACGCAGGCATCAGGATGCGTCTCAATTTGTTTGTGAAATGCTATGAGCCACCAGGGAGAAAGGCAAGATCTGGATGAACACAATTAAGCTAGAAGATAAACTGCCATAATTATTTCCAAGCTTGCAATGCTGGTTACCTCACCTCAGCACATGTCTGAAATACTTCAGCATGGTAATCCTGGCTTTGCTCATCAGTTAATTCCTTTAAATCATGGCCAGAGGAGAATACAGGCCCTTCAGCTGAAAAAAAAAGTCCAGAGGAGAGAAAAAAAGAGAAATATAAAAGCCAGTTCTAAGAAATCCAACCCTATTTCTACTCGACGTTAATGTAAAGATATTCATACAGCCCTGGTGCCTGATACATTTTGACATCCATCTGCTGACTTGAATAGGTATATTTAATGTTATGTTATGATAACTGAAGGAGGCAGTTAGGTGGCTCAGTGGTTAGAGCACTGGAATCAGGAAGATGTGAGTTCAAATCTGACCTCAGACACTTCCTAGCTATGTGACCTTGCACAAGTCACTCAATCTAGGTTTTCTTTCATCCACTGCGGAAGGAAATGGCAAACTAGTCTAGTATCTTTGCTAAGAAAACTCCATAGACAGTACAGTCTATGGGATCACAAGAAGTCAACTAACAACTAACAAAAACAAAATGATAACTAAAATAACATCCTGCACAAAAGCAGAATGGGAAACTGACGAAGGCGTGCGATTCAAAAAGGGAAAACTAAAATTCATTCTCCAAGATTGAATGAACATTTTCTGGATCTGTAACTCAAGTCTTTTATGACTAGACTCCCAGTCACAGATGGATCTGTAAGCATTAGGTCACTGAAAACTACTGTGCCTTTCACAGGGCTGTTGTTTGGGTACACTGTAAAAGCAGACAAGTGGCCAGCAACCTGGATGGCCAGTGAGGGAGAATGGAATGAGCGTAGGGTTCAGAGTCGGAAGATCTAGATTCAAGTTCTGACTTCCATTTATTAGTTACATGACCTTGGGCAAGTTAGCCAACCTATTTGGGTCTCTCTTTTTTTCATCTGTAAAATGGGGATAAAAAAAACAAACCAAAACCCCGCTTTACTCAACTCACAGGATTGTCATGACTATAGAATGAGACAAATACTTTACACTTATAAAAAACATTATGTAAATGTATCAGTATAAGCTATTATTATTATTAGAGGCATAGAATGTTAAAGCTGGAAGGTATATTAATAGTCATATAACTCAATTCCCTCATTTTTCTGTTGAGGTAGATGACCTATGCATCATACTCATCTAGCAGGTATTCATAACTCACATTTGTATAGTGCTTTAACATTTGTATCAGAGTTTGTTTTATTTTTTCCCACTTAATAGTATTTTATTTTTTCTAATTACATGTAAAGATAATTTTCAACATTCACTTTTATAAGATTTTGAGTTCCAAATTTTTTTTTCCCTCCTTCCTTCTCCTCCCCTTTCCCAAGATAGCAAGCCATCTGATACATGAGTTTTGAGGTGAATTGTTCAAAGTGACAAAGCTAGGATTAGAGAACCTAGTTCTAATGGCAAATTCTTTTTCCACCACTAACACCATCATGCCACACAAATCCTCTAGTTATTTAATATTCTTCAAATAAATATTGGTGACTAACCATTGATACAAAATTTAGGATATGCAAAAAATCATATAAAAAAGAATTTTGTGTGTGTGTGCAGAGGCAGGGGGAGAAATGAATGGAGTT
>CM053770.1:131457009-131579894 GCA_028658325.1 Potorous gilbertii
TATTTAATAGTAACCCATGAAGGTACCCTAACCTTCCAGTATTAAATAGGGCATAGTATAGCAATTAAATCTAAAAGTTAAAAAAAAAATGTTAAGACAAAGGGTGAGCCAGTAAGTAGAGGATCAGGGTGGAATATATTCACGCTTTTAAAACAAAAGGCATCAAATAAATAAATTTAAAAGCACCTAACACAAAATTTAAAAACAAAAGAAAACACAGGAAATTGTGAATTCTGAGTCCTGGTCTTGGTCATATTGGCCACCACTGGACTAGAAGACAGGACTTTACAGAATGACTTAGTGGATACTATTAAAGCTTTATTGAGCAAAATTCAAGTGTCATTTCTGTTCAGAGATAGAAGACAAGAAGAGATTGTGTTGATCATCGTGTTCCCACTCATAATAGCTGCTTTCTCAGAATGAGACAGCATGAGGATTACAGACTGTGGTTGTAATGCCAATATCAATGTCTCTCCACATGGAGAAGAGAGAGGAAAATCCTGTCAAGCTTTTTTTTAAACCTCTTCACAGAGAAATTGAGCCATAGATGAGAAACCGCTGAACAATAAGTCTAGTGCAGAAATCTAGTCTTGAGATCCAAACAACAGGCTTTCAACCACCTGGTTTGGAACCTGCAGTGCTTGTTTTTTCCAATTTTTATTTTCTTAAAATATATGTAGTGTCTCAGAGACTTAACTTATACTCAACACCCAAAGCACCAATTTCTTCTCTCTTCTGATCTGTCTCTGTCCCTCTTTCCATTTCTTTTTTCTTCCTCTCTCCTTCTCTCTCTCTTTCTCTCTGTCTTTCCCCCTCTTTCCTCTCCTCTTCCTCTCAGTTTTTCTCTGTCTCTCTTTTCTTTCCCCCTCTCTTTTTTCTTTCTCTTTCTCATGTTCTGTTTCCCTGTCTCACTCTTTCTCTCTTGTCTCTTCTTCCTCTTTCTCTTTCCTCCTCTGTCTCCTACCTACCTCCTCCTTTCTCTCTTCTCTTCTCTCTCTTCCCCCTCTTCATCTCTTTCCATCCTTCTGTCTTTCTTCAAATTTCTTGATTTTTAAAAAAATTCTTTTGTTAGCTCATTTGTAATTAGAGTTTCAATTCCAGTTAAGAATGTATTTTTTTCCCCTTCTTGATGTCAGAGATTCCTGTTCCTTGGATGACATTAATGCTTTTGTCTGATGTACTAAATTTGGAAGGATTTCCTTCTATGGAATCCATAACTGTGTGCATAACAATAACCATATCTGTTGAAACCCGTGGGGCTTCAGAATTACTAGGCTTTACAGGTGATCAGACCATTCCTTTCATGACATCTTTTTCAGGTCCATTTCAATGAGTCTAACTAAGGTCCTTGTCCAAGAAAGAACAACTCAACATGAATGAAACTTCAAAAGCATGGAGTCATTTATTTGTACATAGGGATAGAGACTCAGCCTGTGATTTCATTGGTATATGGAGATCCCAGTGAGATGCTGCTTCTGAACATGCAGATGGGTACTTTTCTTGAAATTTATAATCTTATTTTCTTGCAAGACTTACCCTAGATCTCCAACCCCTACAAGGAAACCCTAAAATAATCCTATGTAAGTCCTATACAATTGTCTTTGTTTAGCTCCTTGCTAAATCTCAGGCCTGATGCTTTTGTGTCAATAAAGGTCCCAATGGTTAAAGAGAAGGTCTAAGTGAATTCATTCACATTTTGAACCAACTCTTCCATGTCTCTCTTCAATATAAAAGGAACCATGAAATCCACTGAAGTACACAAAGTACTACAATAATTAACTAGTACCCAGGACAAACACTGGAGTGGGAATCAAGAATCTTCTATCTTAGGCCCATTTTCATTACTAACTAGCTATGAAACTGTGGGCAAGTCATTTAACCTATTTCCCCATCTATAAAAAAGACCAGAAACTTGCATTATTTATCTCACAGGTTACTGTCTCAAGTATGAAAATTTATAAAGCATAGTGTAACTGTAAATTATTATAACAAATATAAGTTTGCAAATCAAGTGATACCTTTTGAATGTAAAAACAAAATAAAAAGTAGAAATTTAAAAAAAGGAAATTTGTAATCTTAGAGTTCCTAGAGCACTGAGAAGTTAAGTGACTTTCTGAGGGTTACAGAGCTAATATATGTCAGAGGGAGGACTGGAACTCAGGTCTTCCTAGCTTCCTAGCTCTAGCTCCTATGCCATGACATCTCTCCATTAATGAAAATTAATGCAACGATTTTGAATAAAATATCAGCAAAGATGTTATAAATGATACATCCAAAAGATTTATTACTGCTTAAAATTAAAATTATGCCCTAGTTGCATTACAGAAAACACATAGCCTTATGAAGTAAACAAGTTTTCATATATTAATACAGCTAAGGCTCTGTCAGCATTTGCAACACCCCCACCAACAGTGGAAAATAAGACAAAGATTTGAAATGGGAAGCCAAAAGGGAACAGAAGAGACACAAAAAGGGAAGTTTAAACAAAGGAGGACAAAGGACAATAATTTCAGATGCTCGAAAGCAATATGCAAGTCCCAAAAACACTCTCCAGAAATATAATTTATTCATTTTTACCAATTTGTGCCTTTGTTATAACAATTGTAGGAGTTATATATATAGTGAAAAGTTCAAGTGGGAATTGGTTCTTGTGATTTTTATTTGTAGCATGTGGCTTCCTCAGAATAGCTTTCTGAAAGCTATGTGCAAATTCATGGTATTGTTAAGATAATCCACTATAGCTCTCCTACTAATGTATTTCCTTATATCAGACCAAGCAAGCCCAATCATACATTAATTCAAAACAAAAGCCATTTAATTAAATTGAATAATGAAGTAAACAACATGGAAAACTTCCTTATAGGAAAAGAGATATAAACTTTCACACATTCCCATACTTCCAGGGGGAGGAGGGGATGTTTTATGAATTTGAAACTATGTCCAAAGGGCTATCGAATTCCCCATTGATCCAGCATTATGACTACCATATCTGTATCTCAAAGAGATCATAAAGGACCCACGTATACAAAATATTTATAGCAGCTCTTTTTGTGGTGGCAAAGAATTGGAAATCACCCATCGATTGAGGAATGGTTGAACAAGTTGTGGTATATGAATGTAATGGAGTACTATTATGCTATAAGAAATGAGGAGCAGGCAGATGTCAGAAAAACTTGGAAAGACTTACATGAACTGATACTGAGTGAAGTGAGCAGAACCAGGAGAACATTGTGTACATTAACAACAACATTATTCAATGATCAACTTTGAAAGACTTAGTCCTTCTCAGCCATACAATGATCTAAGACATTTCCAAAAGACTCATTATGGAAAATACCCTCCACATCCCGAAAAAGAACAATGAAATCTGAAGGCAAAGTGAAGCATACTATTTTCACTTTTTGTTTTTGTTTTTTCTTGCTTAGGGTTTTTTACTTTTTGTTCTGATTCTTCTTTCACAACATGACTAATGTGGAAATATGTTTAATATCGTTGTACATATAGAACTTATACCAAATTGCTACCCTTCTTGGGGAGGGATAAGGGGAAAGAAGGAGGGAGAAAAAAGTTTGGAACTCAAAATCTTATAAAAGTGAATATTGAAAATTTCTTTACATGTAATTAGAAAAGAAAAAAAATACTATGGTTAGTTGACTCTCCACTGTCTCATTGCCTCTCATATTATCATTATACCAGTAAAGAAGTTAAGGCTCAGACTGATGAAGCAACATATCAAGGATCACACAGCACAAAGTGACAAAGCTGGGATTCAGACCTAGGCTTTTGATTCTAAGACCAATGTTTTTATTACTATGTCAGATGCAGCACACAGTGTCTACTAGAAACACTAAATTAAGAATAGATTTTTTCATTCTCTTTTTCCAGTTGTTTGTGCAATTCCTATGTACTTCTGTTTCATGGCAACTGGACTGCCCAACATATTCTTATACCGTACGATAAATGGACTATGCTACCTTTTCTCTGAAACTCATCTTGTTGTTGTTGAGTTGGTTCAATTGTGTCCAATTCTTCGTGACCCCATTTGGGATTATCTTGGCAAAGATACTGGAGTGGTTTGCCATTTGCTTCTCCAGTTCATTTTGTAGATGAAGAAACTGAGGCACACAGTGTTTAAATGACTTGCCTAGGTGTGACATATAAAAAAATTTGAGACAGTTTCTGAGTAATTGATCATTTTGTTAATTATGCTAGCAGATAATTATTAAAAGGAATCAGTGGAACTCTTGAATGTTAAAGATCTCTCATGCAACCCATTCAGTGCTTATATACCCTTGGAAGAGTGAGTGTATCTGAGGGTAGAAATCAATACTGATTGGTTAACAAGTAATGAGAGAATGAATATTATAATGAGAGGTGGGATTATTCTAATGAGGGTTGGGAGACATGATTCTGATAGCTCAGTCTTGGACAAAGAGACTTATCTATACTCATACCACTCTGTCTAGCTTAATCTAGACAAAAGGGGGAAGTCAATTCTACCAAGACCTGTCTGACTAAAATACAATGGGGCAGAATCCACCAATTCACCTAAATTAAAATATCTTTACCTTTTGGTCAGTTTTAAATTTTCCCAGTTGGTTATTTCTCCAATATTTCATTTCATTATAAGCCCTGCACTTCAAAGACTGATTGAATAGTCTGAAGAAGTTGATTTTTAAATGAGCTAAAGGAATGGGAAAAAACCTTAGTCCTAATTCAATAATTGGCTATTAATATAGGAGAGAAATAATTATTTCTTTCACAGGGTCACATCACTAGAAAGTGTCTGGTTTGAACTCAGGTCCTCCTGACTCCAAGGCGGAGCCTCTAGCCACTTTACCCTAGCTGCTATTGGTCTACCTCCTCCTTCTATACTGAAGTGGCAGCTCTGTCTAGCCCATGCCTCAGACCATTACAGCGATAAGCCAGCCTTAGCCATATGGAGGACTTGTCCTCAGGGACTCAAAGGCCCCCTTTCCCATCAGCACCTAGCCATATCTTCCCAATAATATGACTCCTGTCCCTGTTACCCCTTACAGACTTTATCACCTAGCTGTGAAGTCTTATTTCTTCATACTACCTCCCCTCACTCTTTGTCTCTTTGTCTTCAAGCTAAGCCTCACCTGGTTTCTTGTAGACTTATCTGCCTTTTTTTTTTTTTCACTCCCAGGAGACCTATGGACTTTTTATTTTGCAATAGATAACATAACTTGGTTTCAGCTGCATTATTCCCCCTTATCTATTTGTGATTCAGATAGCAATGAACCTGCTTAATGAGTGATCTGTTGTTCCAGGTTGGGAAAGTCCCTGGGTTGTTAAATACTACCATTATCTTTCTAAACTGTTAACACTTGTAAACCATTTTTTTTTCAAGTATTAGGAGTAGGAGTGGGAGAGGAAGTATTGTCTGTCTGTGTATTTCAGGTGGTCCTTCTCCTTCTCAAGTCCAACCCTTCTACATGCATCTTTGATTCCATCACCTGCCATCTTTTCCCAGAAGATAGCCTTCACTCTCATCCCCACGTCTAATCTTTAGTCTCCCCCTGATCCTATCTACCTGCTTAAAAACATGCCCAAGTCTACCTCATCTTTAAAAAACCCTCACTTGATCCAATCATACCTACTACCAATCTTCCTTTATCTCTCCTCCCTTTTTCAGTTAATCTTCTTGAGAAAACTGGTTCAGCTGAGGTGCCTCCATTTCTCCTCCCTATTCTAAGCCCTCTCCAATCTGTCTTCTAACCATATCAAGTCAATTAGAATTGTTCCCTCCAAAGTCACCAGTGATCTCTTAATTGACAAATCTAATGGCCTTTTCTCAGTTCCCATTCCTCTTGCCCTCTCTGCAACTTTTGATACTTAATCACCTTAGACTTAAATCCAATTCACTTGCAAGTCAAGATATCATTTTTGTGATGTCATTGGTTCTCTTTGAGAATGAAAGATGAACAACAATCTGTGAGCAGTTGTATCTACCCCTTGGGGACCCAACCAGCCAGTTCTAGTGGAGCAATGATGTTATTTTTTTCTCCTTCTGTGTCCATCTAGGGAGTAGTACCCTTACATGTGGATTCTCTGTGCCAAGGAATATAATTTTGATTGTCTGTACTTGAGGAGATAAATTTTTCCCTATTTATTTTATCATTTTTTTTAAAGCTGGGACAGTTAACTCTTTTGTCTCATGTAGTTTTCACTTTTGATTTCTTGAAATATAGCTCTAAAAAAACCAAGCTTTGAAAAAACCCATTGTGATTCAAATGTAGCTACTTGACTGTGCCTTTAAACCCAAATCACTCTGACTTTCATTGATTGGCCAATAATAGATCCGAGAGCAAGCCTCTCTTGCTCATTGTTTGGATATTGATTGCTCAGGTTATGAATAAATAGTAATTATTTTCTGTTTTGGATAGAAACTCTCAGATCTACCCCTCCTATGTTGATTCCTTTTTTTTTCTTTTTTGAGGTATTGGGGTTAAGTGACTTGCCCAGGTTTACACAGCTAGTTAAGGGTCAAGTGTCTGAGGCCAGATTTGAACTGAAGTCCTCCTGACTCCAGGGCTGGTGCTCTACCCGCTGTGCCACCTAGCTGCCCCTCCAGATTGATTTTTTTAGGAAGCAAACTAAGTCATCTTTTGTCTCAATTCCTACCTAGTCCTTAGTTGTTGAGTATACCACCATCCTCCAAGTAACCTAGACTCAAAACCTCAGTGCCATTTATAAACCTTCACTCTTACTCCATATATTTAATGGGTTCCCTAACCTTGTCATTTTTACATTTTCAGCATTTTCCCATCTATCCCTTTATTCTCCATTCAGAAGATGCCATACTAATTCAATTCTTTATCACTTCTACCCTGGACTAGACTATTACAATAGCTTTCTAATTAGAATAGCTTTCTAATTTCTAGTCGCCCTGACACATCTTTCCCCACTCTGATTCATTCTCTGCTAAGCTGCCAAACTGATTTTCTTCAAGTATTGGCCTATCCATGTCATCCCATTACTTAATAAACTCATGTGGTCTGATAGTACCCTTTAACTGGAGGCTAGAGCTATGCACTCCAGGGTCTCCATTTATGAGGGGGCCCAGCACAGTCTTCTCCCCATTTCTCACCTGCTATACTGCCTTTAGCCTTCTCCATCACGCCCCTACATTTGGTTACCTTCTCCCTTTTGTCCCATTCTCCTACTTCTCATCTTCCTTCTGTAGATTGCATTGTCCCATTGGATTATAAGCTCCTTAAAGTCAGGGACTCTCCTTTTTATCTATACTTGTATGTTCAGCACTTTGTGCAGTGCTAGGCACATTGTAGGCATTTAACAAATGTTTGTTGACGATTGACCATTACCTCCAGGATCAAATATAAAGTCATTTGTTTGGCCTTTCAACCTTTAACAACTCAAGCCTTTTTCACCTTTCCAATGTTTTTATACTGCACTCCTCTCCACACTACTATTGTTGTTCAGTCATTCTCAGTTGTAGTCAACTCTTGGTAACTCCATTTAGGTTTTTCTTGGCAGAGATACTGGAGTTGTTCTCTGTTTCCATCTCCAGCTCATTTTACAGGTGAGGAAACCAAGGCAAAAAGGGTAAGTGACTTGCCTGGGGTCACACAGTCAGTAAGTGCCTGAGTCTGACTCCAGACTTGACACTTGACACTCCTAGCTGCCTCTATCTTCTTTATAAATTCCTTGCTGTCCTGGGTGCACAGTATTCTCTCTCCTGTCTCCCTTCCCTTGTACTGGCTGTCCTTCACTCCTGAATGCTCTTCTTCCTCCTCCCACCTGTTAGTTTTCTTGGCTTCTTTTGACATTCTGCTCAAATCTCACTTTTGACAAAGAGCCTTTCCTGGTTCTCCCATTTGCTGGTGCCTTTTCTTTTCATCTCCTCGTATCTACCTTGTTATTGTATGTACCCAGTTATTTACATGTTGTCTCTCCCATTAGAACATGAGCTCCTTGAGAGAAAAGAATGATTTTGTGGTTCTTTGTACCCCCATCCTTAGCAGAACGCTTGGCAATTGTTCTGTCAGTTGACAAACATTTACTAGGAAGTATCTAGGCCCCTTTCTAAGCTCTGGGGAGGCAAAGAAAGTTGGAACGTTGTCTTTACTCTCAAGGGTTCACATCTAAATAGGAGAAACAACATGTAAGCAACTACGTATGTACAAGACATGTACTGAGCAGATGGAAGGGAATTTCGGAGGAAAGATGAAACTATTTGGAGAAGGGACCCAGAAAGGCTTGCTGCAGAAGGTAGGGTGTGGGTTTGGTTTTAAAGGAAGCCAAAAGATAGAAGGGAGGAGGGAAAACAATTCAAGCATGTAAAAGGCAGTTAGGAGAGGGAGATTGTGTGTGGGGAACAGCAAGAAGGCTGGTATTGCTAAGAGTAGTAATGTGTAAGAAGACTGGAAAGATAGGAAGGGATTACAAAGGGCCCTGAATGTCAAGCAAAGTATCTAATATTTGATCCTGGAGACTGTAGGGAGCCATTGGAATTTATTGGTTTGGGGGATGACATTGTCCAACTTGTGAATCAATAGAAATTACTTTGGAAGTGGAGCAGAGGATGGATTAAAGTGGGAAGAGGCTTGAGGCAGGGAGACTTAACCAGAGGGTTTTGTGATAGTGTGGGAAAAAGGTGTTGAGAAACTACATTGCACAAGGTGGTGGCTGTATGAGTAGAGAGAAGGGGACACATAGGAGGATTGTTGTGAATGTAGAAATGATAAGATTTAGCAACAGATTAGATAGCAGGGGTTAATGTGAGGAGTCAATGATGACATTAAGATTGTTAGGTTGGGTAACTGGGAGGATGGTGGTACACTTTATAGTAAGAGGGAAGTTTGGGAAAAGCAAAAGTCTTGGGGAAGAAGGAAGAAGAGGGGAGGGTGGCTTGAATTTTGTTTTGAAAATGTTGCTGAATATCTAGTTTTAGATGTCCAGAGGACAGTTGTTAATGTGGGATTACAACTCAGGAGAGATGTTAGAGCTGAATAAAGAGATCTGGGAAACATTTGCATAGATATATTGAGTAAACCCATGGGATGCATTGAGTTTTTTCATCCTTCCTTCCTGAAGAGGATCAATGATAGCACAGGGTGATGTCTTGATTGCCAGTGAGTTGAACTGAAGTGAGACAGAGCTGCACAAAGTCATCAACCTCACTCTCTCCTCCAGAGTCATTAGAGTCCAGTGGCAAGGGTCAATCTGGGAGGGAAAAACATCTGAGCCTAGTCAAAGCCCCAAAAATGAACTAGAGAAGCTTAGACCGGGACCTATTATTGACCAATCAATGAAAGCCAGGGTGATTTGCGTTTGAAGGCATAGTCAAATAGTTCCATTTGCATCACAGTGGACTTTTTCAAAGCTTTTTTTTTCCAGAGCTATATTTCAAGAAATCATAAATGAAAACTGCATGAGACAAAAGAATTAATGGTTCCAACTTTTTGAAAAAGTTAATAAATAGGGAAGAAAAATATAGTCCCCAAGCCTCAAGATACCTTGCAAAGTATAGGCGATCAAAATTATATTCCTTTGGAAAGAGAATCCACATGTAAGGGTATGACTCCCCACATAGATAGAAGGATGGAAGGAGGAGAAGGAGGAGAAATAGCAGCGTTGCCCAACTGGAACTGACTGGTTGATTCCCCAGGAGGAAATTACTACTATTCACAAATTGTTGTTCATCCTTCATTCTCTAAGAGGACCAATGACATCATGAGGATGAAGTCTTCAAGTGAATTGGATTTAAGTGTATCCTGAAGAGACTCACTCCTCTAGTCATTGAAATCCAGTGGCAAGACAAAAGTCAGGATTACTGGTGATGGTCCAGCCCATGGGTGCTGATCAAATCACCGAGGGATATAAAGAGAGAAGAGAACTTTGAGGAACACGCTTAGTTAGTAGGCATGACTTGTTTGAAGATCCAGCAAGGAAGACTGAGAAGGAGCAGTGCAACAGGAAGGAGGAGAACCAGAACACAGCAATGTCATGAAAACTCAGAGAGGAGGGAGTATCCCAGCAGAAAGTTTAGTCCTTTAATGCTCATTGATTGACTAATTCCTATTTTCCTTCTACTTTCCTGTTCTCTGCCCTTTTTTTTTGTTCTAGTCCAAGGAAGAAGGAATGCATCAGGGCAGAGTCTAATTATATTTTACCTTTATTGAAGAAAGTACTAGCCTAGTGGAAAGAGCTCCAGATTAAAAGAGGAAGGATTTGCATTCAAGTACTAAGTTTGTGAACTTGAACAAGTTGCTTAAACATCACTGAGTTTGTAGTTTCCCCATATGTAAAATGGGGATAACACACTATCCCCGGGTTGTTCTTTTACAAAGTGCTTCGTGATACAAGAAACATAAATGATACCACTTTTTCTGCTTTGAAAACTTTAAAGGGCTACATAAATGAGATCTGTTATTATTAATAGCCCTTCTGTTCTGTATTGGGAGTCAGGATCTCATACAATGTTTTTCTTTGGGCTTTCCTAGGTTTTGACTCCTGCATCTCTTCTTACTGACAAGGGACTGGCTGGCACTGACTGGCCCAGGACATTGTTCTAGCTAGAGGGCTCTCTCAGTCATGGGTGGAGCAGAACATAGATGTGCCAGCAATTCCTCATCCTTTTGGATCACACTCCTTTGACTTCCTGCCCTTTGGTGCATGCCAGTTACACTTATTAAAGGACAGTCTTTCAATTGGGGCCAGATGTACATCAACCCCACCCATTCACAAAATGAAATTCAAAGTCAAATGTGTTTCTCTAAAGCAAAGCATCCACTCCTTTGCATTGTTACAATCATTTATGTGTATGAGGAAGATGTTATGCCATAGGCTGGGAAAGAGGGCTAAAGTTTCTTTTCTGCTGGAAATTGGAACTTAATGATGGCTTGATGCTAACACTGAAGAAAATGGAGTTCTTGAGAAAGTCACTTTTTTTGGTTCTCAATTCACTGATATATCAAATAAATGGGTTTGACTTTAGGGTCTCTAATAGGCCTTATATTATGTGATTGTACCTTTTCTATCAACTTCCCATTGGGAAAGAGCCTGGCAATGCTTAGGGGGCAACATCTAAAAGAAAGAACTGCCATTACCTTAAGACAAAGTTATCACTTCCCAATCAACCCCTTAGTCCCTTTGGCTCACCTATGGACAAAAGAACTAGAAGTCCTTCACAAAAAATGAAGCCACTCAATCACTCCCATTGCAAATCTCATAGAGAATCACATACTCTCAGAGTTGGAAACAATCATATAGGATTATAGGATCACACATGTAGGGCGCTTTATGAAAAGACCTTTGAGGCCTAGTCCAACTCTATCATTGTAGAGTCAAAGAATTGCCCAGGGTCAGACACTGGGTCTAGTCCAATCCACTCATTTTACAGTTGGGGGAACTAGGTTTCAAAGAAGGCCACATTCATATATCTGGCTGAAATGTCACTTGAATACAAATCCCTTTATATATGTAAATATACGCATCATCACGTTTATTTTAGAGAAGGTTCTGATGGGTGTGATTAAGATCCAAAGAAGCTAAAGGACTTGGTCTGGGTCTTCTGAAAAGCTACTAGTCAAGGTCACAATTCAAGTTTAAAATCCTTGACTGTTGCTTCACTCTGCATCACTATTGCCCCTCCCTTAGGTGTGATTTTTTTTTGGCAGGAATTCTTCAGAATAGTTATAATCAGTTGAGCATTAATGCATTTTGTGGAATGCAAGTATGTTGTTATGTGTCTGATTGCGTGGGCATCCCTTTTATCTGCATTGCCATGGCTACCCGGGCTTTCTTTTCACTGATGTTTATGTACTGTGAGAGGTGAAAGTTCAAGCAAATCTATTCCTGGCTTATGTTCTATGTACATTCCATTTCTGCTTCTTGGGGTTCCATTTCTAATCAGATGTACAATCTGGAAACTCAGATACCTTCTACCACAGCCAGCAGTTATGGAAAGGAGCCGAGCAGGGCTTTGGGATGTAACACAGCTGAAACAACACACATCAAACAAATCAAACAAATATGTCAGGGACTCCAGGTTCTTCAAGGAATATTTTCCCCGTGAAAGAAAATACAAGTTGCTGTTTGTGGTGAATTTGTGCCAACGATGCCTCCAGTACAAACTGATATCTGGGCATAGCTCTGTGCCCTACACCCTCGGAGTCATGTCACTTGTTCAAAATGGGCAAAAACTGAGCATTTTCTAACAAAGATCCAGGCAGTGTGAGCAAGGCAAATATGAATCCATTAAATGATGTTGCTTCAACCTTCGGGCAAGTTCTGAACAACCTGTGTCTAGGATGAAAGAAGTATTCTACTTTTAACTAACCAGGAACATTCTGCCCACCTACCTCACTGTTGTCTGTTAGGAGGGCGCCAGTGATGGCAGTTTCATGTTTACCTTGGTGGATGTGCTCCACCCAATGCTGTGGGGACATGCTGAGAGATTGCCAATAGTCCAATGGTTCTAGAAAGTAGCTGCCTCTCTCTCCTAGTACGGCCCTTTTGTGGCTGGCAACTGTTTGCTTTCTTAGGCTGAGGCTGTGTGGCCAGGGTGGATTTGTCCAATTACAATCTTGGTTCAAGCACCTCCCCATCCCTGCTCCTCCCTACAATCTATTGGGAAATCTCTACCCTCCCCCACCCCTCAGTCAACTGTATTTCAGTGAGCCCTCAGCATGTGAACATGGCATAATGAAGTTGACCACAAGCATATATAGTTTCTTTGCTTATGACCAAAAAGTAAAAGGAAAACAATTAAAATATTTAAAACTATTTCAAGGGCTACTTGCCCTCAAGCCTCTCCTCAACCTAAGCATTGCTTAACCAGTCTATGTTCCAAACTCTATGTTCCTAAATGAAGTCAATGTGCCTAGCCTACAGGAGCTATAAATCACCCCAAATGTTTGTAACATGGACTTAAAGCTATTCCAAAGTTATAGGGAAAGCAAAATGCCAACGGAATTATATATTGAATTCAGGACCCAAAACTTTCCTAAGGTTATCCCCCATTAGCTTACCTACTTATGGCCTCCTAGGATATCATAGCCCCTGGAGTTAGGGACCCTGGACATGGGGTGGGGGTGGGGGCAACTCCTGAGGTCACTGGATTTTTTTGATCCCAGATCTGCTGCATCCCTAAATCCTCTGATTTGCTCTCCATTGTTTCTTGGCACATCTGCTCACCTACTGAGCATTCCTTGTAGGCACTTCAGAATGTGTTTTTAGACATGGTCAACATGTTGGTTTGTTTTGCTTGACTCTATTTGTTACAAAGGATAGCTTCTGTTGGGAGGTGGAGACCAGGATTAGTTAGTGGGAAATGACCGATACCAAAAAAAAAAAAAAGAAGAAATAAAAGGGCATCCATAAATTATTTTAAAAATTCAGAAGGAGAAAATTCATGTTTGTTATTTCCCTGACACTATCTGCCCATCTTATTCTCTCCCATCCCCTTTTATTTTTGCTTTCAATCTTTCTCAATATTAGGTCTTTCCCAAAGAGTACTGAGTCTCACTTCTCATTATGTGGCCAAAGTACTTAAGCTTTATTAGTTTTTGATCAGTATTTGACCTTTTGGTGAATAGTTTGAATTAATTTCTTTAAATATTGACTGATTTCACCTCCTTGGTATCCAAGGGACTCTCACAAGTCTTCTCTAGCACCATAATTTGAAAGTCATACATTGCTGCTGGAAAAACCATTGCTTTGACTATATAGATTTTTGTTGGCAAGGTGATGTCTCTATTTCCATGTCACAGATGTATCCTAAGTTGGTTTTGAATCAAACCCCAGATTTCACTCTAGGAGAGGGACTAAACTTGTGGTTTCATTGGTATTGGGAACTCCCAGGTGGGGGAACTATCTCTACCAACGAAACTTGTAGTCTTAGAGAATTGTTCAGACCACTAAAGGGAGAAATAACTTTTCCAGACAGTATGTGACAGAGCAAAGGTCTTGAACCTAGGCCATCCTGGTTCTTTACATGATCTAGGGCAGCTAGAAGACAAAGTAGATCCAGCACCAGGTCTGAAGTTAGGAAGACCTATCTTCCTGGGTTCAAATTTGGCCTCAAACCCTAACATGTTAGCCATATGACCCTGAACAAGTTACTTTACATTTTTTGCCTCCGTTTCCTCATCCCTCAGATGTTCTGGAGAAGGAAAGGGAAGATCACTCCAGTGTCTTTGCCAAGAAAACCCCAAATGGGGTCAAAAAGAGTCAGACACAACTGAAACGACTGAACAACTGTCCATTCTCAACATGCCTCTCTATCTCCTTAGAAATTTCTTTTTTCCCTCTCCTTTTGATTCTGTCTTCCTCACCCAACAGCTTCCCAGACTAATTTGTTAATTAGTCATTTACTAATACCTGAAGGCTTCCATGAGTTGGCAAAATCAGGTTTCTTTCCTCTGATCTTTACATCCTAAAGGGACAATGGAACATCAGATATTTAATATCAATTAGTAAGCATTTAGCAACTATACCATGTGCCAGCTAGACATTGTGGATACAATGACAAAATAAAACAGGGAGTTTAAATTCCATTAAAAAAACATATTCAAAACAGGCATGTATTAAATGGTACAAATAATAGATGCAGTTGTAGAAATAATAACAATAGTGTTTAAGATACAGAGCTATCAGAGCCTTCCAAAAAAGCACAATTTTTCCCTATTCTTTGTTTAATTTTATAGTCAGGATTCCTCCCCTCAGGAGGCATAATTAAGGTGATATATTTAACAATGTATCCTTAATTCAGAAAATACAGTATACCTTTATAAGTATCTCTTCTATGTAGGACACTGTGCTAGGCACCAGGGAGGCACAAAATTCATCGTCTCTGCTTTCAAGACACTTAACAGTGTAGACCATAAAGGGGAGGGTCAAAATTTAGCAGATGGAGATAAGGGAAAGAGACTGCCTCCTGCCTAGAGAATGATATGAGCAAAGTTGTAGAGGCAGGAAATCACTGGTTGTGTTTTCATGTTCCTGAAGTAAGGAATAGGCCAGTTATGTAGAAAAACTAATATAAGACAATGTAGACAGATGATGAAAATTGGAACAGGATTATAGAAGTCCCTTAAAACCAGACTAAAGATTTTATATTTTAGATACTGGGAAACAGGCAGTATGATGTAATGACCAGTGGTCTTGCTTTGGAATCAGGAAGACCTGGGTTGTAGGTCTTGTCTCTGACTCTGATTAGCTGTATGGCCCTGGTCAAGTTACTCTATGTCTCAGGGTTCCTGGGCTACTTCTCTAAGACTATAAACTGAAGGACAATGGACAAGGAAGAAAAGTCCCTTAAGACAGACTCCTGCAACCCCTCCAAAATATGGAGCTGTGAAAGGTTTTTGAGCAAGAGAGTGACATGGGCAGGGTAACATAGTTGTGCTAGGGAGGTTTGTAAGGTAGGAGCAGGAAGGCCACTGTAGAAATTTCATGAGAAATAGTGAGGTTTTAGACTGGTGTGGTTGGAATAAAAATCATAATAGTTCACATTTACATAGGTATCAGTACTTTAAGGTCTGCAAAGCATTTTACAGATATTTTCTCACTTGATTCTCATGACAACCATGGGATGTAGGGCCATTATTGTCCCTGTTTTGCAGACAGAAATTAAAGATGAGGGAGGTTAAGTGACTTGCCCGTGGTAACACAGTTTGTAAGTACCTGAAGGAGAATTTGAACTCAAGTCTTTCTGACTCCAGGTCCAACCCTTTATCAGCTATATCACCTGGTTTCTTCTAGTAAGGAGGAAAGACAAGTACAAATGGCAAGACAGAGTGACAGGTTAGATCAGATAGACTGAGAGGAAGGAGACCAAAATAACGCTAAGCTTTCAAGGCTGAGCGACCAGGAGAATAATTGCTACCACAATGGACATGGGAGGGTGCTAACCTTCTATGTCAGGGATTCTTAACTTTTTTGTGTGTCAAAGACCGTCATGGTACTTTATGGTGAAACTATGAACCCCTTGTCAGAATAATGTTTTTAAATGCATAAAATACAATACATAGAATTATAATAGAAACCAGTTTTATTGAAATAAAGATCATTTTTTTCCATCCAAGTTCATGGATCTCCTGAAATTCATCCACAGAACCCTTGGGAGTTTATGAACCCATCCCTCCAGAATGCTTGTGAGTCTATGCACACCCGTCCGCCAACAGATCCCTTGTGGGTTTATAAACCTCTCCCCTGAGGATTTGGGAGTTCATGGATGCTGCCCCTCCAAGAGCTCCAGTACTAGAATTTTACCATTTCACTTTATGTGTCTTGACTTTACATTTTCATTTGCTTATTTTGCAAGGCTTATGTACGCTGGAACTGACAGGGCCCTGACATTAATACCCATGTCCATGCATTGTTTAGATTGGATAGCTGTGAGTCTTTCCTTCTGTTAAGGAATGTGTCTTTGATTTTCCAGTTCTTCTTCCTGGCTCAAGAAAAAGGCAGCTTGAAATTCTTGAGGAGAACAAAATATGATCTTCCTCTTTGAGGGTTACATGTCATATTGGTATTCAGTAAGTGATACCAAAGAGTCAGGCTTGGTATGAAAACCTGGGCCAGCTTACCTTAGCCCACCTTTCCTTCCTCTTTCTGACTGCAAAGCCTGCCTGTTCTATTTACCAAATTAACTGACCAGAGGATGTTGCTACTCAGTCTCTCGTTCTTCTGGCTTTAGGAATCTCCTCGTTCATAGCCTTTCTAAAACCTCTACCATCCTCCCCACAGATGCCCCAGAAACTAATGGCAGAGGAAAGTTTAGAATCCAGGTCACTCTGCTTCATTCCTGAGATGCTGCTCTCAATGATGAACTCTGCTGAAAGAGCATGAGCTCAGAATGAGAGCTGATAGGAATGACTTTATGAAATATGGGGCCACTGACCATCCAACTCATGGGGCTTCCTAAGAATGAGAGATCTGCGAATATGTAGGCTAGAGAGAATTCTAGAATTGGCAGGGACCTTGCAAGGTAGCTAGTCTAACACCCTTAATGGGGGTCTGGTGCATGCTCTTGGTGCCTCGCATGTTGTCCATGTGGAGCAAGACAGAGAAGAAGGCTTATCTCAACATGTAAGATGCTAAGGAGCCACTTCTGGGAGAATGATGATGATCATGTGTAAGGAAAATGCCTGGGAGAGATAGACTGAAGCACATGTATAGACATTCTGTAGCTAGTTTTGATTGGCTAATGTTTACAGGAGGCTCTTTGACTGTATTCAGAGGAATTTAAAAAGCCTATTAGCTTTAGCTATGCTCTCTTTGACTGACTGCTTTTAGAAAGCAGTGAAATGGAGCCTATGAATTCATACGTTCAAAAGGTCCAGAGGATTCTGTGGCATTCTGTCCCATTATTCCAGTGTCCAATTTTGAACATGGATTCCCTGGGGTTCAAGGAATAATCTTTGGGAGACGTTTTTGGGACCCCAGTCCATTGGATAGACTTACCTGTCATCAATGTCACCTCTCTACATGAGCCTGATGTGTCGATGCTCTATAGAAACTGAGATGAGTTTTAAATCAACTCCTCCAGAGACCAAGGTGATGTAGGGAAAAAAATTCCCCCCAAGGAGTTGGTGGTAGTAGGGAAATATTTGCATGTTTGTTTTTATTATATAAATGAAGTAAATATTCCCCTTGTGAATGCCAATCAATATTGTGCTTAAATTGAACTGGGGTGCTATTCACTGGTCTCCTAGCAATGAGGGTAAAATAACTTATAGGGGCTCAAATCAATAGGGGTAGAGAAAAGAGATGCTCCAGGCCCCTTAAGGTACCCTAAAACCCTGAGTAGGTAATGTAGTAGCCTAGCCATGAGAGAGTAGAGACAGAGAGTGCTATACCACACTCCATCTTATAACATCTATAACAGATGTTTGATGATCCTTTGACTCAGCACCCTGAGTCCTCTGGATTTCCTCTTAAACTTGGCAGCAACAATTGCAATTAAAAAAGTGATGCTGTGATAGTTCTGATAAATGATAATGAGGCACCCTTATCCCAAATCATTATATATGTAGGCCATCTAATCTAAGAGGAAGCCTTTGAATGTAATTGAGTTGCAGATGTGCTGTTATACTAGTAAACATATTGGACTTGGAGTAAAAAATTTTTGCTCGTCTGCTTTTGACCTTTGTAGCTTTGGCAACATAATGGGAGAATGCACAAAGCCACTTGCCTGCTTCTAGTTGGTCATATGTCTTGGCACTAAAAGAATTTGGTGTTTTGGTATGATTTATCAAACCTATGTGGTTCCCTATTTCTCCATCCCCATAGCATCAGTAGGAGCATGGAATGCCATGCTAACTAAAAGGAAAGTCAGATTCTCCCTTTCTTTCTTCCTTTGATTCACCAGGATGTGTGGAAAATGATTTTCCAGTAGGTAATAGGGGGAGGAGTTGTCTTTTTCCCACCTCAGCAACATAGTGACTGCTCATACATGACAGTTAGAACAGGAGGGTTCACCCAGGTAAAGCTAAACCTGGGCTTCTGGCTTCTTTTTCTGCTTTGTGTTCCTTCCCTGATCTCAGGTAACTTGAATATTGATCTCAAGAGGAGTGCATCCAGACTTGGAGGTGACCTTGTTAGTTTAAGAGGTCCACTTGTCCGAGGTGATTGACAGTTGAGGGATTTTCTGCATAAGAGAAACTATAACCTATAGGGGAAGAACTCAACCCTTGACCTAGCTTATCAGAAGATGTGACCTTGAGGGAATTGCTTAGACAGTGCAGAGCTAAGGTGAAATGTGTACAAAATGTTTTTCATCTTGATGTTTGAAGTTTTCAACCTCCAGGGAGAATATAACAGTAGTTGTAAGTGATGATATCCTGTTTTAAGTCTTTTTTTTTGCCAATGCATGCTTATGGGTCTTGTATATTTTAAATATTTCTTTTGTGCAGAGGAAATAAATAGCTGTCCCCTCCTTGATTCATATTGTACATTGAAGACATTCCTACTAGACAAGACCCTAGTCCAAACCTAAATTTTTAGTAATTCTTTTATGACATGCTGGGTTAGAGGAGTAAAGAACTAAAGACTATGATAAAAGGTGCCTACCCACTGTTATTAGAGGTAGGCTTCCTCGACAATGAACCTAGGAATCAAAACTGAGGTGACCTCTTTAGTGAAAAAGGCATAACACCCAAGCCTTTTGTGCCTAGAAGCAAATATAATTGTCAAGCTTACGTTATGCTACCCACTTCACAGAGTTCCTGTAAGGACTAAATGAGATAATGTTTATGAAAATGGTTATTTTCCAATGCTGCGTAAATGTAAGTTGTTATGGTTATTATGAAGAAATGATCTAGAGAGGAATTTCCTCTAGTTCAAATGGGAGGTTAGTCCTTCAAGTACTGGTAGTGGTGGTAAAGACATGCTGAAAGCATCTTAGCTTTCTGGATTGTAGCCCAGAAGAGATGAGATCGAAAGAGAATAGATTCCCCATCCCCCAAGAGAACTTGGGATTTGCTGCTTGAGTCTGGAAGACTAAGTCAGGAGAGTTGGGTAGAGTCCTGTGTGCTCAACAATTTTCATGAGCTGAGTCCAAGAGACAGTGGCCAAGTTGGGGATTTAGATGGCTGCAAGAAGAGAAGATTTGACCTGAAGTCAAGAAGATATACCTGGAGCTCAGACATAAAAAAAGGCCTTTCTTCTCAATGAATCACATAAAGGAATTAATTTATTGTTGAACTAGGGAGTGAAAATATTATGAAAGGATAGTGACTTTGAGTTTAAGGCTAGAGGAAGAACTAGCAAATGGAATAGAAGAGAAAAGAATCAAAGCAAGGAGAACCTATTTCATGCTTTAACCATGTGCCAAAATAACTAAGCAATGTGGATTTGCTCAGTGGTTACTTTCTAATAACCTGTGCCTCATCTGAAGTGTATGTAGATCTGTTCCAAAATTTCTTGGCATTGCAGCAGAATATTGTTCACCCTTTAAATTTACTTTCTGTATATATTGAAGTAAAAGAGGTCAGTCTATGTACAAGGAGCATGGTCTTTGTTGGGGACATCACTTCTTTTTCCAGCGGATGGTGGAAAGCAGAAAGGTCTGTAGTAACTAGGAAACAGCCGGACAAACTGTGTTACAAGATTGCAATACAATATTGTTGCATTGTAACAAAAGCCGAGAAACTTGGGAAGAATTGTATGTGTTGATGCAAAGTGAAATAAGTAGAACCGAAAGAACACTAGAATGAAGTTTTAGTATACTTAATAGAATAACATTAAGGAAATAATATTAACATGAAGGAATACGACAATGAAAGACTTCAGATTTGTATGACTACAACGGCTTGAGAAGACTTATGGCAAAATGTTTTTCCCTTACCTCTTGACGGTGAGATAATGGACTACAGGTGTAGAATCAAAGCGTATATTGTCAGATATGGCTAATATGTTAGTTTATGTGACTTAATGATACTTCTTTGTGGAAAGGAAGGGTTCTTTTTAGGGGAGGAAGGATTATGACACTCTTGTGAAAAAAGAGCATCAATAAAACATCATAAATAAATAATAAACATAAATATAAATAAATGTAGATAAAAATAAATATAACATTTCTGGGAATCCCAGAGTCCTTGACTAATGTATTAAATTTCTCAGTCAAATTGATGAGATATAGATGGTGAGCTTTTTTTGGAGGTACCTAAGAAGTATCTTCCCCAAAGACAGTATGGGCATGCCTCACTGATAAGGCTCAGAATTTCAGCCTGGTTCCCAGTGACTGAAACTACTCCTCAGATAGTCTGTCTAGTCCTCACACAGAATTCCTGATGGGTTTTCAGTAACTAATGCTGCCTTCAAAATAATTGACTATTTAGGATTCAGGAAGACTCTTGTCAGCTGAGCTGCCCCCTCCATGGTCTACAAAAATGTGCTGAAAGATCAGCTCCGGCCTTTTTAGATTTCCTTTTTGCTTTCTCCTGTTCAGGGCACAGACTGGAATGCTGTAGAATATCCTTGAGGGAAGAAAATCTGTGTTCTTGCAGGCTCCCCCGCCCAGGAACTGAAAGTATCTGTCACTGAGGTAGAGTCACAAGGGTTGTATTTGCTTGCAGGTCACATAAAGGAAGTGCTCCTATGGGTGGACTTTCTTAGCTTCTTGTGAATCACAACTAGTCAATCATCTTAGTGGTAATCCTAGTCACTGGGAGCCAATTAGCCCTCTGTGTCCTCTCAGTAAGGAGCTAGTGGGTAGGACCACACTCTCCAGAAAGGAGGCCCTAAGATGTTTATCAAAAGTCTTATACCCTGAAATATTCTTTTTGACTAAGGAATGCATCAAATTAGTCAGGGACTCTCCTAATCTAGCCTACTTTACATGAATGAATGAATGAACAAATAACAAAGTTATCCAGGAAAACCAGTGATGAGAACCTGATTGTGTGTATGGGGGAAGGTGTCCTTTTGTTTGGGTCCCACTGGTTTTGTCCCAGAGTAGCAAGCTATCCAAATTAGACTTAGAACAACTTCAGAATCCCCCTGTGATCCACTACCTGGGTATTTATTTCTCCTGTGAGTATCCTAACAAAGCATGCATTTTTGGCCCCAAATTAAACAGGCTTTTACAAGAGACAGCATTGTACTCTCCCTCCCCCACAGCTCTGTTACAGTCTGTTGCTCACACCTGAAACAGATCTTCCCACTGTGTTAGGAACTGTACAGCTCAATACCCATCTTCAGATCCAGATGGTTCCCTTCTACTGTGAGGTACAGGAGTTTTTTTCTGATCACAAGAAGTATCTGTGATTATGAATGAGGACAGCAACTCTTATTCTCTTTGACAGAAAGTTGTGTGTGTTTGCCAAATAATGACCCTCCTCCATGCCGCACTTACTCTTCTGAGGAAACAATAACACTTGGCACTTGGCTCCCATTACTTTTATTTTTTCCATGCTCAGATATACCACTACCCTTTTTCGTTTCCTTCCCTGCCCTGCTCCTAGTCCATCTGTGGTACTAGAAATTATGGACCTATTTGTAGTCTATTTCATTTTACAGAATGGAAACTGATGCTGATTTATAGCAACTTTGGATGACCTAAGACAATACTTATGGGCAGCTAGGTGGCACAGTGGATAAAGCACTGGGTTTAGAATCAGAAAGACTCATCTTCATGGGTTCAAATCAGCCTCAGACTGTGTGACTAGCTATGTGACCCTGAGCAAGTCAACTAGAGAAGGAAAGGGCAAACCATTCTGGTATCTTTGCCATGAAGAGTATTGGTATGCTGTGGTCCATGGGGTTGCAGAGAGCCAGACATGACTGAGTCCCATTAGTGTGAGTATTCCTTTCAATATAGTATATAAGTGAAATCCCCTCTATGCCATATTAGTCAAGCAGCTAGGTGGTGCAGTGTATAGAGTGCCTGGCCTAGAGTCAGGAAGACTCAGCTTCCTGAGTTCACATTTGGCCTCAGACACTTATCAACTGTGTGACCCTGGTCAAATCACTTAACTGTTTGCCTCTGTTTCTTCATCTGTAAAATGAGCTGGAGAAGTAAATGGCAAACTACTTCTATATCTTTCAAAAGAAAACCCCAAATGGGGTCTCAAATATTTGGATATGACTGGAAATTACTGAATAACAAAATATCTTAGTAGACTTCACAAGTCATAATTATTTCTCTTACTTCTCTTACTCCTACTCATACTATCAGTTTGGTCCCCAGAAGAGATTTCTAGGGGCGACCCTATGGTCATTGTAGCCCTGGGGCCCCTTCCAGTTTGTTTTCCATTAACAATTTGCCAGTAGATTCAATTAATTAGAAAAGGCATTTTCTTAAATGGCATATCAAGAAGAGTGGTAACAAGGCATCTCAAACCCAAACCTGGGTCATACTCTTCCACAAAGTCATACAGAGTATGTGGAAGAGTGGTAATACACACTTAAAGTGCAAATATTAGTGAGACAGATAAATAGGGAATAATTCTGGAAAGGCCCTCAATGACCTTTCCCTTTTTGGAGAGTCTGCATAAGGTTCACCATGTGGCATTAGTGATGAATAGATTGCTCTGTTTCTCATCTGGACTGATTTCTCCCTGGGCATAGCTGCTCCGGGGATGAAATGGGTTGGCCTGGGTAGATTGCTCAGCCCTGGGACTAGCTAAATTTCTTGGTCTTTTGACTCTTCATAGAGCATGTTGTTTCTGCTAGATAGGTCTATCTGCTAGACACTCTAGGCTCACTTTTCAATGGGCAGTTTTATTCTCCATTAGATTCTAGCCTCTGGCTCGGTTGGGTATTACTGGACTCTTTTCAGCTGGCATGCTTTTTCAATAAGGGCAGCAATCCACAGCCAAGGACTGGCAGAACTCTTTTCTTCTTCACTCTCTCAGTCAATAGAGTGCTGGGCCTGGAGTCAAGAAGACTCCTTTTCTTGAATTCAAATCTGGCCTCAGACACTTACTAGCCCTGTGACCCTGGGCAAGTCACTTAACCCTGTTTGCCTTAGTTTCCTCATCTGTAAAATGAACTGGAGAAAGAAATGGAAAACCATTTCAGTATGATTGCAAAGAAAACCCTAAATGGGATCATGAAGAACCAGATGGGACTTAAAAAAGTCAATAACAACAGAATTTCCTTCTAGATGTTTGTCTGTTCAAGGCAAGAGTAAATTCTAGCCTTTCTTGTTTAATAATTCCTCCAGGTTTGGAGCCCAACTCTCTGGTGAGAGAATCCACCCTCTATTTATGAAGGCTAGCCACTTTCATTTCCCAGACTGGGGCTTAATACATGGCTAAGGACAAGGATAGAGAGGACTTCTGTGCTCTAAGGCAATTTCATTTTCTTGAATAACCATTTCTTATGTAGCGGAGCTATCCAAGTCTCTGATTTCTCTTGGATAGAAAGTTTTACTTGCTTTGGGAAGGGTCTAATCTCTACATTTTAGTGTTTCAAAAACCTTTTATGACTTTTGACTTTGCAGAAAAAAAATTACTTAGTGAATTTCTAATGATGAGTCTCTCCACATACATACTTACGTTGTTCCTTTCCATCTTAGGGCCTGTTGGAGTTGACCACTATTACCCCTTCGACTAACACAGACTTTGGGAAAATAGACCTCTTTGATACATCAAGATGAGGCACAGAGAACTTTGGTATGGAACATATGCAAATAAAGTATTAAAGTAAAATACAAATAAATGTTGTATGTCATGCCAGAACAGGAGAGATCAGGAGGGGGGAATCACAGAATATTTCAGAGAAGGAGTGGCATTTAGTTTGGACTTAAAAGGATGGGGAGAATATCAAGAGGGATATGTGTGTGGAAAGGGAGGTGGTGTGGTGTGATATATGTGTCCATAGCAGGAATCTGGGCAAGGGAAACAGTTTAAACAAAACTACAAAGGTGGGAAAGCCCAGGGCATTTACTAGGACAGGAAATATTAGTTTCATGTATAGGTCTCATTGTATCATTAAGTACCACTAACAATGCATTATGTTCTAAAAATACAGTGTATAAAATCTCTGCTTTGCTGAGTTTCCCTCTATCTTTATTTTGACCCAGCAAGTGATCAATTTTCATGCATGTTTCATGTGAGCTTGAAATAAAAAATAAGCCCTTTGTTTTTTCCATCGTGTTGAAATTTCTACAAGTTCTTCTTTTATTTGCCCTTTGGATTTTCTTACCACTGTTCATTTTTTCTTCAATTCTTCAAATTGATTTGAGAATATCTTTCAGGATCTCTTGTGTTATTCCTTTTCACATTCATGCTATACTTGGTTTAATTGTGCTATAATATATTTTTTAAATATTTTAGGACTCTTTCACTTTGTTCACTTTTTATTTGGTAGCTTTAAAATTATCTCATGTAGTTTCTTTCCCATTTTCTTCTCTTTAGTCTTTCTATTGTTTTGGAAGAGGTCTTAGAGCAATCTGACTTTCTATCTCACTCTGTCATTTGAGCTAAGAACAGTCAATTCAACTGTATGTATAAATAGAAAGTAAAATGAGGTAAGTGTGGAAAGTTAGGGTGGTGGCAGATTGTAAAGGGCTTCAATGCCAGGTTATTTATTGCTTACTCTGTAAACGATAGAGAGTCATTTTAGCATTTTGAGCGGAGGAATGATATGGCCAAGACCATGCATAAGGAAAGTAAATTTGTCATCAGTATGTGGCATCAACTCTGGAGGCATATACACACAAAACGATTTGGTACAAGGAATATTTATAGCAGTTCTCTTTGTGGTGGCCAAGAACTGGGAAATCGAGGGGATACCTATCAACTAGGGAATGGCTGAACAAGTTGTGGTATATGATTGTAATGGAATACTATTGGTCTATGAGAAATGATGAACAGGAAGGCTTCAGAGAGTCCTGGAAAGACTTATATGAACTGATGTTGAGTGAAAGGAACAGAACCAGGAGAGCATTGTACACAGTAACAATCACAGTGTGTGAGTAATGCAAGGACCTAAAACGTTCCCAATGGACTCTTGAGGAAAATTGCCTTCCATATCCAGAGAAAGAACTATGGAATCAGATCGCAGAATGAAGAAGAATATTTTCTCTTGTGTTACGTTTTGTTTTGCTTTTTCTCATGGTTTCTCCCATTCATTTTAATTCTTCTATGTAAAATGACCAATGTAAAAATGTGTTTAATAAGAATGTATGTGTAGAACCCATAAAAGATTGCATGCCATCTCGGGGAGGATAAGGAGAGGGAGGGGGGTGAAAATCTAAGATTTATGATTGCTGAAGTGATTGCTGAAAACTGAAAACAAATAAATTAATAATAGTAATAAACAATACAAGGAAGTATGTGATTGACAGGAAGATAGCAAGTGATTATCACAGTTCAGAGAAAGAGATTGGGAGGTCAATGAATGAATGAAAAAGCATTTATTAAGTGCTTTCTGTGTATTCTAATTGAGTAACACTAGCCTCCTTGAATTTCCTCAAACTAGATACTCCATCTTCTGACTGCACACATTTTCACTGGCTGTCTGACATGCCTGGAATGCTCTCCCTCCTCATCACTGCCTAATAGTTTCCCTGGCTTCTTTAAGTCCCTGCTAAAGTACCTTCTATAGGAAGTCTTTTTCAACCTCTCTTAATTCTAGTGCCTTCTCTTTGTACATTATTTCCAATCTATCCTGTATAAATATATCTTATTTGTACACAATTACTTACATGTTTTCTCCCCCACTGGATCATGAGCTCCACAAGGGCAGAGATTATCTTTTGCTTTTTTTTGTACTCTCAAGACTTAGCACAGTGCCTGGTATGTAGTAGGTGCTTACTAAGTGCTTACTTATTAATAATTTTACTTAATTAATAAATTACTTAATAATTTTAACCATTACAATGTAGAAGAAGTGGTGATGGACACCATTATTTCAGAACTGATGCTGACCAATACAGAGATAGTTATTGGTGAAGTGAAAAATCTAAAGATCCTAGAAAGACCAGAGGCAGCTAGGTGGTACAGTGAATAGAGCAGTAGCTGTGGAGTCAGGAAGGCCTGAATGCAAATCAGACCTCAAGACATTTACAAGCTGTATGACCCTGGGCAAGTCACTTAACCTCAACTGCCTAAAAAAAAAAGGACATGACAATACCACTTCAGAAGTCATAATAAAGAGAAAATCCAAGCAGTGTTCAACATAGATTTGAGGAAAACAGATTTCAGAGTTCAAAATAGGGATAGTTATGTTCCCTAGGACTGAAATTATACAAGATAAATTGGTCCAAGAGGGGAAAGGCAGACATCAGAATGAAATTCTGATGGCACATATAAAAATCATTGTGAGAAGAGAGTGGCTATTTAAAGAAACTGATGTGGATATATCATGAACTAATTGATCAACATAGATTTGTAAAATGCAAAAACTGAGTGTGAGGGTGTTTAACACAAGAGGCCTTTCTCTGTATCCTCAATGCTTAGCACAGTGCCTGGAACAAAGTTGGATCTTAGTACGAATAATTGTTTTTTGACTAACTAAACAAACCCCAAGTTTAGCATGTCAATCGAATGGAACTGGCCTCTAATTTGTGGGTGGCTGGAGCTAAATAGAGCAGGCTAGAGACAGGAGAGTTGGGAATCAAACAGAAATTTGATTTTAAAATGAAGGAAATGGTTTGCAAGCAAGGACACATGTGTCGGAGTCTTGTCCCTAGCAGGGGGTCCCAAGACAGTGTGAGGAGATCTTAATACTTATACCAATGGATATGCAGAGAGCTGTATCCCTGACAATGAGGGGTAACAGTAACAATGTGACAAGTTTGATTCATAGCAGGGCTTCATGAAAAGAACAGTCAGGGCTTGTCTGAGCTCAAAGAACACTTGGTGCCGGTCAAAGCAATTCTGGGAGGGTCACAGAGGGTGAGTGCAAAGGATTGTTGTTATACCAAGCTCAGGTCACTTCTTGTTTGCTAGGACTTAGCTCTGAAAAATAGGGTGTCTCCTACTCCTAATATCTTGACAAGTGCTAAAGATATAAAAGGAAAACAGGCCCTGCTCTAAAAAACTCCCATTTCTAATAAGGGATAACATAAATAGAAAGGCTGCAGAGAAGACCCCAGGGAGAAGCTGGAATTTGAACTGAATTTAGATTAACCATGGGCATCCTATAGGGCTCTGTCCTGGGCTCTCTTCTCTTTTCCCTCTATACTATTCCATTTGATGATCTCTTTAGCTCCCATAGATTTAATTACCATCTCTATGCTGATGATTCTCCAATCTACCTGTCATGCCCCAACCTCCCTGCTACTCCAGTCTCATCTCTCCAACTGCCTTTCAGACAGCTGTAACTCGATGTTGTCAACTGGACCAGAACCGACCTCTAACCTGGTTATGGCTGGAGCCAAACAGAGCAGGCTGGAGATATGAGAGTCAGGACACAAATAGATGAATTAATTTCAGAGTGAGGAAAATGATGCTTGCAAACAGCAGCCCTCCTCCTGAGAAGGAAGACAACATATTGGGGCAAGACAGTGCTTTATACACGTAAAAACTCACAAGTGGGCTGAATTGTGGCATAATGTTTTTGGGGGTCTTGAGTCATTGTTCCCACAGCTGGCCTATGTGTGGTGTTCCTGGGTTCTGTGAGAACAGTTTCCAATTTGATTGTTTTACAGAAAGGTACAGAACCAGCGGGAATCCGAATACCTGGTTTGGTTCATTTGGAAGATACAAGGAACAAGAATTGTGAGCATATCAAGGGAGGTGACAGATGACTTTAGGCTGCACCACATTGACTTTCAAGTCCCTGGGAAATCTTGGGGCATAAATCTCTGGTTCTGGTCAGGCAATAAACTTTGCCAGAGTGTGAGATCATCCAGAGAGCAAAGGATTGTTGTTACACCAAGCTCAGCCAGCTTGCTGGGCCTTGGCTCTGGGAAACAGGATGTCTCCAAAATATTTTGACAATATCCAGTAGACGTCTTAAACTCAACGTGTCCCAAACTAAATTCATTATTTTCCTTCTGAAACCCTCCCCCTTTTAAATTTCCTTATTACTGTCCAAGACAGCATGATGTTCTCACTTCACTCTACTCAAAGCCTAGGTGTTATCTTTGTATCTTCATTACCTTTCACTTCCCATACCCAGTCTGTTGCTAAGACCTGTCTATTTCACCTTTGCTGTTCTCTAGAGCATGCTTTCTCTCTTCTGACATTGCCCCAACCCTGGTTCAGGCCCTTATCACGTCACACCTGGATCATGGCAATAGCTTGCAATAATGTGGTAGGTCTGCCTACTTCAAGTTTCTTTCAATCCCTCCTCCATTTAAAATTGATTTTCCTAAAGTGCAGGTCTGATCTTGTCACCCCCTTCTCTCAGTAAATTCTAGTGGCTCCCTATCCCCTGAAATATAAATGCAAATGTAAAATCCGCTGCCATTTAAAGCCTTTCATAATTTACCCATCCACCTCATCTTTCTGGCCTTCTTATTTCCTACCATGTATTCTTCAATTCAAAGATATTTGGCCTCTTTGCTGTTTCGAACAATATCTTTATTTCTCAACTCCAGGAATTTTGTCTGGCTTTCCCGAATGCCTGGAAATGCCCTTCTTCCTCATCTTTAACTCCTGACTCCCTGGCTTCCTTTAAATTCCAGCTTTCATCCCATCTTCTACACCCCCTCTTAATTCCAATGCTTTCTCTTTTTTTCATATTTGTCCTGTTTATTGTCTTAGTTATGAGCTCCTTGAAAATAGGGGCAGTCTTTTGACTCTTTTTATATCCCCAGTGCCTGACTTGTTGATGATGATGATTCATGTCCAGTTCTTCATGACTCCATACACCATGCTATCCATGCGGTTTTCTTGGCAAAGATACTAGAATAGCTTGCCATTTCCTTCTCCAGTAGATTAAGACAATCAGAGATTAAATGACCTGATCAGGGTGACAAAGTTAGTAAGTGTCTGAGACTAGATTTGAACTCAAGTCTTCCTGACTCTAGGCTCAGCACTTTAATCGCTGAGTCAATTAGCTGCCGCTCTGGCTCCTAGTAGGTACTTAACAAATGCTTATTGACGGGCTGTCTGAAAATTGACAGAAGAGAAGGGGAAGAGCATTCCAAGTTAGGGGAATCATTTTGGAGGTAGGAATGAGTATGCTATGAACTGGGCAAGAGCAGTCTGGCTTGGTGGTAAGTCTCTTCCAGGATATAGTATAGTGCTCAGTACACAGTCAGTGCTACCAAGTTTGGCTGTCCTCCCAAATCTATTGCCATGCTCAGCACATAGTAGGTTTTCCCAAGGACCACAGTAGGTCCAAGTCAAGATAAGAATTTGTTTCAAAATGGACCCAGGGCTGGTGTGTGAAGTACAGGATTAAGATAAAAAAAAAAACCCCAATACTAAGGAGAAAACTCTCACCTCTATTGTCCCTTTCCTTGGCCAAGTGGAGATATTCACATGGCCTTTTTTGTAATTCTGTTTAGAGAGGTATTTCTGCTCAGAACTGACTTCCTTTGAAAATCATGGTTTTTCTGGAGCCTGACATCCGAAACTTAGTTCAAAAGCCTAAAGGCAGCTAGCTTTAGACAGGTGCAACCGGTTCTTTGTAATTGGCCAATGAAGTAACCAGAAAGTCTTACATAGATGTCTGCCAGTTCAAATGGCACAGGCCCAAAACACTACATTTCCCCAGGGTAATTAGGAAGGGTAGTGGGAGTGTATGGGAAGTATCTGAGAGCTATTGTCTGCTCCCAAACTTAAAATCATAGAACATTAGAGCTAGAAGGTTACCTTAAGATCAAGTTCAACCTACCTAATTGAAAGATGAGGAAACTGAGTCCTAGAGAAAATAAACAACTTACTTAAGGTTACAGAGCCCACATTAGGACCCTCTTCTCCTGACTCCCATTTTGGTGAGTTTATGATTCTTTTGACCTTATGGGTCAAAAGTGCCATTAGAAAGGAGGTATCTTCCATTTTAACTCTTCATCCTCCTACAATCTTGTGTGTGTGTGTGTGTGTCCCAACCCTCCCTTTCCCATGGGTCATCTCGGTGTTTTTGGATTCTGACATCTAATCTGTCCTGAGTCTCATATTGATCCTATCTTCCCACCTGTTATTTAAGAAACTTCCTAGAACCCTGACACTTTCTTTGCTCTATGCCTCAGCTTATTACCTGGTTCCGAGAAGGTTTTTATGGAGACAGTCTCTGAATTGCTTCCAAATTTAACATGCCATGCTGCTCTCCTTTATCAGCATTAGTTTGTACAGTTCCTTGGCCTGGCGTGGTCATGCATGCTGTCTGAGGTTCAGGGCCCTCAGGGCCCACTACCTTCCTACATCCTGGACAGCTCAGTGCCAAGCCTGTTCTGGGCCACATCTGACCACTAACTCATATGGATCATCCTTGTCACCTTGTCCTTCGTTTCCTTGTCAAACACTAACTCTGGATTATTCCCACCATCTGCCTTTTCAACTCCTATTCATGTGCTTCTTGAATGATGCTGGAGGAAGTCACACAAGTAAACTGATTGAGTTCATTACAAATTTGTATAATTTAATTTTTTTCTTTTATAAATCCATTTTTACTAGGTCCTCATTGCAGCAAGATTATGGTAGAAGCAATATCCTAATTTCTCCTGCCATTCAACTTAGACTAGTTTTTCTTTTTCTTTTTTGTTCCATACTTTGTATTATTTTTCCAATTTATTAATTATTTTAAATTTTCAACATTCACTTCCATAAGTTTTAAATTTTCTCCCCATCCCTCCCCAAGATGGCATGCAATCTGATATAGGCTCTACTCATACATTCCTATTAAATACATTTTCACATTAGTCACATTACACAGAAGAATCTTAATGAATGGGAGAAACCATGAGAAAGAAAACAATACAAAATGAAAGGAAACAAAAAGGAAAATTAGAATAGTCTTTTCTTAAGAGGTATTGAAACCATTGATATATTGTTGATTTAGGAGACCAAAAGTTCAGGCTGTTGATGTTACTTGGCTGAGTAGAAGGAAACCACAGAAAACTGTGGTTTCAGGAGGGATATGATGCCTGGTTGTTAGATCAGGAGGTACCTCAAGGAGGTTTTCTTCATTAAATCAACTTGAGTATCCTTAATGCCCACCTTGTTGAGTAGCTATGGCTAAGAAAAACTTTTGTTAACTGTTGAATGAACTACAAATGTCTCATTTTGTTCTAATTTTGAACCTAATCTACCAGGGGACTGACATGTTCAGCCTGGGATGAAGGCTTTTATTCTTCCCTAGTTGGTTTATAACACTTTCCATAGTCTTTCTTCAAACCCTCCACACCACCCCTTTTCTTCACTCTTTTGTGTAAGGACTTTGCCCCATACGTCACTGAGCTAATAAATGTTATTTCCTGTGAGATTCCTCTTATTCTCTGCTCTTCCCCTCGCCCCCCTTTCCCCAATCCCTTTAATATATATATATGTATATATATATACATATATATATATATATCCCTTTAATAATCCCTTTAATCCCTAAACACATGCCCTGGTTATTTCTTCCAGTCTCTGATGAGATGGTCTTTTTCTTTGTCTCAAGGTCAACACCGCTGCATGGATCCTTAATCCTTTCCCCTTCCACCTTCTGCAGTGGATTGCCCATACAATCATCCCTGGATTCTAACCTTCAGTCTCTGTCTACTCGTCCCTTTGCTGCTGTCTAAAAATATTCTAAAATATCTCCTATCCTTGAAAGGCTTTTGGTGGATCCTACCATCTTCTTAAGCTATCATTTTACATCTTTCCTCCCTTTCTTGACCATATTCCTAGAAAAAGCTGTCTCTATGTCTCTACTTTCTCTCACTTCACTTCCTTCTTATCTATTAATAGTCTGGCTTCTGAACTCATCACTCAAGTAAAATTGCTCTCTCTTAAGTTACCAAGAATCATCATCCTCGGCAATATTAATTGCCATGGGTGATAGTCATTTCTTAGTCTTCATCCTTCTTTCTCTGACCAGCACTGTTGACTACCGCCTCCTCCTGATTATCCTTTTTTTCAGGGTTTTTGTGATACTCCTCTCTCTTGGTTCTCCTCCTCCCTTTCTGACTATACTTTCCTTCTAAGTATCCTTTGTTGATTCATCATCAATATCCCACCCCCTCTATCTGTGAGTATTAGTGCTCAAGTTTCTTTCCTGGGCCCTCACCCCCTCTTTACACTCTTTCACTTGGTGACCTCATTATTTCCCAAGAGTTTAATTATTGTAATATGTGTGCCCACATGAATTGTCTAAATATATAGTAGTGCTTGTAAGTGGTGTCCATAGACATGATCTCAGGTCTGCCCTGCTTCTGTGGAGAGGAAGAGAGCTGAGAACTGAGCCTGCACCAACAGCACTCTAGCTGGGGGGAAGGGGCAAGCAGACCCCAGGTGCTCTTTTGTAAGTGTCTGAAGTGAGTATTGGACTATAACAATAAATATGTATTGTTCATATATGTATGAATATGATAACATGTATACATACATGTGTTTATATATGTATAAATGTGTATCTTCCCTCCCCCAATATTTATAGTCTAGGGAATCATAGGTTCAGAACAAAAGCTGTTTTCATGATGTTTAAGGGGTAAGGTAGGCTTTAGCTTAAACATATCAATTTGCTCCTTCCCACCAAATGCACAAAAGTGAATGAGCTTTTGAGCTAGGAGTGAGATAAGAGATCAGCTCAAACCAGGAGAGAATAGTTTCACTCAGAAGAGGTCCATTCTCAATAGCCTCTAGAATTTCAGAGAAATCCATGCCCATCATGGATCTGGCTTCCCATGAATGTTCAACATTTCATGTCCCTGAGGTATCCCCTTTCCGTATGTCCCCCTGAAGGAACTCTCAAGTCAATTCAATGTCTCCTCATTTTATAGATGAGGAAATTGAATCTCAGTGAGGTTTAAGGGACTTGCTCAGTGTTTCACATTGAACTAACATGCAATAGATCAAAGCAAGTGAAGGACTGGACCAGGGTACTGGGAAGCATTCAATTCAATCAATAAACATTCATGAAGTGCCAGCTATGTGCCAGATGCTGGCTAAACACTTTACAAAAAGAGGCCAAACACAGTCTCTGCTCTCAAGGAAGTTATAATGTAATGGTGGAATTTACAAAGCAGGTTGTCAGGAATGACTAAGACTGAGTGGTGCTTCCCACTGACCTTGGGAGTCACAAAACCTGACTTCTAAGGTTCTTGGTTCTGCTATTCATTTTGTGATCATAAACAAATCACTTAACCTTGTTGACTCTTAGTTTTTTCATCTGTAAAGTGAGATGGTCAGACCACATGACCTGAAAAGTACCTTCTGGAATTAATGTCCTATAGTTCTTCCCAGGGCTCCTCTTATGTATAAGTAGGTCTATTCAATAAAATTTCAGGGACAGCAAGAACCATTTGATTCTCGACAATGCCTTCTCACTCTTTAGATGGTCCTTAAAGTTCCAGCTGGAGATTCACTCCTTTTGCTTAAGGCTTTGTCTGGGTCAGATAAAATATAAATACCACGCTTAGTGAGACAACACATTTGGCCGTATCAGTTGTTTATATTTTCCTGACATCTGGTTTGTGTAGAGAGCAAGTCCGCTAGGCACCTGAGGGAGGGAAGAATGGAGGAAGGTAGTACCAGGAGGTTTGGGATGAAAGCTGATCGGAGCAACCAAAATATCATTTTGTCCTGCTTCATAATTTTGCTTAGGACTGGTTCTTTCTAAGAATAATTACACCCTGATATATTTAGGATCATTACCCTATTTTAGAGATTCTTGAGTTTAAGTTGGAAGAATTCCTTTCTGATCTCACACATTGCTTGCATTATACTGTGTCTCATAATTTCGGAGACTTAATTTGACTCTATGCTATTCCTTTCTCTCATCCCTTTTTTCTTCTTGGAACATAGGGTTATTGGTTTAGAGTTGGAAAAGACTTGTAAGGTCATGGAGTTTAAGCTATCTATTTTCTTAACTAATTTCATAACATGAAAAGACTGAGGCTGAGATAGGGTGACTTTTTCAGTGTCATGTAGCTAATAACCCTCCAAAGTAGGATTTGAACTCATGTTCTCCTGATTCCAAGTCTAGCATTCTGTCTCCTATGAACCTTCTTTGAGGTAGGTTTATTATAGTACGGTGGGCTCCTAGATTGCTTTTTTCTTTTGTTTTGTGTTGTTTTCCTTGGTAATAACTATCAAGACCCTCTAAAGGGAAGGTGCTTCTTTTATTACTTCTTTACTATTTATCATGGCAGGCAAGAGCTATGATGTTGGGTATCTATGGTTACTTGGAATCAGAAAATGGGGTTTGCATGACGTTAGTGTCAGTTTAAATAAGGATCTTAAGTGTGGGTACAGTAAAGACCATTTTATTTAATAATTTGAGTCCTAAAAAGGGGGGTATGTAAATTGAATTTTTCTAAGTTAAGTCTTATTACCTTAGGGGAATTAATTTTTAATGCTAATAACCTCCAACCCTCTTTCCCCCTATATACAAACAACACATTACTTCCCTTTTTAACTTCAGATTTTATCCACTTAGCTTTTCTTAATAGAAAGTCCACCATTAATGAAAATGTGTACAAATATTTGCTGCTAGTCTTTGCTGAACTGATCTTGGGGCACTCCTTTGTCTTTTCCTGCCATATCCTTCTTCTGGACATCCTCCTGAGTACTAAATATACTTGACTTTTCAAGTGCCCCAGGAAGCAGACCAAGATATCAAGATGGTGCCACCCTTCTGGTAGGTGGAAGCCATCTATTTCCTCAACCGGTCAAACTGGTAAAAGATAATTACTACTTGAGGTGACAAGTTAATGCCACCCAATGCAAACAGGTTCAAATGTAGATTTTCTTCCTCCCCCCCCCCCCCCAGTTTGAATGTGGCAGCTTTTGTTTACCCACTCATCCTGAAAGTTGTAGAATCACCTTCTCTGGAAGTTTTTAAAAATAGGATGAATTCTCTGACTCCCAGAATAGTTCAGGTGTGGTCTTGCCTGGAGGCAAGCTGGTTAGACAAGAGGACCTCTCAGATTTTCTTCTAAGCCTGGAGATTCTCTGATTCTGTAATCTCATCAGTACCTGAAGGCATTGGCACCCACAAACTCTGCTTTATTTGGCTGTAAACAGACAGTGAATCACAAGCTTATTTGTTAATTTAGGGTGTGAAACAGATAGCTAATTTAAATAAAATGTAACCTCTCTCTCTCCCCTCTTCAAGAGGAAGCAGTTCTCTTGGTTACCCTTGCTGTAGGTTACCATATTGTTTAGATACCCAGAAGAGCAGCTGAACTCAACGCCAAGTTGACCCAGTTTTGAGAATGCTTATGAAGATGCACTACAAATGCCTCCTGTCCTGTGATATCAAAGGGTTTTCTTTTTTAACCTCCAGCGCTGCCACTAGCATGAGGATGCCAGGGATATTTGAACAAAAGAGGTGGCACATGAAATGAGATTCATTCATTTTTTTTAAGTCACCTGTTAGACAAATTAGGACCAAGTAGTAGTAGTAGTAGTAGTAGTAGTAGTAGTAGTAGTAGTAGTAGTAGTAGTAGTAGTAGTAGTGGTAGTAGTGGTAGTAGTGGTACTAGTAGTAGTAGTGGCAGTAGTAGTTGTTCCTTCCATCACCATAGGCACCAGGGAAACTGAATCAGAAAAGCAGTTTTTGAATGGGGGACACCCAGGACTAAGCTGAATTTCTAGCTTTTAGAGAAAAGAAGAAATTAGAGAAGTTTAGGGGAAATCATTGGATCTAGGAGTCAAAGAACTTAGATCCAGGTAAAGATTTATTGATTGGATGCTCGTGCCACCTTGGACAAGTGCCTTCATCTCTCTGAAACTTAGTTTTCTCACCTGAAAAATGGGGGACTTTTAGATAATCTTTATGTCCCTTCCAGCTATAAATTTTGAGCTACTTTGATCCAGGAATATGTTTACAAGATATATATACCAATGGAGTCAAAGACAGACAGAAGTGGTACCTATCAATTGGGATTAGTTGAATGAATTATGGTATATGGATATAAGAGATATTTGGCAAGAAATTATGAATATGAAGGAGTTGGAGAAACCTGGGAAGATGAATATGAACTGAAAAAAATGAAATAACCAAAACCAGGATAACAATTTACACATCAACTACAGTGTGAGGAAAATAATGTTGAAAGACTTCAGCACTCATGAATGGGGTGAAATACTTTTGTGCTGTAACATGAAGGGGATAGTTTCAGAGAAGCCTTGGAAGACTTATATGAAATAATGCAAGGTGAAGTGAGCAGATTCTGGAGAACAATGACCAACCACAATTCCAGAGAACCCATAGTGAAAAAGGTTACCCATTCCTTATAGAGAAGGGATGAATTCAGAGTTTAGATTGAGATATGTTTTGGTTTTTTTGGTAGGGGGGGACATGGAGAATTTGGGAATTTGTCTTTTCTTGACTATACGTGTGTTTAAAAGGGGATTTTGCTTTTCTTAATTTCCCAGTTTGGATCAGAGTAGGAGGAAAGAAGGCAGATCTTTGTATACAAAAACTATAAAATAAAGACTTCAGAATTCTGATCTCAATGTAGTAATTATGCCTACAGAAGACTGATGATGAAACTTTCTTGTATCTCTCAGCAGATGAGAGGTTCAAAATGAGACATGCATTTTCAGGCACAGGAAATGTACTGATTTATTTTTGCTTAATTGTATTTGTTTGTTCCAAGAGAAAGTTTCTATGGGGGGAGCGAAGGGTAAATTGGTAGGAAGTGCCAGGGATATGAAAAAAAACGTACATCAACAAAATATTTTAAACTGAAAAACAAGTAAATCATATGACCTGAAGTTTAGGGTAGACTTTACATTCATTCTCCTGTACAAGGGAAGATCCTTCTTCTCTATCTATTAGGGAATCTATTCTAAAACCAATTTATAAGTGAAGACAGGAAGGTGGTATTATAGGTCCTGGGCATGGGTTGTGTATGTGTATGACATTCTAGTAATGTTTGATAGAACTATGTACCCTACTTCTAGGGTTTTGCAGTATGTAGGGATGTAATTAGCAGTAAATGAATGAGTAAATTCAAACTGAAATTCATCCTCACATTGGAGCAGGTACTCCTGTCTTCTCCATTCCTTCATTAATTCAACAAATATTTATTGAGGACCGACCCTTATTGTGCTGTGGAAGCCAGGAGAGAATGGGAGTTTTAATGTATGTGTGAAGTTTAGGAAGAGATAGAGTCTTAATTCTCAAGATAGAGGGTTTGGTCTTTTTCTTCTTTTTTTGTTAGTGTTTGATCCTATAAATATCCACCCATACACTTTAAAGGTGGACCAAGAGGGCAAGAGAAGATTGAATTTACATTGTTTCATTAGCACATATACAAGAATATTTTTTAAAATTAGGTTTAACCTAGAAGTTAAGCCTGGTGGAGATGCAAGAACAAAGGTAACATAAAAATTCCATTCTCTTGGAGTTTAGCTTTCATGAAATATTTGTATTAAAAATAGAATGATGACTATATTTGCCAGCAGGTCATTAAATTTAACTTACATCTATTAATCACCTACTACATACTTAAGGTCCTATGCTAAATGGTAGAGATTAAAAAACCCCCACAAATTAAACACTCCCTGCCTTCAAGGAACTTTTTGGGAGAATGTAAATATTTACAACAAGGTACAAAGTGTATAAGTAAGTACAAAGTATACAAAATGATTTTTTAAAAAGACAAGTAAAAAAAACAAAAAATTTTAAAAATTACAAACAAACAAAAAAAGAGAAACAATTGGACAGGGAAGAATTAGGAAAGGTTTCATGTATGAGATGGTACTTGAGCTGTGTTCTGAAGGAAACTACAGATTCTGCAAGTGCAGGTGAGGAGACAGTGTATTCTAGACATAGGAGACTACCTGCGTGGAGACATGGAGGTAGAAAATGAACCATCAAATTCAGGGAAGAGTCAACAGTCCAATTTGACTAGATGAGGAAACACACAAAGGGGAGTAATATAGAGAATTATGGGGTGGTAGTCAAATTATATACTAGGCTGAGGATTTTTTACATTATCTTAGAGGATAAAAGAAAACAATGATGATCTTTAAGCACGTGGTTCAGTCTATGTTTTAGGAATGGCAGTCTGGTGGCTTGGTCATAGATATATTGCAGAGGGAAGAGACTAGAGGTAATAAGGCCAATTAGGAGGCTATTGCTGTAGTCCCTACAAAAGGTAATAGAGGCCTGAACTAAAGTAGAGGAAGTGTGAAGAGTAGAGAGAAGGGGGAGAACTTGAATCTATGGAGATAGAATCACTGAGACGTGGCAACTGATTAGATACAAGGGTTTAGGAAGAGGAAGAAGTTCCAAAGTTGGGAATTTGAGTGATGCTTTCGATGGAAATCAATCAATAAGCATTAATTAAATATCTATTATGTGCCAGCCATAGTGCTTGGGATCGGATTACAAATGATGATATAGTTTCTACTTATAGGGAGATTTTGTTCTAATGTACATATATAGTACATATTATAAATAGTACCTATAAAAATACGTGTACATATATACATATGTATATATTATATGTATATATAAATACATATATAACATATGTACATATAGAAAGTACATATATAGATATATACAATATAACTATACAATGGATAGATACATATATAGGCATGGGGATGTTTGGAGGAAGGAGAGATTGAGCATGAACATAAATTTCATTTTGGACATATATTTGAGATGGGGCATCTAAGTGGAGATCTTCAGCAGCATTTGGACGCTTGCTCAGGTGTTCTGGAATTAGGTCGGGGTTTTGGAGTAGAGTAGCCTTAACAAATGCAGGTAGATTTCCTTTTTGAAGGAAGATTTAATTTTTCATAGCCTAATGCTTTTACCATATTTGAAGTTTTGCCTTAAAATATATAAATTAATATGCTAGGCCAGTACATTAATGGGCTCTCCTTTTAATGGACTTTTCCATTTGAGAATTAAATCCTATTTTAAAGTAGTATAGGGGTAAGGTCTGATCCTAGGGTTGGGGAGAGCAAAAGGGGAAATATGTAAGGTCTATAGCAAATCTTGTTGTCTGGTCCTTTTCAGGGCCATCTTTAGACATTTAAAATTTTACAAAAATTAACATCTAGATCAGCTTTGAAGAAAAGCTACAAAATTATTGGAGGTTATGGTTGTTAGTGAAGGAAGGCCATTGAGCTAATTTCATATATGTGGGTGTCAGTGTTTTTTTCCTCAGGATATTTTTATTGATATATTTTTTTAATATCACATTCATTTCCAAATATACTTACTACTGTTGATTGAGCCATCCCTTTTAACAAAGATTAAAAAGAGAAAAAAGCAGTTTAGCAAAAATGTCAGACAAACTGTCCTGTCTGACAATGTGTGCCAGTGTCCCACACCTATAGTACTCACCTCTGCAATGAAGAGAAGTAGCGGCATTTTCTTTATTCTAGGGCCAAGCTTGGCTATTATAACTCACAGCATTTAGTTTTGAGTCTTTTTCTTTCTGTTTATATTGTTGTGGCCTAATGTATATTGTTTTCTTGTTCCTTTTTTCACCAATCAGTTCATGTATGTCTTTCCTTGCTTCTCTGAATTCTTCATCTTCATCATTCTGTAGGGTGTAGTAGTATTCAATTGCATTCATCTATCACAAGTTATTTAATCATTCTCTAATCAAGAGGCAGTTAACAATCTGTGACAATAGCCACTGAGGTACTTGTTGTTCTGACAGCATATATGAGCTGGCCAGCTTTATTAGAATTGTAGATTGCATGATACTTGAGCATTGGGGCCTATATTGTTTTATATTTAGGAGTTGTTTGTTTGTCATTCTCAAAGAGGACCATGGCATCAGGGAGGTGGTACCAGGACTTGCAAGTGAACTGGATTTAAATGAGGGAAGGCTGTGCAAAGTCACCAAACTCACTTTCTCCTCCAGAGCCACTTTGGTCTAGTGGCAAGCTGTAGATTAGGATGACTAGAGATGGTCCTGGATGCAATGGGAGACCTTTGCTTTTTTTAAGCTAAGGTCTTTCCCAGGGATCACTTTGACTGAGGTAACTCCCATTCAGTGATTAAAGCTAGGTAAAAAAGGAGGCAAAAAATGGCCTCTTTTCCCTAATCAAAAAAAAAAATTCAATCTGGGAGGGGAAGACCCTCAAGATTTCTGGTCAAAACAGAAATAATTGCAATTTACAATCATTCTGAGCCATTGTTGACCAGAGCGATATGGATTTAAGAGAGCCAGAGTGATATGGATTTAAGTCATATTACTTAAGAAAGAAATCTAGTGGGTAAACTCCAAGATGTCTTGTAAGAAAAGTGTGTGTATGTGTATGTGTGTGTATTAGTACCTTTTACAAATATACCAGTCTAAGGTTTTTATGAATAGACAAGTCATGATTAAGCTGCATCAACACACATGCACAGGTTAACAAAATTTCTTCAGTGTTTAATGGTTATTATGCCTATGGATGCTCCGGTCATTTGGTCTATTTCTGAATACAGGTTCCCTTTTCTCCTTTTGGAGAATTGGTTGTCTAATTATATTGTTTCAATTACCAAAAATGTCACCTTTTGGGGCTACTTCATTGCATTACTGTCCAACTCCCTTTCTCCCAGAGTTATTGGTTGACATTGTGGGGTCCCATGTGAAATGATAGTCCCTATTTGTCTTCCTCTAGGAATAAATCAGATTAGGGGTATAGGTTTTAGCCTAATTTTACCAATTGCATCCACTGAAATTCTATTCCAGTTTGTCATCTTGAGTAGGTGGGAATTTTTTTGTTTTTGTGTTCGTCCTTCATTTTCAAAGACCACGACATCATAGAAATGATGGCATGACTTGCACTTGACTTTATTTTGAGTGAGGGAGGGCCATGCAAGGTCACCAGTCTCACTTCTCCTCCAGAGCCATCTGAATCCAGTGACCAGATATTCATCAGGATGACTGGATATGGCCCAGGATGCAATGGAAGACCTTGATCTTTTCAGGCCAAGGTCTATTATACTGAATTCCCAAAGGTTATGCCATTACAACATGAATTTTGCAAGCCTGACCAAGTTGGAAGGACTCTGAGCCTGTGCTATAGAACTATCATCTTAAGAATAGCCTAGCTCCATTCTGACAGATTTATCACTAACAAACTAGGACTCCATGAATTCAGTGCAATTAATAGAACACCCTCCACAAAGAAGAGCATTATCTGTAGGAAATATTTTTTTCCTCCTATTTATTGATTAATTTATTTTTAGTTTTCAATATTCACTTCCACAAGTTTTAAATTTTCTTCCCTCCAATCCATTCCATCCATCTCCCTCCCCAAGACAGCATGCAATCTGATATCAGACCTACTCATACATTCCTATTAAACACAATTTCACATTAGTCATGTTGCATAGAAAAATTACAATGAATGGGAGAAACCATGAGAAAGAAAACAAAGCAAAACAAAAAAGAAAATGGCCTGTTTTGCTCTGCATTCTGACAACATAATTCTTTCTCTGGATGGCGATAGCATTTTCCATCATGAGTCCTTTGAAATTGTTTTAGGTCCTTTGATTGTTGAGAAGAGCTAAGTCTATCAAAATCAGTCATTGAACACTGGTGCTGTTACTGTGTACAATGTTCTCCTAGTTCTGCTCACTTCACTCAGTATCAGTTCATAGAAATCTTTCCAAGTTTTTCTGAAGTCTGCCTGTTCATCATTTGTTTTAGCACAGTAGTAAGAAAATCCCTTTTTAATTTGGTATTTGTAAGGGATGGTCTCTATGACACTGGCAAATACTTTTTGCAAGTATATGCCTCTTTTGTACCTGGCTTAATACTAATAATCAGAGTGTATTTCAGCAAAGTTTTTCTCTAGTCACTTTTATTAAGGAATTTCATGATCCCAGCATGAGGCATACATTATTAAGTGGAAAAACTTTTAAAAGGTTCTTTTTGCTCCACTGAGTTAAATGCTTTCTTCTTCTTTTTTTGATAGTCAACACATAATAAAGATGATAAAGAAAGAAAAAACACAAAAGGAACAGGTTCCATGTGATCATGGACATATGGATGCCTGTTGGGAGAGAGAGCAATCAGTACCATTGCCCCACAATTTTTGCCCAATCTGATATCAGAAAGGAAAAATTCAAAAATTCAAGGGGAAGAGAATATTGAGCTTTTTGTATAGAAGTTCAATTCTAGTTCAGTGCCTTTCGAGTTTTCAGATCTTCTAGCTCTGTAGCAAGAAGACTTCTTGTCACAATATAGTACCAACCTTTAATAACCCCACCTCTTTTACTCTTTGTAGGAATTAGACTCAACAAGCTTCCAATTGTGGTTAAATTAGAAGCAATAAGGAGATATCTTCACTTGGCTATATATAAGGAAGAGCAAATATGAGCAAATATAAGGACTGGACCTTCATTGTTCAGTACCCAGTATGCTACTTTTCTGTTTAGTTTGGTACTTTATTACAGGACAGTCACTTGCATCTCCATGAAAATCACTTTTTTAGTGATACTCTAATAGATTTTTGTTCCTTAAAGAAAAAATAAAGTTCATTTTTTCTTCTATTTAATTGATGTGTTTTGTTTTTACCTCAGAAATATTTACAGATTATCATGCTTTGTGAAGGGTCTCTTGTAACAAAGTAAAATAGTTAGGTAAAACTAATAATACAGTGACTTCATCTGAAGTTCATGTAATATTTCACATCTGTAACATCCTTATCTCTCTTCAAGGAAAAAACTCAGAAATCTATTTCTTTCCCACCTCATTGAAATAAAAGGGGGAAGAGCAAATTTCTTGTAACAAATGTTCATAATCAAGCAAATAAAATTCTCCCAATGGTATACAGATAGATAGATATAGAGATGTGTGTCTCATTCTAGACCATAAATCCATAATCTCTCTGTAACATAAACACATAATAGCATGTTTTATCATTAATCTTATGGAATCATGAATGGGCATTGTATTGATCATAGTTGTATAGCTTTCAAAGTAATTTGTTTTTACAGTGTAGTTATTGTACAAATTGTTCTTCTGGTTCTGCTAATTTCATTTTATTAAATAATTCCTTGGAATTCACTTTGAAGGGTACATTTCATTATCACAAATCCAGAGATATTATACTAAGGTGAGCTCTTGCTAGGTGATATTTCTTCTGTCTTTGTAGTGAGAGATGTACCATTCTCTTCCTTTATGCAGCTCAGCTAACTCTTCCAGAAGGAGTAAGTCAGAGCTTGTCCTCATTCCTGTCTCTCATCTGAGGTCAAAGAGTAAGTCAGTACCTGAAAGTCACACATCTAGGCGTATGACAATCCCTGTGTGGCACAGTGTTCAGTCTGTCATTTCATCAGGTACTCCTCCCTAGTTAGATGATACAAGGTGCATTGTTCCTTTAGTTTATAGAATAAGGAAGTTATAATAGCTATCTAAGAGGTACTTGAAAGAAATGACTATAGGAATATTTCACTTTCCATTCCTCCAGTTCTTTTCCTGAAACCAATACCATAATGAGTATTTAGTTTTACTTCATAATACTTATATTACACCCAAACCATAAAACTGACTTCCCTCTTTCTGTATGCATAGGATTAATAAATATCACCAAGAACATCAGACTTTTCATCCACACTGCACATTAATAGCATCATTAATCCGTCAAAGAGTATCAGATTCACCCACCTAGAAACCACTGCCAACTAGAGAAAATACCCCTAATACAAGATACCTTTGAAATAAAAACAAACATATAGGTGCATAATGCAAAAAAATTCCAAATTATCATGGGATATGGAATTACTATGAAAAGTTTTTTTTATCTAAATTTCTTTCAATTTAAATTAAAGGTATGTTTTCATCATCAAAATTGCCTTTATCATCATTTTCCTCACGCTTTCTTTCTGATCCTTTCAAAGTAAGTCATCTTCTCTATGACACATTGGTATTGAGAACCCAAGTAAATTTTATTCAGGTTGCATATAAACCAGATTTGGGGCCAGTAAGAACAGAGAGAGAGGAAGATGTGGTCTCCATAAACAAATGTAGTATTTATTGAATTTAACCTGTATAAACTGCACCAAACATTATTAAGTGAAAAAGACTTTAGTCTAAGATTTGTCATTGCCCATAGAAAACTTAATGATCTGGTTGGGAAGACAAAATAAATGTGAAATAATTATTACAAAAAAGCATTTTTAAATAGGTTCCATCCTGGATCCTCTTCTGTTTTTCCTCTATACTACTTCACCTGATGATTTCATCAGTTTCCACGGATTTAATTGGACTATAGTTTTCTTTCTCTTTAACTCTTCCTGGTTTAGGCATCAGCACCATTTTTGTGTCATAAAAGGAATTTGGTAAGACTCCTTACTTGTCAGATTTATTGCCATACCATTAGGCAGAAAAACTTTATTTATTGCTTTAATTTCCTTTCCATTGGTGGTAAATTTACCCTTTTCACTTTTTGATATTTTTTATTTCCCTGCTTCCTATTTCCCCATTTCAAGTGATGCTTACTCCCCTCCATTCTTTTCTACCAATGTATTAAGTTTTGTCCCCACCTCTTCACGTGAGATAATTTACTCCATTCTACCTCCCCCTTCCTCCTTCTCTCTCACAATCCTCTTTCTCACCCCTTAAATTTTTTTTACATCATCCCATCAAAGTCAACTCATAACCCCCACCCTCTGTCTATGTGTAATCTCTCTAATCGCCCAAATAGTGATATAATTTTTTAAGAGTCTCTTTCCTGTTTACTTTTTTATGCTTCTCTCGAGTCTTGTATGTGATTTATGGCTAATTATTTTTATATCATCTACATTTCCCAATGTTTTTCCCTCTCCCTCTCTCAGAGTGCTATCCCCTCTAACAAAGAATAAAAGAGAGGAAAAGAGTTAAGAGGAAAAGATTTAAGAAAAAACAAACTTCCTCAATTTTTTTCTCTTCAAAATAAAATGGACAGTTTTCTATCATTTATCTGGGGCATTTTATTTTTTATTTCTGAGACGAAGGAAGCCAGATTTTGTCTTCCACACTGCAATGAATACTTTTTGAAAAAGCAATATGATCTGAATGTTAATGAAGTTTGAGCAAGTAGAATCCTGGTGCCTGTGTGTGTGTGTGTGTGTGAAAGCATTCTCCTTAGAATATTATGCCTTCCTCCTCCCAACCTTACCTCTACATTCACCCTGACCCCTCCAATGCCCCCCTTCCTGACACCCCTGGATTCCAGTGTTCTTTCTCCTTCTCCACAGGAAGAATTCAGCAGGGTGTCCATTGTTCATTCTAGCCTACACTTCTATACATGTCCCTTGTTTTAATGCCTTCCCTGCAGAGCTTCTGTTTGCCTAATCCCATTCATGTCCATGAAAGGTTGTCGATATTTAAAGTTCATTTCAGGAAGGTTTCATAATAAGAACTGGGGAAAATAACACAATCTCTTTTAAAAACGTTTCCTTCCTCTGTTCTGTTGTTGGAATCAAACAATTCAGAGTACCATCTGTCCTGTAATGGGTCCAGATTTCATGATTTATTTTTGAAGTTATTTGTTTCCTTTGTTTTAGAGCACCTACTGGTAGGATTCCCTTCTCTCCTTGATGTATTCAGACTCTGTCATTTATTTGATCCTTGAATTTGCAATTCCAGATGCAAAGTAATCCACCAGAGCTCTAGGAAAATGTCACTCACTGCTCTAGCTACCAAAACTAGGGATGGGGGATGGGAATCATGAAAGACAAGATGGATTTAATTTTCATTTAGGGGTGTCTTTTCCCAATTAAGTTGTTCTTAAAGATGAGTCAAGAAGAGGTATGGAGGAGGTAACATCAGCAGCAGACCATTTTCTATCTCTGTCCTTAGTGTAATAACACCAGATCATATATGTGGAGCATTTTCCTCCTCTTTTTATTCCGTGCCACACATCACTTGCACACAACCTCTAAGTTCCCTTGACCCTGCCATCCTCTCTCTTCACTGCCAGACTCCTGGAAAAAGCAATCTTTAGCTGCTGCTTCCTTTTCTTCAGCTCCCCACCTGGACCCCTCCATTAAGTATGGTAAAAGGAGCCCTGGATTTGGAGGTAGGTGATCTGCCTCTAAATTGAATTTCAACTCTGTTACTTACTACCAGTGTCACCTTGAGCAAGTCAGTTAATTTCTTTAGTATTGTTTCCTTCTTTCTAAAAGAAGTTAGACCGTGTGATCTGTAAGATCCCTCCCAATTTTTACATCCTATTGTCTCTTGAAATCCAGCTTCAGCTACTGAAACAGTTCTCTCCAAAGTCACTTAGCAGTTTCTCTTTATTACCAAAATCCACCAGGATTGTTTTCTGATCACATTATTCTCCACTGTCCCATTGTATGTGACACTGGAACACCTCCTTTATGCCCTCTCTTCCTTAATTTTCCATAACACTGTGTCATAGATGAGGTGGCTCATAATTTTGGCTATAAGAGCAAGCCTTACTTTGTCCAGAAGAAGCTTTCTAATCACTGCACCTTAACTGACAGAAGCTGAGTCTGGTTAAGAGCAGACAATAAGAGTTATCATTACCTAGAGCCTAGACAGTGCCCTCAGGCTAAGGTTAAATCTCTTCTTTGGCTACCTGTCTTTAGCTGATCTGAAGTCTGGTCCTAAAATTAAAAAAAAAAATCCTTGTAACCTCTTATTGAATCTTGCGCACCTAAACTCATTTTAAGTGTTCTGCCAAAAATTCCTCAGAAACTGTGTAAAGTTGATAAAGCTGACTTCACTCCTTACCTTTTGGCATGCAAATTAAGTCAAGCAAAAAAAAAAAAAGCTAAGCCAGGAAAGTAAAATGATTACCCTCCATCTTCCTGGCCCTATCTATGCACATTGATCTACACACACACACATGCACACACATGTATGTATATAGGTCTAGAGGTATATGTATGCATGCATGCATATAGATCTATATACACATATTTGTATACGTAAGTGTGTGTGTATATGTATACATATATTAATACATATATGTATACATATATATCACGCATATACTTAAATACATATATATGCATGTATGTACATGTACATGCACACACACCTCCATTGGATTTTTTCAGGAAAAAGCCCCACTGTCTCCTTATACCTCTGTTTCTCCGCTAATCTGTATGGCAGAGATACTGTCTTGAGCACCTTCATGTCCTCATGTCTCTCAAACTTGGTAGATGAGACTAGTTAAGCCTGTACCTGCAGGCAGAGACAGAACTAGGGTTGAATCTTAAGGCTTTGCCCCTGAATGACGTTTAGAGGACCTGTACCAAAAGTCAGTTTACCTAGTGGGCAGGTGTAGGGGTGGGGAACAGCCATGGGTCTATGCTCAGGACAGTAATGGTAGGAGGGATGGCAGTACTCCCAGATTCTCTGGGGAGCACAGTGTTTATTATGGGACTTGTACTGCCTGAAGACCTGTACCAGGGTTTAGGGATATTTAGATAGGTACATGCTCCTCTCATGGGCCCACTGCAGACCCAACATTCTAGGAGTCTCCTATCTAAACCAAGGCCAGGAGTTGATGTAAAGATCAGAACAGTGAGTACTCCTCCACCCCCGAACTTTAACCCACTATACTGTGTACTTGGGATGATAGCAGGGGCAGGGAAGCAAGGGACTGCCTCATCCACTGAGTATTTGGGCACTGACACAATGAGTTGCCACTCCTTCTGCTTGAGAATCTTGACACATTGGCCTGATGACTGCAGGAAGGAGATGGTGCCTAAGGCTACAAAGGGACCTTCTTCCATAACAGATAACCCAACCAAGTGAGGCTTCCTTTGTCCACCACATCTCCATGCAGAGTAGGTCCCGGCCACTCAGGAAACGAAAACAGGTGCCTTGGGTGACTGTGGCCAAGTGCTATGGAAGAGAGAGAGAAGAAGAAGGGGCATGGGAAAGGGTTTTAAACCTCTAATACGACTGCCATGCCCTGGTCAAAAACAACCTAACCAGCACCTTGTTGGTATAACAGGGGCACATCCTTAGAGTATGCGCAATATTCTCTGCCTGCTGCCAACCTTGTAGGAGGCCAGGGAGCCTGCTTCTATAGAGGCAGCATGTATAGCAGAATATTAGAAGACGTACTTGCTTGTGGTCTCCTTAGGAAGGGAAAAAGAGCTTTTTGATTGGTTGCTGGGCTGGAACTGAGAATGCTTTCAAAAGTTACCCAGTCAAAATTGCGGCTCCTTCCGCCTGGCTGTGCTTAAGGGAGGAGGCAAGGACTGCTTTAGGCCTCTGACTTCTATCACCCCGCTGGGACCACCAATGTGTGGCCTGTGAGCCCTGCTATTCTTTCTGTCTCTGATACCTGTTTTTCCTGCTTTAAGGAGGAAGAGGATTGGATATGGCTATGACTTAGTGAACCAAAAAAGGTCAAACTAATGAGTACCAAAAGCCCAGGAGATAGAGTTCATGCTACAATTATTGGGAGGCTGGACATGAGTGAGGCAGCAGCCGTGTACCTGAAAAATAATCTGTATGGCCCAGCTCAGTGGCAGCAAAGACAAGGATTCCTTCATCTATTGGCAATTCTGCATTTGGAGGCAGACTTTTTATAGCAGATTCTTCAAGTATGAACCAACTCTTCCCCAGGAACTAAAGTGATAGATGGGAGAGTGTTCCTTGCTTTCCTGTTAGTGAGAGGATACTTGGAACTTCTATTCTTGCTACATTTTCACAGTAAATATTCTTGTGTAAAAGATAACTGATTTAATTGATTAAATGAAACTAGGACACTAATGGCTGGTGTTAATTTTGAGGGGAATACCACTGGAATACTGGTCTGAGCCAGGAGCATTAGAAAAGAAACAGTCCCCACTCCCTCAGGACTAACCTCAGATCCCTGAGGGGGTGATACTGCCTTGTTCTGAGAGACCCAACTCATCTGTGAGCTTATAAGGACCACATAGCAAGAATAATTTGTTAAAATAGGAAACGGCCAGATGGTCTTCTGGGATGAGCTCCAATCCTCCTCCCCATGCCCTTCCTAGTTGCAGTCTTGTGCTGGCATCCCTAGGTCTCTATATTTGCCCACAGGGTGGTGTCCAGTCCTTCCCTTAAACAAGTGTGCCTTTCTTTATGCCTCTTGACCCAGATGTAATTTAGAGCTACTTAATGCTCTGCCTTCAAGTTTAGTTCTTCCCCAAACTGAGAACAATCCTATTTCCAGACAATCTGACCAATATCAGAGGGAGTTTAAAGAGTCCTTGGCCTTTGGTTTAGAATCAGTATTTTAATAGAGTGCTAGTATTGCTGCAGGTACTACTCTGCCCTGGTATCCTGGTTGCAATATCTTTTTTTTTTTAGTTCATTTTAGTTCATTTAGTATTTTATTTTCCCCCAATTACATATAAAAACAATTTTCAACATTTGTTTTTGAAATGGAATTCCAAATTCTCTCCCACTAGAGAAGGCGCCCCTTCATTTAGAAGGCAAGGAATTTGATATAGGTTATACATGTGTAGTCATACAAAACATATTTCATATTAGTCATGTTGTAAAAGAAAATACAGACCAAAATAAAAACCCAAGAAAAATAAAGAAAATAGAAAGTATACTTCAATCTGTATTCAGACTCTATCAGTCCTTTCTCTGGGAATGGAAAGATTTTTCATCCTAAATCCTTCAGAGTTGTCTTGGCTCATGTACTGCTGAGAATAGCTCAGTCATTCACAGTTGATCATCTTACAACATTACTGTTACTGTGTACAATGTTCTCCTGGTTCTGCTCATTACACTTTGTACCAACTCATATAAGGGTCTCCACATTTCTCTGAAAGCATCTAGCTCATCATTCCTTAGTGCCCAATAGTATTCCATCACAATCACGTAGTACATCAGCAGTAGTGTCTAAGCTTCTGGCTTCTTTATGCTTCAGCTGCCAATACAGGAGAGATCCATTGGTATGGTAAGGTCAGAGGTCAAATCCTGAGACATTTAACTCTGTTACTATGGGCACATTTCTTAACCTCTCTGATCCTCCCTTTCTTCATCTAAAAAATTAAGATTATGTTTAATAGGAATGTGCATGTAGAGCCTATATCAGATTGCATGCCATCTTAGAGATGCAGGTGAAGGGAAGAGGGAGAAAATTTAAAACTATGGAAGTGAATGTTGAAAACTAAAAATAAATAAATTAACTAACAAAAAAAAACAAAAAAAATTAAGCAATAATATCTGTAGTGACGGCTTCACAAGGTAGTTATAAGTATAAGGTAGATTGGCACACATACAGAGTACTTCTACCAGTTTTTCCCCAAGTAGAAAGGATGCAGAGCCTGCCTCTAGGAGAGTTATGGTACTGTGTATTAGAAGTACAGTGCAGAGATCTTGTAGCATGCATACACATTCTCTCACTGCTTCTGGTCTGATAACCATGTGACAGACAGCAACCTCTTTGATTGGCTATAGTTATAGAACTAGAAGGGCAGGGGAAGGGGGAGGTGGCTTCAAAAAGGCCTTAGTTAGCTTCACCCATTAGCCCCTTTGACTGCTGTCCCTTGTTTTCACTTTCTTTTTGATGGCATCCAGTGACCACAAAATGGACCTCAGTTTTTGGTTTTCTGTGTTTGCTCTTTTATGTTTTAGGTGAAGGAATTGGGTACTCAGACCTCATTAAGTTTCATAAAGTCAAGAAAGTGAATCTATAGGAATATGTGGTACCAGCCTCTGGGTTTTAGTCAATCTGGCTGGGACTCCAGTTCTCAGATTCTTGAAGGCTTTATCCTCTGATCTTTCAAAACCCACAAGGTCAGAGTTCCAAGTGAATGTCCTTCATCTAGAACCAAGGAACAAATGCAGAGGCACACAAAGGACTAAGGTCAGGCTTCAGCAGGCCTCTGACCTCAGAGGGGAGAAGGCCCACTGGGAGAGGCACTGCTTCTTACATTGTAAAAGGAGGCTGACTAAGAGAGAGCATCCACAAGGAGGAAATGGTGGGGGCTGATTAAAGACTTTTTGAAGGCCCCTATTCTAATTCTGCAGCTATAGAGACAATCAAGGAAGATACTTTCCATCACAGGGTCAGCAGACAGAAACAGTGACAGAATGTCTATGCACTTTTCAAGGTCTCTCCAATATAATTCCTTTACACAGGATCATGACTCTCCCAGAAGTAGGCTCCCCAACTTCTCCCACGTGGGGGGGGTAGCATCAGAGTGTTTCTGCATGTAGGCCAGTCCCTGTTACACTGAGGGTAGTAGAGACTTCAAGAGAAGTCAGCCACAATGACGTTTGCTGGGCATCAATGGTGAGAAAATGACCCTGGGTTCTTGAAGGCTGTGTAAGCAAAGCTCTGACGGCTCTTAACCGAGCTGGAAAGTCTTTGAGTATGGTCCAGAGACAAAATGTATACCTCCCTTTAAAAGAAAATCTAATAATTTGGATGGACTCACTACCAGATTGACTGAAGGAGGATGAGAGTCTTTGTTAAACTACCTCTTAAAGAACTACTAAGTCACAGAGGGACTCTGATCTGTGTTGAGAGAGGGGATACCTAGATCAATGAAATTACAAATCCTTTAAGTATTGAAATGTTTTAGCTTGGTAACTCTTTTTTAGGTATATGATACTGAAAGTATTCCATAGGACCTTGGAACATTGCATATATTCTTTCTTAGATTTGTTTATATATTGGCTAGGAGGAAAGGACATTAGACTTTCAGCTAGAAGATTTGGCTTGGGGGTCTTATTAATCATGTGACCCTGGGAAAGTAATTTCACTTCTAAGTTTCGGTTTTGTCATCTGTAAAATAGGGATAAAAATACCTATATTAGCCAGAGGAAGGCCACCCTCATGAGCAAACTAATGATGTAAGACAGAGGTATCAAATAGCCTAACAGCAACACTTTGAGTGGAAGAAACCAGATTAATATGATTGTGAACAGTTAAAATAAATAAAAATACAATTTGTTATTCTAAAAAAAAGCCTGTATACTTACATCATAGGGCTTTTATGTGATAGTAAGAAATAATGTACAAAAGTGCTTTGAAACAAAAGGAAAATCCTATGGATTGTGTGAGTGATTATTTCTTGACTACAATAACTTGTAAAATTGTCTCCTTTGTCATGGTGGATTGTGAACTGCATGTATAGAGAAGAGGTAGATGTGACTCTGGGCAAGTCACTTGACTTCTCTGTGTCTCAGTTCCTTCACCTGTAATAAATAAAGAAGTAAGGGGAACACATCTTCTGTGGAAATATGTGAGGATCATGGATAGAGCTGACTTAATAGTTCACAAGAATGCTAAGAGGTAACATTCTGCTCTCATCTTAAATTGTAATGTCAATGTTAAAACTACATGGATACACAACACCAAAAATTTTTCAAGTGTATGTATCAAAAAAAGAGTTGGATGTATAACCTATATCAGATTGCTTGCTGCCTTGGGGAGTCAGGAGGAAAAAGAGAAAGTGAGAAAAATTTGGAACTCAAAAATCTTACAAAAAAGCGTGTGGAAAACTATCTTTATATGTAATTGGAAAAAGTAAAACACGGTTTTAAAGAAGAAAGAGCTGGAAGCTGCTAGATGTGGAAAACAGTGAACATCGTAAAGTAAATGAATCAACTAATGCACAGGAAATGATTATTAAAGGAGTAGTCTTTTCTGAATTACTTACCTGCTAGTAATCACATCATGGTCTAGTTATAGTAAAGGTCAAAATCAGCATCAAATTAGAAGGACAGATAACTCTCTAAGCCTATTCTTTTACCTAGAAAGAGTGAAGGTCGGAATAGATGGCCTCTAAGATCGCTGTTTGATCTAAGTCTGTGATCTTGCAATCCTATGAAAGAAGATAATTGCAACTTTATTGATTCTGAAAAAATTTCATAAAAAAATAGAGATAATGACTGATCATCAACAGTCCCTAGAAAAGTTTATTTGATATAAAATAGTCACTGCTACAAGGAAATACCAATGTAGTCCCCACAAGATCTTATCCAACAAAATCTGATCTCCTCACCAAATAGAAAAATGTGTTATTCTTTTAGAATACAAGTCTATTTATAAAATATTATGAAAGAGAAAGAGAGACAGCATAGAGGATAAAGGGTGGACCTGGGAATCAGGAAGTCCCAGATTCAAGTCCTGCCTCAGCCACATGTAGCTGTATGTCTCTAGACAAGTCATGTAATCTCTTAGTTTCTTAGGCAATGCTCCAGGACTACAAGTTGCAGAGACAATGCCAATCTTTGTGTAGAAGTTCTGTCAATGGAAGTTTTCTATACTAATGAAATAACGGATCCAGTTTCATCTTAAACTATAGAGCAGAATAACAGAAGATTAAAGACAGTATAAATTCATAAAACTGAAACTCAGTACAGGAGAAAATGGGCCTGCAGGAAACATTTCATGAGATCTAGCTAAGGCAAACCATCCTAAGAGTATTTATAGATGAAACTGGAAGGAAGACAACAAACGGACTAGAAATGGAATATATTTGTCCTTGTTTCTATAGCAATATATATTCATGATCGATGACAGTATAGCCACTAGATGTGCTATATGAGGAAGTAGAAATTGCATTTGGGAAGCTGAAGTCTGAAGTAGTTGAATCTGACCCAAAGTTGAAGAAATACATACTGGAGATAACCAAATTTCAAAGGCAGTCAGGTGCCCAATTTTCAAGATATCAAAAATGAATTATAGTTGTGAATAAGTTACAGCATGAGTCATCATGAAGGATATATATGACTACTAAAGGGAGAGGTTGGAGGGGTAACATTTTGACAGCCCAGGTATTTGCCTTGGTATCCATGAAATTATAAAAACTCTAGAAACATGGCCTTTAGACCACTGGGTAGGTCCTCTCTGAAGGGTTTGTAGGACATGCATGAGAATCACAAAGAACTAGAAAGTGTGGATGAATTGTGCATGATCTGTACGGATGGTACTGTCCACATCAATAACATCACAGATCCATCAAGTTATTGAAATACGTACCAGTGCAAAACTTCAAAACAAGGTAGAAGAGTACTTAGTGACCAATCAAAACTTTAAAGAACATTGAAATTACAATGTCAATTTCAGTGCCTTTGTTGAATATAGAATGGAGCATAAGACTCCCACTTAGAATCTTTCCCACCAATAACTGCATCTATACAATGGACATTTTCCCCCTAAAAGGTAGAGAAACACTTTTGAATCTAAAGAAATACCAGTAGAATGATATTAAATCACAGTTTAGTTCTCTATGATCACAAAGTTTTTTTTCCTGATGTATTTGTCATCTGAGAAGGAATAATTTAAGGTGGAATGGACTATTAACTCTTCAGTCATCCTTTATATTATGAAAGATCAACTAAGAAAAATACAAAAGATCCCCTAGAAAATTGTCTTTGTTTCAAAAGCCCTGGCCAGCACCATCAATTCAGAAGATTTTAAATTCTAAGAACAGAAAAGAGTTGATGCAGGCAATGAAAACTTTGTTAAGAAACCACGTGAAGACTCTGAAAGATCAAATGAAAACCTTTTGCTTGTACCTGGTCTAGGGTGAGGCTGTGGACACTGGCTTGGCATGGAGATATATGGTGTTCCCTGTATACTGAGGATTGGGATGCTATGGAGACCTGATGGTCTGCAAATTATGGGAAGGTGCCCTAGTACTGATCTTTAGCTAGTAGAGTCCTCATCCATCCTTTAATGTGAAATGAGAGTTGACTCACAGATTTGTATGAGAGACCTAATATCTTTTTGAATGATGTCACTTCTCATAGTGTCTATCCCAAATCTTCTCCTCTCTCCTCAGGCCCTCAATTCTGTCTTGTCTTCCAACCTTAGAAAATGGCATCACCTACATTACTAAGAAAATTACCTAAGTGACAAGAGATTCTTCAGATCACTTCCTCCATTCCACAAAACCTGTCTTACTCCTTTTTCTCAGTTCTACTCTTGTCTCAGTGAATGAGTTGGTGATACACTAGGTAGAAGTTAGGTGATGCAATAGGTAGAGTGCTGAACCAGGAGTCAGGAAGATCTCAGTTTAGATCTGGTCTCAGCCACATAAGCTGTGTGACCCTGAGTAGATCAATCTCTGTCTGCCTCAGTTTCTTCAACTATAGAACAAGGATCCTAATAGCAAGGACCTCCCAGGGTTGTTGTGAGGCTCAAATGTTATAATTGTAAAGAGCTTAGCACAGTGAATGATACATAGTAAGTCCTTAATAAAAGCTTATTCCCTCCTCTCCCTTCCCTGCTAACACCTCCACCTATTCAGAGGTTCCCCAAATCCCAACTTTTAGGGCATTTTAAAATCATTTCTTTACTGACTTCTTACCAACCTGCCTACAAATATTCTCAGGTCTCCCCTATCCTTAAAAGAACTTCTTTTGACACTACTATCATTTCAAACCAGCTTTCACCTTTTCTCTTCCCTACTGCTTGTTGCCAAAATTCTTGAAAGAATAGTCAACATTCACTGTCTCCATTTTGTCACCACCCACTTACTCTCAAAATTTTTTTTCAGCAGCTATGAATATTTCAATATGAAAGAACAGAAAAGAAGATTGTCTAAGAAACTGTGAACTTATTTTATGGACAGCTTTTCAAAAGTGTATATTAAATTTAACATATTAGTAAAAAAGACTGCCCTTCTTATCTGTGTCCTCTTTGGAAAGGCTTTCCATTTTGCTCTGTGTATTTTAAATGTTTCAGGGATGTTCTTTTCTTTCTTCTCTTCCTCCTTTTTGTAACTCTCTCACTACCTTACCCCCAGTAGATTCCCTCCCTTGGGGAAAAAAACATCCAAGAGAAACAAATCAACATGTTGGCTATATCTGAAAATACATATTTCATTCTGTACCCCCAGCCTCTCTATCAACAGATAGGAGGCATGTTTCATCACCAGTTTTTTGAAATCATTACACTACCATACAGAGTTCTCCAGAGTTGCTTTTCTTTAAGATATTATAGTCATATAAATTGTTCTCCTAGTTCTCTTTACTTTACTCTGCATCAGTTCATACAAATCTTCATAGGTATCTCTGAACATGAACTGAATCTTGAACCTTATGCCATCTGGATTCTGTTCCCACCCCTCTACTGCCATGTTGCCTCGTCTCTCAATTGTCTAATCCAGGTTTGGGGAACCTGTGACCTCAGGGCCACATGTGACCTTCTGGATGCAGCCTTTTGACTAAGTCCAAGTTGTATAGAACAAATCCCTTTATTAAGGTGATTTGTTCTGTGAAGTTTGGATTCAGTCAAAGGGCTGTACTTTAGGACCTAGAGGGCCACATGTGGCCTCAAGGCTGCAGGTTCCTTATCCCTCTGATCTTACCTAAATTTTCATTCTCCTAATCCTGTATGAAGATTTTGATGCTATTAATCTCTCCCTTGTTAGAGGACAGATCTGACTCAGGCTGATTTGGTACTTCCAGTTCCATACTATTTAATAGTTAACAAAAGGAAGTTTACTTAGTTATAATATAGGAAGGATATTCACATAGATTTCTCTTCCTCATCTCCATTCAGAAAGAGTCTAGACAGCAGGACAGGGTTTGGTGATCCATATGGTAGGACATCCACCGTTTGACCCCTTAAATCATCAGGAAAGCTTGTCAAATTGCTCTAGCCCTACTAGCCTGGATCAATTAACTCTCTGTCATTTAGGTAGAACAAAAAATAACCTGGTCTACCTGTTGGAGAGTCGGTTAGCTATTGCTTCTGTCACATCCTTCTACCTCTCTGATAAGCCGTTCCAAGTCTCTTTTTTAGCTTCTTTTTCTTTCCATCCCCTGTACACTGGCATTCCCCAAAGTTCAGTCCTTGGCTAAATTCTCTTTTTTCTTTATCTCCACTGATGATCTCACCATTCCCATGTCTTTAGTTATCAGTTCTATGTGGATAACTCCTAAATAGATGTATTAAAAAGTACATCTATAATTATAAACATATAATTATATATAATAGTGCATATGTAATTACATATAATAATACACATACACACATCTATCTTTAAACCATGACCATGCTCTTAAGCTCCAATTGCATATTTCAGATTTTGTTCTGGACATCTGTACCTAGATATTCTACTAGCAACTCAAATCCAATATGTTCAAGACAGAATTCATCTTCTTTCTCACTTAAACCTGACCTTCCTCCAAACTTTTTCATTTTTGTTGATAGTTTCACCATCCTTCCAAGTACTTGGCTCAAAACCTCAGGACCATCTTTGATACTTCACTATCTCTTACCTGTCCCCATTTGAGGCATCAGTTGCCAAATTCTGTTGATTCTACCTCCTTAACATCTCTTGAGTCTTATCTTTCTCTTACATTCTTACTGTTACCACCCTAGTTCAAGACCTCACTTGGGCCTATTTTTATAGTCTCCTACCTGGTCTTCCTGCATCTAATCTCTTATTTATTCTTTCCCATAGCTGCCAAAATGGGGTTTTCTTGGCAAAGATACTGGAGTGGTTTGTTGTTTGCTTCTCTAGCTCATTTTATAGAAAACTGAATCAGACAGAATTAAGGGGGTTGCCAAGAGTCACATAGCCAATAAGTATCTGAGACTGGATTCGAACTTACATCCTCCTGATTCTAGGGCTAGTTCTCTATCTACTGCACTGTGTAGCTACTTGCTTGCCCTTCTCCAAAGTTGTCCTGCCCTCTCCTGTCACCAACCAATCAAGAAGCATTTATTAGTTACCAAATATGTGACAAGAACTGTACAAGGAGCTGCAGATAGAAAGACAAAAATGAAACAGTCTGGTGCAGCTAGGTAATAGCTAGATAGAGCACCATACCTGGAGTCAGGAGGATCTGAGTTCAAATCTAGCCTCAAACACTAGACACTTACTAGCTGCGTGACCCTGGGTAGGTCACTTAACCCTGATTGCCTTGCCAAAAAGAAAAACCAAACCCAAAAAACAAAACCCAAAACTGTGTATGTCCTCAAGAATCTTATATTGGTCAAGAAGAGAATCTGTACTAAAGTTTATATGAAATATATGTGATATCAACATAAGGTGATTGGGGACACGGGAAGGGAGACAGTCATAGTTCTAATGTATTTGAACTTGCTATACTAGCAGTCTTGGAATGAATTCCCTGCCACATCTCTTCCTGTTGAAATGATGTTTATTTCCCTCCCAGGTCTGAGGCCGCCTCCTCCATGAAGCCTGCCTTGATCCCTTTGATCCCCTTTCTTCTTGGATTTCTCCCATTATTATTTAACCCCTATTTGACATGTAGGTAATACGGTACATAGAGCAGCAAGCCGGAATTCAGGAAAACCTGAATTCCTTCCCTTCTCAGACACTTAGTAGCGGTCACTTAATATTTGTCGGTCTCTGTTTGTTCAGCTGTAAAATGGCATAAAAATACCATCTACCTCCTGTGGTTGTTGTGAGGATAAAATGAGAAAACATCTATAAAGTGCTTAGCACAGTGCCTGGCATGTGGTAGGTGATTAATTAATGCTTTTTCTCTTCCTTCTTTTCCCCCACTCAGCACACAATCATATTCTATCACAGAGTCAGGACTGTATTATTTTTTCATCTTTACAGACTTATGATCTACTCCAATGCCCTGAAAGATTTTGCTTTGGTGTAACCCTGTGATTTTACTGGTGAAACAGCGTTCTCTGTGAGGAAAGTCCCTTTACAAGAGCAGCAAAGCAGCTATCCTGAAAGTCACGGTATTGGAGTTGCCTAGAAGTAAGGAGAAGTTAAATGAATGTCCCACAGTCACAGAAGCAGAATGTGTCAAAGGGAGTCCTTGACCCTAGGTCATCTGGACTTCTCTACCCACCAAGCCACACTGCCTTTCTTCCCTTAGATGTACCAGATATTTAATAAATATTTGTTGAATTAAATTGAAACCTTTCCTTTGTCCATGAAGACTCTGAGATTCTGCTCACATTACTGCCTGGGTAACACTGGAAAATCTCTTTACCTGCTTGAGTTTTAAGTTCCTCATCTGTAAAAGGAGAAGGTTGGATGAGATGATCTTGGAGACTTTCTTCAAATTCTCCTGTCAATGAAGAGTAATCACCAACAAGAATAACAGAAACATGTTCAAAATAGGACCTTAACCTACATCTGGGCCAATCTGACTTTTGCCCTTTGATCAGTCATAGCTCCAACGCAGTTTGAAAGTCTCACATTTGGAGCATAATCAAGAAAAGGGATTTGATGGTGAGTCAAACCTCCTCCTCAATGGGAGAAAGATATTTTGAAAATTTAGACATGTTATTTTACTGTCAGAGGAAATTAATGGTGTGGTGCTTATTGATCTGCCATCTATCATCCCAGAGAGTGGTCTTGGGCTCTGAGGGGCAAGTGGCTTGACCATAATTATTCAGACAGTATAGAACATAGGCAAGACTCGAACCCAGGTATCAACTCCAAGACTAGCTTTCTGTCTACCATTCTGAGCTATATTTCTGATACAGTTACCGAACGGATTGAAATTTTTCACCTGGTTAGAGGACAATCTAATTTTTGAGAGATGAGTCAGCAGCAGTTGTTTTCATCAGTTTAGAGAACTCCGTCATCTCTGATACTAGTTCTTTGATCTTGTATCAGTCTTTTAACTTATCTGAGAGAGTTTCCTCATCTGTAAAATGGGGAGAATAATATTTCACAAAATTATTGTGAGAAGCAAATTAAATAATTCATACAAGGCATTTTATGAACTTTAAAGCATGGTATAAATGCCAATTCTTATTGCTGATTGAGTGTTTTAGGATTATCAATATAAACATCATTTTTTCAGTACGTTGCGTATATGCCAAAGTGCTTTTAAAGAGTTCTAGTGGAAAGAATATCAAATAAGCCCATTTTGTTCATATTTGTAATTCCTTGGTTAAAAAAAAGTCACAGTAATTATTCTTCCCCTAGATTAGTATTGCTTGAATTTTTTTTAATTAACTAATAAGGAATTTTTCCAACTCTAACCTAATTAGATTATATGTAATCTCCTAATATCATATTATATTCTAAAGTGACTATGAAGAGAACTATGTATATGAATCTGAAGTCCACAGTTTAAAGTGTGTTCTGACAAATTAGAAATTTACGTTCTTTCAAGTCAGTTAAGTAAACCTCATCATCTCCTAGTGTTGTGTTTTTCAAACATTTTGGTTTTAGGTAATTGAGGATTCCAAGGAGCTTCTGTTTACATGGTAGATATAGATATTTACTGTGTTAGAAACTAAAACTGATAAAGGTTTTTTTAAAAAAAATTTATTGATCAATCCATTTAATGTTCATATAAATAATTTTATGAAAAATAACTATTTTCCAAAACAAAAATGTTTAGTGATAAGAGTGGCATTGTATTACATGTTTTTTGCTAATCTCTTTCAAGTTTGGCTTAATAGAGGACAGCTAGATTCTCATATCAGTTTCTTCATTTGATCTGTTGTGATATGTATGCTGTTTGGGTTGAAGCATACAGAGAAAATCCAGACTCACATAGGTATGCAGCTAGAAAAGGAAATAGAGTTGAATCTATTTTACAAAGTTTCTTAAAGAGTCTAAAGGATTCCTAGAAGTCTACAGACCAGATTTTGAGAACTTCTGTTCTAGTGAAAGTTTGTAAAGCCAAAAGGACCTTAAGTTAAGGAAAGGCCCTTATGAAACATTTGTGGATAATAGATTCAGAACCTATAAAGTTTTACTCAAAACACACAAAATTTGTGAGTTTTTTCTCATCATTGGTTCTCCCTTGAGCTAAATATAACACTAAAAATTTAGTGACTAAAGGTGTTACTAGAAATGTAGCTGAGATAGCTAAGTCACATTGTGGTAAAAGTGTTAGAGTTGGAATCAGGAACATTTGTGTTTAAAGTCTACTTCTGACCCCAGTCATGGACCTTTGGTCTTCATAACTTCTTAGCCTACTCTTTCTCATCTACAAAATGGCAGTTACAATAACACTTACCTCTCAGGGCTTTTTGAGAATCAAATGAAATAATGTCCATGAACCACTTTGAAAAAAGTATTATATAAATGACAACAACTATTACTTAGGATTTTTATCAAGATATCAAATCAGAAGCTGAACTAAATTTTCAAGGCATTTTCAAACAGAACAGCATGTCTGGGACTGGGAGTATATTCAAAGCAATTCTCTGTTGAAGGAGACAGTGAGACTTGTCTAGCTCAAGTAATATGAGTCCTACACAGAAATACACTTCCTATGAGCCCTAAACAGAAATACACTTTAAAATTTGTATTTCTTGATCATGGTTGTTAAATTTAGTTGGATTCAACACAGAGGATAGTTCTGTTTTGAAAAAGAAGGATACTTGTAGCTATTTGGTGATTAACCAACTATTAAGATTCAGGGCAAATGAAACCTTTATTCTTTGTTTCTTTACTTTCACCCAACTCCCACTTTCCTTAATGACTTACGTATGTTGTGAATCTCTCTCCTTATATTCCTTGTCCACAGGACAAGGCAGGAAGAAGCCATATGGTCCAAGTGGAGAAAGCGTTATTTCTCTGGACACAGAAGTAGCAATTTCCCAAAGCAGGATTTCCCAAATGGTGGGTTACACCAGGAAGCCTTGAAGATGTCCTGGCTCCTTTTATTTGCCTCTACTCTCTCTTCTATCTGTCTCTCTGCTTCTGACAGCCAATGTGCCAGGACTCCTGCCAAATTTCCTAAGTGAGATAAAGTGGGGGCCTGCTGTCACTGTCTCAGAGTATAAGATCATTTACAAATCTCCAAATGTGCTGGAGAACTAAAAAGACTTGAAAGTACTACTGCAAGACTACAGGAATTCTCCCTGCCCCCTATGTCCTTAATTAGTTCTGCAAAAACAGGAGGCTATGAGAAATGATGACAGCAGTTAGTTCCTTAGAAACAACATAAACGATTGAACAGACAATGGTACAGCAAGGTTTCATGACATGAAATGCAACAACAGTGTACTATGAAACAACTTTATCTAGGGGCAATATTGTGTCAAGTTTGTCTGCACAGTAGTCTTAAAATTAGGATCAGAGAATCACAGGATGTTAGAATTTGAAGGAACTTTCAAGATCATTTAAATAGATGGTCTCTAAACTTTTTTGATCATGCATATCTTTTAGTAAAAAAAATTTTGAGCATGCCTCCTCAATATGTACATGTTAATTTATAAATTGATATATGTATTGCCATGCTAAAAGATTATGTACTTGCTTTATAAAGCATACACAAATAGAAAATTTAAAGGTTAAGATAAAGATGTAACAAAGAATATTTAATATACTTTTATTTAACAGTTCAAGAATGTTTTAAAATTAATTACTTAATAATTTTATCAACAACATTATAATTGAATATACTTTACTATTTTTGAAAATCCTCATGTAACATTCTATGATGCATTGGTTCCAAGGTTTTAAGTTAATTTTTATTTTGATCCTGAGTTTTAATTGTTGTTAGAAAAAATTTCACAAAGATACATAGATGCAAATAGTATAAATGCTTTGTTGGTTATGGCCACTAAACTAGAATCCTCATTTTCCAATCCCATTCACCAATTTTACAAAAGATTTTGTTGAAATGCAACTAGGAAATTAACGTTTTCCTTAATGTCAATCAGTTGCTCTTGCAATGTAATTAGAAGATGTTGCAGTTTTTTATTTTTCACAAATAAATTCAAGACCCATGGAAATTCTCCATTTGGAAGATTCTGTTTCTATGATTTTAAAGTGTGCAAATGTAAGATTTTATAAGGGACACAAAATTTTATCACTAAAAGCTTGGTTTTTAAAGGTCTCAGTCATCAAATTGGCTTCATGTTATCATTAGCTAATATCCTAAGGCACAGAATACTTATTGCAAATTAACACAAATTAAAAATTAAAGAAATTTTCTCATGGCAGAATAACAATACTGTATATAAATGCTTATTTCAAATAATCTTTAATATTTTATGTAGTTTGGTCTGTCTGTCAGGTCTGATTAAATTTTCATTGTTTTTACCTGTGATATGGCTGATGAAGAGCTCATATTATGTATGAGTAATGAATTCAGCTCTGCCATTTTCTTATTCATAAGAGCGTAGGATCATAGATTTAGAGTGACAAGGGTTCTTAAAGGCCACTAAGTACAAATTCCCAGGTTTACAGATGGAGAAACTGAAGTACAGGGATTGTTCATTTGCATTTGCATTATTCGTTTTCTCTTCAGTCTTTTGAAGCCAACTGCCCATTTTGTGAAGGTTAGTTTTGTTAAAACTGGTAACATAACTTGTAAATCTATTTTTAATATTTAATCAGGCACAAGTGAATGAAAGAGTTTGGGTGTCACTGTCAATCCCTCATGTTGTGAAACTTCCCATTTTCCCTCAGGACACCTCTCCTACCATGTGTGACATGTGACTACCTGACATATAGATGTGACATACAGAGGGATGGTGCAGGTGTCAATCTCTGTATTAAATATAAGTAAAGCTTAACTTGTTAAAAATAAAAATAGAAACTCTTCAATTTTACCCCCATATCCAATAAATTGTCTCCTGCTCCCACTTTAGAGACCAAGTCCCTCATTTTATCCATGAGAAAACTGAAGAATGGTTAAGGAGCCTTCCAAGGTCATACAGGTAAGTAAATAGCAGTTACCATTTTGAACCCAGTGGTGAAGCTGAGTCTTAAACCCATATTGTCTGACTGCTAGTCCAATTCTTTCTCTACTAAGCTTCAAAGCCAGGTGACAATCTTTACAATCTGATACCTGATCCTTTATTTACTGTACATGTTGCAATCTGCCAATTGCTCCTGCAGGTGCCACAGCCTCTGCCTCCTCAACTGCCATAGATACCGAAGGCCTAGAAAAGAAAATTCTCAACACTAAAGTCTTTGACATTGTTCAACACCAGAAACTGATATGATTTTACCTATGGAAATGAAATAAAGAAGACAGTACCATTAGCTTTGCTGTTCTGCCACAAGGACTTTTCCAACTGACTTGAAGCTGAAACCTTATGTGTTGTTTCCCTGCCTAAGAATAGAAACTCCTTGAACTCAGGGATTGTCTTCCTTTTCTGTTTTTATCTCCCAGAGTGCTTTGCACATAGTAAATACTCAATGCTTTTTTCATTCAATAATTCAATCATTCAGAGACTTATTATGAGGAAAAGAAATTGATTTGCTCTGGTTGGTCCCAGGAAGTAGAATGAGAAGCAATAGGTAAATATAAAGTAAAATGTTATATAAAAATATATATTTACAAAAATATAAAGTAAAATGTGAAAAGCAAGAGTTCTCCAAAAGTGAAAAGAGCTATTTCTGCATGGAATGAATAACTCCTCACTTCAAACAAAGGACTTCAAGCCAAAGCTGGATGTCCAATTGTGAGGAAATTCTTATTCAGACATGGGTTGGACTCATCAGAGACAAAAAGAACCAGAGACAGGCCTCTAGCACATTGGAGAGATCCTCAATGGAGGATTTATGTTGGAAAAAATAACCAAGAATTTCACAAAATTAGAAGGTATTAATGGCTTGTAACATGCAGCAGTGGTGGGAGTACCCACACTGATTAGATCACAGTTGCCCAGTGCTGTGTTTACACTGTGGGAAAGATGAAAGAATCACACTACATGTCCCCTTCCCTTGGGAAAGTTGAGACAAGACTATCACTCATGAAAGAATCAGAGAATCATACAAGGCACCATATAATTAAATGCTGTAAGGTACAGTTCATACTATAAAAGCTACAGCAGTTTAGGGAATGGAGGTGGGGTTTGAAATTATAGAATTGTAGATCTAAAGAGTCTATAGATTCTGTGAGGCAGCCAGGTGATGCAGTGGATAGAGCACTGGGTCTGGTGTCAGGAAGACCTGAGACCAAATCTAGTCTCTCAGACATTTACTAGCTAAGTGACTCTGGGTAAGTCACTTAATCTCTGTCTGCCTGGAATGTACTGGGTGTTCAGGGAGGACTAGCACATCTGGTATGGGAGCTCACCAAGCCCTTTTCAGGGTTGTTCATCTACCTTTGGTATGCATCTGTCACTCAACTCTGACCTATGTCTCCAAGAAGTTATAGTGTGCACAGTGGCCACACCCTGGTAAAAATGTTTTGGCAGATGGGCTAAATCAGGTTGAGGGTAACCAAACAGGCCTCAAATCTGTCAGTAAGTTAGGGAAATGTCTACCCCAAGCATATAAAGACTTCCCATGGTGGAAGGGGCTGATGAGATAAACTTGTTTCCATGGTCATGAAGGAAGCTGAAGCAGGCACTGTGGAGCTTGGTCAGACATGGATCCAAGATGGAAGATATGGAAGATACCAAGGTCATCTACTACAACCTGGGTCTTCACCAGTCACCTTGACTTTTGTCTTGCCACTGTACTTCAATGACTCTTGAAAAGTGAGGCTGGTGACTGTGCAATTCTGCCTCACTTAAACCCAAGTCACAGGTAAGTCAAGACATCATCACCCTCTGAGGTCATTGGAGCTCTTTTGAAAACAAAGCATGAATAGCCTCAGTTTCCTTGTCTATAAAATCAGCATAAAAATAGCACCTACCTCCCAGAATTGTTATGAGGATCAAATGAGAATGTGGGGGACAGGACTGAGGACAGTTTCTCTGTGGGAGAAAATGAAGAGAAGAGCCTGAGAGGGTTAGAGAATAGTAGAAAAGTGGTCATTTGGGTTCCAATAACAAGCCTTGAAAACATCTGGCAGAGGAAACTGGGTTTTTTTTTCTTTTTAGTGTGTAGTAGGGAGCCATTGTACATTCTTTAGCGAGGAGAGCATGATGATAAAAGCACGGTTTTAACAGATTCACTTGACAATGTTATATAGGATAAAATAGTGAATGAAGTCAGAGGGATTATGATGGTTTAAGGTGATAAGAGCCTGGAACAGAGCAGAGGTAGCAAGAATAGAGAACAAGGGGCAAAGAGAAAGTTTGAAAGAAGAAACCAGGTTCTAACAGGGTGTGAACATATACACACACACATATATATACAAACATATGTCATTATATATATCACATGTTTCATGTAAAACAATTTTTTAACATTTGGATTGGGTTTTTTTTAAGTTTTAAGTTCCAAATTCTATCCCTCTCTCCCTTCCTCCCTCCATCCCTTCTCCTTTCCCTTCCCTGAGACAGAAAGCAATCAGATATTGTACATGTGCAATCATGTGAAACATTTCCATATTAATCATTTTATAGAAAAACTCTAATAAAAGGAAAAGAATGAAAGAAAGTGAAAATAGCATGTTTTCAGTCTGTACTCAAACTATTAGTTCTTTCTCTGGAGGCAGATAGTATGCTTCATTAGTCCTTTGGGACTGTCTTGGATCATTGTATTGCTGAGAATGGTTAAGTCATTCACAGTTGATCATCTTACAATATTGCTGTTACTTTGTACAGTGTTATCCTGGTTCTGTTCACTTCACTTTGCATCAGTTCAAGTAAGTTTTTCCAGGTTTTTCTGAAATTATCCTGATTGTCATTTCTCATACCACAATAATATTCCATTATGATCATGTACCACAGCTTGTTTAGCCATTCCCCAATTGATGGGCATCTTTTCAATGTCCAATTCTTAGCCACCCCCAAAAAATTGCTTCTACAACTAAATTTATACAAATAAGTGAAAATCTTTGGGATATAGACTCAGTACTGATATTGTTTGATCAAAGGGTATGCACTGTTTGGTTGCCTTTTGGGCAGTTCCAAATTACTCTCCAGAATAGTTGGATCAGTTCACAACTCCACCAGTACTGCATCAGTTTCCCAGTTTTCCCACATCTCCTCCTATGTCCATCATTCTCCTTTTTGGTCATATTAACCAATCTCTAACAGGGTTTTTTTTCTTTACTGTATTTATTAAGCACTGATGAAAAAGCGACTTTTCTATACTAGATGGAATAAAATAATTTTTGCAATAAATATTAGGTTTGAGTTATTTTGATCACACTTTCTTCCTTATATTTTGGATAGAGTTTTCATAATAATATGCCTCATATGCTTATTTCTTGAATATTAACCTCCTTATTAAGATACAATTCATTAAATTAACCAGGATTGGGTTGTGAGGCTAATTTGCTTTGATGCATCTGTGATTACTATATTTGCCAATAAGATTAATTTTTAACATTCATGTTAATTGGATTTAACTGAAAAACTTTGCTCTTTTTTTTACCATTCAGGGAAAAGAAAACTACATTGTTGATATATATATATATATATATATATATATATATGTAGATACACACACATGTATACATACATACATATATATGTATAAATATATGTTTATGTATGTATGTATTTTTTCCAACAAGTTTCTTTACCAGGAAAGGTTTTATTCCTGCTTTATATTTTTAATCTTATCTAAAAAACTATTAAAACTATTAAACTATGAAGCTTGAGATAGTTAAGGAGGATGCCATTTCTTAGACTGACATGTCACTATTCTTTATTCTCAAGCTTTCTTCCTATTTCTAGTTCTCTCTTTTTTTTGCCTGAATTAATTTTTATTATCTGTATGACTTTGGGAAAAATCATTTAGCTGCTCTATGCCTTGGTTTCCTTCTCTGCAAAATGAGGATATTCACCTAGATGATTTTAAGGTTTCTCCCAGTACCAAATTTATGATAATTTTTTTTCTTGTTTGTGTTTTGGCCTGTGAAATATTCTATGTTCTGGTCATCTTTGGCATTCACAAACTTCCTAGTGGGAAAATTCTTAAAATACAAATGTGGCATATGAAAAGTACATCAGCATTTGGCTGTAATGCATTCTCATTAAGTAGTATATGTGTTAAGTATCAATTAGTAAGGGCAGTGACCATTTACTCATCAACCCACCTTCATACCCTTTCGGTTTAGGTCTGATGACTCAGGATTTAGAATCTGCAATAAAGTTGGTCTATGAGTCCTGTATTGTTCTGAAGTAGTGTGAGCTGCTCTGTATCTATTGAAGAGTAACTGTAACTTGTTTTTATGGCTTTGCAGATCACAGACTTGCTTCTGACTTTAAGTTTTTATTGTTATGACTCAAATCTCTTTTTGACTCAACTTTTAAAGCCCTGTGCTCAGAAATCAACCAAGGAGGTTTCTGTTGAGCTTGAATGACATTCTAGTTCCATTCAGACTCTCCCAGGTCACTAATCTACAGAAATGTTCTGGCTCTCCTTTAAGTTATCTCTGACCTCACTAGAAAATCTAAAAATTGATGACTTTTTGTTAGTTTCCTATTAACTATGTAGCTTTGACACTGTCAGTTGTCAATATGTAGCACCCCTTCTTAGCTGCTTCCTAAATCCCACGAGTACTGGTAGGTTCAGAACCTGGAAGGTAACTAGATACTTCCTTGCACATTCTAGAGGTAACCCTGAGGGATTGGAGGTTATTTCTCTAGTAATGTCACTCCCAAACCCCGACTTGTGTGCTCACCATTGATTATTAGTTCATATAAATTAGCTAGCTAAATAGCCAGACAATGAGCTTTTAGAAATGTGCATTTATTAAGGTGCTATAATAAGAATCTGTATAAAATATTCCTCTTCAAGGGGCAACTAAGTGACACATTGAGTTAGAACCCCACCTACCTGGAGTCAGAAAGACCCATCTTCCTGAGTTCATATCCAGCCTCAGATACTTAATGGCTGTGTGACCCTAGGCAAGTCACTTAAACATGTTCTATAAATGAGCTAGAGAAGGAAATGGCAAACCACTCCAGTATCTTTGCCAAGAAAATCCCACATGGAATCACCAAGAATGGTATAGGACTGAAAGGACTGAACAACAATGAAATCCTTCCCAACGTCTGGGATATTTTCCCACAAGTACCTGCAAAGTTCAGTGGAAAATGTCTTCAAGCCTAGGGAAATCATGTGGCAAACTCGAACTCCTAATTATTGAAGTTCTTACCTTCCTTTTAGGGGTCACCATGGAGTTCTGCTTATGTGTAGCTTTCTTCTAAGCTTCTTGTATGGTTCTGAAACTGCCTTTCTTCAGAGTCTAGTTTGTCTCTGACTCTGATGCAGATGCTGCCATCATTCACTGTTGTTCCAGGGACACTTCTAGGACACTGATGGGAATTTCAAATCTTCTGACATTTCAAAGTTCACCCTCTGATCAAGGGAGAGAAGAGACAGATTCTGTCTTTTGACCCTCTTCCCCAGAAATTCCTCTTTAAGAGTTTAAGTGGAGCTGTTCCATTGCTAGACTGGCCTGCCATAGGACTCTCTAATTCCAAACTGTCTTGTTCTTTTTATTCAAGGCGTACAGAGTATGAATGACCCTCCTCATCTAAGCACAAGATACTTCTTGATTGGCATCATCTGCTTTCATCCAATGGCTCAAAAGTACTTCATTCTTTCTTCAACTGATTATTCCCATCTAGTTAATGACTTTGTCTGATTGATTCAATACAGATGTCTAGGCCCTTTTCACGCATAATTCAATGTCCCTTCCATTAATTCCCTTTGTACAAATGTTCCTAAATATTCTCTGACCCGAATATCCACAGAATTCTTTTCTTGCTCTTTACCTACACTCAAGACTACTCTTTTCAGCAATCATCTACAGCAGGCTCTTTCCCTGGAATCTGCAGACCTCTGAGAAATCCATGGATAGATTTCAGAGGATCGGTGAAATTGGATGGGTAATACTACATTTTTATTTTCACTAATCTTTAACTGAAACATAATATTTCCTCCAGCTGTGATTTTTTTGAAAAAGCATTATTCTAAGAAAGCATCTATAGTCTTCACCAGATTGCCAAAAGAGTCCATGACACACACAAAATATTAAGAATCCTGATCTAGATCACTGTTTCTCAAACCATATTCCTTGGAATCCTGGAATTCTATTGAACTGTCCAAGGATTTCTGCAAAGAAAAGATTGTAGGGGGAAATAAGCGAAGGCACATCAAACCCATCTGTTTTTTCTATCTACATTAGTTTTGCATAGAGTAAGCATTTAGCAGCATAGAGAACCATCAGGGACAGCAAAAATTGATCACATACCTAAAAATTGTGGTCTATCCATCAATTAATGGGGGGGTTGAACTAGATATGAACACTTTCATAATTTCTATATTAATAATGATAATAGCATGCATATATTTGGGAGGTGGCTACACCTGTGATTTCATTGACTTCAGGAATTCCTTGTGATGAAATTCTACATCCTAAGTTCCTGTTTAGGGAGCAAGAATCCTACTACTCTCATCTTTATGAGATTCTCCATCACCAGTACCAAGTTCTTAGTTTCCTTTCTGTCTAAGACGCTAAGGAGGAAGTAGCTCTCTTCTCTTGCTAGGGAACTGAAAAGGCATTTCTCCTAAATTATCTCTTGAGTCCTAAAGAATTTCTCTGGCGAAATTGGGAGGAGTTACTCAAATCACTCCAGGCTGTAACCAATCCCAGTGGGGTGGTGATGGTAGAAAGGAAAGGAGCAGTCCAAGAGATACAATATTAAAAAAAAAAACCCAAACATTAGCTTTATGTTATTTGAAGACATTAGGAATAGAACTAGATTATCCTTAATGTCCCTTCCAGATCCTAGGTCTCATGATCCCATATTGAAAGGCTTTAAAAGTCACTTCTAAGTCATTTCTTTTTTAAAACAAACAAAAGAAACCCTTTACAAATATTTTATTGCTAAAATTTTGCTGAATTATTGTTTAATGTAAAGGGCTTCACCATCACAAAAAATTTGAGAGATTCTGGTTTGTAGCATTTGCAGTGACAATGAATAGACATGGAGCTCTATCTTGGTTTCTGAAACATTGGAGAACACTTGTGAGGCCCTTACATCACCAGTTTCCCTATGATGGTCTGAAGGTGTGGGTGGAGCTGTCAGCAACATCTGCTCTCCTGTTTTTCAGCTCTGCCTCTGTTTGCTTCCTGAAAATTCATTCTCACCACACTGGTTCTGGGACACACCCCTGGTGCTCTCTGCCCCCTCCCTACACCAACTATGCTGTCTAGCCACTGGATCTTTTCCTATGTCCCCAGTCATGCCTCATGAATTGCTGCTACCTGCCCCACCTATCTCTAAGTTGCTTTTCTATATTCTAAGGATGTTGGGATGGATACTTTTCTTCTGCAACTGAATCTAGATTTCACTAAGAGACATGACCCAACAGCTGCTCTCTCCAATCTCCCCCTAATTATGTACTTATCCTGGCTCCCCACTCCTAAAAGTTGCTTACTTCTTCTTGACCAGCATCTAAGGTACAGCTAAAGTTTTGATTTTGCCATCAGTGTGTCTTGGACCTGTTTGTCCAGGTCTCTTTCTTTTCTTAAGCTTCTAGAGAACAGAGGTCAATTTTTTAATATATCGTCAGTACAGAACCATAAGAAATTAAGTACTTAGTAAATGCCTTTTCAATAGTTTTATTGATGCAGATTTCTCTAATTTGGTATGTTCTTAACATACCTCTTATATGAAAGAGGTGTGAATATTTGTCAAAGTTTTTGCAGGTAGTAGAATTGCCAAATTTTATTTGCAGATCTGACGTAGAGGACATTTATTTGTTATTTTAAGTCTTATGTATGTTGAAATGAAAATCAGGCCGGCTAAGCCTGGTTATCTAGTTTTAATTTGGAACAATTGGCAAATGTCTGCAAAAATATGAATGAAGTCATCTCTTTCAGGGCTACTTTAAAAACATTTGCTCTCAGCATCCTGGTTTTCCCCTGAACTCCTTATGCCTACAGAAAGTGTTAGTAACACAAATCGAACCAATTCCCATACAGGTAGTGCTATAAGATATGTGAAAGCATATTTTCCTTCCAACAAGACGGTGAGATAGATAGGGTATTTATTCTTACCCTTATTTTGCAGATGAGATAACTGACACTCAGTTACTCCCAGGCCTTATCCACAAGCACATAGCCAGGAAACATGAGAGCTGGGTTTTAGAACTGTCTCAGCCTCTGAATCCAGAGCTTTTCCCACTAGACTCAGCTACCACAAGTGTGTCTTGCATGCCTTATCTTGTCAGTTTTTTAAAACTCAGGTTCAATTGCATTTATTATCAGATTCTATTGATATGTTGACGTACAATTTCATTGGTAGAGGGAATTCGCCTTAGGGAACTTCCTTTACTCTGGTAGATTCTTCTCTGTAACTTAAGTCTTAGGGAATTATCTAGAACTTTGGGAGGTTAAGCTAGGTCTTCCTAGCTCTGAAGCCAACTTTTGCCTTTTAAAAGAATGTAAATTGATCCAATTTGAAAGATTTTTTTTTATTCTTGTTAATGAACTGGTGAATTTAACACTTTTGCCTGAGGTTCTAATTTTCAGAGCACTTTAAGAGAGTATAACTCATACCCCAATGAATATCCCTTATATCCTTTGATTTAATAGGGGTTTGTAGAGGCAAACAGTCCAAGTCTGGCAGTATAGATGACTTATTATGTGACCTGTAGCTAATTATTTGCGCTTTGCTTCAGATTTGTAAAATAGGGATTCCTCATAGAGAGCAAAGTAATATGGATGAATGAGATATTTGCCTCCCTGAGTAACCAAGAACAAAGGTTCTATACAAGTACAAAATAAGAAATTGACTAAGTTAAGTCGTTGCTGGCAACCAAAGTTCATACTTTCTACTTGGTGGTATGGTGGTCCAGTCAGATTTGTGTCCTGTAGTTTTTGTTCTCATAATGGAGAGGAAGCAGAAGTCCTAGAAGTTCTGCCTAGGACCTGACGTTAAGGCAATTTTCCCACTAGTTTTTAAGATGGCCTTTCCTGGCCATATGCCTACATTATTCTATCTTTCAGTTCCCGCGTCCTTTGTGGTATGGATGGGGTGATGACTCCATGGCTTAGAATTATGGACATTGGTAAGTTTTTATCTTCCCTTCCACATCACATTGTTTATGTTTCAAATGGCCTACTCCTTCCTTGATCTGTAAATGTTAGGAAAGCAAGCTATCCAGTAAGAGCACAGTGGATAAATGTGGGGAAGGATCACTGCACAGCTGAAGTCTTTTGTAATCAGAACTAGAACAAGCATCCTGATTGGGTGAGAGAAGTAAGAAAGAGAAAGCAGGTCTCCTTGTCCCAGTTAAGTTTTATTTCCAAATTATTTTCATGTCTCTTCTCTCCTATGTAATCCTTCAGTTCTGTTTCCCTGTGTTCTGACATTGCATTGGAAGGACAGGAGGCTATTTGATTCTTTAGTTAGTTTCGTTCTTTGTCTTTTTTTCCCCCAACTTTTGCAGCATTGATCCAGGCATCCTTTTATACTCCTGTTGGTTCCTGCTGCTTTCAGAATAGACTTTGGAGAGAATGCTCCTGTTAAGAATTGGGAGAAAGCACTTATTTTTATAGAGACAGATTTGTTCCCTCTTTTTTCTCTCTCTCTATCCTTGATCCTTTTCTCTTTTTACGTTATTTCCTTTGGCTCTCATGATTAATTCCCTTCTATCCTTCCCTCTACGTGATTCCTTGCTTTTTTTTTCTCCTCTCTTCTTTTTGTATATCAGATAGGTGCACTAGATAGGGTAGACAGAAGCAGAAGCACTTATTATGAGCTTTTATCAGGTGATAAATGAGATGAAGTTTGTAGAACCTCAAAATTCAGCCTGAGCCCTCACCATTTATTAAGGTAGCAATGAGATCATGCCAAGAAAACCACAAAAACCCGGCAGTGACTGTGTGGCAAGCAGCCTCCTGAATTCAGGAGAGGAAGCCCAGTCTAAAGATTCCCTGAGGGCAGAAGTATTTTTCACTTTATCTTTGTATCACTATCACCCAGCACAGTGCTTTGCAGATAGTAGTCACCAATGCCAACTGAACTGAATTAAACCAAGGATATCCAGAATATATGTGAAGTTTTTGTGTATGTGTAATTATTGATGTTTTCTTGATCACACTTTCTTTGAGTAGAAATAAAGTAAAATTAAATGGAGTAGAAGAAAAGTGTGTGTGTATCTGTGTGTATGTGTGCATGTGCGTGTGCGCGCGCGTGTGTGTGTGTGTGTGTGTGTGTGTGTGTGTTGGAGGGAGTGCTAGAATGAAAATTCAGCAAAAGCTGAAGGTTTGTAGAGACTAAAAGAGAGTGAAAGGTAAAAGCGTAAGTCTTCAATTACAAGATAGACATTTTACACCCTACAAAGGATAGGAGACTTGATTACCTTAATTTCACAAGACAGCAAGACTACCCCTAAGGAATAGGCTATATTCAGACCTTTGTCCCAAGTCACTCGTCTACATAAGATTTCCAAATGAGTATAGGAAGTGAAATTGACTGGGCTGAAGTTAATCATCCAAAAAGAATATAGGTTACTTATGGATGGAAAGGCTTTTGGATGAGACAGAATTTTACTAAAGGAGAGGCAACAGGTCTCCCATTTCAAATGAGATAGTATAACTATATATAGTAATAGTAAAGGGCTTTGTAAACTTAAAGGAGCTATATAAATACTAGTTATCATCATCATCATCTTTAATAGGTAGTTGGAATGCAGATGTGGAGCTCAAATAAGAGATCTTTGAGACACTATACTAGATTTCACTTACTCAGTGGTGCTAAAAATTCACTATCTTGCAAATAGAATAACTCAGTTTCATCACTAAATAAACTGAAATTTGTGCCAGTATAGAATTTAGTTGTGAATTAATTTGTATATAAACAGACAATAGGTCACTCAGAAAAATTATTTTAATAATGAAATTTGTAAAAAGATTACTAGAGTATACTATTTTCAAAATGTTGATTTAAGATGAACTGCCTATAGTAGTTTTGACATTCCACTTTATTTTCTTCAAGTTTAAATTGATAATGAAAATTTCTATTTTATTTAGGGTGTTCAAGTTGATAAAATGTGGTATGAACAAAATATATATTTCAGTCTCTTAGCTATTACTCTATAACTCACTGAAATTTAAAGTCTGCTGTCATCCCTTTCAAAATATATAATTGTGCAATTTATGAATAAACCCAATTCTATTTTGTTAAAATAGCTCAAGTACTCTGAACCTGTCTCCCAAAAGCACAATATTCCTTAGGGTACTTTTGTCGAGAGCAAAAAGAAAATCTGTCAATAAAAAAAATCAAATATGTCTGGGTTCCACAATCTACTCCCAGAATATTTTCTTTCATTTTGAAGAGTATTGCCATATTGGTCAGTATAGTTTATCTTTTGAACATGATAGAGCTTTAACTTCTTTTGTAAACATCCTATGAAAGAAAAGACTAATTTTATGAAGTCATTACAGGTAGTCAGTGAGAGCAGCAGCTGAGGCATTTAGATTTAGAAGTTACAGAATATTAGAGGTGGAAGAGACAGATCATTGAGTTTAACTCCCCCCATTTTAAAGAGGTCCTTAGTAACTGTTAGCTCAAGGTCACATAGCTATTAAGTGGCAGAGCTGGGTCAAGTATTGCTATTGACCAATTCCCTATTGGTTTTGCACATGCCAGGACTTGTAGGCAACTCACCAACATGGACATGGTCACACAAAACATTCACATGGAAACACATAAAACACCTCCTCCTGACTTCCCTCCCAGGTGAGACAGTATACACAATGACAGACCTAGAATGGAAAGCACCTGTGTAACTTGACCCATTGATGGCCATACTATCTTGCTGTGATAAAGCGTTTTCCTGTTTCTTCTCTCTCCTTCCTGGTATTCATTCATTCTGTATTGGCAGAATTACAATGTTTGAGGAAAACACTGGCAATATATCATTCTGCCTCTACCTCTTAAGTACCCTGGTTAATTACAGACCTGCTGGTGCTAAAGGACAAGTGTTTGTCCCAGTGGAGTAGCTGCACCTGCTCTCTCCTGTGCCTTCATGAGTTGATTGGTGGTATGGAGTAGCACAAAGACTGTTATGCTTGGAGTCGATAAACAGGGTTTGAGTTTTTATTCTGATACTTAGTAGCCATATGATTTTCAATTCTTTGAACCTCAGTGTTTTCATCAGTGAAACAGGGATAGTAACACTTGGAATACCAATTTCACAGGGTCATAATAATGAAAGTACTTAACTAATCTTAAAAGACTATAACAATATGAACAATTATTATTTGGGGCTTTATGTGGTCTCCTTTTATATTATTATTTTTAGTATTGTTACACTCTTCGCTCAAAGAATATCCTTGCCACCTGCTATTTCCCCATGACTGAAGCAACATTTTCTGCATTGCTCCAGCCTGCAGATATTTCTTCCAGTTAGCTAAGATGGGTTATCTGCTGATTGTCTGGTGCATCCACCAGACAGAGGCAAAGCGAAGAACGTCATGTGGCTCAAAATGATGCCATCTTATGGGTGGATGCCTGGCACTGCATGGTTCTTGCTCCTCTCTGCCCCTGAAAAGTTATGATCCTAGGAGTAAGATAATACTTGAAAACATCAATGACTTGCAAGTTTGGATTTTTTTTTTTGGCTCCATATTCCCATTGTCTCATGGGTGATGTAAGAATAGTCTGCCTAACATTTCAGCAAAATGATTTGTTTACTGTCTGTTCCTTCAGGGAGTTGTCTCCATTCAGATCTTAATTGAATTTAAATTTGAAATGACTATTTATGAAAATGATTCTCTTCTTATGCTATAGATGGAAAAATTCACCGAAATAGCAGAATATAGAAGATTATGATATAATAAAGAGATTTTCTTAAAGTGAGGAAACATGATGTCAGGGAATCATCATTAGAGTGGAGATGAGAAGATTTATTTTCTAGTCTAGTTCTACTGTGGTCTCTGAGAGACCTTCAGCAAGTCACTTTTTCCTCATCTTTAACTGAGGGAGTTGAATTTGATTTCTAAACTCCCACTGAGCTCTAAAATTCTATGATTTACTATTATATAATAAAATGGAGGTGATTCAATGTGCATGTTCTTAAAAGTTCCAGCTGACTGCTGATTCTAAACCACATTAAAGATGAGGAAATTTTAAAAAAATAACTATACTGCTTTTTCCAGAAAAAAGAAGTAATGCCAGGTATAGGAGAATACTGAACTATTAAACCCAAAGCGTTTCTCAAAGACATATTAAAAGGGTATAGATGGCCTGGTTTTTGTCACAGTCAGCTCTCCTTATACTCTGCTCTGGATCCATTTGCTACTTTTCCCAGGTTTACTATGGATTGCTTTGGGTAATAAAATTTTAAAATGATCACAAATGAAAAAATCATCAAAAACATAAACATTTCCAAATATAAAGAAGGCCAAAAATGGATATTGTATACCAAATCATGAATCTATTACATACAACTTAATGTTTAAAATAAATTCAACATAGTGCTACCAACATTACCCTGCTTAAATGTGTCTCTTGAAGTTCCTTCTGTTCTCTTCTATGTATATTCAAATATTTTATTTAAGTTCTTTTTTTTCTGCATCACTCTTAGTACCTATAGCAGTAAGCATCCCAGCATACACAGGAGGGCCTGCTGTAAAGGCTCTTAGATCTGCTTTTCTGAAAGGAAAACAACTTTTGAGGAATCAACAATCTACTTTAATTACATTCACCAACAGAGAAATTAAAAAGCAGAGAAATAAAGACCAACAAACAGGGCTTCTAACTGTCTGGCCATAAGCAATACATAAATCACAAATCAACAGATAGATCCAGCTGTCTGACTGTTGCATACATACACAGTTACCAGAGAGAGAAGCAACATCTGGGTTTTCAAAGCTGGGGGGCTTCTTAACAGCTACCCAGAGTCTCATCTGGAACATAAACCTTTTTCCAAAGAGTAAGCCCCAAAGTAAAACTTCACATCAGAGTATATATACACTTTTCAGAGACAGAGGGTATGACCTTCATGAGCCAGTGCATTAGAAATTAACAAAAGGTATCTGATACCTATTAATGGGAAGGGAAGATGTTTAATTAACATTACACTATCCAATCACTCTCCTTCCAACTACACCCTCCCCCAAATAAAAGTTCTTGTAATGAAAGAATAGCTGAGTAAAATAAATTTGTGTCATAATAGTAATGTCTGAAAATATATATGTCATCAGACATCTTCTCCAAAAAGTGAGAAACATGCCTCACCTCATTTTAAATATGATGTTATAGTCTCCATATAGCATTTTATTAATTTTGTGTTGGTATTCATTAGAGATATGTTTCTCTATAATGTTCTTTCTCTGACTTGTCTCTTCCTGGCTTAGGCATCAAGACTATATTTGTCTCATAGAAGGAGTTTGGAAGAATGTCCTCTTTTTTTCAATTTTTGCAAAAAAATAAGAAAAATTGGAATTAATTGTTCTTTATATATTTGATGGAATTTATTTATAGATTCTATTGGTTCTGCCTTATTTTTCCTTTGAGAGTTTATGGTTTCTTAAATTTCTTTTTCTGATATTAGGACATTTGTATTCCCTATTATTCTAATAATCTCAGCATTTTATATTTTATAAATATTCATTCATTTCACTCAGTTGTATTTGTATATTATTGGTTAAATAATTTCTAATAACTTTATTTCCTATTCACTTTTTGCATATTCTCTTTTCATTGAAAAAAAAAATCAATCCTTGGGTATTCCTCATTTTTTGTCAAGTTAGCTACCTATTTTTACTAATTTTTTTCAAATAAAGCTATTTTAAATCATTTCAACAGTTTTTATTTTAACTTTTGTTAACTTCTGTGACTTCTAGAATTACTATTTTTGTTCTAATTGAGCATTTTTAGCAATATTTTCTGGTTTTATTTAGTTGCATGCCCAATTCGTTGATCAGTTTACTCAACCATTTGTTAATAAAAGTGTTTCAAGATTTAAGATTTATCCGAAAATTGGTTTGGCTGTATACTCAAAACTGTGTGATAATGTCTTCATGTTGTCATTTTCTTTAATGAAATAATCTATTGTTTCTATGATTTGTTCTTAGATCTAACCAATTCCCTAGGATTACATTATTTAGTCCTCATTTAAGTTTGAAACCTTTCTTCAAAGTTCTTTTACTATTTTTCATTGTTATTGTACTGTGGTCATTAAATTATATGTTTAGCATTTCTGCTTTTCTGCATTTGTTAATGTGGTTTTTATAACATAGTACATGGTCAGTTTTTTTTTAAGGCTGTTATACAGAAATGAATAATATTCTTATTCCTTTCTGTCTCCATTTAGTAATTGCCAGAGATCTATTATATTTAACTTTTCTAAAAATCTATTCAGGTCCTTTATTTCAGTCATAGTTATCTTTCTGTTAGATTTGTCTAAGTCTGAAAGAGACACATTGAGGTCACAAACTATTATACTTTTGCTGTCTGTTTCTCCGATCATTGGATTAGCTTTTAATTGAGGCATATAGATACTGATATTTGATAAATATATTAAGTCTTTACATTATTTCATCATCTATGGTATATTTAAACAAAACTTAGTTTCCTGCTTATCTCTTTCAGCTATGTCTATTTTTACTGCTACCTTGTCCGAGATCATGACTGCTACCCTGCTTTTAAAAATCTATCCAAAGCATAATAAACTCTGCTCCAGGACTTCATTTCAACTCTATATGAATCCTTATGTTTCAAGTATGCTTTTTGTAAGCAAAAAATTATTAGATTTTGTTTTCTAATTGAATCCTCTACCATGCCTTGATTTTATGGTTGAATTCACTCCATATACTGTAATAATCATTAATTATGTATTTTCCTCCATTATGTCCTCTTATTATTTCCTCTTTCCTTCTTAGTTCTCTATTTTACAAAGAAGAGAACAAAGGAAAATAAGGAATCTGATAAACATTAGTAATCCATAATCAGACTTTCTCCTTTCTCCCGTCTTCTCTTCACCAAACTCAGACACTGATTTCTTACTCTTAGATATTTTTTATCTTTTAAATCACCCTTTATGACCAACCCTAAGAAGCTGAAGTTTATTTTTTTATGACTATCAACTCTCTGACTTTCCTATCTCTCTCAAACCCCATTCTCCACACTCTCTGACTCTTTCTTCCTTTTTAATCCTCCCTGTATCTTTTTTCTATATTATCATTTATTTCTTCATTCATTGTCCCTGAATACATCCCTGTTGAATTTAATGTATTTCTACACCAAACTAGAGATATGACCTGAGGCACTTAAATTATATCTGCCTCAGTTTCCTCATCTTTAAAATGGAGGTAATGATAGCACCTAACCCCAAGGTTGTTGTGAGGATCAAGTGAGATAACATTTGAAAAATGAGATATTTGCAAACCTTAGCATGCTATTTACAAGTTTGTTATTGTCGTTGTTGTTCTGCTTTTGCTGTTGTATCACAAAACTAGAAGAAAATCAACACAAGATGGCAGAGTAAAGAACTCATCTGAACTGTCCCCATCTAAATAACTTTAAAATAATGCCTCAAATCAAATTCCAGAGCATCAACAAAATATTGGGGTGAAACACTTTTCCAGCCCAAGACAATGTAGGAGGTCAGCAAGAAAGGTTTCTTATATAAGGGTAATAGCTAGCCTCAGAGCACAATGTAGACCATGCCTTGGCAACACCATCAGCAAGCCTCAGAGGTGGCTGCATCAGAGGCATCAGCAGCTTTAGGAGTTTTTAGTTCGTAGATGGTAAGGGGGTCAGAAACTGGACAGAAGGAGATTACAGAGGATCCTTTGCTGGCACTAGGTTCAGAATCCTGTTGCATTATACATATGCAGTTCCAAGTTATGGTCCTAGGGCAAAGAAGAGCACTAGTACTTGTGGCTGCAGGGAACAGAGGCCCTGGTCATAGCTCCAGAGCCAACAGGAACACCAGACTATGGGGAAGGAAGGTCCCTACTTGGGTAAAGACCAGAATACAGATCAGGAGAGCACTGACCACACCTCTACTTACATCATATCACCTTAAAATCACCAAAAACTTACAAATTTCCAGAACTAGCTCTGAAAACAGCAGCATGAAAAATCCAAAATTTGGAATAGTGCCAGCTCCATCCAAGGAGTAGAACTCAACTTTAACATAAAGTTAAAAGTCAAAGAATAATTTGGAAAAATGAGCAAATAACAACAACAAAAGAACCTGACCATAAAAAGTTTCTGTGATAACAGGAAAGACACAAACTCAGAAGAAGACAATGATGTCAAAATAGGTATAAGCAAAGCCCAGAAGGGGAAAAGAAAGGAGAACTGGACACAAGTCCAACAAGAATTCTTGGAAAAGATCAAAAAGGATTTTAAAAATCAAACAAGAGAAGTAGAGGAAAAATTTTAAATAGAAATGAGTGATGCCATAAAATTATGAAAAGAGAGTCAATAGCTTAGTAAAAGAGGCAAAAAACCCCCAAAACAGTCCACTGGTGAGAACTCCTTAAAAAAGCATAATTAGCCAAATGGAAAAGGAGGTACAAACATTCAGTGAAGAAAAGAACTTCTTAAAAATTAGAATTGGGGAGGTAAAAGCTAATGACTCCATGAGAAATCAAAAAATAATAAAACAAAATCAAAAGAAGGAAAAAAAATGAAAGAAATATGAAATATCTCATTGGAAAAACAACTGACCTGGAGAATAGATCAAGAAGAGAAAATTGAAGAATTATTGGATTACCTGAAAGCCATGGTGTAAAAAAGAACCTAGACATCACATTTCAAGAATTTAGTCAGGAAAACCACTCTGATATCCTAGAACCAGGGGGTAAAATAGAAATGGAAAGACTCCACTGATCGCCTGAAAGAGATCCCAAAATGAAAACTCCCAGGAATATTATAGTCAAATTCTCTTAGAGCTCCTAGGTCAAACAGAAGATAATACAAGCAGCCAGAAAGAAATAATACAAATATCATGGAGCCATGGTCAGAATCACATGTGACTTAGCAAGTTCCACATTAAAGGATTAGTGGACTTGGAATAATGATAATTCCAGAAAGCAAAGGAACTAGGATTATAACCAATTATAATCCACCCAACAAAACTGAGTATAATCCTTCAGGGGAAAAAATGGACATTTAATGAACTGGAAGACTTCCAAGCATTCCTGATAAAAAGACCAGACCTGAATAGAAAATCTGACTTTCAAATACAATACTAAAGAGAAGTATTGAAAACATAAACATGAAAGAGAAACCATAAAGGATTTAATAAGTTTAAACTGTTTACATTTTTATATGGGAAGATGATACTTGTAAGTCCTAAGAACTTCTGCATTAATAGGGCACTTAGCAACACACATACACACACACACACACACACACACAAATTATATATGTATAACATAAAATTTACATATATACAGAGGACATAGGTATGAGTGGACTATGATAGCATAGTTTCAAAAAATAAAATTAAAAAGTAAGAAACAAGTATGTGCTGGGAGAAGGAGGAAGGGAGAGATAGAATGGGGGAAATTATATCACATGAAAACGGCACAAAAGAAAGAATCTTTACAGTGGAAGGGAAGATTAGGGGGAAACAGTTGGGTGGTGGGCAGCACTGATACCTTACTCTCGTCAGAATTGACTAAAAGAGAGAATAACATGTCCACTCAATTGGGTATAGAAATCTATTTAAACCAAAAGGAAAGTAGGAGGGGAAGTGAATAAGTTGAAGGGAGGGGTGTGATAGAAGGGAAGGTAGATTAAGGGAGAAAGTGGTTAAAAGCAAAATAGACTTTTGAGGAGGGACAGGGTAAAAAAGAGAGGACAGAAAGGATAAATACGGAAAAATAGAATGGAAGGAAATATACAATTTGTAATCATAACTGTGATGGAATGGAATAAACTCATCCATAAAACAGAAGAGGATAGCAGAATGGATTAAAAATCAGAATCCAGCAATATGTAATTTACAAAAAACATACTTGAAACAGAAAGACACATACAGAATAAAAATAAGTGACTGGAGCAGAATCTATTATGTTTCAGCTGAAGTTAAAAAAAAAAAGCAGGGGTAACAGTCATGATCTCAGACAAAACAAAAGCAAAAATAGATCCAATTAGAAGAGATAAGCAGGGAAACTACATTTTGCTAAAAGGTACCACAGATAATGAAGTAATAGCAGAACTCAATCTCATCATCAGTACTGTCCTTCAGAGCTACTTCAAACTAGCAACTAAATGAAGAAGTAGAAGGGGGAAAAACTGGGATCCCAGATATTAATTGGTTATTAACAATAATATCTCTCATTTCCCTGTCATTTTGCACATTGAAGGTATCACTTTATCAGGAGATGGGTAGCATGCTTTATCACTGGTCCTCTGGAATCATGTTGGTTCATATGAACAATGCTTTTTAAATTCATTTTCTTGGAGGTCTCTTTATCAAACGCCCTACAGTATTAGAAAGTCCTGTAAAAACACAAGTTTCAGTAACCTCAAGATACAAATTCCTTTCCTCTTTGTTATTCTTTGTGCTTAAGATCTTAAGACACTAAGCAAGATAGCTTGTCTGGCAAGATTTCCAAAGACACATACAGAACACTAAAACACAGACACCCAAAGAAAGCTATCTAAGGACACCAGTCTCTGTCTTCCACTATGATGAAGCCCTATCTAGTGCTTGTTCACTCTTCTCTCAAGAGACAACAAGCTCTGTAGCTCTGTAGCAGCCTTACAGTTACTTAGCCTCAGACACCAGCAGGGAAGCCCTGCTTTTTCTGGATTTTATGCATTACCTGCAGATAGCACAGCAGTGACAAAATTAGCAGCTGCTGTTGTCTTCCTATCTTGATACCTCAGCTTTCTTTACTATACGTATAAGCTTGTTTGTTGGAAAGTTAAACAGTAACTGGGTCTCACCTGAAGTATTTAGAGGTAGGGCTTGGTTAGGTAGGCAGGGGACAACTAACCATGTTGCTGAGCATCCTGAAAGCTTAAGCAAAGAGAATACTAAATAATGATTCTATTACAAAGTCATGGAAAGCGGTGTTCTTATAGAACCTACTATTAATCTAGTCCCATTGCCAGGGCCTAGTGACCTTTTGACAAATTACACAAAAGAATGAATTTAATGAAGGATTTTCAAATTTGTTGGGTCTCCAGATGCTGTAGGCCATATTTGCTCCCTTAAGTTCCCTTTTAATCAACTATATATCAACCTGATATCCCGTTGATGAAATTCTTATCTATGTGTAATGGGGTTTGGAATATGCACACAATGTATCTACTGTTCCATATATATAAGCTTCTGTCCATAGATTTATAGAAGTATAACTATAAGAGAATGAGGTTCAGCAACTCATGTGAAAATAAAACTAAAGATATTAAGGAAAGGCTAAATAACTTAGACATATTTTTCATTGATAATTATTGTTGTTGTTCAGTCATTTTTCAGTTGTGTCTGACTTTTTATGACCCTATCTGCGTTTTTTTGGGGGGTAGATACTAGAGTGGTTTGACATTTCCTTCTCCAGTTCCTTTTACAGATTAGGAAACTGAGGCAAACAAGGTTAAGTGACTTGCCCAGGGTTACATAGCTAGTAAGCATCTGAAATCAGATTTGAATTCAGGAAGATGAGTTTTCCTGATTCTAGGCCTGGCATTCTAGGCTCAATTAATGCTTATTTTATGATTCTTAAAGTTATATATATTTGAAAGACTGTTTATTGGGCAGGCTCCAAAGAGTTAAGGTCATTCCATTTCCCAAAGGAAGAAGTATACAGTAATATAACTTGAAGGAAAGAAGCAATTTAATAGAAAAAACATAACCTTTAATTCCTCAGTATGTGTGTTCATCCTTCCTTCGTTGACGAAGAAGACCAGGCCATCAGAGGAATAATGACATGACTTGCACTTGACTTTGTTTTGAGTGAGGGAGGGCTGTGCAGGTCACCAGCCTTACTTCTCCTCCAGAGACATCTGAATCCAGTGACCAGATATTCATCAGGATGACTGGAGATGACCCAGGATGAGGCAATTGGGGTTAGGTGACTTGCCCAAGATCATACAGCTAGTGAGTCTCAAGTGTCTGAGGTGAGATTTGAACTCAGGTCCTCCTGACTCCTGCACTGGCACTCTATCCACTGCACCACCTAGTTGCCTCCAATTCCTCAGTTATCTGTTTATAAAAGGAGTATACCCTTCTTTTTTTAAAATACAATTTGACTTGTTTTCTAATTTTGCATTTATCTTGCTAATTTTATAAAATCATTTGTACTGAAGATTATTTTAATTGTTTTTTTAAAATATCTTTAAATAATAAAACAGTATTTCATAACAACCAAAATATGTTTGTAAATGTATTTAGTTACTAATAGCAGAAATCAAAATGTAGATGGGGCAAATGTTTCATATCACTAAAACAGAAACAAAACACCATAGAGTCCTGGGATCTCTCTGAAATTCCAAGCAAGTTTTTGAAGACTTACCATTACTTTGTAACAAAACACTGAAGGTTAGGACATAAGCAGAGAATGGAAGAACTGTGGGGTGATATCTAAAAAATTGCTGAATAGGGACTTGGCATGGAAACTATAAGTAGTTTGGGCAGAAAAAAAATCCTTTAGATGCTCTGAGATACAATTACAAACAATGTGCTATGGCTAAGATATAATTACAAACAAATGATATGACTGAGATACAATGACAAACCACACACTATAGTCATCCAACAGCAACCAGTGGTGTTGTATGATTATAAGTCATAGAACATTGTAATCTCTGAAGAATTAAAAATGAGTATTGATCAGTGGATAATGGAAAGGTGTATTATGAATGTGAGTGGGATGCAATGTATCATAAATTAGAAACTATGAATAAATACTAGAATGAAGAACGCTATTAAGGAGATGAAAAAAGGACAGCCTATATAATGTCCTAATATAGGGCCTTCTATAAAGAAGATGAACTCACAAGGCAAGTGTAAGGGACAGCCCATGTTGTCCTCAAATAATATCATATTGTGAGGAGAACATTAGGAAAGTCCCTCAGGTGGACTCCCTTTGGTGAAGTAACGGGCTCACAACAAGAATTTCCCAGGATGGGGAAGCAAGGATAGAGTGTAATTTGCATTATTGGAGGAACATCCATACTGATGAGATAAATGAATCCATTTGCCTTTTTAAGCGTGGCATAGCTGTGGATTCCTGGAAAATAACTATGACAAACTGAACTGGGATTCAGCAATGAGGAACAGTATGACTCAAGTAGAAGTTTGCTGGCAGCATACTGAGAGATAGGCTCTGTTTATAATCTGTAATTGGAGCCACAGAATATTTTTTACAGAAATATAGAAGGATCTATTGGTTTTACATAGGTTATTTCATCCATACCTACCCATAAGATGATTGTTGCAGAACTTTTAGGATACATACATGACATATATGTATGTATTTCTGTGTGTATAAAAGAGATGCATCTGTGTATGCACACACATACAAATACAAGGGCACATATATATCTCACATCTTTGGAACTAATTTTATCATCAATAGTTGAGCACTCATTTGTTATAGGATTTTGAGATTTATTAAAGTAGTGAGAACTAATCTGTGGTCTGCCAGGTTCCTCATTAGCTTATATTCCCCTGCCCCTACACATTTTCTTTAAAAAACTATTTGACAATGAAGCAGAGTTTCCAGTTATCTACTATTTGTTACAAAATCCATGCATCCATGTTTTGTGAGTGATAGTAGGGGAACAAAGAGAATGATTTGCTTTTAAAATTTTTTTTTTTTACCACTAATTGTACTCTGGGCTGCAGTTAGTATAGAATTCCATGGGGATTTAAACATATGCTGTTACCTTTGGCAAAAGTTTTTCAGCATAATCATTAGAATTACATATAACAGTTTCAAAAAATGAAATCCAGATGTCAGTCTATCTTTATTCCCTGGTGATGTTTTGGGCTGTAGCTCCAGAGTTCTTACATTTGTGAAATGTAATTTTAAATTTGATAAGACATTAAATAGTTGTTCTTTATTTCATTCTACTTTTGGGGAGCTCCAAGTTACTACTCTTCTTCCAACTAGAAAACAAATCACTTCAGTTTAAATAGACAGATAAAGTATTTTTAAGTACTTATTATGTGTCAGGCACAGAACAGTCCTGGAAATACAAATATAGGCAAAAGAAAGACAGTCTCTACTCTCAATAAGCTTACATTCTAATGGAGAAAGACAATATATAAAAGACAGATCAAAAGTAGGGGGAAGAAAGAGAGTACCTGGAATGGAGCAGAGGTGGAAAATCTCTGACCGGAGAGAAATAGAGAGAAGATAAGGGATGTTTTAAGATCTGGCATGCCACACTTAAGTAGAAGTACAATTAAATATAGAGTATCAAATACTGAAGTACATTTATCTTTCTATAAGAAATAATTCTGATATATAGCTTTATTTCCCAACTATCCTTTAATACACTCTAGTTAAGAATAACTTTGTGGTTAGACTTTTTTTTAAAAAGTCTTCAGAAGAATAACTTTAAAAAACTAACAATAACAGCAAGGAATACAAATGCTTTAAGTCATACTAAAAACAGACATTGTGCAAGGACTACCTGCCTCTGGCACTTCTTTGAGGAAAGGAGGTTATGTAGGGTTTTTTGGGTATTCTAATAGTACTACAAGGTCAAGTCTTCATTAAAAAGTAGAGAATTGAGGCAATAATCCATATAACAGCCAGAAACTAGTATAACATTTCTGCTTAATTGCCTATATAATTTATCTGAAAATACATTTTGTTGATGCCTTTGGTTATTACATCACAGCAATTTCTAAGTATGCATTATCTCCTCCCCTAACTCTAAAGAATTAAACTGTCTCTTGTAACAAAGAAAAACAGTTAAGAACTTGCTGAATTGAACAATGTGTATAACATTCTCTAACCCAATAGTGCCCCTATCTTTGCAGAGAATTCAGAGGGGTTTTCATTATCTGTTTTCTGGAACCACTCTTGTTTTTCTCTTTTACTCAGAATTTGACATCCTTAACTATATTTGTATGTGTTAGTCATGTTGTATGTTGTTATTCTGTTTCTGTTTATTTTACTCTGTACTAGTTCATAGAAATCTTTCCATGTTTCTGGTTTCTTGTATTATTTCTCAAGACACAGTAATATTCTATTACAGTAATCATCCTTTTCCTTCATCTGGGCAATTTAGGCATGTAGCTCGATATAACTTACATTTACTGAAACATTGGAATAAAGTACCTTAAAATTTCTCATAGGGTATACCTAAAAAAAAAAATCACTATTAAACACATAGTATTCCCATTAAATCACTTATCCACAGAAGCATAATTTGAGGTTATTAATATCTGATAGTCAGTGGCATCCCTTAAACATTTCCAATTCATTATGCACTTTTAGGTGCTTTACTATGTGCAAGTGGGTATACAAAGAGAAAAAGATAGTCTCTGACTTCAAGAGCTTACATTCTACTGAGAGGATACAATACATAAAATTTTATATATATATATGTTAATCTGAGAAGGAAGAAAGCACTAAGAGCTAGGGGGATCAGGGAAGGCATCATGTAGAACAGGGAGAGAGAACTAAAGCAAAGCAGTGATTCTGAGAGATGGAGAAGAGAAGGGATTGTATTTTAGGTAGGGGAGATAGTGCCATGGCAAAGAGATGAAAGATGGAATATATTATATAAGGAACAGTGAGAAAAGAGGTCAGGTTTATGGGAATATAGAATATATGAAGGAAGGCAATGTGTAATAAGCCTAAGATTAGTTGGAAAAAGATATAAATAACAATCAGAGCAGTCTATACAGTCAAATTTTGTGGGTTAACATTCCTACAAAATGGCATGAAAGTAAAAAACGTGAAGGTCAACACATTGAACCTAAGGGGAAATAGGGGGTTAGGTTCCTGTGACCACCAGAAACTTTTATTAGAAATTGCTGAAAATTCACTTTTTTGTGCATGTAATTCTTTATAATTAAACATTAGGTTTGACAATATGCTTTTTTTCTTAAGACAGTAACCATGAAATAACCCATAAAATATAGTACACAAAATAAAATTGGTAACATGCAAAACATCTCAATAAAAAAATCTCATGCTAACATCTCAACGAAAAAAATTGATCTTAGACAATATTCACTTTTCCTAACACATGCAATCTATAGTACCATAAATATTTTTCATTTTGTGGATGTAATGAATCATCAATTCCTTAATACCAAACTGCTTGCTGACAGCATCTGTAGACATTCAGTGGTGTCTATCTAACACCTTTATTTTCTCACTAAATTGCATCACTGACTTTATAATCTTGGGGTTAAAGGCCAAAGGACTTGCACTATGCTTGGGGGACACAATTGCAACACCAAACTTAAGTTTTAAAGGCAACAATGAAAATATGTAATGAATGCACGGGGAGGCCTTTACAATGGTAGGGTGAACAAGAGCTGTAGAGTGCCCACCCCACAAACTTACATATTATGTCTTTCATTTTTTTCCTCTATTGTGCATACTCATGAATGTGTGTGGCTGCCAGCATGAAAGTGAAAATGAGGTTATTAATAAAATCATATGAGTGCTTGAAGTTGCAAAAGTTAACCATGTGAATGTTGAGGATTGACTGTATTTCTTCCTAGAGGTAAAAGGAGTTTTGCTGGAATTCATGGAGCCTGGAGTGACATAATCTGATTTACACTTAGGAAAATTGCTTTGTCATGTATACGAAGGATGGATTAGAAGAGGAGAGACTTGAGGTAGGAAGATCAATTAGGAGACTTTTGCAATAGTTCAGGAAGGTGGTGATAATGGCCTGAACCAGGCTTATGTGGGTTGAGAGAAAAAGAGCTTGTAGTGTAGCGATCTTGTAGATATAGAAACAATAAAATTTGGAAATTGCTTGGCTGTTGGTTGAAGGTAAGGAGTCAAAAATGACACTGAAGTGTGAACCTGGGTAACTGAAAGGATGTTGGTGTCCTTAACAACAATCAGAAAGATCAGGAGAGAAGAGAGTTTGAATAATGGGTTTTATTTTGAATATTTTGAGTTTGAGATGCCCATGGGACTCCTAATTTGAAACGTTCAATGGACAGTTGGTAATGTGGGATGATGGCTCAGGAGAGAGATGGGGCTGGATATATAGAGCTGTAAATCATTGACAGAGTGAAGATAATTAAAACCATTACTATCTGATGAGGTTTCAAGAGAGAGAGAGTGTGTGTAGAGGGAAGATAGCCTAGGACAGATCTTTGATGCACACTTAGAATTCCTGGGAGAGATAGAGATGATGCTCCAGCAAAGGAGACAATGAAGGAATAGTTAGGTAAGAAGAGAATGCAAAGAGACCAGTGTCACAAAATCCCAGAGAGGAAAGACTATCCAGGAGAAAAAAAGGGTGCCAAATGATAAGGGGAGGTAAGAAAGGATGAGGATTGAAAAAAAACCCATTAGATTAGGTAATAAAGAGATCATTGGCAATTTTGTCAGATGGCAAAAGGCTGAGGAATGAGAGGAGATGAAAGGTGGGTCAACCAACACAGACAATTTATTCTAGGAGTCTAGCTGAGAAAGAGAAGTGAGACAAGGAATGATAGCATGAGGAAATGGTAGGATCTAGTGAGGCTTTTTTAAAGGGTAGGGAAGACTCAGTAGTGTTAGTTGTGGTTGTTTGTCCTTCATTCTCAAGGACCATGACATCAGGATGATGATGTCATGACATGGAAGTGAATTGGATTTAAGTGACGCAGGGCTCTGCAAGGTCACCAGCCTCACTTTCTCCTCCAGAGCCATCTGGGTGCAGTGGCAAGATACAGATTAGGATGACTGGAGATGGACTCAAGATTTATGACACATGAACTGGACTCACAGCATCTGGACTATTTTAATAGCCTGCTGGTAGTTCTGCCTGTTTCAAGTCTCACCCTACTCCAAAACATTCTCTATTTAGCAAACAAAAATGATTTTCCTAAAGCATTAGTCAAGCAATTTCATCACCTTGATCAATAAACTCCAGGGGCTCCTTATTGCCTCCAGGATCAAATATAAAATACTATTTTTTACATTCAAAGTCTTTCATCACCTACCTCTTACTACCTTTCCAGTCTTCTTATCCCTTATTTCTTACCACATACTCTGATCCAGACACTGGCCTACTTGCTGTTATATGAGAAAGATACTCTATCTCTCATGTTGCAAGCTTTTTTCTCTCACTGTTCTCAAATTCTGGAACACTTCATCTCCTCAATTCTTATCTTTTTTATTAAAATCCCATGTTTTACTATAAGCCTTTCTCAATCCCTCTTAACTCTAGTACGTTTTCTCTCTTAATCATTTCCTACTTACCCTGTATATAGCTTGGTTCTTATATATTATTTGCATATTGTCGTCTTCAATAGATTTTAAGCTCCTGAAGGGCAGGGTCTTTTGCCTCTTTTTGTATTCTTACTGCTTAGCACAGTGCTTGGTGCACAGCAGATGCTTAATAAATGTTTATTGATTGATGTGGAGAAGAGGGAAAAAAAGGGAACTTACAAGGCAAATGACTTCTATTTTCTAAATGAGCTTTCAGCTGAGAGTGTGGGGGAAGCTAATGATATGGGACACTTGAGGCAAAAATTGTATAACCACTGTGGGTAGTAAGACAGAGAATCAATTAGAGAAGAGTAAAAGGATTAACTGCCATGCTATATAAAACAAGGGCTCAGTTGAGATGAGATAGCATAAATTTTCAGTGGATTTGGTTAGAACAGTTGCATGACTATCATATTGGAGGCAGATGGTGGGAGTGATCTAAAGTTTGATTTTGACAAGATATAAGTAATGAAAGGACAAAGTAGCAAGGAATTTGAGAGTAGAGGAAAGTCTAGAGCTGAGGTGATTAATTAAAGGATGGAGATTGGGAAGATGCCTACTGGGTCCATGAATATGCCTATGTAATTCTGAATCCCAAAACATAACAGACTTTCCATATGGAAGGCAGAATCAAAACATTTAAACACCAGAAAGCCAAATGCATCATAGCAACAAAGAAATCTATACACAGTGACAATGCAGAGGGCACCACCATCCCCAAGCCTTCCTCCTGCTAGGGCCTTCCCACAAAAGACCACTCATAGCTGGCTGCCTGTTCCCTCTCTCTCCCTCAGCTCTAAGTATTGTGTTCAACTTCCTCTCATCTCTGCTGCACCCTTCCTGCTTTATGCCTTTGGCAAGCTCCTCCCACCACAAACTCATGTGATTCAGGCTTCCATGTGACTCAAGCAGGTCACATATGCCTATTAATGCATGGGAAAGATCTTCCTATTATGCAAAAATACATTAACAACACAGAAGGGAGAAGTCAGAATAAGAATGACAGCCTGAAATATAGAGGAGTGGAGGGATTTCAGGTCCTGGTGAAGACAAAGCACAAGTTTAAAGGCATAGGAAGAGATAAAATAATAGGTCATGACTGGACAAAAGAATCTCATAGTTCATTTTGGACATAGAATTTTTTAGGTCATGAAAAATCAAGGATGTGTTTTGGTAAAGTGGAGGAACAGGCCATGGGACTTGAGTACATTGATAAACTAGGAGGTTTGGGTATTTATGAAAATGGAAGCATATGTATTAAAACTCTTTTAGAATAAGAGGAGAGGTAAGGAAGAGAGGAAGATTGTAAGCCAGACTCATATTGAAACTCTCAAACTCCTGGAAAAAGGAGGGGATATTATTTGGGTTCTGGTAAATAAAAGTTATAAAGATCTAAATTAGGTGACAAATTTGGATAGAACAAAAATGTGGAGGATCCTCAAATTTGAGGATCCCTCAAATGCTGAGGGATGGTGGGAAGGGGAAGTCGGGAAGTAGTAATGGGTATCAAGTAATGTCCCATTTCTCTGTTTAGGGCTAACATTTGGGGTAGTGGTGGTGGACTGAGAGTCATTATGAGCTAACTTATATATTCCTCTAAGCATCTGGACAATGCTTTACATATATCATCTCAGTGGATCCTCATCACAGCTCTGTGAGGAAGGTTTTATCATCCCAATTGTAAGATGAGAAAATATGCTGTAAGAAGTTAAGTTACTTATCCATGGTCCAACTGCCACTAAGTGCCTGAGGCAGAATTTGAATTTAACTAGTATTGGAAAGCATGGCTAAGGATACCCTATTATCTTGGGACCAGTGGGGTGAAGAAAGGTGGTGGTGGTGGCAGTGGCTGTGAAACTAGATATCTGTGAATGACAGAAGATGGAAGGAACACAACCAGGACACAACAGCATCATAAAAACCCAGTGATGAGAAAAGGGACAAATACTTTCTAAATGTTGAGCAGGGGCCTTAGAGATGCTGCAGCAGTAATCATTGTAACTGCTAATTAACTGTTAGAACCTTGTGAATCCTGTGATACTGAAGTGGCAACCAGTTTTGAGAGGGGGGTTTTTGGTGAGGAAATGGTCCCTGATAGCCTGTGTGTCCCCTAAACCCCCAAGATCACACCGTAAGGCAATACTGCCTTACTAACTGGTGCAGATATTAGTAAGCAACTACATAACCTGAAATAGTTAGATGAACCATGGAAGTCAGCACTTGTTCATGTGCACTGATTAGCATCTTTAGGGTGACCAAAAGGAAAGCTGTACTCCAGATTACTCTTTGTAGTTATCAAGTTCTCTAAAGAGGCAATTTGGTATAGCACAGAGAGCCTTGAAGCCAGAAATTCTTGGGTTCAAGTCTGTTCTGGCACACTGGCTGCATGATACTGAGCAAGTCACTTAACCCTCAGTGCTCTAGGACAGTGGTTCTCAGCCTTTTTGGTCTCAGAACCCCTTCTACAATCTTAAAAATTCTCTCCTACCAATGGCTTTTCTTTGTACATCACAGCTACTAATACTTATTGAATTAAAAATTAAAACATCATTATGAAAGTAATTTTGATTTTGTGGTGATCCCCAGTGGTCCTTAGATCATACTTTGAAAACTGATGCTTTTAAGCTCTTTTAGGGGTGGGGAACCTTCACCCTCCACATCACATGTGGTCTTCTAGGTCCTTGGGTGCTGTCTTTTGACAGAGTCTGAGTTTTAGAGAACGAATCCCTTTTTTTATTACTATTAATTTGTTTTCAGTTTTCTACAATCACTTCCACAAGACTTAGATTTTCTCCTCCCCCCTAACCCTCACGAATCCTTTTATAATGGGGATTTGTTCTGTGAAGTTTGGATTCAGTCAAAGGGCTGCACCCAAGGACCTAGAGGGCCTGGAGGCCTCAGGTTCCCTACCCCACAGGGTTACCCCAAGTTGTATTTTAAGATGATTCCTCACTGGAGATCTTTCAAATACCAATGAAATCCTAAGTCCATTCTGTTTTCCCCTAACCCCTACTCATCTTTTAAAGCACACAGCAACAGGAATGTCATTTCTGTTATTCGGATTATAGAGAAGAGATGAAAGGACCCATTATCACCTGGGGACAAACACTGTACTAATTATTGATAATACAAAATACAAAAGAATGCCTTCAAGGAGCTTACAATTGGAGGAAACAACATATCTCTTGCTTCTGGATATGTTTTCCTCCATAGTAATCAGAAAAGAAAACCCACATGGGCATGGTTCCTAGAGTGAAGAGGCCCTTGACTTATTCTCACATCCAACCCTATCTTTTCCAGCCTCTCCAACATAAATAATTCAACCGTCATTCAATTACAGTGCTGGAAAATTTACATCATTCATCTTCAAAGGTATCACCCCTTAGTGGAAGACTTGAAAAATCTCCATGATACAAAAGACAAGCTGACCCAGAGAAAGTCAGTTTTTAAAATGATGGTGAAAGATTTGAAAAAACTGTCCACAGGATGGGGTTGCATATGGTTTCAAGCACTTTCAATACTTTCCCGATAAAGACACGAATGAAGCGAAGACATTTCACCTCTACTAGCGATAAGGCTCTCGCAGGCAGAAGGCGCAGGCCTTCCTTTCCTGCCGGGCCACGGAAGGAGCTTCAAGGCACTGAGAAGCCAGTGGCATGGGAGGTCTAATTTTCTACTCCGCCTCCGGGCTTCCTTCAGCGCCCGGCCAGGATCGCACTTTGTGCAGACCTTCTCCATCTTCCTTAATCTCAGTGCCTTCCCTCGGGGGGTATCTCCAGGTTACCCCCCGTACGTGCCTGCTCCTTCGGACTGGGAGCTCCTTGAGGGCACAGCCGCTAGCGCTCTTGTGGGTTTATCCCCCGCGCTTGGCGTGGTTCCCAGCACACTGGACACTGCAGGCGCACAGAGGGCTTGTTAGGCCAGCTATCAGCCCAGGCAGGGAGCCTGCTCTACGCTCTCCACAGGGGGCCTTTCCCAAGTCCCAAGAGCGCGGGCCGGCCTGGGTCCGGCTCGTCCTCCCCGCGCACGCGGGCCGAGCCCACAGGCGCTCCAGCACGCGCTCCGGGACCCGGAGGAAGGTTTGGCTCCCGGGGCTGCCCATCACCTGCAGCGGAGGCGAAAGCGAGGCCGGGGGGAGGGGTAAGAATTCGGGAGCGAGGCCACAGAGGGGGAAGGGGGTGGGGATGCTGCGGACAGCGTCAAAATGGCGACGGCTGCGGCCGCGGCGCCTACGACGGCGGTTAGTAGCGGCCGGCGGGCAGGGGCGGGGCTGGGCCCGGGCGAAGGGGCGGGATCGCCGGGCTGGGGGGCGGGGCGGGATCGCCGGGCTGGGGGGCGGGGCGGGCCCGGGGCCGGGAGGAGGGAGGCTGGCCGGGAGGCGAGGCGCCGTTTCCATAGCGGCCGCAGGAGGTGTCGCGCCGGGGAACTTCCTGGTTCCCGGGCTCGCTCCCTGCCACCGCCGCTCCGCCGGGGATCCGCTGGGAAAGGGAACAATGGGGTGGAGGAGACTGCAGTAGCCCTCGCTGCCGCCCGCGGCCTGGGACCGCGCCGCCTGCCTCCTCTGCGGACGGGACCGTCCCGAGGTAACTCCCACCCAGACCTGCCCGGACTCCCCCTCCCCCTGCCCCGCCTCTGGATGGGGACCTTGGAGCGAGCGGCCCCCCGAGACCCGGCGCCGCCATTCCCCGTCCCGGGGAGCCAAGGGAGCAGGGTGTCGGCCGTGCCCAGGGTTGGGACGTTCCACCTCCCGGGCAGGGTCCGGGGACGGAGTTCCACGAAACGCGTACGCCTGCGTGTGAGTGTGAGAGTGTGCGAGCGTGCGTGTGACCGGGAGGGCGGGGGGCGAGGGCGCGCGGGGGGGGGGCGTCCTTTGTACCCTCCTTGGCGAGCCTCCTTTGGTGGGCTCGGAGGGGGCGTGATTGGCGGGTGGGGAACTCGGAGGGGGCGGGGGAAGCTTTCGAGGAGCGCTTGGAGCGGGGCGGGGCGGGGGCGCAGGTGAGAGGGAGGCGGTGGCTTAGCGTGACCCGGCCGGACGGCGAGCCCACCCCCACTTCCACGCTCGCGGAGGCGGCGTCCGAGCCGAGCCTCCCGCTCCCTTTCTTTTCCTCTTTCCAAGTTTCTCCACGGCCCCTGGAGTTCTGTTTCTGCGGCTTCTGCTGGAGACCCCGTGGGCTGAAGGAACGAGGGGGGAATTTTTCTGTCCGGCAAATGATCGCCTAAAGTTCTGGGAATTTAGTTTGGGGCAAGAGTCGTGGGGGGTAAGGGAGAAAAGAACAAGAGATTTGTTTCTTCGAGAGCCAGGAAGACCGGTTAGCCCTACAAAGTTTGTCAAAAAAGTTACCAGCTGGGTAACTCTAGGCTGAATTTTTACAAAGTTTCTTTCCCGTGAAAACTTAATTCACTGTTTCTAGCTTTCGAAATGTTACTAGTTTTAAATCGGGCTTTTGGTATTTGTATATTTCATAGTGCTTGGCACATTGTAACCTCTTAATGAATGCCATTCCATTTAAATGTAAACTCTTTCCATTTTTTGCGCTTTATAATTCGTCTTTTTTTAGAAATTTGCATAAACTTGTTAGATAGTAAACATTGACTCACTCGAGGTTGGGAATGATTGAATTGGGGCTTTACTGTATCATTGAAATTAATGCGATATAAATGACAAATGCTGTTAAGAAGCAAGAACTTTTCTTTTTGCTTGAGGAAACTGTTAAGTTACTGTTGGGTTTGTGAATTGTAAGTTGAATAGTGGTTTTGCAGGTGTTTCATGTTATAAATGTAAGGAAGTGATTTTGATAGGGTATGTAACTGTAGCGTTATATAGTTCATCTCAGGCTTTCGTTGTCTGCGAAATAAGCTAAGTGAAAATTATGTGTTTACTTGCACATTGTACAGAATATGTTGAAGTTTCCAATTCTTAGATTTTTAAGTATGGATAAGTCTCATTTTAAAAGAGTATCTCTTAGTTCAAAGAGACTTGGTGGATAAGGGATAGAGTGGTGTACTGGAGTCAGGAAGAACTGGATTCAGATCTCACCCATGACATTTCCTAACTTCTTGACCTGAATCGCCTCTTTGAGCCTCGTCTCTCTTCCTTTAAAATGGGTAAGATAATACCTGTAATTTCTACTTCTGGGCTTTGTTTTGAGGAGCAAATAAGATAATGTATATCATGTGAAATAAAAATGAAAAATTTTATTTAGGACACTTGATAGGGGTTTATTTTGAGACAGCAATGGATGTATGTGTGTACTTTTGCTGACATTAAGTTGACTCAAAAAGTCTGACCTTGACAAGATGAAACTAGTCTGAGCTGTTTTCTCTATCTTTAGTTAATTCTGTCAGTTGACTGCTGAACTTCTTGCCACGAATACCTATTTATTGTTCTTTTTGTTGTATTTTTAATTATGTTCATTTTCTGACTGGTTATTTCTTATGGAAATACACAAAAATTGTAGTTTTTAAAGAGCACTCTTCAATAACTGTTAGAGGTAGTTACTGTTGGTATGAAGACATTATATGTTTGAAGGATCGATTTCAACATACTCCAAAGAGATGTGGATAAAAACAAAAAACTCCAAGAGCTGACAAATTTATGCAGAAAGAAAGCATAATTAACATCTAGAGTGTAATAGAACTTCAGAGGGATCTAGCACTTGGAAGGGTTCTTACTGATTTCTCCACAGCGTGATATAGGCATTTTAAGTTTGGCAGAGCAGTTGCTAATTGATTGAAAAAACAAATTATCATCAGCAAGACAAAACTCAGAGTACTGAAGATGAGAAAAAAGATAACATTTCTGATAAAACTCATCTTTTAATTTAATATACCCAAAGTTTAAAAGAAGTCCAGATGACCCTGGAGGATTGAGCATCCTCAGACTGTAAAACATCCAGCTCCCCAAATGTTTGGGGGATTTTTTTTTTTTTTTGCTTCAGATGGACCTAGTAGTCTTGTTTTCTCTAAGGGAATTTTTATTGCTGTATACTGAAAAGCAGAATTATTCTGAAATTCTAAAATTTTCACGTGGAGCTGAAGTACTGCAATACCTTTTACTCACCTCAAGAGGTTATTTTTCCAAGCGATGGAGATAACTTATGTCATTGGTCTGAGAATTTGCCTTACTTAAAACTCATTGAAAACCTGAAAAGCTATTTACTATAATTAAGGCTAGAGTTGGAGAAATGGCTTGTTAGTCAAATTTATGCTTCATATGGAATGTGATATTAAGTGTAGTTTCATGATTAAAAATGAAAGGGTATATCAAAATCCTGTGAATTCACTGTTGACATGTAAAAATATTGATTGAAACAAAAGAAAATGTATCTTGTTTTTAAAATATTCTGAATTTAACACCAAATAAATAAAACATTTCTATTTTCATAAAAAAGAGAATTGTACCAGCAGCAGCAGATTTTTATTATGGGTACCCTGCTTTTCTTTTTTATTGATATAAGTTCAAGCTACAGCTTTCAAAACTGTCCTATTTGTACTTTATGATTTTTCTTCTGTTCTCATTTTTAAAGATACTCCTTTTCCCTTTCTTTTTTCCTTCCTCTTCTCTTCCCCCCTTTTCATTTCTCTTCCCTGACATCAGAAATATTTGAAAGTCCTCAATTCCATAAAATTATTTTTCCACTATAAGATTATATTCAGCTTTTTATGGTAAATTATCCGCGTTTATAAGCTTGTAGCTTTTGCCTATATTATATCCCAAGATGCTGTATTCCAAGATCTCTCCTTGTTTTTAGTAGCAGCTGTCAGATCTTCTGTGATCCTGTCTATAGTTGCTTGATACACAATCTATTTCTTTCTCGGTATCAGTATGTTTGCAGTATCTTTTTGGTAGCACCTATGGATTTTCTCTATGACATTCCTGAGAATTTTCCTTCTGAAGTTTCAGAAGGTGATTGATTGATATTTACCTTATAATAGATCTGGGCAATTTCATTTATTATTTCTTGAAGTTTGAGTGTTTAGGCTTTTTTTTTTTTAATGGCTTTTCACAGAGTCCAATGAGTCATCCATTTTTTTCAAGCTTTAGCTTTCTTTCCCGCTGCCTCAACCAGTTAAACGATAACAGAAAAGTCAACTCAGTCTTTTAGAAGCATAAAGTCACCCTGAGTGAGAGAGAGGAGGCAGGATGTACCCAGACAACTACCATATTCCACTGAGACCCTGATGGAGACAGCCCAGGACTTTGAATCTAAGAACCTTGGAAATTATGGTGTCCCATAAACTACCAGACCTGCTTCCATCTTGACAGACCTTCCGGTCCTGACAGCCATTTTGAGGGGAGAAAACATGGTGGAGAAAGTGGCCTACCTTTCTCATCACCACCAGCAACAACTCGACTACCTGCCACCAACAGACAGACAGACGGGTAGCACCTTCCAGATGGCTGATCCTCCTTCTGGTTCAGGCCTTAAAATTGTCTTCTGGGGAACCAATTCCTGTGGAGTAGAGGCCAGCTAGTCTTACCAACTGCTACACAAAGTGCAGGCAAGCAGCCCAGTTGAAGCAGCAAGGCACCCTAAAGAAGAGACAGGAGATAGCATGTGTCAGGCAAGTTGAAACATCACCATCACTTTGACCCAACATCTCACCTCAGACCCAGTGGAGATAGCCCATAACTCTTTACCCAAGAGCTTTTGGAATAGCAGTTTTTCTAGCCCAGGGCCTTCAGCCATCATCCTGGCAAACAAGTCCCCTGGCAAGCAACCTGACAACTGCTGCTGCAATTGCTACAGACACCTACTAATGATATAGAAAAGAGTTAGTTACTGTCTCCAAATTCTTTGGCACTGTCAAATAGTTCATCAAAAACTGACATCATTTTGTCCATGGAAATGGGATTGAAGACACAGAAACATAGGCTTTAGCACTGCATCTTTTCCATCTGACTTGCATTTGGAACCTTCCTTCTATGTTGTCTCCCTCGTTATAATGAGAGTTCTTTGACAAAGGCAGGGACAGTTTTTTCCATTTGTATCCCTAGTGCTTTGCATGTAGTAAGCACTTACTAAAGGCTTCAGTCATTTTGTAAAAATGAAGAAAAACTTAAATTCTCATAACATGTTAATACTCCAACAAAACAAATCTCCACACTGGCCAGTTCCAAAAATATATTTCAATCTGCATTTAAAGGGCCTTATCTGTCTCACTGAAGTTGTTGGGTATTGTGTTTCATTTTTAGTCTTATGAACTTGTGATTTATTTTTGAATTGATCAGAGTTTTAAACTCATTCAGGGTTGTTGAATATAGTGATTCTTAAGTACTCTTCCCTTTACCTGTTTCCAAGCCAGTGGCTTTTGATATCAGATATCTTATATTTTCTTCTATTTTTTTTTCACCCTTTTGATTTTGTTCTAATTTTTTTGTTGTCTTATGGAATCACTGATTTCTGTTTGATCTGTTTTGGTTTGCAGGAAGTTTGTTACTTGGTCAGTGTTTACCACCTTACCTTCTTAGCTACTCTGATTTTTTCCTTCCATAAATTTTATTTCATTTTAAGTATCTTGCTGTATTTCTTTTAATTATTTATGTAGTCCTTGTGGAAAATCCATATTTTTCCTTGCGTTTCTGCTTGTTATGGAATTCCTCTGCTTTTTGGAGGATCTCTAGAACTACAATTTTTCCTTGCGTTTCTGCTTGTTATGGAATTCCTCTGTTTTTTGGAGGATCTCTAGAACTACAATTTTTTTTATACTGGTTTATATTTTCTTTGATTTCTGTAGTTCATGAATTGAGTCTTTGTGCCAGGGCCAGCCTTTGACCCCTGCTACATTTTTGGGTAGGGTAATCATCCCTTCATGGTTCTTTCCTGGGTGCCTAAAATGGCCTCTGCCTTCTGGTATCTTTGAAGCTAAAGGTGCTGGGGCTTCAAGGCCTTCTATGGCATCTCAGTGCTAGAGACCTTACAGTCCCTTGATATCCACCATATGATGTTGCCATGTTACTTTTGATCTCTAGGGTTTCTAAGGTTCTCTTAACGCATTTTTGCTTTCCTGTGTCTTTCTCTATTCTTATACCTTCCCAATACAGAGACTTGCAGGCTACAAGTGTCTTTGGCTCATCCATGGTTGTGACTGGGCTTGTTTACCCATGTAGATTCTCGTTTTGATGATCACCTTTCCTATTACCTGTGAGGGTCTGCCTTTTTGTGAAGCTCTAGTATAGAAATCACTTTCATTGGTTTCTCATTGGCTTTCTTGATCATTATTTAGTCTCCTTTGATTTTCAAGTTTTTGTTGGAGTAAGTATGTGGGAGCTGGATGGTATTCCTTGGGTCTGGCAACCATCTTGCCCAGAAGTCAGTTTCCTTTATATCTTGGATAACTGACCTTTATTATTAAATAAATATAGTTGACAGATTTGTTTTTCTTGTACAGGTAACTTTTCTTTCCAGTTATTCCTATGCTGATTTCATTTATGCAAAAGCTTTACAGTTTTATGGAACCAAAAAGTTTGTATTTTATTTCTCATAATCCTCCATCCCTTGTTTAATTTAGAACTCTTATTCATAGTTATGAACCTTATCTCCTTTCCTGCTTATCTAATTTGCGTATGATGTGATCTTTTATATCTAGTTCATATAGTTTATTTGAGGCTTATTGTGGTATATGATATAGGATGTTGTCCTAAGTTTAACTTCTATCAGATTGCTTTCCAGTTTTCCCAGCAAGTTCAGCAAATAGTAAATCCTTTCTGCAGTAGTTGGATTATTTGGATTTATTGAATACTATGCTACTAATGTTAATTTGTTTCTGCATCTTGTATATCTAATTTCTTCTACTGGTCAACTTTTCCATTTCTTTTTTCACTTGTATGTAAGTACATAGATTTATGGTTTTGTTTTTTCTATTTTACACATGCAGGTACATACATAGTCTTTGTTTCTTAGTGTGGTTTGAGGTGTGGCACTAATAGATCCCTGCTCCTTCCCACTTTTAAAACTATTTTCTTGATATTATATCTTTTTGATCCTCTGAATAGTGTTATTTTTTGCTAGTTCTATAAAATTATCTTTTGTTCATTTGACTAGTAGGACATTGAATAAATAAATTTAAGTAGTATTATCATTTTCTTTTATTGGCATGGTCCAACAGTAGGCAGTTAATTTCTTTCTACTTATTTAGGTCTACCATTATTTCTGTAAAGAGTGTTGTGATTATATTCATATAATTTCTGTGTTTGCCTTGGTAGGCAAAATTTCAGATGTTTAATCTGTTCTGTGTCAAATAATGGTGATTATAATGGACATCTTTGGTTTTTCTCTGTTCTTATTGGAAAAGGCATCTAGTGTATAATTCTGGTTCCTGGTTTTAGATAGACACTATTATATTGAGGAAAAGTCAGGTTGTTCTATATGTTGTGTTATCAACTTTTTTTCCTGAATGTATTGATATAATCTTGTTAGTTTTTACCATTTTGTTATTATATGGCCTATTATATTGAAAACTTTTGTTGTTCAGTCGTTTCACTCATGTCCAATTCATTGTGATCCCATTTTGGGAGTTTTCTTGGCAAAGATACTTGGCAAAGATTTCCTTCTCCAGCTCATTTTACAGATGAGGAAACTCTGAGGCAGTGACTTGCCTAGGGTCACTCAACTAGTAAATGTCTGAGGTCAGATTTGAACTCATGAAGATGTCTTCCTGATTCCAAAACCTAATGATTTTTCAACTGGGTCACCTGACTGCCTGATAGTTTTACTAATACTGAATAAATATAATACTGCATCCCCAGTATAAATCCAACCTAGTCCAAGTATGCAATTTTTTAATGTTTTATTATAGCCTCTTTGCTAGTATTTAGTCAATATTTTTGTATTGATTATCATTTGACAATGATCTATTGTTTTATTTTTCTACTCCCTGGTTTTGGTATCAAGACCATGTTTGTGTTATAGATAGAATTTGGTAGAATCTCTTATTTTCTTCTTTCCTCCCCTCCTTCCCCTACTCCAGGCTATTTATTTAATGTTGGAATTAATTATTATGTTTAATAGAATTTGCTTGCAATCCACCCAGTCCTATTTTTTTTCCCTTTCGTGATTCCTTTATTATTTCAGTTTCTTTTTCTGATAATTCCTGTTCTTTTTTGTAGGTATTTTTATATCTTTGTAAATATTTATTGATTTTATTGAAGTTATAAGTTTTGTTGACATATAATTGGGCAAAAGGGTTTTTAAACAATTTACTTCATTTCCTCCTTGTTGTAAAGAGAAGCAGTGTTTTCTGTTCCTAAATAGATTGGCCTAAATAGATTGGCTACCTTACTACATCCTTAGTCCTGCATTGGATCCTGACTTGGCATTATTTTCACTCTAAGATTGGAGTGAGCACTTCATCTATACCATTGTCCAAGTCATTGATAAAAATGAACAGTACAGGGCCAAAAATAGATCCCTGGGATACTCCAAGAATATTTGTTGTTATTGTATGTTTTTATACTTTCCCTTATTAACTTCAGCTCTTTTTGATCCTTAGTGTTCCTCACACTGTTTTTTTTTTTTATGGGGCCATGCCTCACTGGCATATTCATCTGCCCTTAACTAACCATCTTTTAAAAATCTAAACTAATGTCTTAAAAATTTAAATTGGAATTCTTTTTAAAAATCTGAGTCTTCTATGTATCCTCATTGGTCTTTTCAGACAAATCACATTTTTCCTTCTCATTGGAATTATTATCTTTTGTGTCATCAGAATTTCATTTTTGAGAATCTGTCATCCTTTCTAGGTTGACTTATCTTGAAATATCTTATTCCATGATCTCCTACCTAATTTTTCTCTGACTATACTCAGATATCTTCTCCTCTATTTTATACACTCTAGGAGGAAGCGAAGTATTCCCTCTACAGGGTCACCATCATTTTCACCACAGCAACTAGCCTTGTTAATGAGATCAGATTCAGGATAGAATTTTCCTTTATTTTTTCATTTGAGTGACGAAATGATCATCAATGCAAGTCAAAAAGTTATTAACTGCTCTGCTTTTGGTAAAGAGGAAGCTCCATGGGTGACTAGACTCAGTAAGAGAGAAACCTTCAGGGAAGTGGGTGAGGAGGTGAGGAGAAGGATTCAAAAAGGAGAAGGAACAAAGTGAGGTCTTGCTTTAGTAATGAGAGGGGTTCCATTGTTGAAAGCTTCTATCTGTGAAGAGAGATGTTCTGTGAATATTGTATTAGATGTGGTCTGAAGAATTTGGTACTTGAAAAGATCCCTTATCCTACCTTGAAAGGAAAAGAGTTGGATATCTTGAGGGTGCCTTGCACCTGGGAGACTGCAGGGATGTGAACCTGGCAGGGAATTTGAGGCAAATGGAGAAAAGAAGGTAACCAGAGGAAGGGTTTAGTTCAGTGGTAGGCTGCATAATCAGTGATGACAAGTGTGTATGTGGGATGGAACAGGGTCTTTTCTGACACCTACGGTTCTTGGTTTTGTTCTGAGAGTGAGGCACAATGAAAGGGAATTCTTGGCAAGCAAAAAATAAAAACTAATGAGTAAGACTAGTTGAAGGGTAGGAGAAGAATGGGGAATTTACTTGATTGGGAGGAACAAAAGATGAGAATAAATAACCAAATAAAAGTAGGAAAGAAAAAGGAACTAAAACCACAAAGGGAAAGGGGTAATTAATAAGAAGAGATCAGGCATGAGGGGAAGAGATCCATTGGGAATAGGACTATTTTACAAAAGAATAAGCCAAAGTAACTGAAGGAACGTAGTACTGTGTGTACAGCAGAGGGAAAACAATCATGACTTGAAAAAAGCCAACCAACATTAGAGACAAATTGAAGAAAACCATAACTTTTATAACTTTAAATGTGAATGGATTAAACAATCCAATAGAATCAATCAATGAGTAGGCATTAAATGCCACCTATATGCTAAGCACTATGCTAAATTCTGATTGGATAAGAAAATAAAACTCTATAACCTTTTGCTTATAAGAAACACATTTGCAAAACAAAGACATGCACAAAATAAAACTGAGGAGATGGAAAAATAATTTACAGTGTGCCAAGTAAATCCAAAAAAAATAAGAGTTGTAGTCATGTTGACAAAGCAAAACCAGACATTCAAAAAATGAAAATGAATAAAGAAGGAAAGCTATATTATATTGAAAAGAACCATGGACAACAAACCCATACCAATAATAAATTTATGCACTCCAAATGCCTTAGCATCCAAATTCATAAAGGAAACGTCTGAGCTACAAAGACCAACAGTAACACAGTAGTGACAGGAGACCTCCATATCCTTATTTCAGTTTTGGGTAATTAACAGAAAGATAAACTAAAGGGAAAAATGTGAAAGTGAACAAATTGCTGGCAAAACAAGTTAGAAGACTTATGGCATCTTCTAAATATGACAGCAAAAGAGTATAAGTATTTCTCAGCACCATATGCAGTTTTTATAAAAATTGTCCATATGTACAGTGTGTGTGTGTGTGTGTGTGTGTGTGTATAAAAGGACATAGAGATAGTGCAAACAAATGTAAAAAAGGTAGAAATTGTTAATATATCCCTTATAGACCATAATGCAATAAAATAATTATTGGTTCAAGATCCACAAACAGGAAGTTTAAATGAAGATTTAACAAGGAAATTATAAATAATAAATGAATCAAGGAATGAACCGTAGAACCAATAATTATGGGGGGAAATAATGCAACAACCAACCAAAATTTTTGAGATGCATCTAAAGCAGTCTGAGGGGAGAGGGGAATCATATCTCTATAAACATTACATTAACAAAATAGAAAATGAGAGTTTACTGAATATGTATTTATAAAAATTAAAAAGCCAACAAATAAACCTATAATAAGCACAAAAGAGACATAAAAATTAGAGGAGAAATTGATAAGAAATTAAAAAACTCCACAGAAATGTGATAAAATTAAAAGCTGGTTCTTTAAAAGGACTAATAAAGTTGACAGACTTTTATCTAATTTGATTAAAATTAAGGGAGTAGAAAATCACATCAATAAAATAGCAAATGAGCAAAGTGCTGATTGCTAAGCCCTGCCAATATAATAAAAATGACAGTACCTCTAACGTTGTTGTACTTTTAATGTTATACCAATCAGATTACCAAGGGATAGTTTATAGAACTTGGTAAAATAATAATTCATTAAAAAAAAACTAGTATCAATGGAAATGATGAAAACAATTAGGAATAAAGGAGAAATGGCATTACTACAATTCAGACTTACGTTTTAAAGAAGCAGTCATTATCATCATCAAAACCATCTAGTCTTGGTTTAAAAAAACAGATCAATGGAATATAGACAAGGGAGAATCAGAAGTAATGGAATTTAGTAGCTCAGTATTTGATTAAGTGGGAAACATAAATTACCTAGGGAAAAAAACTCCTTATTTGATAAAAACTGGAAAACAATCTGACAGAAATAAGGATTAGACCAATACTTCACACACATTCAATGATACATGCTAGAATACATGGCTTTAATGATCATACTACAAAAAAAAGTAGACATGGAGATTCTGTGTACTCTTTCAGCTATGGGTAGAAGATAACAATAATCAAATAATAGAAGTGAACAAGATATCAAATTGATAACTGATTATATGAAGTTTAAAAGTTTCTGTACAACAAAATGACTGCCTATGGTAATAAGGGAAGTGATTGAATAGAAAAGAAAATGTTTAAATCAGATTTCTCTAATAAGGATTTGATAGCCAAGGTATATAACCAATAAATATATATGTTTATATAAATTTTGTTGTTGTCCTTCGTCTTCGAAGAGGACTAAAATGACATCACCTTGGTAAAGCAAAATTTCAGTGTGTCCGACTGTGGCTCACAATACAATACAAGCTTGGAATGCTCTACCGCAGGTTGGTCACAGATAGTCCGTGTAAATATTTGGGGCTGCTATCCCAAATTTGTGCATCCTGCATTTACTTTGTGCTGTCTCAATTCTGCTTTGCTCAAACAGCACTGTACCCTTTCTTACGTGGGCACTCCATGCTGAGCAGTCCTGTGCCAATGTCTCCCATGTTGCACAGTCAAACCCAAAGTTCTTGAGAGAGACCTTAAGAGTGTCCTTGTATCACTTCTTCTGGCCACCACATGATCGCCTGCCCCTTGCGAGTTCTCCATAAAATAGTTTTTTGGCAAGCATATATTTTGCATTTGAAAAACGTGGCCAACCCATCAGAATTGTGCTCTCTGAAGCATAATTTGAATACTTGGCAGTTCAGTTGAAGTAAGGACCTCAGTGTCTGGTACCTTATCCTGCCAGTTGATCATTAGAATCTTCCAAAGACAGTCCAAATGGAAGCAATTGTTTCCCAGCATGGTGCTCGTAGACTGTCCATGTTTCACAAGCATATAACAATGAGGTAAGCACAACAGCTCTGTAGACCTTCAGGGCTGATGGAGCCACATTGATTAGTGATAAGGACATGATCCTAGAGAGATGGGCTGAACCCTTCCATAGTGTTCTCAACAGACCATCATCAATCAATGCTGAGACCATTGACTGTTTACCTCAGGTTGAAGTCAATTCCTCCTTAGCTGAACTTCCACCTGAAGAAGATGTTTTGAGGGCCATTAGGCTCCTTTTATGTGGCAAAGCACCTGGTACTGATTATTTTCCAGCTGAGATTTACAAGGTAGGGGGACCGTTGCTCATACACAAGCTGACTGAAATTTTCCAGGTTACATGGCGAGAGGAGGTTATCTCCCAGGAGTTCAAGGATGCCTCGATTGTCCATCTCTATAAGGGCAAAGGGAATAGATCGTCCTGCGACAATCACAGGGGAATCTCTCTCTTAGTCATTGCTGGCAAAATTCTTGCTAGAGTTCTCCTTAATGTGTATATGTATAGTATATACATATTATATCTATATATCTATGTGTATGTGTATACATATATATATATTAATTGCTATTCCCCAGTAGATAAGTAGTCAAAAGGATATGAACAAACAGTTCTTAAAAGAATTGCAAAGTATTTACATTGACATGAAAAAAATTCTCCAAATCACTAATAATAAGAGAAACACAATTCCAGACAATCCTGAAATTTTATCTTATAACCTTCGAACTGGTAAAGATGACAAAAAATGGCAATATTCAATATTGGAGAGGTTGTGGGAAGGTAAATGTGCTGATTTTAGTGGAGCTGTGAAATATTAAAACCATTTTGGAATTATTACCAATAAAGTGATTAGGATATTCATAACCTTTGAACCCTGAACAGTTAATTTAACCTTTCTGGGCTTCAGTATCCTCATCCATAAAATGAGGGTTCCTTTTAGTTCTAAACCTATGATCTATTACTTTCATATACTAAAATGTGTTCAGTCATTTCCCACTTTGATTCTGTTGCTTTTTTTTTTTTGCTAGTATACTACAACAACAACAAAATGCTGCTATAAATATTTGTGTACATATTTTCTCTTTGTCTTTGACCTTTTGGATGTATATACCTCATGTGATTTCTCTTGTTCAAAGGACATGCAATTTAGTATTTGAGGGGAGGGGATCATAGTATAATTCTAAATTGCTTCAAGAACAATGGTATTGCCTGAACTCCTTCAGTTATTTTTTTCCTTTTGTTATCTGTACAAATATGATTTACAGTGGAGGTGGAACCTCAGAGTTGCTTTCATTTGTATTTTGTCTTATTATTAGTGCTTTGGAATATTAAAAAAATAAGACTGTTGATAACTTGGATTTCTTTTGAAAACTACCTGTTAATATCCTTTGACCATTTATCTATTGGAGATTAGTTCTTTGTATGTTTGTGTATTCCTTTTATGTTTTAGATATCAAACCTTTATCAGAGGGAATTTGTTCCAATTATTATTTCTAGTTAGTAGTTTTCTAATTTTTGCTTTTCATTTTGTAAATAAGTTTATACTTTTCATGTATTTTTGTTACTAAGAGGAAGAGCATATAAAGATTCAGTAACTACATTTTTCATCAAATATTCAACTTAATTGAGGTTATAGTCTGTTTTAAAAAGGATGGAGAGTACTGAATAGAACATAGTATCATGTTATCTTAATGGATTTAGATAAATCTATTACTCTAGTGACAGATATAGAGACTTGAATATTCTTATGAAAACAGTTTCATGGCTTGTAAAAAACAAAAACAACCTTCCCCACGAGCACCTTCATGATGTTATTAGTGATTATGATTGAAATTGTCCCAGATTTTTCTGCATTTTAATTAAAAACTCAAAAGTGTATTTTTATTTAGGATAATGGTCAAATATGATATTTTAATTACATGCTGTTTTCCTCTAATTACCTCTAATCTTATTTCTTCTAATTCCTCTAATCTCTAATAAAAAGAGATAGTGTTCCTTTCAGTATAGATATCCTTAATATATAATTTAATCTGGTTCAAACACTCTTCTTGATATCCCTTTCCGAAGTGTCATTTCTACTTCTGTTGTATGTCAATGTTCAAATATGGTAATTCCTACGTCATGGATGTATAAAGATAAATTCCTATGGAAACATTGACAGACATTTTATTTTGCATTCATTTGTTATAGTTCACCTATTTTCATTTATGAATGCACTTGGAGTCACGTAAATTATTTGTCTTTGTTTAAAGTTATATTATCTTCTATTGCTTTTGTGCAGTTTTGTACCATAATACCTTTCATAATTTTTTTTTTTACTTTCATACTCCACAGAATGTTTTGCAAATGAACTTTTTATTCTAAAATAGCCATCTCTTTACACTTCTGAAGATCAAATATTTGCTTGTTGATAGGTTTTGGACTCTTTGGGCCTCTTTTTTTGTGAAAACTTTTATATTCATTAAACTTTTGAAGGAAATGGTGTTATTTAGGGTTTTATAGCTTTTTTTTCTCTTTTCTGCTTTTCTGTATGGGAGGACTTTTTGACCCTGTTACTGTTGACAGCATTACCATCCTTATAATCTTTCAGAATTGCAACCCACGTATCATTCTAGACTTCCCACTGTCTCATCCTGCAAGGATACGTATTGTCTTTTTGACTTTGACCTTTTGGAAGTATTGTGACTGTTGCTAAGGACTCTTGATTTCACCTTTGCAACATTTTTTTGATCTCCTCTCCTCTGATACTGCTATCACTCTGGTGCAGGCCTTAATCATCCCATGCTTAGACTATTGTGGTAGCCTGCTGTTTGGTTTGCCTGCCATAAGTGTCTCCTTATTCTTGTACATCCTCCATTCAAAGTGATTGCCAAACAAATCTGACGATGTCACCATTATTCCCCCAGAAATGCTGGTGGATCCACAGCACCTCTAGGATTAAATATAAAATCCTCTGGTGTACAAAGCCTTTCATAACCCCTTCCCCCCCCCCCTCCCCACCCCCCCCTCCCCCGCCCCGCTGCCAGTTCTTATACTTTATGTTGTGCCACATGTGCTTTGATTCAGTGACATTGGCCTACTTACTGGTCCTTGAGCAAGTAACTCCACTCTCAGTTCTGGACATTTTCACTAGCTGTCCTCTATCCCTAGAATGCTCTTTCTCTTTACTTGCCTGGTGTTTTTCAAGTCTTAGATAAAGTCTTATCTTCTGGAGGGAACCTTATCCAGTCCTTAATTTTCATGCCTTCCCTCTGAGTCTCTTCCTATATTCCTAATAATTTATCTGATATATAACTTGTCATACATAATTTATTGCATGGTATCTTCTTCATTAGATTGTGAGCTCTTTTAAGGCAGGGAACAGACTTGCTTTGTATCTTCTCTTCACACAATGCCTGACACATAGTAGGTGTTTAATAAATTCTTATTTTCTGACAAGGTTAAGGTGAAATTGTTGCAATGGTTTACATTGTCTGCTGCTCATTAGTCTTTTGTTTTCATGGTTTTTTAGTCCTTGTTCTTTTAGATGATCTGACCACATGTATATATAGACATAACTTTCCTGTTAGTAACTTTGTTTCTTTTTAAGATCAGTTTCTTTTTTCTTTTCTTTTCTTTCGTGTGTGTGTGTGTGTGTGTGTGTGTGTGTGTGTGTATGTATGTATGTATGTGTGATAATGTGTTTTTTATGTCCCATGTCTTCTGCTTCTGTTCTGGAAAAAATATTCATGGCAACTAGGCTTCTGTGTAGCCAACAAACTGGAGTCTATATTTCCAATATATTTTTTTTGTCATTTTATCTTTTATACTGAAATCATCTTGTATGAAAATACATGTTGATTTGATTTGGATTATTTTATCAAGTTCTTTATAGATTTCTTCTTCATCCTCTACATTGTATGTTGGTGTGTAAACTAATTATCTTCATGATTTTCTTACTGTTTATATTCATTATGAACTCTGTAAGATAAAATGATCACGTGTCCTTGAAATGATATCCTTGTTTCCTCTGAGCATATGATGAATAAACATTAACAACTCCTTTGTTTTCCTCTCCAAGGAGAACCCATAATTCAGCCTTCCATTCACTTGCAACTTCTTTTTGACTTTGGCTTCATTTATGATGAGAACATTTAGAGTTAGAAGTTAGACTTTAAAAGTAATTGAATCCAATCTCTTCATTTTATAGGTGAGGAAGTTAAGGTACAGAGAGTTTGAGTTATCCAGAATCTTATAGTCAACAAATGTCTTACTTCAGATTTAAGCCCAGGTGTTTATCCACTATGTGGAGTTGCCACTCAATATTTGTGAACCTTTTTTTTTTTTCAGTAATGTGTCAATTCATTACTGATAGGATCATAAAATTATAGCTCTAGAGCTGGGAGAGATCTCAAAGTTTATCTATTCCAACCTCTCTTTAAAGATGAGCAAAATTGCACAAAGGTTTCACATTTCATGATTAAGCAAATATTTTCAAGGTGGCTTTGAAAGGGTATAATTTTTAGTGCCCTGTCTTTTGCTACTCTTCCATTCTTAATGAGAGTAGAATAGGAGCCTGCACAGGTACAAGGTCCTTTATTTCTTTTTCTTTGTTTCATGGATTGCCATAGCTAAATAGTTCATTTTCTAATGACAAAACTACTAGTTATGAGCCTCTCATTTCTTAGGCTATTCCTTGAACTTAAGGTAGACTCATTCTGTTTCTGGTATAGTACTTGAAGAATTAATAATATTGTAGAGACCACTAGCACTTAACATTTATCTTGTCCAGCCTTTGGTAACTCACTGAAAGCACTGAAACTACTTAAGAATCTATCTCAAGGAGAAGATTTCAAAAGAATGAAAACCCCCCACCCCCACTGTTGATGGTAATGATCCTACAGTTGGTCTTGATAAAATGTTTATAAGAGTGATTTAGAGCAGGACTTCTTAACCTTTTTTTAATCTCATGAACCCTCTGGGCAAACTGTCAGTCTGGATACTTCAGAATAATGTTTTTAATTTTTAATGCATTTACAATATAAAAAAAATAAAGGATTTCAAAGGAAACTAAATTATATTGAAATGCAGTGTGTCTGAGAAGCCTTAATGCAGTTTTAAGCTGTTAAAGCTGACAGGGATACCCTGTAAAATTATCAAAACATAAGAAAAAACCAAGTCAGTTCATGAATCCTGGGTTTAGATGCTTATGGTGTACATCATTGATACACATGAGAGATACAGCAGTTGGGCATTCACAGACAAGTAAGTGGGGAACAATTTTATCTTCATGTCTCTAGTTCTTAGCCTGGCACTTAATAAAAGCTTAATCATTGCTTCTTGGTAGATTGACTGTGTCTTGACAATCACATAATTTACCGGAAGGCACATAGACTACAAGAACTTGCTGTGTATTTGTTGATCCTTTAAAAAGGATATGAATTAGTAAAGCCAGTTGCAGCTTTAAAAATTTCTTCCAGCTAGAACAGTCATGTACATATTAAGATCAAAGATTACTTGATGAATGTAACTACAGATACATCTTTGTTCATTATTAATGTAAAATACATTACAATACAGGCCAAGATGGCTGCCTGAGCAGAGGCAGGCAGTCTAACTCCTACATACCTACTCCAGCAAAAAGTTAAAAATCATGTTAGACTTAATGAAAATCTGTAGTAACTTCTTCTCTTTCCTAAATGCATAAAAAGTCATTTGGAAGGGATTACTAGCAAAGGCAGAGCATAAGTAAACAAGACTGTGGCCTCCCAGTATGACCAGAGAGGAGTCAGAGATGTATAACCTGTGTTGCTATGTATCCTAAGGCAGCAAGAGTGGAGGGCTCTGCAGGAGAGGCTTGGGATAATTGGAGGGGTACAGCACTACTAGAAGTAATAGAGATCAGCACAAGCACTGAAATACTCAGGCCAGGACAACCCCATGCCCCGGAGCTCCAAGATCCTTAATACTTTGTCCTGAGGTACCAGAGAATTCCCTGAAGAGCCAGTGCTCTGAAATGCAAAGATTCAGGGGGCCAAATCTCAGTTGGAATAGATCAGCCTATACTCCATGTGACCCAAGATGAGACCAAGCAGGGCTGATGATCCTACCCTAAAGCACAGCAGGAAGTGCAGCCTCATATAAAACCCCCATTCAGAGACGAAGGCTAAAGAGATGGGTAAACCAAAGAAGACACTAAATACTCTAAAGAATTATTGTATATACAGAAATACTTAAATTTCAACCTATAAGAAAATAACCCTGTTACAACTGCAAAATGAAACTCAGAACAAAAAAATGAATTTTCCATTATGACTGCATGAATATCTAAAAGAAACGGAACAAGATAAAAAGTAAAATAAAAACTACTGAGGAAAAAATAGGAAGATGATTAAATAGCTTAGAAAAGAAAATGGTAAACATTATTTAAGTAAGAGATCTACAAGGGAATAGATGCTGTTTGAGCATTCCTGAGGACAAAACTATGGCTGTATAGGAACTGTAAAAGGCAAATGACAAGAGTCAAGAGAAAACAAGGGAGGTAAATTTATTTAACAGTTGGAAGGGTCTATATAATAGTAAGGCTAACCATCTAATAGGGAGGGAAGGAAAACAAGTGTCTCTCTTCAGAACCTTTTTCAAAGGATACTGAGGGAATTAAACAAGAAAAACTGAAGACCAAGGGGGAATATTGGTTTTGTTTTGAGAGTGTTGAGAAGAGGAGGTAAAAAAGAGGAATACATTAAGATAGATAGGGGAAATAATGGGTGGGTCTGGTATTTCTCATAGTGGAGGGATGCAAGAGAAGAGTATACTGACAGAGGAAGGGATGGGAGTATGGGCATCATATGAACTTTAGTCTTACCTGAGTTGTACAAAGGAAGACTGAATACACATACACAATTTGGTGTTTAAATGACATCAAATTAAACTGGGAAATAATAAGAAAAGCAGGAACTTAAAGGGGAAGATTTACTAAAGAGAAAAAGGTCACAAGCAAAACAAACTTCCTGATCCTACTTGGTACATAATTTATTACCTAAATAAATACTTATTAATTCAGGGAAGAGTTTAAAAATACATGTGTGTAAAATATATTAAAAATAAATATAAAAATTTGAGCCAATACCATGAATTTCCTCTTTAATCAGATTTTCTATTTAGAGTATGATATTTGGAACCTAGAAGAATGGAGTAATCAAAAATAATCAGATATATTTAATTTAATGAAAATATTACTATGAATTATAGTATTATGTAATATCTACAGTGTCAGTTGAGTGTTCTGTTTAGTTTTTATATAGTCTTTAAACTTTGAAATATATTTGAAAGTTAGTTTTAGTCTAGATTTTAAGTTATTTTTAGCCTTTTTCCTTTCCCATAATACTCTTTATCTAACCAAAGTCAATTCAGTAGGTGAAATGTTTCGTATTTACTAGATGGAGTGTTTTATGTGCTTTACTTATTTTGGGATGGAGTAGGAAGATGAATTAAAAATCAAAGATACTAAACTTTTAGTTTGGTGGTTTTCTCGTATATAATGTTCAATTTTATATTAAATTATTATAGGAGAATGAAAATGTTATTTGTATTGTGATATTACTGGGCTGAAGAGTTAAATCAATATTTTGTTTTAAAATGTGAAGATGAATGTTCCTTTAGAAAAAGAGATTAATTTTGAAGTGAACTTATTTTTTCAACCCTTTGAATTTCAGGAACCTCCATTACTTCATCCGGAGGTGGAAGTAACTCTGGGTTCTTAAAGGCTTTGGCAGTATAGCACAAATTCTCTTGGATCCTCACAACCTCTTAAGGTTTTGAGTAGAGAGAATTTGATGGACTGTGAATCTGCTAATCAAAGGCCCACCTGGCTAAATTTGGAGAGGTTTATAATCAAATGAATGACCATTAGATGATGACTATTTTTTCCACACACAGCAACTAAGGGGCAGCGTATATGGCATAGGAGAAAATTGATCTGCATTAGTAGAGGGTGTCTCTACTATGCAATTTAAGTGCTAAAGTAATGTAACTAAAGTAAGAAAACCTGAAAAAATTGTGACATTGGAGTTTTGAAAATAACATGTTGCTACTTTCTTTTCTTGTTTAGGACATGTATTCCTTTGAGACAGAAGATCTTAGTTTAATACCTTACTTGGATGATATAAAGAGATAATTCCAGTCATGAGTAAGTACAGTTCTTTTTTTTTATTTTAGAGGTCTCAGTAGAATCTCTATTGTTGTAGCTTTCTTAAATATTAAGTTACAGTGAGTAGGAAATTTATCTTGAATAGTTAGGCCATTATACTATATTCCAGTATGATTTTTATATACTTGTAAATTGGATCTCATTTGTAGCTAAGATGGATTGATAGCTTTTTAGATAGTGCACTGTTAAATGATACAAGTATATCTAAAACATATATTTTGCTAATATACTTTGAGAAATTTGTATTTAAGGTGATGGAAATTTAATTCATCAGCCACATGTATTACATTAATACTTTATCTTAAATGTATTTCTCTTAGCTATTGGAAAATGATTTTTGGTGAAAAATATGTAGGAAAAAATGAAAATTAGTGAGTTACATCAAATGTTTCTTATTAAATGTATTCAAGGTATAACATAACATTAATGTTACAACATAGCACTAACTATGAATGGGAGTAGTATCTTAATTATTCAAATAAAATAACATTACATGATGACAAAGATAATATTTTCCTACCTTTTCGGGGATAGAGGAAATAATATTTTCCCCTAAATCTTGTGGAATTTTTGTGTCATCTCAGAATTGACTATAATTTTAAAATCCTGTTGAGATATGACTTAAGGTTTTGGCAAAATTTTCTTTATTTGAAAAATGATATTAGGATTCTAGTCTTTGGGGAAAATATTCATGTAGAATATACATGTGTGCATATATACTTATATATTAACATGTGCGCATGTTAATTTCCATGTGTTCAGCAAAATACAAAAACTTTTTAAAAATCTATTTAGCCTTTTTCTATTTTTAGAAATTGGTTTTGTATTTTGGAATAATATCCAAGATTTCTAGACTTTAAAGCAGGACACCAACCATAACTTAAGAAATATGTACTGATAAAAATGACGTGTAAATAATCAGAACTTGAGTAAGGCCATCATTTGACTTTTATGTTAAAAGTACTTTAAAATTTAGTTTGTTTTTGTGTTCTGTAATGTAGCTGTCATTCAACTGGATAGTTCTTTGTTACATTTATTAGCTTGAGAGCTTAAAAACACAGGCTTTATTTTTGTGAAGCCCTTGAAGGCATGAGTCCTTTAATGACTAGAACAATATTGTTGCTATGAACTTTTTGTTGGTACATTTCCAGTAAAACAAGGCAAAATTATTTGAGAATTCTGGCAAACAGGTGAATTTAAATATAAGATAGGAATAGGGACTGGACTTATGATTTCACATATTCATATAGGGAGCTTTCTTCAGTGAGGAAGCTCTGTCTGCCAAAAGAGAGTCTCAGCTATTCTGCAAGTGATAGAGTAGTCAATTTGTAGCAAATACGGGACCTGAACCCAGGGCTTCCTGATTCTGAGACCAGTTCTTTGTTAGCTAAGCCAGGCCATCCCTCAAATTGAATTAGAAAGCTCTTTTAATCTTCCTTCCAATGGAATCAAATAGAATATATTGAAATACAGTGAAGATGGGGATCTGAATTAGTACAAGAAACAAAAGAATGCAATTGTAATAGAGGCAGCAAACATTTTTATGGTGTTCAAGCATTTTATAGATAGTCTTAGTTAAATTATCATATTTTGTTTAACTGTTAGTTTGCTTTGGCAAACCTGCAACCCTTCTTTGTTCCACCAAGCACTTTCTCTCTGCTATCTTAAGTGTTGCTGACCGCTGTTGGAGAAAGTTATACAGCTGTGCTGACTAGGTCCACTACAACTATGTTACCATATCTCAGTTAGGCTCTTACTTCTGTTTGATAAGGTTTTTATTTTTCCCTGAATGATTCTATCATACTTCCCACTGGGGCTACTATAAACTTTATTTTTCTTCTCAAGTCTTCTTAAGACTTTAATCTCCCTTTTTAGCAAAAGATCTTACCTCTTAATTTGCTGAGAAAGAGGCTTGTTTAAAACTCCCTCATTTTTCCCTCCTATTCCACATCTCTCTTCTTTTGCTTTACAATTGTGAAGAAGATACTCTTTTCCTTGTACTACTAACTACTTGTGCGCTTGATCTCATCCCATCCTATTTAATTTAAGACTTCGATCATTCCTGCTCTCATTTTTGGTCTTTGTTGTTGTCTCTCTCTGTGCTCATATCTGTCTCTCCCTTTATAAAACCTTTACTTAATCTTACCACCTCCTTATATTTTCATATGTCTTCTACTTTTCATAGTCAAATTCCAGAAAGCATTCTATACTCATCACCATCCTTTTTTGAACTCGTAGTAAGTTTCTGGACCAAGTGTATAGCAATTTTACTTTACTTGATGGTTTCTACCAGCGAGAGCAAATGTTACTTGTCAATGTCTATATGGTTTGCAAAGCACTTTATATATTATCTCATTTTATCCTCAAAATAGCCCTGTGAGATAAGTGCTATTATCATCATAACTATTTTTACAATCAAGGAAACTCACGCTAAGAGATTTGCACAGAAACGCATAGCTAATAAGTGTATAGCAATTTTACTTAACTTATGACTACCTTTCATACCATTTCAGCCATTTCATTGATGATTTCTGCCAGTGAGAGCAAATGATTTCCCTTGATATTGTCTGTTTTTATTGCTGAAAACTGCTGCCATCTGTAATGTGGCAATATAATGTTTAGTGGATAGACTGCTGTTCTTTTAGTCAAGGAGGACTTGAATCCTGTCTGTGACACTTAATAGATATGTGACTATGGGCAGATCATTTAACCTTTTTGAGGCTCAGTTGTTTTATCTGTAAAATAGGGATTAAAATAATATATACCCAGTGCCATAATATCTTAGTATTTAGAGAAAAAGCTGACTGGATTATGAGAAAATCTAGATCATAAAGCAATAATTGTAGTTGACTTAAACATGATCTTTTAAGAACTAGGCAAACTTAACAGAGTTAGGAGATAATTGAGAAAGAAATTAGGGGGCAGTACAATATTTAAAAAATAGGTATTAGAGACTTTTAGTGATTTTTTAAATGGGACTCTTAAGGACTATGCTTTTTTTTTTTCAAAATTGTATTATACCTATATAAAACCTGATCTTGTTCTGGATCATAAAGAACTGAAAAACAAAAAAGGGAAAACTTTACGAGATATAGGGATAGAGATAGAAACTGGACCTGTTGTAGAAATAGGGAACTTCCAGGTGAGGAAACTCCTCTTACCAGAGCAGGTCAGAAAAAATGCACAAGTAATAACAGTGATAAAGTTTTTCAGGCCAGAACTTTCTCTGCAGTTTTAAGTTCTAAGAGAGCTGCTTAGAGCACTGAGAAATCGAGTGATTTGCCTGGGGCCATTGAACTAGTATGCATTAGAAGGATTGAAAGCCATTACTCTATCCAATATGCCATGACTACCTCTTAGAGAGTACAATGCAATAAAATAAAACTTAGGGAAGCATGATCAAAAGACATACAATTAGAGATTAAATAATACTATCCTGAAAAGAGTAGATTTCATGGAATAAGATATCATAGAACAGATAGGGGTAGGAGCAACATTTGTGCAATGTAGGCAAGATTGTTCCCCCCCCACCCCAAAGACAATGAAATCATCTTTGAGGCTTAATTAAATTGGTTCAGGTAATTAAGATTTGAACCCTTGATATAACTTCCTGATCATTTAAATATAAAAATCTAGTGTATGATAAGTCTCAGATTTTATGGACTTCCTACTGTCATTTGAATTATTTGATAGAACAGGTCTCCAAATAGAGTGAAAGGGTCTGTGTCCAACTGAAGCAGCACTGTATGTTTGCTGAATATCCTTTCCATGCTATTAAGTTAACTTCTTTTACTTAAATGTTATATGATTTAGAAATCTTTCATTTGATTCTAATCCTGAGCCTGACCCACCAGGTTGGCCTGAATCAGTCTTGGCCCCAGAGCACAAATAACCATTTAAGAAAATGATAAGTGATACAATATATCAGAATTTTTGAGATATAGCTAGAGTATCCCTTGGAAGAAAGTTTATGTCTTTAAACGTTTATATTAATAGAATGGAGAAATAAGCGAGTCAATGATTTGAGTATTCAATGAAATTGAATAGGAGAAAGTACAATATGACTTATTTCCTTTGACCTAATATCAGATATTTATCTCATCAATTTCAAAATGTGTTGCTCAGTAAATTATATTATTCTTTTACATAGTTGACTGTGCTAGAATGATTAAAAGATAAACTCTTAATATTCTAGTGTTTTATTGATGTTGAATTCATATTACTAAATAATTTTGAAATTACAAGCTTATATATATTCCTTGATATTTTTCATTTCTCACACATACATGAAAGCACAGCTCAGTAAGTAATGATAATTGTTCTTATAGCCAGTAAATTAGCAATTCCTACAAATGGTTATGAGATCCAGTATTTTCCACAGAGCCTGTGGACAGCTGTGTCATATCATTTTTTAGATAGAATAAAAAGAGACATTTGGCATAAAGAATTTGATCTTATGAATATATGTGATAAACAATATTATGTAGCTGTCTTCTTGTTTCCAAGAAGTATGAAATTGCTATTAAATTATAGCACCACCCTCCTTCCAAAAGTACTCTAAGACTTCCATCTTTTTTTGCTCTTCAGAAATTATAAAAAAATTTGGTGTTATGCTTTCAGGGAAAATAGGAAATATTGTTTCCTTTGTCACTTTCTTTTCCTTTCTTATCTTCCCTGACGTCTGAAGGTTTACAGGAATATGAAGGAACACAAATTTAGAGCTAGAAGGGTGCTTAAAGGTTATCTATTCCAGTATCTTTTTTTCAGTGAATAAATTGGGGCCCAGACAGATTAAGCAATTTGCCCAAGGTCATATATGGTACCATCAAGTTAGAAGATCCAGGATTCAAATCCAAGACTTCTCTGTTCAAACTTTGGTTAGGAAATTGCCATAGTTTATTCTTTTCATTTCAAATCCCAAACCACAAATGTATTGACTTTTTTACTAAAAAATTTTATTAAAAACCCAGAATTTTGTTAAAAAATACTTTTTAATTGGGCCCTTGAAATTAGGAATAAAGTAAAATATGAAACAGCATAGATAACTCTTTTTTAAATGTTTGCAGAAGGGAGAAATATAGCATCTAGAACTTGGGAACCAACCATTCACTTGTTTTCTGCACAGTAGACTGCATCTGAGGTATTGTGTTTAGGGTACCAGATTAAAAAAAAACCCCACCAGAAACATTGCTAAACCAGAAGATATCTGGAGAAGGGCATCCAAGATGGTGAAAGTCCTTAAGTTCATGATATATAAGGCTAAGTTGAAGGAACTGGGGAAGTTTAAATTAGAAAAGAGAAAGTTGGAGAGGTGATAGATGATTTTAAGTATCTGAAAGGATGTTATGTGCTAGATGAATTAGACTTCTTAAAGATTGCAGAAAGCTGAGGTAGAAGCACTGGGTCAAAATTATAAAGAAGAAAATTAAACTTGATGTCAGGAAAAGCTAACAGAGCTATTCCAAAGTGGGCAGCCAAGTGGTGCAGTAGATAGAGTGCAAGACCTGGAGTCAGGAAGACTCCTCATCTTCCTAAATTCAAATCTGGCCTCAGAGGTTTACTAACTGTATGATCCCTGGCATGTCATGTAATCCTGATTGTTTGAGTTTCCTTATTTGTAAAAGGAGCTGAAGAAGAAAATAGCAAACCATTCATTCCTCTATCCTTTCCAAAAAACCCCAAATTTGAGCATGTGGCGTTAGACATGACTGGAAAACAATTGAACAGAATTCTAAGGTGGCATGGATTACCTTGGAAGATGTGTGTTCTCTTACATCAAAAGTCCTCAAAGAAAGGCTGATGACCACTTGTTGAATATGTTGTAGTCGGTAGCTACAGCAATAAAGAAGAGGAGATATTGGAACGCAGTTTTCTGGAAAGCAAAAGATAAAGGTTTACAACCAAGAATATCTTGCTTTTATAGACTAAGTACAGGGAGGTACAGTGGATAGAGTACTGGACCTGAAGGTGGGAAGACCTGAGAACAAATCTGGCACCCTATATTTGTTAGCTCTGTGAGACTGGGCAAGTCATTCAACCTGTTTGCCTCAAGTTTCCTTATTTTTGTAAAACTGGGGTAATAAGAGCACCTGTCTCCCAGGGTAGTTTGTGAATTTTAAATATGATAATTTGTGAAGTGCTTTGCAAACTTTAAAGTGCTTTATGAATACTGTTGTTGTTACCATGTATAATCTTATAAGAAAAATGGACCTTATTTGGAATGAAGAACTTTGAGGTATTCTTAATGAAAATATAAGGGCTGAGGAGAGACATTGAAATGAACACACAGGGTCAAGGAAAAAAAAGACAACTGGAAATATTTTGATGAGGCTATATGATGTTAGTCATATATAATATATAATGTCAGTCTCCTTTAGTTCCATGTCCAGATCATACCCTTGGGGCAGCTAGGTGGTGCAGATAGAGCACAAGTGCAGGAGTCATGGGGACCTGAGTTCACATCTCACCTCAAACACTTGACACTCACTATCTCTGTGACCTTAACAAGTCACTTAACCCCAATTGCCTCATCCTGGGTCACCTCCAGTCATCCTGATGAATATCCAGATGGTCACTGGATTCAGATGGCTCTGGAGGAGAAGTGAGGCTAGTGACCTGCAGAGCCCTCCCTCACTCAAAACAAATTCAAGTGCAAGTCATGTCATTGTTTCTTTTTTTTTTTTTAATAAATTTATTTATTTAACTTTTTACATTCATTTTCACAAGATTTTGGGTTCCAAAATTTTCTCCCCATTTGTCCCCTCCCCCGTCCCCAATACACTGAACATTCTAATTACCCA
>CM053770.1:131580394-131595564 GCA_028658325.1 Potorous gilbertii
TTTTCATGCTTCTTCTCATTCTTGTGTTTGAAAGTCAAATTTTCTTTTCAGCTCTGGTCAAGTATTTTTGATGACCATTTGTAATGGAGCTGCTTCTGAGCTCCTGCCTGCTCTGGGAGCCTCTGGCCACCTGCTGCCTCTGCCGCTGCGTCTGCCGCTGCGTCTGCCGCTGCTGCCTCTCGAGGGGGCCTGAGTCACGGAGACTCCCCGCTCCCCTCTCAGGCTGTCTTTCTCACTGACCTGTGCGTCTGTGGGTGGAGGGACCTTCGAGGCCCCTGGAGATTCCATCCCTGAAGCCTGCTCGGATCTGCTCGCTCCTCTCAGTGCCTTGCAGCTGGGGCAGGGGAGGGCTCCGCTCCTCTCCAGTGCACGATGGACTTTTGGGATTGGTTTTTCAGGGCTCTTTGGAACGGAAATCTCTTTCACTGTGTTGCTGTGCGGCTTCCACTGTTCCAGAATTTGTCAGGAGTTCTTTTTAGAGGAAATCCATGGGCTGTTGGTTCGGAGCTAGCATATGTGAGTCTTTCTACTCCGCCATCTTGGCTCCGCCCCCCATGTCATTGTTTCTCTGGTGGCATGGTCTTCTTCGGCAATGAAGGATGAACACACACACACAAATGTGCCTTCTATCTGTAGGTGTTCCACAGGGTTGGACTCTCTTATCTTCTTCCCCCATATTATATCACTTGGTAATCTTATCAGCTCCCCTGGGCTTAATTACCATCCCGGAGCTGACGATTCTTAATCTACTTTATCCTGCTCCAGTTTCTGTGGTCATCTCAGGCTTGCATTTCCAGATGCCTTTCATACATCTGGAACTGGGTGCTCAGTAGACATCTTATACTTAATATGTCCAAAACAACTATCTTTCCCCCTTAAAACCTTCTCTTCCCCCCACCTACCTTTCTTATTATTGCAGAGGGCAAGACTATCCTCTCATTCCACCAGACTCACAGTCTTAAGTGTCATCCTTGACTCTTCACTCTTTCTCACTTTCCCATATCTCTCCAGTTTGTTGCCAAGGTCAGTTGATTTCACCTTTGTACTATCAGTCAAATGCCTTCTGTGCTGTAACACTGTCGCTCTTTTGGTACAGGTCTTCGTTACCTCACACCTAAACTATTGCAATAGCCTGTCCCAAGTCTTCATTTCAATCCATCTTCCATTCAGTTACTAAAGTAAATTTTCTTAGAGTGCAGGTGTGATCATATCACCCTCTTAGTAAACTCCAGTGACTCAATGTCACCTTAAATACAAAATCCTCCCTCTATAGCCCAGCTCCTCCTACCTTTCCAGTATTCTTACACCCTTTCTCCCACCACATACTTTTTGATCCAGTGATTCCGGTCTCCTGTCTCTTCCATGAACTCTATCTCTCAGTTTTGGGTATTTTCTCTCACGCCCTTCATCTCTGAATTCTCTTTTTTCCTCAACTCTGCCTGCTTACTTCCTGTCTTTTTAAAGTCCTGATTGTATTTTAATTGTATTTTACAGAGCCTTTCCCAGCCCTTCTTGATTCCAATGCTTTTCCTTTGTTAATTATTTCCTGTTTATCCTGTATGTACCTTGTTTGTATATATGTATTTTCTTGTTGTCTCCTCCATTAGAATGTAGGCTCCTTGCAAGCAGAATTGTGTTTTGCCTCTTTTTGTATTCATACCACTTAGCACAGTGTCTTGATACATGGTAGGTGCTTAATAAATGTTTATTGATCTATTGGTGTTGAAGTGCTTGCATTCTCATAGGGGAGTAAGAAATAAGACTCCCTTCAGAACCAGAATTCTAGGGTCATTGATGGAGTTAAGTAAGATAAATTGAAAGTTTGAGAGTAGTTTTATTTGGTTTTGTTTGACTTAAAAATAGAAAAATGGAACAGAACATTAAACATATTAGGGAGAAAAGGAGGAGGAAAGGGAAGGAATTACTGTCTCATATATTCAAGGTATATAAGACTAATATACAAACAGTAATTTGTTGGGGGAGCTAGTAGAGCATAAACTTCACTTTCATTTTAATGGATGGAGGAGTGTTGAACACACACTCATACATATAGAATTTGATGTAGAAATAAATCAGACTTCACAGGGAAATGGATGGGAACAGAGAGAGGAGAGGGGAGAAGATGCTTAAGAGAGATTAATCATAATAACTTTAAAGAGTGACTCCTGAAGAGAGGATTAAATGAAAAAAAAACTGTAAAAACGTGATTGAGGTCAGGGCTAGGAGAAATGAAAAAAAGCAGCACAACCAAAACAATTTCAGTTAGAAATACTAAGTATAACGTACACTCCTCTTTGACCAGCTTATTCCCCTTTGTAAAGAGGTACAGAAGGGGTGGAGTGGGATGAATAGAGGCCAGAATATAAGAGGGTAGAAATCAACAGTCATAACTGTGAACATGAATGGAATAGATTCACTTTTAAATTGAAGAGGATAATAGATTAGAAATTTGAACTCAACACTATGTTCAAAAGAAGTTTGTTTGAATGATAAAGATATAGTTAAGTAAGGGGCTGGAGTAGAATTTATCGATCTTAGTGTAGAGTCAGGAAAAGCAAGAGTGGCAGCCATGAGATTGAGACTGGTTGATCTCATCAGCTCAGAAGTTCTGAGGTATATGGGGTAGAGGAAGAAAGAAGGTGGAGGTAAGAAAGGAAGGAGGGAGGGAGACAGAGAGGGAGAGAGAGAGATACTGAGGTGCCATAGATAATGAAAAAATCAATACCTTATATATATCAAATAGTATATATATAATAGATATAAAATATATTATATATCAAAATAATATAATATATATTATAATATCTATAATATATAATTAAAAGAAAAATTAATTATAGGAGAAATGGAGAGTAAAATTAAAATAGCTAAGGGACTACAGTGTAATGCTTTGGATATAGTCAAACTTGACAAAAATGTGTAAGAGAAGTTAAAGATTAGAACTTTATAATATTCTTATAAAAACTTACGAAGTTAGAGCTAATAGATCTCCGGCAATTACTGAATGGGAACAGAAAGGACTACACATATTTTTCTGCTGTTGTGGCATTTTTTAAAAGTTTTTTGTCTTTCAAGACATTTGCAGATTACCCTTAGTCTGTGAATGCTTTTTTTGTAACCCAACAAAACAAATAACTACAACGACCTCATCTGAAAATGCATGCTGTGTTTGTCATTTGTAGTACCTTCTGAACCTCTTTATTTAAAAAAAATAATTAACAAATTTTTTCCCTTTCTACCACCACATCTCTCCTGCATGGTAAAAAAAAAATTATGTGCAGTCAGCAAAACAAATTTCTTTATTGATTTTATACACTGTTGTCTCCTGTGCTCTGAATCTGTTACCTCTCTCAGGATATGGATAGTGTGTTTAGTCATTGATCATATGGCATTACAGCTGGTTATTGTATTGTTAATAGTCCTTACAACTTTCAAAGTTGATTTTTTCTTCATATTTTTGTGGTTATTGTACAAATTGTTTTCCTGTTTTTCTAATTTTGTTCTTTATTCATTTTCTTATTTCTCTGATCATTTTTTGATATGTCTATCAGTGATATAACTGACCATATATTGGAGAACAAAGACCTCATAAATATATGTAGAAAAGCAGAAATATTACACATGTTCTTTATTGATCATGAGGAATTCCATTAAATTAACATTGAATCACTAATGATTTTTTTTTTCCTGGAGCCTACATGGAACTATGAACTAGATAGCATTTTTTTCCCATTTTGAAGAAGGAGGGTTGTATGTATGGGGAGAGAGTGTAGCTCTCTCCCCATAGCTAGCTTTGAACTGGCCATGACAATTGACTTATGACTTGATATTATATGAGTTAATTTTCTTATTTTTACATGGTTTCTTATATTTGACATTAAGAGATTTAAATTATATTGTCTCATTATTACTTTAACAAAAATAGTGCACTTCTCCGATTTTTATTAGTGTTCAAAAAGTTGTAATGGAAAATAGGAAGATTTAGATCCAAGTAGTTACTTTTTAAAAAAAGTTAATCAATTTTTTCATTGGTTTCTCCCCTCTACCCCCAATTTTAATGTTGTACTTCTCCCTTAACCACACTGAATTAATAAATAAAAAGTAGGAGCTAATCTTTTTTGGGGAAAAATAACAAATGAAGTAAACCATTAGCTAATTTGATTTGTAAAAAGAAAGTAAACATAATTACCAATATTAAAAATGAAAAAGGTGACTTTATACCCAATGAAGAAAAAATAAAAGCAGTCATTAGGAACTCTTCTCATTCCAGTAAAACTGACAATCTAAATGAAATGGATGTATATTTACTAAAATATAAATTTCCCAGATTAATAGACAGGAAGTAGAGTCTTAAAATAACTCTATCTTAGAAAAAGCAATTGAATAAACTATAAATGAACTCCCCAGCTAAAAAAAAAATGTTTTTTAAAAAGCAGGACAATGATTTAAAAATGAATTCTACCAAAGATTTAAAGAACAAATCATTCCATTACTACATAAACATTGAAAATACATTTAAAGAAAGGAACCTATTAAATTCCTTCTATGAAATACTTAAAATCCCATGTGTATATGTATGTATATATGTATGTGTGTGTGTGTGTGTGTGTATATATATACACACACACACACACACACACATACATATTATATATTATTCTCCTGTTTCTGTTAATTTTGTTCTCTGTCAGTTTTCCTATTTCTCTGATCATTTTGGGGCATAAGTCTAGCAGTGGTATAATTGACAACATTTTAAGGAATAGTTTCTACCTCTGCATTTTTAATTTCAGCTAAATTGTAATAGATTCTGCTCCAGCCCCATATTTTAACTCTCTTTATATTTTTCTATTTCAAGTGTCTGGTAAACAACATGTTGGATTCTGGTTTCTAAATGCATTTTGCTATCCTTTTGCATTTTATGAGTGAGTTTATCCCTTTCACATTCATAGTTATGATTACCAACTGTATTTCTCACCATCCTATTGTTTTGTACTTATCTTTCTCTTTTTTCCTTGCCCTCTGTTTTGCTTCTAGTTCCTTCCTTACTATACCTTTCCTCTTATTCCCCATTTTTCTTTTAACCCTGTTCATTCTTATTTTCCTGTTCTGTATCTATGTTTTTATGTGTATTCTTCTATCCTTTAACCAGTTCATATGAAGCTGAGGTTCAAGTGTCATCTGCTCCATTCAATTGCCATCTTCTTGTATAAAGTCTTTTTTGTGCACCCCATATTATGTGATAATTTCTCCTATTCTTTCTCTCCTTTCCTCCTCTCTCCCATTTCATTCCTGTTTCTCTTTCATGCCTTTATTTTTTCATTTGAAATCATCCAAACAATGGAATCACACCTCTGAGGATGGATAAGTTCTGAGTTGCTCCATGTATCATCTTCCCATATTAGAAAGTAAATAATTTAACCTTGTTTGGTCCTTGATGATTTCTCATTCATATTTACCTTTTTATGTATTTTTTGATTCCTTTGATGACATGTCACATTTTATGTGTTTTCAGCTCTGGTGTTTTCATTAGGAATGCTTCAAGTCCCTTAGTTTGCTAAATACCTGTTCTCCCTGCCCACCTCAGTTTTTTGGGGTAGGTTATTCTTGATTGTAAGCCTTTTGGTTTTTGCAATAGCACATTCTAAGTTCTCTACTACTTTTTAATGGTGGCCTTTGTCTACACTTGATTATTATGGCTTCTTACTACTTGAATGCTTTATTTCTGACTGCTAGCAATATTTTTACTTGACCTGGGAGCTGGATTTTGGTTGTATTGTTCCTTTGAGTTTTCTTTTCTTTGGTAATTGGCCAGTAAATTCTTTCATTTTTTACTTAACCTTTGCTTCTAAGATATCTGGACAGTTTACTTTTATAATTTCTTGAAATATAATGTCTATAGCCCTTGCTTTTTGTTCTTGACTTTCAGGTATTACAGTGTTTCTTAAATTATCCGTCATAGATTTATCTCACAGGTCACTTTTTTCTATGATAGATTTCCACTATTTCTTATTTTTTTTTAGTCTTTTGATATTATTTTGTTATTTCTTAATATCTCATGGAATTATTAGCTTTCATTTGTCTGATTACAATTTTCAAAGAGGTTTTTTCATTAATCACATAATTCTTATGTATCTTTTGCCAACGTATATCTTTCTTCCTTAGTTCATTTCTGTTTTCCTATTCTTTCATCTACTGCTCATTTGACTTTTAAAATCATTTATAGCTCATATTTAAACTTATCTTATTCTTCTAGGAATTCTTGTTGGACTTCTGTTCAAATTGTGTTTTTCTTTGAGGCTTTACTTATAGATTGTTTGAGTCATTCTCCTATGTTTTTATGTTTTGCATTTTCCTATTGCTATGGTAACTTTTTATGGTGCGATTCTTTTTCATTTTTTGCTATTTTTCCAGCCTACTTCTTGACTTTGGACTTTATGTTAGTGCTGAGGCTTTGCATGCTTCTCATTGTGTGTGTGTGTGTGATTTCTGGCTTGAGCTTCTGTCCTTGCATCCTTCTGCTGCTTTCAAAACTTTGACTAGGATCCTATAAGTTTTTAGTACCCCTAGGGTGGTGTAATCTGGGAGGATATCTTTTTCACTGCCCTTATGGTCTGATGTTTGCAAGTTCCTTAACCAGGTTTGGATGTATTGGGTTAATTTCTGGTTGAGAGTTTCATTTGACTGCTTTTGGAAACTTGCCAATTGTTTACCTGTTGGTAATCTCTATAGGTTCATTCTGACTGAACTGCCAGCTTCTTTTGGTTTGAGATGTGTTCTGTTCCAGGGATCAGAGCCATACAATTACCTTTTCCTTTCTGGAATCATGTTTAGTACATAGTTAAGAGCCTAAACTTGAGACCACTTCTCTCTGACCTGGTTAATAGGTGGTATATTTCTCAGTTCACACCCATTCATGCATCTTGTTCAACCATCCTCTGAGATCTCCTTATGCCCTGGGCTTCCTTATTTGGCACCATTTCTAGGCTTTAGCCTTTTTCCTGAGAACTGGAATGTTCCCTGCCATCTCATAGTCTCTTGGCCTGATTCCACCCCCAGTGTCTACAGACCTCTATTCCTCTCCCTTAGTGACACTGGTCTTGAAAAATGACTCTGACTTCTTTTGGGCTTTTCTGATCAGTTCATTCTCTAAATCTTTGTTGAGGAAGTGTGAGGGACTATCTAGCCAGGGGTGGGGAAGCCTGTGGTCTGATCTAGACATTGACCTTTTTGCTTTGTAAGATTGGGGGTTGGGCGGGACAGGGAATTGAACCGGGGAGCCTTGGTTCAATTTGAGTTTCTCCTATCAGCATCTGAAAGGCATCTCCAATGGAGTAAGAATTAACTCTAAAAGCCTCAGGATATTAAGTATTTAAATACAGTATAATTTTTTTGTTTTCTTTTCCTAAAATATAAACTATTCACAACTAATTTCTTAATCCTTAAATGGGAATACTTTGACAAAGGTTAGTTCTTTCTCATAACATGGTACTACTTATTCCTTGGCCTGATAAATGTTCTTTAGCTAAAAATGGAACAAATGAATACATTGAGATTCTAATTCTCATTAAATTTTAAAGATTTATGGGACACATGGGATGTTAATTTGAAAAGTTAGACTTCTGAGCATAGTATGCTCCTAAAAGTTTTATGGCTACAAAGAATTGACTTTAATTAAAAGCCAAAAAATTAATTTAGACTATTAGTCAAAATAGGAAATAGAAAAATCAATTTATCTACCTTTGAATTTGCTTAAATGATGATTATATTGCAAATTCTTATGGGTCGTTCTTTAAAAACTTTTTTGAAGGACTTTAAGTAAAATAGTAATTAAAAAATGGAAATATCTTAATTATAGATAAAAAGAGTTGGTTGATTTCAGCTTGTATCTTTTAATTTGATGACTGTCCTGTGTGCCTGCTGGATACTATATTCCCCATGGCCTTATCTAGGTGGTTCAGTGGGTAGAATAGGACTTGGAGTCAGGAAGATCTGAGTTTAAATGCTGCCTCATATACTTACTTAGCTATGTGACCCTGATTACGTCACTTAGATTCTCACAATTTCAGTTTCCTCATCTGAAAATGTGCCTCACAAGGCTGTGGGGCATCAAATGAATTGACATGCAATGTGCTTTGCAAACCTTAAACTACTGTATCAATGCTCTTTCTTGCTGCTGGTACTGTTGTTATTACTATTCTCCTCCCCCAGTGTCATATTTGGAAGATAACTTATATTAACTATAAAATACAATCATCTCCTTATCTCCAAAAGATCGACACTATCAAACGGGCTGGAGTCAAGAATGCCCTGATGTTACTGAGGTTTTTTGAGAGCTACATTAAGATTTGATGTTCAATTATGTATAAATATAACTTTATTTGAAAATAAAATTGTAAGTTAAGTTCTTTGTGTATACATGTAATAAATTTTCCTAAAAAAATTAGATTTGCTAAAGATTTGTTTTTCTTTCTGTCCCAGTGTTGACTTACGTGGGGGGAAAAAAAGAAGTATTCTAACAGTTTTCTCCTTCCCTACTCTCACAAGTTTGACACAACTGAAGCACATATATGGAAGTAAAGTAGCTGTCATCCATTCGCCTGTTGCCCTACTCTAAGACTGGTCTAGTTCATTATAAAAATAAGGAAGACAACATACACAGGGGGGCTTGCTATCTCAGGTTCTTTGGTCTGCTTTTCTAAAAGGAAATGCAACTTTTGAGGAGTAAATAATCACTTTAATCAAGCACATGTATCATTCTCTTAGTTCAAGGGAAAAAGTCAGCACCCTGAACTTCAGAGAAATAAAGATCAACAGACAGGGCTTCCAACTGTCTGACATACATCACAGATCGACACATTACTGTCTGACTATACATACATAGTTACCAGAGAGAGAAGCACGAACATCTGGGTTTTCAAAGCCAGGAGGGCTCCTTAGCAGCTTCCCTGAGTCTCATCTGACCAAACAAAACACTTCAGTCAGTAAACCTCAAAGTAAAACATCACTCTCAGAGTATTTATATATTTTTTAGAGCCACAGGGCATCACAATCCTTGAGAACCAGTGCCTCATTAGAAACCTAGGGAAAAGTGTGGGACTTCCTACAAATATTCCCTAATCAAACTCCCCTTAATGGGCAGACCATTAATGGGTGGGGAATTAATTAAAGAATTAATTTTCTTTAATCACATTAAAATAATTACAAATACATATACTGTTTCTAGTTAAAGAAACTCTTGTTTCTGTACTTTACTCCTAGTAAAGACTCTTATTTGATAAAGGCAAGATTCAATCAAAGCCAGTTGATTATACTAAAACAAAAACAACAGAAAATCTTACTTTGCTTGCCATTACATTCTTTTACTTTTTAAAAAATAATCTATTGAGAGCCTTCTATATAGTTAGAGTTTTGTTAGATTCTATAATGGATAGATTATTATGTAAGGAATTGTTTATGTTCTTCAAGGAACTTATTGTTAATAAGGGAAAAAACTGTATAAGTGATGACGGTACAACATAGTACGTAATAAATGCCATATAAGCAATATAAAATGATGTGAGTGGAGAAATTACTTCTAACTGGGAAATGATAAGGGAGAGTTTCATAGTTCCAGATAGGAAGAATTGGGGTTGAGAATGAGATATGTCTCTGGTTTGTAGTAGTTTTTGTCAAGAAGACCTTAAAGATACTAGGGTTGTTTAGAGAAAGGAATAGATTTGGCATCATTCCCTTTTATGTGCTTACATGCATCCTCTTTGGAGAGCAGTTGACAATATCCATTAGAATTTTGATTGGGTGATTACTATGGATTAAATGAACAAGGGTACAAGGACTATTACAATTCCCCTATCCCAGCTACTCAGGGGGAAATATGAGTCTAAGAATCTTCAGGAGGAAACCAGGTTTTAAGTGGAAAAAAAATGGAGGGATCAAGAAAGGAAAACGTTTAAAATTAAAGATTGTTGCTGTTGTTGTTGTTGTTTTTTTTCAATCTATGGAATAGGCATTCCAGAGAACACAGTGGAAGGGCTGAGTAGCTTTAGTTTGAGCCATTAGTGGGGTTGGGTTGAAGGAGATGAGCATAAGATAATAGTCAATGGGTTGTAGAAGATGGAATTTTAAAATGGCAACAGGAGTTCAGAACTACCAGAATTAGAAGCTTTCGACAATGAGAAAGATGTGAGCTGAAAAGGAGAGCTATAAGATGATAACTGGCAGGAAAGCTGTGGTCTAGTGAGAGTTTTGTATCTTTTTTCTAAGGGTGGGAAGACTTGGGAGATTGTAGTCATGTGGAAAGCATCCATGAGATAGTGAGAGATTAAAGATTAGAGAAAAGAGAGGGGATGTAGGGAGGGCTGAGGAAATGGAAAAGATTGGTATATAAAGGGTATATATGTGTATGTGTGTGTGTGTGTGTGTGCATACACATGTACATATGTACCCACCTATACATGCATGGGCATACACACATATACATGTGAATTGGCTTAGGCATAGAGACAGGTCTCTTTTTCATCGGAGACTGTAGTAAAGGAGGAGATACTGAAGGGTGATATTAGGGAGTTGTGAGATGAGGAGAGAGGAAGAAGAGGGAAATTGAAGCAAATGACCACAGTTTTCTTAATGGGGAAACAGTGAAGTGGCTTCATTCTGCTAAATATTGTATAGGAGGGAGATCAACTATGGAGAAAGAAGACCTGGGTTCATTTCCTCACTCAGTTACTGCTATGTATCTGATTGTGCGAAAGTCACTTAACTGTCTCTCTCTCTCAGTTTCCTCTTCTGTAAAAATGTGTTTAGACTATGATACTATGAACCCTCTATCCCACTTCCTGAGAGTCTAAGATAAAAGTTTGTCTTGGAGTAGGTTTGCTCAAAAATATTGCCCCACCCATTTTACCATTTTTTTTTACCAATAATTTTACCAATTACAGATTGTTAGATGCATTAATACATACTCTTTCAACATGTAAATAATATCTGGGAAGATTAAGCTTTTTCTTTTCTACTAGTGTAAAGTACTCTAACCATGGCTGTGAGGGCTACTGCATTCAATTAGCACTACGCTTAGAAGAGTGAGGCTAACACTGTGAGGTAGAGATTTTGCTATGAGATTTCTGGGAATCAAGAGAAAGCAGGTAGAGGTGGATTGTAAAGACAAGCATTAATCTACTTTACATTTTGGGGACAATTTTGGTAGTCACCCTCCTTATAACTGGTACTATAATTTTTATACATTTCCCTGCTGGAAAACTTCTGGAATAGATTCCCCTTGATTACTTAAAGCTGTGTGTGTGTGTATCTGTGTGTGTGTGTGTGCGTGTGTATTGTTATGTGTATGTGTGTCTATGTGTCTGTATATTCAATATTCTTAATAAAGATGTTGGTATAAACATATCCATGTTTGTACATACATATGTGTGTACTTAAAAATTTTGACTTTGCTGGAATGTTATATTGAATTCCTTTGCTCTGAAATTGCAATGATAAGCCCAGATTATAAAGCTTTTATAATGGTGATCAAAATTTTTAGTAAGAAATTTCCTTTCTGTGGCTAACATGACAAAACAGGAAAAGGATAAACGTTGGAGAAGATGTGGGAAAATTGGAACACTAATGCATTTTTGGTGAAGTTGTGAACTTATCCAACCATTCTGGAGAGCAATTTGGAACTATGCCCAAAGGACTATAAAACTGCATTCTCTTTGGTCCAACAGTACCACTTCTAGGTCTGTATCCCAAAGAGATCATGAAGATGGGAAAAGGACCCACATGTACAAAACTCTTCATTAAAGCTCTTTTTGGGGTGGCCAAGAATTGGAAATTGAGGGGGTATCCATTAATTGGGGAATGACTGAACAAATTGCGGACTTCAGAAAAACCTGAAAGACTTACATGAATTGATGCTGAATGAAGTAAGCAGAACCAGGAGAACACTGGTTGTTTTCCTTCATTCTTAAAGAGGACTAAAATGACATCACTATGCTGGAGTCAAATTTCATTCTTTCTGACTGTGGCTAATCAGATCAATACGAGCTTGGAATGCTCTACCACAGGTGCACAAATAGTCCATGGGTACATTAGGGGTGGATTCTCTAAATTTGCATATCCTGCATTTCCTTTGAGATGTTTCAGCACTGCTTTGCTCATAGAAACAGCACCTTATCTGATGAGGTTATGCCTTGCTGAGTTGTCCTGTGCCATTGTCTCCTATGTCACACAATCAGTTCCAAAGTTCTTAAGAGAGCTTGAGAGTGTCCTTGTATTGCTTCTGACCACCATATGAATGCTTGCTCTATGTGAGCTCTCAATAAAAGTCTTTTTGGCAAGTGTACAGTTTGCATTCAAACAACATGACCAGCTCATCAGAGTTGCACTCTCTGAAGCAGAGTTTAGTTTGAGAAAGGACTGTAGTGTCTGGTATCTTATGTTATGGTATCTCCAGGTGATGTTGAGAATCTTCCTAATACAATTCAAATGGAAGTGATTCAATTTCAGTTTCCTGGTGTGGTGCTGGTATGCTGTCCACTATACACAATAATAACAACATTGTGCAATGATCAACTTTGATAGACTTAGCTCTTCTCAGTGATGTAGTGATCGAAGAGAGTTTGAAAAGACTCATTATAGAAAATATTGTTCACATCCAAAGAACAATGGAGTCTGAGTGCAGATCGAAGCACACTATTTTCTTTCTCTCTTTTTCTTTTTCATGGTCTTTCCCTTTGGTTCTAATATGATTGTACATATATTGCCTATATCAGATTGCATGCTGTCTTGGGCAGGAAGGATGGAAGGAAGGGATATAAAATTTAGAATTCAAAATCTTATAAAAGTGAATATTGAAAACTAAGATAAATAAAATAAATTTCCAAATCTGAAAATAAGTTTTATTGACATCTTGAATTTTTTCCTGTTGAATTGTTAAGTGGTACTTGGATCTCTGATCTCTTGAATATCATTTTTAGTATGAGTTCTTGAATTTGAAAATAAGGCCATATGAAAATCTCCCAAAATATCTGTATTATGGTTGCAAATGGTTACTTTTGTATAAATCTTTGATGATCTTCAAGCTGCTTTGTTAAGCTTGAATTCTCTCTGAGCTACATTGATAATGAAAATCTTCTGTAAGCTCTCTATAGCTCAAATTTCTATAGTTTTGTTAGAGTACCCTTGAGAGGCAGGGTGGCATAGTAGATAGCTGGCCTCAGAAGACTTCTACCTCTGACACAGAGTGGCTGTGTGACTATCCTTTAACCTCAGTACACTAGGTAACTCTAACATTCTAAGTTCCAGAGAAGTTGTCAACATTGGTAGGAGTTTTCTAACATTCGTAGAAGGAGTTTTCTCATTTTGGAGTTATCTATACTATTGGAATCACAGGTCCTTATCCCTATCTTATTTATACCATTAATACTTCACTTACCCCTTGCTCCCACTATTCACAATCCAAGTAGTAACATAGTAGTACTGAATCTCTTTAAGAGAACATTTAGTATTTTATAGAAGTGTACTCACCACACTTCTGTAAAGTTATTTATAAAACGAAGATCTCACCAGGTTATTCCCCTAATTAATGAACTCCAATGCTCTATCTGATCCTCTGATTAGTTTTTAACCTGCCCCCAGCTTATCTTCTAAACCTCATTTTTTTTGCTACCCTTCCTGAAATCAGACTGAACAGATTTTCTCTGTTCCTCACATATAACTGTCTGTCTCTTTGGTTTTGGATTATGTCTTGGAATGTACTTCCTCCTCAACTCTGCCTTATATAATCCTTGTATTCCTTCAAAATGAAGCTCAAACACTGCCTTCTAAAGGAAACTTTTGAGGTGGAGTTTGTGGAGCCAAGATGACAGAGTGAAGGGAGCTTTTTTCCTGTGGTCTCCTAACACCCTTCTAGACAACTTAAAAAAAATGTTAAATTGAATTCTGAGATAACCAACAAAGGTCACAATGAGTCCTTTTTCTAGCCCATGGCAACTGAAGAAGACAGAAAGAGAGGTCTGTGGACACTGGGGTGGGGGCTGGGCTGGAGGGCACTGTAGAAGTTGCATGGACTTTGGGCTTAGGTGGGAGACGTGTCAGCAGCAGCAGTGATGTTAGCACCAAGAATGCCCATCACCCAGGGATGGTAAGGAGACAAACCTGATCAGAAAGAAATTCTGAGGAGAGCCCTGTGTAATATTAAAGGGCATAGGATTGGGTCCCATTTGTCAACTACATTACCCACTACCCAATTCCAGGTTGGAGAGGAGTGATTTGGTCAGGTGCAGAGCAGGGGCACTACCTGAGGAAATGACTAGAGCCCAGATCATGAAAGCAGTGGCCAGACTTTACTCGGGATCATACCATTTTGGAAGTGCTGAAAATTCGTAGGCTCCCAGACTTGGCTTTGAAAGCAGCAGAACATTAAAGTTTTATGCTCAGACTAGTCATCCTCCTCCAGAAGGGAGCAGAGATCAATGCTATAGTATAGAGTTGAGAAATTGGCTAGAAAAATGAACAAACAATAAAAACCCTGATAATAAAAAGCTGCTATGGTAAGAGGGATCCTTAAGATATAAATTCAGAATAAGACAATGATCTGCAAACATCTATAGTCTCAAAGAAAATGAAAATTGAAAACAAATCTAACAAGAATTTCTATAAGAGCTAAAGAGATTTTTAAAAAATTTATTTTATTTATTTATTTTTAAATGTTCTACAATCACTTCCTTAAAATTAAGATTTTGTCCCCCCCCACTACCCCCCTCCCTCCTCATGACAGCATACAATTCTGTATAGGTTTTACTTATACTTTCTTATTGAGCACATTTTCACTATAGTCATGCTATGGAGTTGCACTAAAATAAATGGAAGAAATCATATAACAAATTAAAACATAATACACTAAAACCCACCCACACACACACAAACATGATCTGCTACATTCTGCGAATGACTTCCATATTTCTTTCTCTGAGTGTGGAAGGCATTTTGCCTTAGAAAATCATCATTGGGATTTTTTTTTTCAGTAAGTTCTTGTGTTATTACAAAGTTCCAAGTCTACCAGAAAAAGCTCTCACACACTGTGGTCATTGCTGTGCACAAAGTTCTCCTGGTTCTGCTCCTTTCACTCAGCATCAGATCATATAAGTCCTTCCAGGCCTCCCTGAAGTCTTCTTGTT
>CM053770.1:131596064-131627565 GCA_028658325.1 Potorous gilbertii
GGTGCCAAGTCTATTCCATTTGTCTACCCCTCTGTTTCTTAGCCAATACCAAGTGGTTTTGATAATTGCTGCTTTATAATATAATTTGAGGTCTGGTAGTGCTAGGCCACCTTCCTAAGCATTTCTTTTCATTAGGCTATTTGATATTCTGGACCTTTTGTTTTTCCAAATGAATTTTGATATTATTTTATCCAGCTCTAGAAAATAATTATCTGATAGTTTAATTGGAATGGCACTAAATAAGTAAATTAATATAGGTAGAATTGTCATTTTTATTATGAGATTTTTTGAAAAGAGCAAGAAATGATTTTAAAAATCAAATGGGAACAGTAGTGGAATATTTGCAAAAAAAAAAATGAGAGCTTTACAAGAAAATTATGAAACGAGAATTAATAAGAGACAGAAAAAATACTGAAGAAAATAGCTTCTTAAGAATCAGAATTGGCCAAATGGCAAAAAGAAACATAAAACTTTACTGAAGAAAAAAATAAGTCCTTAAAAATTCGAATTGGTCAGGTAGAAGCTAATGCCTCTGTGAGGCATCAAGAAACAAAGTCAAAAAACTGAAAAAACTGAAAAAAATAGATGAATATGTGAAATACTTCTAGGGAAAAAGAACTGACTGGGAAGATAGAACAGGAAGAAATAATTTAAGAATTGTTGGACTGCCTTAAAGCAATGATCTAAAGCTTAGTCATCATATTTCAAGAAAATATAAAGGAAAACTGCCCATATATGTTAGAAGCAGAGGGAAAGTTTAAATTAAAAGAATCCACTGATTACTTTCTGAAAGAGATTTCAGATTGGAAAGACAAATTCCAAAGCTCCCAGGTCAAGGAGAAAATACTATGAAGCAGCAACAAAGAAAAAATCACCTCCCATGGAGTCACAGTAAGGATAACACAAGATTTAGCAACTGCCACTGCAAAAGAGTGGAGGGCTTGGATTAAAATATTCTGGAATGCAGAGCAAGGAAAACCTACCTAGCAAAATAGTATAAGTGTGTGTGTGTGTGTGTGGGGGTAAATGGAAATGTAATGAAATAGAGGACTTTTAAGCCTTCTTCCTGACAAAATACTAGAGCTAAATAGAAAATTTGACATTGAAACACAAGACTCAACAGAAGAATAGGGTAAAACCGTTAACATTCTTATGGAAAGGTGTGATACATGTGACCCTTAAGAATTGTGTCATCATTAGGGTAGTCAGAAGGATTGTGCTTAGAGGGTGTAGTGCAATTCTATTATGTTGGGATGTTCTCTAAAGAAGACTGGAAGGGTGAGAAAGAGGAATGTCCTGGGGAAAGGGGAACAAAGAGGAAGATTGAAGAAAATTATTTCAGATAAAAGAGGTGCATAAGGAATTAAGGAAGAGTTTTACAATATGGTGGAAAATGTTGGGTGTGAGCGAGTGGGCAGTGTTTGAACCTCACCCTCCTATGAACCATTTCATAGAGGGACTATACATTTGCACAAAGTTGGATATGGAAATTCATTTTACTCAATAGGCAAGTAGGAAGAGAAGGGAATAAGAGAAAGGAAGTGGTGATAAAAGGGAAGGTAGATGAAGGATGGTGGTGGTCAGAAATAGAACAGACTTTTGAGGAGGTTTTTGTTGTGTAGTGAGTTTTTAGCCATGTCTCACTCTTCATGACCTCATTTGGGGTTTTCTTAGTAAAGGTACTGGAGTATTTTTCTATTTGTTTCTCCAGCTTATTTTACAAGTGAGGAACTGAGGCAAATAGTTAAGTGACTTGCTCAGGGTCACACAACAAGGAAGTGTCTGAGGCCAGATTTGTATTCAGGAAGTTGAGTCTTTCTGATTCCCAGACTAGTACTATATCCGTTGCACTACCTAGCTGCTCTTTTGAGGAGGGGACACGATAAAAAAAGAGGATAAATAGAATAGGATAGAGGGAAATATGCAGTTAATATTCATAACTGTGAATGTGACTGGAATGAACTCATAAAACAGAAGAGGATATTAGAGTGGATTAGAAACCACAATTCAACAATATGTTGCTCACAGGAGACACTTTGAAACAGAAAGACACACAGAGTAACAATGAAGGCCTTGTGTATAATCTGTTATGCTTCATCTAAAATAAGAAAGACAGGGTAACAATCATGATTTCAGATGAAACAAAAGCAAAAAGATCTAACTAAAATGGGATAAGCAGGGAAACTACATTTTGCTAAAAGATACCATATAGAAAATTAATATCAATGTTAAACATATATGAACCAGATGGCATAGCATCCAGATTCTTAAAGATAAAGTTGAGTTATAGGAGGAAATAGTAAAACTTTACTAGTAGGTGACCTCAATTTACTCCTCTCAGACTTAAATACATGTAATCATAAAAGAAGAAAGACTTTCAGGAGGTATAAATAGAATTTTAGAAAAGTTAGATATGAGAGATTTCTGAAGAATGTTGAAAGAGAAAGGAGTATCTCTTATTTTCAGCTGTGAATGGCACCTTCAAAAAGATTGACTCCAAAATAGGTCGTAGAAAGCGAACAAAGAAATGCGAAAAAGCAGAAATATTGATTGCATCCTTTTAAGATCACAATGCAATGAAAAGTACATTCTGTTGAGGGTATTTCAAGCACAGATTAAAAATCATTGAAAGCTAAATAGTCCAATCCTAAAGAATGAGTGGATCAAAGAATAAATCATAGAAACAATGGATAATTTCGTTGAAGAGAATGACCACAATGAGACACCATATCAAAATCTGTGGGATGCAGCCAAAACGGTATTTAGGGGAATATCATTTCTAAATGCTCACATCAATAAAAGAGAGAAAGAGCAGACCAATGAATTGGGTGTGCAGTTAAAAACTTTAAAAAAGAACAAATTTAAAATCTCTATTTAGACATTAAAATAGAAATCCTGAAAATCAAAGGTGAAATTAATAAAATTGAAAGTTAAACAAACATTGAACCAATAAATAAAGTTAGGTGCTGGTTTTGTGGAGAAAAAGACACCCTAGATAAAACATTGGCTAATTTGACTTAAGAAAACCAGATTACCATTTTAAAAATTAGTGAATGAAAAACTAATGAAGATGAAATTCAAGCAACTATTAGCAGCTATTTTGCTCATTCTTTGTCAATAATACTGACAACCTGAATAAAATAGATGAATATTTAGAAAAATGTAAATTGCCCAGATTAAGAGAAAAGGAAATAGAATACTTACTACTTTCTTAGAAAATGACTTTAGAAGTCATAAATGACCTCTAAGCAAAAACCCCAGGACCAAATGGATTTACAAATGAATTCTACCAAACATTTAAAGAATAATTAATTCTAATATCATATAAACTGTTTGAAGAATAGGCAAAGTAGGAGTCCTGTCAGATTACTCCTATGGCACGAATATGATTTTGATAGCTAAAACAATCAGAGAAAGAAAACTATAGACCATTTTCCCTGATAAATATTGATGGAAAAATTTTAAATAAAATACTAGAAAGGAGATTATAGCAATATATTACAATGATCATTCACTATGATGGGGTTAGATTTCTCCCAGTAATGCAAGGCAGGTTCACTATTAGGAAAACTATAAGCACTGTTGACTATTTCCACAACAAAACCTGCAAAAGTCACAGGATTATATCAATAGATGCAGAAAAAAGGTTTTTTAACAAAAGGTGACACTCATTCATATTAAAAACACTAGAATACATAGGAATGAATAAATTTAGAATGATAAATATCTATCTCAAACTAAGAGCAAGCGTTATCTATAATAGAGATAAATAAGATTGGGGTGAAGAATTGTTCATCACCATTCTTATTTAGTATTGTACTAGAAATGTTAGCTATAGCAATACGACAAGGAAAAAAGCATATGCTTAGGTAATAAGGAAACAAAATGATTACGTTTTGTGGATGATATATAGTATGGTATGTATACTTAAGAGAACCCTAGAGAGTCAACTTAAAAGTAGCCAGAACAATGACATTAGTGGAGTAGTGGGATATAAAATAAAACCACCCAAATGATCAGCATTTCTGTGTATTACCAATAAAACCTGGCATGAATAGAGAGACAAATTCCACTTGAAATACCTACAAACTGTATAAAATAATTGAGAGTGTATCTACCAAGACAGATACAGGTATTATTTGGACACACTTATAAAACACTTTTCACACACAAAGAATTTATTAATTATGAGTAAGCTGAGCCAGTATAATAAAAATGACAATACAATTTATATTAATTTATTCAGTGCCATAGAACTACTAAAGAATTACTTTATAGAGCTAGAAAAAATGGTAACATTTCTTTTGGAGATAACATCATCAAGAATATCAAGACAATCAATGAAAAAATTTGAAGGAAGTAGACCTAACATTAACAGTATGGGATCTCAGGCTGTATTTCAAATCAGTAATCATCAAAACCATTTGTTACTGGCTATGAAATGCCGTGATTGGTCAGTGCAACATTATTTGGCATTATGTATGGAAGCAAATGAGCAAAGTATTCTAGTTATGGAATACGAATGTAATGGAATACTATTGTGCTGTAAGAAATGATGAAGGGAATGACTTCAGAAAAACTTGGGATGACTTGTGAGGTGATACAAAAGGAAGTGAACGGAAACAGAATAATCTATATAGTAACATCAATATTTAAGGGAAATCAACTGCTAAAGATATAATAATTTTTATTAGTACAGTGATCTACTACAGTTCCAGAGAACTCATGATATAAAAATACTACTCACTTCCAGATAGATAACTTTTGCTTGAAGCAAATGTTTTTTCCTTTTTATCTTTGTTTTTTCTTGTTTGGAACCTGGCTAAATGAAGAATTACATTTTGCTTGAGTGCATTTGTTATAATGGGTATCATATTTCTTTTGGGGCAGAAGGAGGGAGGGAATTTGGATCTGGAAATACAAATTAAATTTTTTTAAAAGAATCTTTTCTTGATCCTTTCTGCTAATGTCCTTCCCAAACTTCCTTGTATTTAACCACTTTGTATATATTTTTATTTATTCTTTATAAGAGTAGGGCTTGTTTTATTCTTTGTTTGTATCCCTAGGGCCTAGCCCTGTGGCTGACACACTGAAGGCTCTTAATAAATGTTGATTGATGGGTCCTAAAATTTAAAAAAAAATCTTAAATAAAAAAGGCATAGATGATATATCAAGAGTATTACTAAAATAATAGAATTTTAAAATCTAGGTGTTGGAAAGATTGAGAGACAATATGTTGGATTATCCCATACACATGAAGCTAATTTTGTAGACATTTGTGACAATTTTCCGCTGAGCTTAAGATATTTTTGCTACTTTTTATAAGATAAATGAATTTCCTTGTGGCAGTGTTGAGGTTTGGTGTACTCAGGACCCCAAAATACTGACACATTGGGTACTGCTCGAATGAATTCAAATCAAGCCTTCTTTCAGCTAAAGTAAAACAAAGTTTATTAAAGATTCATCATATTGGGTGGACTCTTAAGAAGCCTAACCATTCATGACACTTGTATTGACAAACAGGCCAGGTAGAATCTCAGCTAGATCGAATTAGAGTGAATCTCACCATCTTTGTGGAGGCAAGATGGAACTTATATAAAGAAAGATTGTGGGAGGGATCTGGGGGTGGTCTAGGGGTGATGGCAGGAGGGGTTTAGGGAGGGTCTTGAGGAGGAGTCCAAGGAGACTTAGTGGGACTGGAGTGACTAATCTAGGGTAGGAAACAGCTAGAGGCAATCAAGAGATAGCAGAGGATGGAGGGCCCGGGTAGGGTCCTGGTAACACATTTGGGTATGAAAAGCCAGATTAAGTGGGAAGATTCAAGAAGAGTTCAAGGAGGTTCCCAGAGTCTGTACCCTATCATTCCCCCCTCAAACAAAAGAGACCCAAATTCTTTTGGGGTAAGGGACAGAAGTCTTGACTTGGCCTCATATCCCATCATTGGTATGTTAAAAACTTTTTAAGAAATCACTAATTTTAGTTATGCTAATAGTTCTTTTAGTAAATTCATCATTTGTCATAGTGGTGTTCTCTTTTTGCATCATGTGAATGAAGTTTTAGAATGTACCATTTATTTTTCATAAAAGCACAGCTGTCATTACATCTTGTTTCTTCACCATCTACTTCAGATAATAAATTGCCAGTAATCTTTTATTGAGGACATGCCATGAGTAAGGTAATGAGTTATAGAAACTTGAAAAACAAAAGGCCTACTGTCATCAAGAAGCTTATGATTTAGTATGGGGGAAGACAGATGAAGAAAACGTACCAATTAAGACATGATAAAATAAATAGTATGACGAAGGAGGGATCATTTTTACCTTCAAGCATCAGGAAAATCTTACTTGGAGACTTCATAGGATCAAAAAGAGCATTCAAGATTTCTACTATTGTAGACATTGGGGAGTGCATACCTATCCTTGGTTGACAGAATGTGTACATCCACAGAATTAGAAGATGATACGTGATACGTGAGAAATGAGCCCAGCTAACAAGCCCCCAACTGTGAGAAACAAGCTTACTTTAAATAAAAAACAATACCTATTGTGAAATCAGGAAAGCTTTTATTAATCTTTATGTTCATTCCCCTTGAATGGATGGGTAGCTTCCACGTAAGGTAATAGGAAGACTACAATATGTTTAGGTCATAGGAAGTCATAGGAAGATGTTTAGATGTCATAGGAAAACTACAATATGTTTAGAGTAATGGAAGCTTCTGAATTTTGAACCTCTTGCCCATCATCCATTGCCATATGACTTCATGTTCTCTTTGATAGGCTTTCCCTCAAATACCTCATCAAGCCTGTGCACAAGTTTCTGACCTCTAACCTGACCATGCTAGGTCACAGATCTGATCACCCAAAACTGTAGAAATAGAACTTCTTCCTTGTTTCCTACAGGAAAGACATATAATCTAGTTTGGTTGTAGTTTAGAACATCTGAAAGATACAGTGTGTAATAAGGTCAAAAAGGACAGATTGGCATTTAATACTGTGTAAAATTGCCCATCTAAGAAAGTAATGAGGGCTTGAGCTAAGGTTGCTTTCATAGGCAGCTAAGTGTCATAGTGGGTAGTGTGCAAAACTTGGAGTCAAGAAGATCTGAGTTTGAGTCCTTCCTTAAAACCCTTTGCTAGCTGTGTGACCCTGGGTAAGTCACTTGACCTCTCTGGGCCTGTTTTCCTCATCTATAAAATGGAGTAATTATATCATCCAGGGTTGTTGTAAGAATCACAAAGACTTAAAATGTAAAACACTTTCTACACCTGAAAGTGGCTCTATAAATACTATTGTTATTATTTTATTGTTGTTATAATGGGAATAGTTACTGAGAGAAGAGCTGTTACAAGGTAGAATTGACAGCACTTGACTACTGATAGGATGTGGTTGATGAGAGAGAGAGAATTTACTTATGTCTGGGAGAATGGTAGTACCATTTACAGAAAAATTAAGAGGAGGATAGAAGAGATTTTAGGTTATTCATTCTTCAGTCTTCAACTTCAATGTTTAATTTTTCTCAATTTCCAAATCTCTAATCCAAAGCAGATCAAGTTTTAGCAGATAGTATTACTATGTTAAACCTTCACTTCCATAATTAGCATTGTTTTTTTAAAAAGAAAATTCTAGAATATATGGATAAGATCTATTGCACATTATATATTTTTTGTAGGAAAACATCTGAGGGTAAGATTTCCAAGTTTTAATGTGTAATTTAAGCTTTTGAGAATGTGTAATTGTAATGCATGACACTTCTAATCTTAAACATATTTTTAAACATTATCATCTCAAGCAGGCAATTATATTCTGTATTGCAAATTCGGATATGATGAAAAGTAAAATAAAATGAACTGATTTGTTAACCTAAAAAAAGAAATAGTCCAGAATTGAGATTATAATATTCAGTTATGTAACATGTATCTATGTTATTTAGCTATTTCTTGAATTTTTAAGTTCTTATCCCCAGGGTGATGATAGTTATTTTTTCTTATTTAGATGTATAAAATGCCCTATAAAATGATGGTAGTTTAATACCTAAGATGTTTTGAAGAAAGGTCACAGATCCAAACTTCTAGAATCAGATTTCTAGGAAACTTCAGAGGACATCTGATCTAAACTGGACAAAGAATCCTTTCTACAGTACAGGTAATATGAGGTCATCAAACTTTCACTTGTTCAGCTATTTCAGTTGTATCCGACTCTTCATATCCCCATTTTGGGGCTTTCGTGGCAAAGATACTGGAGTAGTTTGCCATTTCCTTCTCCAGTTCATTTTACAGATGAGGAAACTGAAGTAAAAAGGGTTAAGTGACTTGCCTAGGCTCATAGCTAAGGACAGATTTGAACTCAAGTTATCCTGATTCCAGGCCCAGCACTCTAACCAGGGTATCACTTAGCTTCCTTTTTGCTTAAATACCTCTAAAGAGGGAAGAGCTTTATTCCGAGGCAAAATATTTTACTTTTAGATAGTGCTAATTGTTAGGAAGATTTTCCTTTTGTTAAGCTAACTCTGCCCCTCTTCATCTTTCATCTGTTGCTCCTCCCATGCTACCTTTAGGACCCAACAGAACAACTTAAATCACATATCTGCATGACAACACTGTAGCCTGTATTTGAAGATAGTTCATATGTCCCCACTTCATCTTCTCTAGGTTCAATACATATAGTTCCTTTCAACTGATACTGATGTGGCATAATCTTTCTTCATCATTCTGGTTATCTTTCTTTAAATGCTCTCTCCTTTATGAATTCACTTTCTAAAATGTGCTACCAGAGTATTCTTGATGTGTTTTGATGAGGTCATAATACAGTAGCACTTCTCTAGTTATTGGAGTCACTGGACATTATGCCTCTCTTAATAAAGTCTAAGATCAAGTTAGCTTGTTATGTCTGTTGAAGGCATAATCAATCTTCCACTTATCTAATTTCAATCTAAGAGTCATCCTGAAGTCTCCTTCCTTCATTTCTAATGATTTACAAGTTTTGTTTTTTTTTTTAACAATAGTACCTGCCTTTACAATAACACCTTACCTTGTATCCATCCTAGTCTTTCCATTTTCAGTGTCACCATTTTTGTTAAGGCCCTCATCATCTCATCTGGACTATTGCTATTTTATTATAGTTCATCTACCTGCTATAGTCCTTCTACTCTTTAATCCATCCTCTATGTAGCTTTCAAGACAATATTCTTAAAGCACAATCTGTCTGTGTCACTCCCTTGTTTAAGAAACTTCATGGCCTCCCTCTTGCCTCTAGGATAAAATATCAAGTTCTCTGACTTTGTGTTTTTTACAAAATTTGCAAAATGGGCATATTATCTCTGCCTTTATCTAAGCCATTAGTCAAAATGAGCCTAGAGTTCAGGACATGTACTGGATTTGTGATGCTGGGGAAGTCACTTAACCTGTTTGCTTCAGTTTCCTCAACTTTAAAATAATAATAATAGCACCCACATTACAGGGTTGATGTGAAGCTGAAATTAGATAACATTTGTAAAAAAAAAAAGATGCTTAGCCCAGAACCTAGCACATAGTAGGCATGATATAAATACTGATTCCTTTCTTCCTCTTACTTTCCTCTTCCCTTTCCCCCTCCCCATTATGTCCAAGCAAAGATTCTTGTGCCAGTCTAATAGATCTTTCCTTCCAAAATGACATCAAATCAGTTCCAAAGCCATCTACTTTAAAACAGAGATTTTCCCCATTCTTTTCATAGAGTAGCATGAAATATTTTGCTAAATGTCCTGCTACAGTCTGGGTAAAACATATTTACAACATTTGCTTGATCTACCAGTCTACGTACCCTGCTACAAAAAAAAACAAAACAAAGTTAGGTAGCCTGATCTGTTTTTGGTGAAGCTAGTTAGCATCATGTGATCCCTATTTTAATAAGTTCTAGAATTTTACCAGGAAATAGTCAAATGTATCAGTATTTAGAATCTACTCCCTTTCCTTTGATGTAAGTCAAGGCAGTATTTGCCCTTCTCTAGTTCTGCATCAGCTTTTTCATCTCTGTAGTCTTTCAGATATTATTAACACTGTCTTTGCAGTTACTTTACCTGTTCTTTCAGTGCCCAGGAATGTAGTTTATCTTGGCCTGGTGACATGAATTATTTGGGGACTACTAGTTCCTTTCCTACTATGTTTGTCCTCATTTTGGGTTTCAACTCCCTATTAAACATTTTTGTTTTGTCCTTTCCAGGCCTAAAGATAATTTTCTTTGGCAGTGAAAATATAACCCAAATAAGAGTTGAACAGAACTGCTTTCTCTCTCACTACTCTTATCATCTTCCACCCTGAATAATGCCAAATGGGTAGTCCCTTCTTTGATCCACCTCTTGTTTCTCCAGATAGCTAGAAAGCTGTTTTTGATGTCTTTAACCATTTGTGACAGCTTTAGCTTATTCTGAGCTTCATCTTTCCTGACACTTTTATTGTTACACAGTTGCCACTCTTTTATATTCACTCCATGACTTAGGCTTGCTTCCATTTTCTTTCTTTTTTTTGACCACTGCCTCCCTCAGTCTTCCCTCCCTTCTTTCAGCCCTGCTCCCTTTTAATCCCCTTTTCCTTTACTGCTTCTTCCCTCCATTCCCTTTTCTTTCCCCCTTACCCTCCTGCTTCCTATAGAGCTAATTGTATTTCTGTACTTAACTGAGTTTGTTGTACCCTCCTTGAATCCAATCAGATGAGAGTACCTCTCAAACAATACTCATCTCCCTCCCCTCTGTCCCTCTACTATAAAATATTTTTGTGCCTCTTCCTGTGATGGAATTTATTTTTTTCTGCCTCCTCCTTTTCACATCTCCCATTACAGTCCCTCCACACCCATAAATCACGTTGGTTATCATCACGTCATTTAATTTATACTCACTCCCTCTATCTGTCCCTTTTATATTTCATAATAAGTATACAGTTATCAAGATTAACAAGTATCATCTCCCCTTATAGGGATGTAAACAGTTTGCCCATATTGTGTAGCAAGTTTTTTTCCCCCAATTTACCTTTTTATGCCTCTCTTGAGACCTGCGTTTGAAGATCTGATTTTCTATTGAGTTCTGGCCTTTTTATTAGAAAGGTCTGGAAATCCCTTATTTCACTGAATCTCCATCTCCTTGCCTGAAATATTATGCTCAACTTTGCCGTGTAATCCTTGGTTGTAGTCCCAGCTCCTTTGCCTTATGGAATATTGTATTCCAGTTCCTTCAGTCTTTTAATGTGGAAACTGCAAGGTCCTGTGTGATCCTGACTGTAGCTCCTTGATATTTGAATTGTTTCTTTCTGGCTGCCTGCAGTATTTTCTCCTTCACTTGATAGTTCTGGAATTTGGCAACAATATTCCTTGGTGTTTTTAGTTTGGAGTTCCTTTCAGGAGGTGAATGGTGGATTCTTTCGATGACTATTTTGCCCTCTGGATCTAGGACTTCCAGGCAATTTTCCTTGATGATTTCTTGGATGATATTGTCTAGGCTCTTTTATTCATCATGACTTTCGGGTAGACCAATAATCCTTAGATTTTCTCTCCTGGATCTATTTGCCAGGTCAGTTGTTTTTCCAATTAGATATTTTACATTTTCTTCTATCTTTTCATTCTTTAGATTCTGTTTGATTGATTCTTGATGTCTTATAGATTCATTGGCCTGATTCTATTTTTTATCAAATTGTTTCTTCAGTTAACTTTTGCATCTCCTTTTCCATCTGTCCAATTGTTCCTTTTAAGGAGTTATTTTCACCAGTTAGGTTTTGTACTTCCTTTTCCATTGGTCCAATTAACCTTTTAAATTCTTCTGTGATTTCTTTTTTCATATTTTTAAAGTCATTGGTCAGTTTTTCTTCTGTTTCTCTAATTTGAGTTTTAAAATCCTTCCTGAGCTCTTCCAAAAAGGCTCTTTGTACTTAAGACTAGTTCATATTCCCTTCTGAAGTTTCAGATAGGAGTACAGTCTCAATGCTGACCTCTTTGGTATTTGTGTTTGGTCCTTGTCCCCTTCGAAAGATTCTATGGTCTTTTCTTTTCTGCTTTGCTTCTTATTCATGCTAATAACCCTTTTCCTGGCTTTTAAAGTAGATCTCTACCTCTATGGCATAGGGAGCTCTGTCCTATAGTTCTTGTGCCTCAAACTTGAGGCTTTATGTATTGTGTCCTCTGGTTCTTTCAGCTAGAAGCTAAAATGCTGCAGCTTACCTGGTATTGAGTTGGCTGGTGTTGGAAAGCAAAGGCCAGATGAGGTCTTTTTGGGTTTCCCTGCAATTACCTGGAGTTAACTCATTAACTGTGGGGGAGGGGTAGTCTGGATGCTGGAGGTCTCATCTGCTGAGCTGGAGCATAGGCATGCTCATCTGTCCGCACTGGTTTCTTCCTGATTCCCCTGGGGTTCTGAGGCACATGTGGGGTCCTGGTATTGGCAGTTACTGGCTTCATCCCCCTGGGGCTCAAGATCTTCTCCTGATTTGTTGAAGTGAGGCTGTCTGGGACAGCTCTGATCCTGCACTGGTCACCTATGGCCACAGCAAGAGAAACCCTTCTTAGCAATCTTTCTAGCCTTGTTGACTGAGTCTGTTTATCCCTTCTGCTGTTTCCACTGTTCCAGGGTTTTTCCCAGGGAGATATTCTCTGGGCTCATCAAGGTCAACAAGGGGAGGGAGATAGCAATTAGTGATCACTCTGCCATCTTGGCTCCCAGAACAGGAACTCTCTTTGCTTCCATTTTCATTGTATGTCTTTTAAAAAAAACAGCTTGGTCTAGTGTTCCTCTGTGAAACTTTTCTACCTCATTAGGGTTTTATATTTTGTCCCCAGAAGTTAATGGAAACTGACTAATAGACTGATTTATTATTCAGAAGGTTTTTTTTTTAAATTAGAAACATAACACATTGAAACTGGTCTTGACTTTGGATTTTTAAGGCCCAAAAGGATCCATTAAAATACTATTTTAAATTACTCACTGCTGTTTATTATGCATATCTTTACTATTTGCCTTTTAATTTTACTTATTTATTTGCCTTCTTGTTTCATACTCTGGGCAAACACGATGTTAAAATTAATTTATTTGTTATTTCCCAGAATATAGCAATGTTAGAAAGTATCAGCTTATTTATTTAAAGATATGTTTCATGTCAGTTTCTTGATCAGTTTCTCTTTTCTGAGCACTTTATACAACTTTATATTACTTACACATTGGTATCACTATTATTTGTATTTCATTTGAACAAAAAGGCAGGAGCAGTCTTGGGTATTCAGTCAGGGACAGTAGGTGGTGTTGATCATATTACTAATACTTGCTTTCATTGATAATTTTCTTTGTCTTGGATGGCAGTGTTTTCCTTGCTGTTACCTCATTCTTTGACTTAAAATGTCACTTTAGTTTCACTTTGAATATATTTCAATTAGAGGTATGTACATGGGGGGAATAGAATAAGGAAAGGGAAAGAGAAAACACGGTTGTAGAAATAAGGATTTGGGATAAGAACTGTTTCACAGAGTAAGTGGTTTTACCTTTCAAAACATCTCCCTTGCTATTCATTATTTATTTATTTATTTGTTGTTACATAGTAATGTACTTCATTGCCTCTTGCTATTTAAATGTAATGCTCCTAGGCTACTTCATATCTACAACATATGCTGAATAAGTATTTTTGCTTTTAAAAAGAATTTCCCTAATCATACATGAGTATAGTTAAAGGATATGAAGGGGTTTAGAAAGAAATAAATCTAGAAAAGTAGATTGCAGCACATTATTAAAGACCTTGATTGACATGCTAAGGAGTATATGGAGTTTATTTGGCAGTCAGTGGGGCAGAATTTGATAAATGGACTGACATTGATTCGGCACACATTTATTAGAAACACTTGTATCAGATAATATGCTAAGTACAGAGAATACAAAGACAAATATAATATTATCTTACCCTCTAAGAGCTAACATTTTATTGGAAGAAGATAAAATAATTTCCAGGGAGGACACTATCAGTTGGATGGAAGAGATCAAGAAACTCTTCCTCTTGGAGGGGGCATTTGAGCTGAGCCTAGAAGGAAGCTAATAATTTTATAAGACTGAAGTGAGGAAGGGAGTGGATTCAAGGCATTGGGAATTGGGATGGGGAAGGGTGGGAAGCCAGGGGTGATCCTGTGGAAAGGCACAGAATAAATGTCATTTATAGTGAACAAGTAAGGCAGACAGCCTGGTTGGCTGCATGTGAGGACAGTGTAAGGGAATAAAGGTGGTTTGAGTACGGAATTTCCTAGTTCTATGTTACGGAGTTTGAACAAGTGTGGCTGATACTGAGATTAAAAGTACGGCTATGCATGTATGGAGTTGGACTCTGAAGAGCCAGAACCACATTTTCTTGAATTCTTTCTATTTGAACTTCTTTATGGCATCATAATTTTGCATTGCATTTTATATGTCATAATTTGTTCAGCCATTCCTTAGTCATGGGACATGTTTTCTTTCAGACTTCTTGTTATGACAGATGACACTGTAATAAACATTTTTGTAGGTACATTTTTTTTTTGCTATCAATAGCCTCCTTGGGATATAGATGTAGTGATGGAATTTCTGGTTTAAATATTATAAACAGTTTAGTAGTTTTAATTGCATAATTCTAGATTGTTTTCCAGATTTTTTTTTTTTTACCAATGCACAACTCTGTTAGTAATGAATTAGCATTGCCTATCTTCTCAGAACCTCTACAATAAAAATTTTCCTATTTTATCATAGTTGCTACCTTGATAGGTTTTAAGTGATACCTAAAGATTATTTTAATTTATATCCCCTCAGTTATTAGTGATTTTGAATATTTTTTTCAGAGAGTGACCATAGATGCATTTAACTGAAACAATTGACTAGCTCCTCTGGTCCTCAACATCCCATCTCTAAAATGGAGGTAAATAGACTTTTTTTTTATGACTGAAACTAGGGAACTGGCTCAGTAGATATCCTGAAATCTTTTTCCAGCATGAAGATATCAGTATGTATATTACATGCATATATTTTTAAATGTTAAAACAGACAGCAAGAGTAGGAGGTAGGAACAAGAATTGGAGGGGGAAATAAGGTGGTTAGCATGATGGAAGCATGAAGGAGCAAGAGGTATAAGTATAGCGTTTTGAGAGGACTGAAAATTATACCTGAAAAAATTTTTTTCATTTAATTTCTTTTTGATAGCTTTAAGTAATGACTAATGAATGCACTTTTAAAAAAAATGGTAGTAAGCATTAATTGAGCATTTATTGTAATTTGTCTCTTAAACTTACCCAACAGAAACAGTGATTATATTTTAGGTTCCTTTTTGCCACTAGTTGTGAGACAGGAGGAACTGCAAGCTAGGGTGTGTGGTGTGCAGTGACACGTAAGATTCACATACCCACAATGTCTGAGATGGGTAAGAAGGATAAGGAGGAACTTAAGGGCTGTTCTTGTAGATATTTTTGGCAGTGCTTAGTGATTTTAGAATTATTAGGAGCTTGGAGTTCTCAAGATGATCTTTATTTTCATCTGACTTTTCATTTCTGGGAAACAAAAAATTAAATGTAATGAGGTTTTAGAACAAGTTAAAATATTTATACTTTGATTATTATTATTGGCTGTACTTTTAAGGAAATTTAGTTTTTGTATATTTTTTTTATGTATTTATTTCATAGTATTTTTAAATTCCACTTTTTAGAGAAAGCATTTTGAGAAAATCATGCTGTTTTACAGAAGAAATTTTCTTTTTGTCTCTAATTGAAACTGCATAGAAAGACACCTTGAATATGGTGCTTTTTACAAAAAATGCGTTGAATACACTTTGAATTTTTTAACTGCTTCAAAGGATTCATGGCACAGCTAGCAAAAGCATTTATTTCTCTGAAGGTTAATTGTCTTAGTGCCTCAGCATTTCTGAGCTCACTGAAAGCAGAAATGTAATGAGCTGTTAGTGATGAAACCTGTTGGATTTCCGGAGGAGCAGCTGGAGTTTTTGGTCTTGTTAAACAGCAATGATTCAGGTCTTACAAATTGTAAAGGATCTGGTGTCACCATCAAGACAAAGATCAGCCACTGGAAAAAAAGGTAGGAATAGTGTAAGAACATTGAATCATAGCACTTTGAGGCATTCAGTGATCTTTTTATGTAACTATTTACAGAACAATTACTTAAAATATATTTTCAGTCACCATGAAGTAATATGCTGTTGTGCTTCTGATATTTGAATTTCATAGTTTCTCAGACTTGCTTAGACATAAGTCAATAACAAGCCAATTATTATTGATACATTTTAAAAATCTTAAACTTAGTTATATCATAAGCAAGCTAGTAGAAGGCAGGGAGAATTTTATTATATTTGCAGCAGAGAGCAGTTTCTTCACAGTTTTCATAACCAGAAAAATGAGCTAAAAATTATTCTTCCTGATTATAAAAAGATATAAATATTAATGGCAAAATTGAAAGGTTCTACAATCTGTTTATATGAGAGTAAGAAAATTATTCAGTTTATGTTTAGTTCAGAAGTAGATTACATTTGCTGTATTAATAGATTGAAACCTAAGTGCTTTTGTCAGATGAATATTGCCAGTGGTAAGGGACAATATTATTATTATAATTTTGAAGGGTGGTTAATTCTCTTTTTTTGTGGGTTTTATATTTATTTGCTGCTATGTCTTTTTAAAGCAACCTTATTCTTTGTAATAATTCTACTCAATTTTAATTCTCAACTCAATTTCACTGTGATACACTGAAATATATCTTCCAAATTCTCATATTGAATTCATACTCTTTTTTCCATTGTAAAGCAAGTTAAGGGAACCATGTCATCAAATAATTAACATACTACTGATTTTTATTATTTAAATTACTAACTTAGATTTGAGGATAATTTTGAAAAAAAATATGAGTACAGGGGCTAGGCTGCTAATACTGACATCAGTATTATGTTGTTTGTTGACAAGGCAAAACAGTTGACCCACTCAACTGCTTCATTATATCTCCATCTAATTTTTTTAAAAAAAGTAGATAAACCTCAGAAAACATTTTTGAAAATTTTTATGTAAATTGATTTTTTATAAATTGAATCAAACTCCAGATATGTTTAGGAAGCTGCCTCTCCAAAGACAATACTGTTTCTTCTGTTGATGTATTGCCTAAGTTATGACTTTACAAAAATGTTTTTAGTCATAGGTTTTATAGTTCTTTAGTTAAACTTGGTAATCCTAAGATTCACATGAGTTTTTATAAAATACTTTAAGTTTTTAAATGATTGCCAAGAATGTGAACTAGCATCATAATATAAATTTGAAGAATAATAGAATTTTAGAGCTAGATGGGATTTTAGAGATCTGGTACACATTTTACATATTTTTCATTTAAAGTTAAAAGATGGTAAGGTATCTTTTAACAAGTTATCAAATAGAGCTGCTATTGTGTCAAAGAAACACATCATTTCCCATCTTCCAAAAGCAAAGAAGCAAATGTTATTTATCTTTGCAAATATTGGAATGCTATTTAGAATCCTCTATATTTATTTACCTCTATTTCCCTTTCTCCTAAAATAGAAAATAACATGTTGTTCCTTCCATTTATAAATAATGAAATTCTAAAATCTTTTTTTAAAGATATTAACATGTTCTAGTATTTAAGGAAGACAGGAGTTGGCTAATTTAATCCTGTTCTATTTAAGTAATGGAGGTTCTTGGATTGTATATTTGAAATCACAATCATATTTGCTTGGAATATATCCAGAGAAAAAGGTAATAGTGATAATAACTCTTTTGCAGTATTTCAGTAAATCGTTCCTTTCAAAGTGCTTATATATACAATAATATATTTGGAAATGCTTTCTACACTCAACCAGTTTAGGGATATACTATAAGATGTACCATATGTGCACAGTACTAGCTAACCTGCTGTTGTGCTGTAGAATTTTCTTATTTCTTTAGCTCAGTTATTTGCAGTTATGATTAAAATAGAACAAATTTAATTTATTCTCAGTATCTTTCTGGAAAAAAAAAACATTTCATTTTTGTGGCATTGGATGGTGACCTATGCACAGCATTTAGTTTTACTAACTGGTTTTATTTCATTCTTTTAGGATATAGTTATATGCCATATATTTAATAATACTGACAGACTGCTTATTTGAGAAAAGATATGCCATAAGCAGATACTCAGTTTTTATTCAGTTCTTATACTGAATCGGAGAATCTTAAAGAATCTTAATCTTTAGTAAGTCATCTAGCCTTAAATTAAAGAATTCCAGTGTCTTCCTGAGGCAGCCCTGTTCTTTGTTTGGAGAGCTTTAGGTATTCAGAAGTCCTTCCTTATTTTGAACCAAAATTTACCTCTCTATCCTTCTGGTGTTATGAAGAAAAAAAACCTGTTTCCTCTACTCTGATAGTCTTTTGTAGCCTGCCACAGGAATTTCTAACATTGACTTCTCTAAACTGAACATGTCCTTTTCCTTCAACTAATGCTCACATGGTATGAGCTGTGGTCCTTTCACCATCAAAGTCTCTCTCCTCTGCATATAGTCTTGTTTGCCAGTGTTCTTCCTAAAATGTTGTACCTTCAATTGAATGATATTTATTCTAACTAGAATAGAATATAACTGGACTGTTACTTCCCTTTTCTAGATTCCATATCAATACATATCTATCTATATATATCTATTCATATATATATATCTATATCTATATATACACCCATACATATCAATACATACATGCCCATACATATACCTACCTAAATTACACCCACAAACACACACACGCACACACACAGAGTTCCCCCTTGTTTCCCAACATTGAATAACACCTCAAAAGGAGGTATTATCCTTTACACATACCACATGCGATTTTTCTTGTTCAAAAGGGGAAAACTGGGAAGTCATCATTGAAACTGTCAACCTACCCTGTATGCACATTTGGAGGCCCACTTGATCCCATTCCTCTCTACCTGGCAATGAAGACTAGCCTTTAATAAATGTATTTTGGACATATAAATCTTGTGCATGGGTTTTCTCCTTTTTTCCTTTCCCTAGTGTGGACAATGAGTTTCCACTTAATCATTCTTTTGGAAAGGTCTTTGCCATCAAATATAGGAATTTGCACAGAGAGCCCTCAGTTGCAATGAGTAGCCCCATTTCAAAGATAGTGAAGTAGTATATCTAATGCATTTTAGAAAAATTTCCATCCAAAGTTGTTAAACTATATTTTTCAGTGTTGGAGTACTTAGAGGAATAATAAGCTCCAAATAGCACTATAAAAAATTCATTTACTAGTAAAATATTATTCTTTCAAAGTAATATATGAATGAGAATAGAATGTAACTTCTCAAGGGAATGAAGGAATGAAAAGCACAAATGACTATGCCAGGCACTATGCTAAGCTTTGTAGATACAAATACAAAAGTGAGATAATGCCTGCCCTCAATGACCTTTCATTCTAATAGGGAGAGACAACATAAATGAGTATTGTGGTCAGAGAAAGGCATGTTTGGAGAGTCACAAAAAAAGAGTGTCACAAGTACAGAATGGAATAGATGTTGCTAGACAAAAATATATCAGAAAAATATTTGGGGTTTTAGTAGATTGGAACCTCATTGAGAGTCAAAGAATCAGTAAGCATTTATCAAGTGACTGCTATGTATCAAGTACCAGGAGCTCAGGTTACAAATGGAAAAGTAGGTAGTTCTTGTCCTCAAGGAACTTATATTTTACTAGGAGAATACCACATATTCACAGAAAAGTGCATATAGAAAGAGAAGATTTAAGAGTATGAGAACTTTTTTGTTATGTGAAAGGATGTCATGTGGCAAAGGGATTAGATTTATTATGTTTGGCTCAAGAGGAAATACTGAGAGCAGAAATTGCATTTAGGGTTAAATTAGACCTGATGAAAAGAAGAACCTCTAAAAGTGAATGGGTTACTGTAGGAGGTAGACTTGAGGTAATCTAAATAATCCTGGATGACTACATGTCAAGAATGATGTAGAGAACATTCAGGTTCACATGGGATTTTCATGCCTAGAATGCTCATCCTCCTGACTTCTCAGGCTTCCTTTAAGTCCCAACTAAAATCCTGACTTCTACAGGAAACCTTTCCCAGTTCTTCTTAAGTCTAGCGCTTTCCCTGGATTAATTATTTCCTATTTATCCTGTATATAACTTGTTAGTAGATATTTGCTTATTGTCTTCCCCTTTAAATTGTGAACGTCTTAAAATCAGGCATGATCTTTGCCTTTCTTTATATCCCAAGCCCTTTATATAGAGGAGTCAAGATGACAGAATACAGGTAGCAACCCAGCAGAACTCTCCCAAAATTCCCCTCCAAACAACTTTAAAATAACTCCTCAAACCAAATTTTGGAGCAGCAGCACTAACAGAATGTCAGAGTGAGACATTTTTCCAGCCTAAGACAATTTTGGAGGCCAACAGGAGTAATCTGTGATAACAGGGTGGCAGCTTGACCTGGAGTGCTACAGTAGCACTAGTGGTGGACCTTGGAGGTATTTGTGACAGTGGCAGTAGCAGCAGCAACAGCATTGGGAACTTTCTACCCAGAAACAGTGAGGATACTGGACAACTTGTCAGAAGGAGATTACAAGGGACCTTTTGCTGGCATTGGATACAGTTAGTGCTGGTTGGTAGCTCTGTAGCCCATAGAAATTGTGAGTCCTTGTTCCAGGGCAGAGAGGAACAATTTTGTTTGGTCACAAGGGGGCTGGAGTTCCGATCACAGAGCCAAGGAAGAGGGGAATGCTAATGCTTGTACCTTCAAGTAACAGGGGCCCTTTATGGCTGAAGACCAGAGCACAGACCATTGACAGAGCAGTGACCACATGTCTCCCTGGATCATACCACCTTAAAAGCACCCAAAACTTGAAGACCTTCAGAAGTACCTCTCAAAACAGTGGTACAAAAAATTGCCTGAAACTTGTGACAGTGCTTGCCTACCCTCACATCAACAGAGCCAAACTTTAACATAAACTTCAAAGTCAAGAAATAGTCTGAGAAAGTGACTGAATAACAAAAAAAAGAGTTTGACCATATATGGCATTTAAAGGGGAACTACTATGTGGCAGAGAAGATCAAGACGTAAACTCAGAAGAAGACAACAGTGTAAAAATAGTTGCAAGCAAAGCCTCAAAGAAAATGCTAATTGGGTCCAAGTCCAACAAGAATTTTTGGAAACATTAAGGAAAATGATGAGTGATAGAAGAAAAATTGGGATAAGAAATGAGAGTGATGCAAGAAAATTATGAAAAGAGAATTAACACCTTGATCAAAAGAGGTATAAAAAACACTGAAGAAAATAACACCTTGGTAAAAGATAACACAAAAATTCACTGAAGAAAAGAACTCCTTAAAAAAAGCATAATAGGCCAAAGGGAAAAGGAAATACAAATGTTCACTGAAGAAAATAATTACTTAAAAATTAGAATTGTGCAAGTGAAAGTTAATAATTCTAAGAGACATCTAGAAACAAAGAAAGTCAAAAGAATGAAAAAAGAAAAAAGTGTGAAATATCTTATTGGAAAAAACAATGACTTGGAAAATAGATCAAGGAGAGATAATTTAAGAATCATTGGACTACTTGACAGTCATAATTTTTTTTAGAAAGAGCCTAGATATATTTTAGGAAACTATAAAAGAAAACTTCCCCCAATATCTTGGATCTAGAGGGCAAAATAGAAATGAAAAAATTCACCAGTTACCTCTGAAAGAGATCTTAAAATGAAAGGTATAGCCAAATTCTAGAACCCACAGGGCAAGGAGAAAGTATTGTAAGCAGCCAGAAGGAAACAATTCAAATACCATGGAGCCACAGTCAAGGTTACCCAAGATTTAATAACTTCTATGTTAAAGGAGCAGAGAGCTTGGAATGTAATAATCCAGAAGGTAAAGGAACTAGGATTACAGCCAGGAAAAATCTACCTGGAAAAATTGAGTATGATAGAGACCTGAGACAAAAATCTGTTATTATGCTTCATCTGAAGTAAAAAAGGCTGGATTAGCAAACATGATCTCAGAGGAAGCAAAAGCAAAACTAGACCTGAGTAAAAGGTGTAATAAGGGAAGCTATATTTTGCTAAGAGGTACCAAGTGTATCTAATAATGGCCTCATTTCTCAAATCAAATCATATCAAAGGATATGAACAGGCAGTTTTCAGAAGAAATGAAAGTTATGTATACATGCATGAAAAAATGCTCTAAATCACTATTGATCAGAGAAGTGCAAGTAAAAACAATTCTGAGCTACCTCATGCCTATCAGAGATGACACATACTAGAGGGAAAATAGGTCCACTAATAAAGTGTTAGTGGAGTTGTGCACTGGTCCTATCATTCTTAAGAACATTTTGGAACTAGAGACAGTTCTCTTTTTTACACAGATTCACATTAATTACATACATTTGACTTTATGTAAAACATTCTGTAATGAATCCTATTTCAACAAAACCACTTATGTTAACTTTACAGTACGGTTCTCCCTCATTCTCTGTCTGCACTCTTGTCCCTTGACTCTGTGCTCCATGACCCCTATGGTGCCCATGAAAAGAACCCTCCAAGTGAAAACAGAAGGATGGATTTCAGAGAAACTGCCATCATCATTGTCACTGCTAGATTGGGGGCTTAGCCTAACACCCCTGGCGCTAAGAGAGAAAAATTTCTATGTTTCACCTATCTGCCCACATTTCTGGCCCCCATTTGTCTGTGTTCTGTCTATGCTTGGGTACCATGTATCTGTCACCATCCCCTACATTTTGCTCATCTTCTCCTGTCATTGTCTGTGTCTGGCTCCCACATTTCTGCTTCCTGCATGTTTTTCCTTTTGCTTCTGACCATATGGCTGACCCCAGCCCCAACATTTTCTTCCTTCTATTTTCATTTCTCTGTTGTTGGCCCCCAAGTGCCTTTGACCTGTGCAATGGTCCCCTTCCTCCACAGGCTCAGGATCCCCTTCATTTTTCCCTTTCCTCTCTCTGCCTTGCCCATATCTGCAGGCAAATTTATATTGCATCAAAATTACTTTATGTAGAGGTCTGTAGAAGAGTCCACTTGCATAAAATGAGAACTTTCTGTACACCCAAAGGGCTATAAAACTGTGTATAACTTTTGACCCAGCCATACCACTCTTAGGTCTGTATCCCAAACAGGTCAAATAAAAAGGAGTAGGGCCTCCATGTACAAAAATATTTATAGAAGCTTTTTTTTGGTGTGGTGGCAAAGAATTGGAAATGAAGGGGATGCTAATCATTTGGGGAGTAGCTGAACGTTGTGGCGTGTGATTACGGAGGAAGAGTAGTACTGTACTTATAAATAATGATGAGAGGGGTGGTTTCAGAAAAAACACGGCAAGACCTATGGGCTGATGCAAAGTGACGTAAGAGTAACTGTGAGATGATTTGCACGGCAACAGCAACGTGGCGGCGATGATCAGCTATGAAAGACGCGGCTACTGTAATCAGCAGTGTGATCTAAGGCAGTTCCAAAGGGCGCAAGAAAAATGCTGTCCGTCTCCAGAGAGAGAACTAATGGACTCTGAATGCAGATTGAAATAGAATTTGCTTCTTTTTTTTCGCACCGTGGCCAATACAGAGATACGTTTCGTGTGATTTCATATATGTAATTCGTACCATTTTGTTTGCCTTTTCAGTGGTTGAGGGAGAGGTGGGAAGGAGGAAGACAATTCAGAACTCAGTTTAAAAGAATGTTAAAAATAAATAACCTTGTTATTATTGTGGTTATCATTATAACAAAATCCGTATTGCCTTAATCTGATGCATTTTACTCTGAGGTTCCTTCCATTTCCTACCGTGTGTGATTTATTGAAAAGCATTCTGCTTATTGAAACAGTGTCTTTTTTTAAAATTGAATTCCTCCTTTGAAGGCCACTGTACAAATGATTCAACAATAAACTATTAAAACATGCATCTTAATACAACTCATCCTAGGCTTGTTTTCTATAGTCAAGATAAGTTAACTAGAATATCACTTTCCTAATTTAAGAACTTGCCATTTTGACAGTTTTTTTTCAACTAGAGACTTCAGAAATGAAAACCAAGTCAAATTGCTTTCTTTTGTGTAGACTCAGAATTGATTACATTTTTTAATTGTAGCATATATTAAAAATTTAATACAGTTCAAGCCTGATAGTAATACATTCCATGAACATTAATTTATCTCTGAGGCTAAAATTTTTTTCAGCCTTTTTCAGCCTTTAGATATTTTAGTTTGATACTTAGCTTCTCTGCTTTTAGAAGATGGGAGATAGTTAATTTTGACATTCTTGTTCAACCCAACCCTTAAACCTGCCTTTCTTCCTGACTTTCAGATTTTGTTAATGGCTCCATGTTTTCTTTAGTCATCCAGGCTTAAAAACTTAGAATGTACTTTTAATCTTTCCTCTCCCTCATGCCAAGTCCTGCTGGTTCTACCAGTATCTCTCATATCTATTGTCCCACTGCTCTAGGTCAGGCTCCTTTCGCCTTTCATCTGGAATATTGTATTTAATTCCTAATTAGTACCCTGTTCAGGTTTCCCTTCCTCCAATTTATTTTTCAAAATAAATTTCCAAAATAATCTTTTTAATACACAGGTCCAACCATATCTCTCAAATGTCAACTCTTTTGTTATACATGTATAAATAAATGCAAGTTGCCTTCTGTCTTTGTCATTGATTTATTACCCCTTCTTTCCTCCCCTCCCCCCGAATTGAGAAGAAAAGAAAAGAACTGTTACAAACGCAATCAAGAAAAACACAATTTTTCTTTGGTTGCATGTGTGTACATATAAATGTATATAAAGCACATACTGTACACACACACTTAAAAACATATGTCTCCTTTGGCAGTCTTGAATTGCTCACCTGTCTATCATCAGTTGTTTCATTTTTCTGTTAGTGTATTTCATTATTAGTGCTCTGACATTCTAAGTTTTGTAAAGTTTTTTTTTTAAATGATATTATTGTGATTGCTTACTTAAATTGACCTACTGGTTCTGTTCCCTTCATTCTTTATCAATTTATGTAAGTCTTTCCAAGTGTCTCTGAAATCATCCCCTTCATGATTTCTTAAAGCCAGATCCTATCCCCAGTGTCTATAGGCCTTCATCCTTATCCCAATTTGGAGTAGACTAATGACTTATTATGATTTTTGTTGGATTTCTATATCGGGATTCAGTCTGTTGACTTTTCGAGACCATTTTGGAGGATTTTTGTGGTTGAGTTGGGGGGAAGAGGCAGAACTGGTTGTACTATTTTGTTGCTCTGCCATCTTTTCTCTGGTCCTATGTTGCTGTTCTAATGGAAATGCATTTGTAAACTAATGGGTAATCAAGAAAATAGTTTCCCAAAGAAGCCATAAACAAGGTTTTTCATTGGTTTAGGACATTCTTTGGCTTACAGTCTATCTCAAGAATGAGAATATTACTGAAAATGTAAGAAGTCTGATAAATTCAATAAATGCCAAAACCACAAAATTACCCCTAAGAAAAATGTACACATTATAATTTCAGTATGCTTATACTTCATTCTAGACCATAAATGTATGTATGAAATCTTTTGTAAATACTTAAAAATAAAATTGGAGAGGAGTAGAAGTTCATAAAATTGAATTTACGCACACACACACAGAGAAACACATATCCTTAAGGCAGTACTAATTTTAAGAACTAGAAATATTTCTTATAATTTAGTCAGATAATATTTAAGACCTTAAATTTAAAAGACAGGATAAAGTCAACTGATTTTGACATACATTACACTTACTGGGCAGCAAAATATTACTCTGCTTAGCATATACATTTAAAGAATAACTGTATTTTTAATGAACAGTAAATAATGTGTGTGTGTGTTTGTTCTTCGTTGCCGAAGAAGACTAGGCCATCAGAGAAATAATGACACGATTTGCACTTGACGTTGTTTTGAGTGAGGGAGGGCTGTGCAGGTCACCAGCCTCACTTTTCCTCCAGAGTCATCTGAATCCAGTGATCAGATATTTATCAGGATGACTGGAGATGATCCAGAATGAGGCAATTGAGGTTAAGTGACTTGCCCAAGGTCCCACAGCTAGTGAGTGTCTAGTGTCTGAGGTGAAATTTGAACTCAGGTTCTCCTGACTCCCACACTGGTCCTCTATCCACTGCACCACCTAGCTGTCCCTATATAACCTGATACAGGGTGAAACAAAAGTTGCTATTGTTGTGTTTGTCCTTCATTTTTGAAGAGGATCATGACAACAGATGACATGACTTGAAGTTGACTTTGATTTGAGCGAGGGAGGGCTGTGCAAGGTCACCAGCCATCTAGATCCATTGACCAGATATTCATCAGGATTACTGGAGATGACCCCATGATGCAGTGGGAGATCCTGGCCCTTTTAGTCTAAGGCTTTTTCAGGTACTCACTTAGAGTGAGGTAATGCCCATTCAATGAATAGGCCTGTTTAAGAAGTAGTCAAGGGATGGCCCCTTTAATTAGAAAGAGAAAAAACAAAAAGTCAAGGTGGGAGGGCCAGACCCTCAGGTTTCTTGTTCCAAAGAGAAACAGTTACTATTGACATCCACTCTAAGCTAGGAGAGTCCAAAAAATAGCCATTAAGTGGAGCTTGGGCAGGGACCTATTGTCTTCCAATCTATGGTCTTTAGAGTGAACTGGGTTTAAGGTTTTAGGAAAGAAGGAAGGAAGGAAGAAAAAGAAAGAGAGAAAGAAAAGAAAGATCTATAAGAAATCTAGCCAATAAACTTCAAGTCAATTGGGCAGCTTCTGGCCACCAAAATTTACCTTCTTTTGGAGAGGAGAAGGAAAGGGAGAGGGAGAGGATGAGCTGAGTTACCCTGCTATCTGAGTCCCCATTCAGGCCGCTCGGTCTGAAGTATGACTATAGAAAAAAGCATAACTAAAAGAATAATATACACAATGACTACAATGATATAAATGAAGACAGCACTAACAGACAGTAATTCAGATGTTTAATATAATGGCCAGTTTGTTTTATGAGATTTGAATGTTGGTAGGCTGTCAATTCCAAGTGCTTTATAGTTTTGCTTAACTTTTTTTGTCTTATAAAAATGATAATATTATGGTGTTTGGATGGAAGAGAGGTGTATTATTGGGAAGTGACTGGCAAAACAAAATACCAGTTCAAAGAAAAGGAGTTGGGGTGAGTATTGGGATTTCACTTAGTTTTTTATAAGTAATTAAAAGCACAAGTTAAAGTCAAGACTCATGAAGCATTTATTAAGTGCTTACTGTGTGTCCGGCATTTTGCTAAACGGTGGGGACACGAATAGAAACAAAAAGACTGTCTCTGTCTTTAAGAGTTTACATTCTAAATGGGGAAGAAAACATGCACAGAATTAATTATATCTCTAGTCAAAATCCATACTAAATTAAAGATGTTAATCTTTTATAGTGACTTTGAAGCTTTAGGCAGATGTCAAGTGTAAAACTTCCTAAGTGGTTTAATTAGTATTACCCATGTAATAAGTAATTAAATAAACAAGTTCCCTGTCAGTAATGTCTTAGACCATATGTTGTCAACCAGTGCAGCCTTCTGACTGAATCCAAATTTCACAGAACAAATTCTTGGGCCTTGAGGCTACAGGTTCCCTACCCCTGGTATAAGGTGTTAGATTTAGAAGAAAGAAAGGAATTAAAAGTGACTCCAAATATTTGAATTTGAAACGACTGGGACAGTGATATTGTTGACAATAATTGTTCAGTGGGATGAGTGAGTATTCCCTGGAAGGCAACAGTTTGATATGTCATTAGGTAAAATTAAGGAAACACTCATCTGAATATTACCCATATGTATATTTATATTTACAAATAATGCTGCCATATCTAGATATTTTAATCAACTATCTTTTTTCACTTTCATGACAACACTCAGTGTTAAATTAGATGTGGAATCACCATCCTTCCAAAATTTGAAGAAATGTGAGGAGAGCTGCTGCTAATGAACTGAGTTCTATTAAAGAGAGTGAACCTTAGAGTTTGTAATTGCCAAAGAAAGGAGTGCTGGGCGTAGTCTGACATGCTTGCTCAATACTAGGGAAGGTGATCTACAAAACTTGGATAAAACATGGGCATGAAATTCTAAGAGGAAGGATAGTTAAATAGGACTAGAAAAATCTTAAAAAAGAAATTCTGATAATACAAAAACCCTCTTATTTGTTATAATTGCACAAAGAGGTTTGTGAAGGTTATGATTGTAAAAACTAATGTATAAAAGATGAAAATTAGGGACATGAATTTAAGAATAAATATGAAGAAGCATGCAACAAAAATCCACCCAGAAGGCTAAAGCCAGAATAAATTTAAGTTTCTGAATTATACTCAGAACAACAACAACAAAAAAGGCTTTAAAGGCTTTGTTCATAGAATGATAAAAAGTAAGGAATAAATGTACTTGTCCATTCCTTGGACAGCTGATTTTATGTTAACAGTTTAGAGGTGAAGTGAAAGGGGAAACCTTGTTTCTATTGTGATTCCCTACTCTTTAAGCTACAGTTTTCTTATTTGTAAAGTAGTGATTAATAATATGTGCACTCTCATCCTTTGTTGTTGTTTGCAAACTTTTAAGTGCTATACAAATATGTTATAATTTAATTCCTGTTGTACTTCTCTGCTTTCTCTTTCAAGAAGGAGGATGTTTAAGACTCTCTTGGTTTAAATTATTTTCCTAGTTGTCTGACTAATAAATAGCAGAGCTAGGACTAGAACTAAAGCAGATTTAGTCTAAAGAAGATAAGAATAAAAAAAAATAGGCTAAAATGAAAAAGAAAATTTTGTCATGATTAAGTGAAATTGTGTTTCAATCTTAAACAATTAAATTCAGAAAACTTAATTTGGGCTTTTAAAATCTCCAGAAAATGTGATTTTTTTTTTAGGAAAGGCAATGCTTCCATGTTTGCCTATACACATTCCACACATAATTCAGTAATAGATGCTTTGGATTATTTATATTAAAAATAAGGGAAAAACATTTTTTCATATGACTTATGGTGATTGGTATGATCTTATCAAGATGTCAGCAATTAAATTTAATTCCTTTTGGCATTCCAATGCATTTACCAAGCAATTTGAATTCCTGATCTCCAGATGAGAACAAGGACTTACAAAATAAAGTTTTTTCAGTGCCCTGGAAGAAAAAGTTAAACTGGGAATGATTGGTAACTTAGATATGAATGTATTATGATAAAGCACATCTAAATGAACTCTTGTATTAGTTTAAATACATATACCCCTAAAATAGTTGTCTTAAAATAGTATATATTTATATTTATTTGTTTTTGTGTTGAGGTTTATTATTCTATAAATGAGTAAAGCACAGTGTATCATTTCTAATCATCTTAAAAGTCATAGCAGCGTTGTTGACAAGTCTAGGTTGGGCAAATTGTTCTGTTAAAACAAAAAAAAGGGGAAAGGGTAGCTTCTTTCATTCCTCAGGAAATTTAGAGCCTCAGCGATTCTACTCCATTATAGAGCAAGGACAGTGGTCTACCTTAGTGTCTCTTTAACTGTGTATTTTGATCCCATATGGGATTGCTAAAATTTTGGCAACTTGGCTTCTTATCACACCATGACCAACAATTAATTAAAAGTCTAACACATAATGAATTGGAGGTGTTTCTAGTAGTGCTTGCCCCATGTTGCACTGAGTAAACTTCATTGTATCCCTGGTTCTGAAAACCAAACATGCATACTTTGCAGCGTGTATGCCCTCAAGCCATGCAACTCCAGTGGGTGCTGCCCAAAAGGGATCATAGTGAGTGGAAAAAAGTTTAAGAAGCCCTGGTCTAGCTCGTTGATTAAAACTGGTAAAAAAAAAATCAAACCAACAAAAAACATCTTCATGAGCTGAAAGTATTTCTCTTTATGACTGAAATACGAAAACAATATAAGGCAGATTAAATTCTAATAGAATTACTTAGGTAAATAGTAGTATGACTGATTGGTTTACTGTTCTGAGACAGTAAGAGAAATAGGATATAAATTTCTTCTATAGAATGGGTATTCCTAATGTTTTCTGATGGTGATATAATTTTGTTTTACTCAATGCCTTATAATCTACCAGTATACATACTCTTAAAGATGATTAAGGCAAAACTTAATTATAAACAAGAGGCTTGGCACTGCATGTCATGAGCATGATGTTGTTTGGTAAATATTTGGTGAGAATATACTTGCTGTCAAAAGTTGAGCAAGTAAGTTTACTCTAATGGGTCTCAGTTTTCATATCTGTAAAATTAAAGGTTTGGATTAGAAACTCTCTGAGGTTCCATTCGCCTCTCATATTCCATGTTTCAGTGGTTTAATTTCTCAACCAGTCATTTTGCAGTAGTAAGACAATAGGTGGCCACATCATCAGATTATTGTGGGATTCCTTAGATCCCTATGATTCCTTAGACTTCCTATAGCTTTCAGATTTTTAGATTTCCTATAGCTTAGATTTCAGGATAGCTTTCTACTGAAGCAGGAGGAAAAGGAGAATTTAGTCATGACTGACGGTATCCTTCCTGTCAATAGGAATTTCTGCCTTTCTTGGAGATACTCTTTTGCCTAAAGATAAGGTACTTGTAAATATATTTTGGGAGTATGACCTTGTAGAGGCAGCCAAGTGATGCAGTGGATAAAGCACCAGGCGGACCAAGACTTAAGAAGACTAGAGTTAAGATTTGACTCTAGACACTTATAAACTGTAACCTTGGGGGCGGAGCCAAGATGGCGGAGTAGAAAGACTCACATTTGCTAGCTCCGAATCCACAGCCCATAGATTTCCTGTAAAAAGAACTCCTGACAAATTCTGGAACAGTGGAAGCTGCACAGCAACACAGTGAAGGAGATTTCCGTTGCAGAGAGCCCTGAAAAACCGACCGCAAAGGTACCCCGGACGGGGGCTGAACTCTGCCCTGCGGAGCGCTCCCCTCCCCCTACCCCAGCCATGAAGCTCTGCCCAGCCACACGGCACTGAGAGGAGCCAGCAGACACAAGCAGGCTTCAGAGACCTGAATCTCCTGGCAGCTGCAAAGGTCCCTCCACCCACAGACGCACAGGTCAGTGAGAGAGACGGGCTGAGATCGGGGTATCTCTGGGACTTGGACCCCCTCGGGAGGCGGTGATCACGGCAGAGGCAGAGGCCGCTTGGCCAGAGGCCCACAGAGCAGGCAGGAGTTCCACCCCAGCTCCATTACAAAAGATCTCTGCATAAACCCCCTGAGGGAACTGAGCCTGGGAGGCAGCCCTGCCCCCACCTGAGAACCAGCAGATAAGCTCCCATTGAAGAGCAGTCAGGCCTGCCGCCAAAAGCCCTGAGGCTGGGGAGCAGCATTTGAATCCCAGACCCCAAGCACTAGCTGGGCGGACCTAGGCTGGGGTGGAGAGGACTCTCAGAAGTCAAATAACTGGCTGGGAGCATTTGAATCTCAGACCCCCAAGCACTAGCTGGGGCAGATCTAGGCTGGGGCGGAGAGGACTCTGAGAAATCAAGTAACTGGCTGGGAAAATGCCCAGAAAAGGGAAAAAAAC
>CM053770.1:131628065-131681479 GCA_028658325.1 Potorous gilbertii
GTAAGAAATCCTTCAGATATTTGAACAAGTTAACACTTGTTTTTATTTACTTAACCTTCAGGAAGTTGGATACTGTCAGGGAATGAGCCAGATCACTGCTTTGCTCCTTATGTATATGAATGAAGAAGATGCCTTCTGGGCTCTGGTGAAGCTACTTTCAGGCCCCAAGTATGCCATGCATGGTAAGAAAAGCTAGTTTTTTGCCATTAAAAAAAGATGTTAAAAACTTTTTAAAACTTTGAATAATCTTCGTAGCATGAAGTGAAAGATTTTAAAAGATGAAACACTAAAAAAATTTCCAGAGGAAAATTGAAAAAAAAAATTGGACAATATGAGGAAAATTTACATTTTTTTAACTGGAATTTTGAGGATAAATTTTCTTGTGTTAAAAAAAATAATAAAATTACATTTTATTGAATATAAATTCATTCTATAAATGAATTACCCCACCCAATTTTATTTATTTCTGTGTTGTTTGAAATTGCAGAGCTTAATAAGTAAATATTTTATTTTTTCTAGAGGCATGGGGAAACCAGTTTTTTGTGAGAAGATAGACACTTTCTAAGTTTTAAGAAATTATAATGCTAACCCCCCAAAATCATCTTTTTGATTCATCTTACAGCTATTATTTGTAATGTATTTTTACTGTGGAATATTAAATAGTTTTAATAAAGTTGTGAAACTTTTTTTTAAACTTTTTTTTATGTTTTAAAATAAGGTTAGTATTTCAGTTAAATACTGTTATATACTGTTATCCTATAAAGTTTAATTTTAATTTAAATAGCCATTTATATTTTACAGTTTTTATATTTTTATATTTTATAATAATAGCAGTATTTCTATTTTTCATTTTTAATTTATGATTTTAAGCAACTTATTCCATTTTTCATAACCTTTTCTTGACCTTTGTTAAATCATATACAATCTGATTTTGACACACTTGGGTTGTGATTTGTTCTTGGAAGTATATATTATGTGTGTCATAATTTTCCCTCCATGTGGTAAAAATTAGTTATAGCAGATTTTTAAAATTTAATTGCCAGTTGCTTCCAAATCTATCCTTTGAACATGGAAAACACGTCTTAAAATTAGAAATTGATAGTGGGATAGATTCATTCCATAACACTTCTAAGGCAGATAAATTAAATAACATTAAATATAAATAATTGGTATTTTGTTATAAATTTCCATTTCTTACTTCTCTTTACATTATCCCAGCATCTTCCAGTAGCTTAGGGGAAGTAAGCCCTATTTGTTGAGAATTTAAACTATTTTAGTGAAAGAATCCTTCATAAGAAGACCTAACTGCTAATATCAGCTTACATCAACTCTTAGAATGAGAGTAAAACATTTATTTGACCTTGAACTCATAATTGACATTTTAAACTTTATACTATGGTGTGTATGTGTGTGTGTGTGTGTGTGTGTGTGATTTGTTGTTGTTTGGTTGTTTCAGTTGTCTCCAACTCTTTGTGACCCCGTTTGGGTTTTTTTTAGCAAAGGCACTGGAGTACTTTCCTTCTCCAGATGAAGAAATTGCAGCAGGATTAAGTGATTTGTCCAGAGTCACACAGGTAGAAAGTGTCTGAGGCAACATAAGAACTCACAAAGTTGAGTCTTGTTGCTTACCTCTTATTGCTTCTTGTCTTATACTGAATTGTATCACATAAACACCAAGCCTGAGCATATGAGAAGACTCCCCCTCCTAGTTCTTTTTAGAGGTAGAATATCACAGGAGCAACATATTATGTATCAGTTAGATTTTTTTTTTTTACAAGTTAGTGTTGTGTTTTTTTCTCCTGTTTTAAAAACTTGTTTATTACGTCTTTCAGGTTGTGGGGAATATGAGGGAAACTTGTTTATTACGTCTTTCAGGTTGTGGGGAATATGAGGGAAACTATAAAAAATCAAAATATGTTAAAAACATTTTATTTTTTAAAAACCTCCATTGTGAATTTTTACTTTGATATATCGTGTGATCAGATAGTGTTGCTGGCATATTCTGAATTACTATGGACTTTGGTGTTGGTAACAAATATTTATGTGGGAAAAAGGCCCTATTTCTTAGAAATGATATTTCACTTACACATACATGGTAGCTTATTCACAAGTTAATGCTACCAGGGTTTTTTTTGGCAAGTTAATATTAATTATCTCACTAATTTTTTAAAGTTGTAGTTACAGATATTTTTGCTGGTGCTTCTCTTCTTAAAGGTATCTATTTCCAGGTCTGCTAGTAAAACTTGGAAATGTGTATGTTAACTTAGTTTTATGTTGCATATGTAAATATAATTTTGTTATGAATTTGTAGTGAATATGATAGCTCAGCAAATTTTTAAAATTACTAATACTAGAATATCAAAGAAAAAATCTAATTTCTGTTTTCTAAGCATACACAAGCCTATTGGTTGGTCTCCCTGCTTCAAGTCTTTCTCCCCATTCCAATCCATCCTTCATTCAGCTGTCAAACTGGTGTGAATATGGGTCTGACCGTATCACCACCACCTCTCCTTTAGTGTCTCTAGGATGAAATATAAAATCTTCTCCTTGACTTTTTCAGACCTTCATAACTTGGCCTGTTTTTGCATTTTCAGTCTTCTTACTCCTCTTCCACATACTCTTTGACCCAATGAGATGGTATCATCTCTTTCCTGTTCCTCACATGTGACAAGCTGTGTGATGAAATATAAAATCTTCTCCTTGACTTTTGCAGACCTTCATAACTTGGCCTGTTCTTGCATTTTCAGTCTTCTTACTCCTCCTCCACATACTCTTTGACCCAGTGAGATGGTATCATCTCTTTCCTGTTCCTCACATATGACAAGCTATGTCCTGCTTCTGAGCATTTTCACTGACCATGTCTAGAATTTCTTTCTCCTCATCTCTGCTTCCTGACTTCCCTCACATCCTTCAGCTAACTTTGGGATAATTAAGTTGTAGTGTTGATTAGCAAATGAATTTGACATGCTTTCTACTTCTTTGCTAAATTGCATCAACTGGAACTAATATCTTAGAAAATAATGAATTTTTAAAACCCTAAGTTTAGAATTTTTCAAAAATTTCCTAAGCAGTTAAATGTATAAAAATATCTCTGAATAGTTCATAATTCCTACCCAGTCAGAAGCCACCTAAATTATGTAGTGTAATTGACTTTCTTAAAATACAATGACAACTTTTTTTATTAGACAAAATTTTATTTATAGAATCTCATTCTGATTTTTATGGTGGGATTACAGGTCTTTAAAATATATACATAGTCTGATAAGTAGAAACATGATTCTGTAAATCTAACTTTAACATTAAATTTTTTTATATGAACTTATTCAATTTTCCTTTTATGACATATTTACATTAAAATGGCATCAAGTTAGGATTGAACCACCTTTGAGGGAAAACCTGGGTGAAATTCTTACGTACAGGCTGACTTTTTCACAAACAAAACTAAATGTCTACTTCATCTCTAGGTGACTTGACTCTAAATTCCTTCCTACCTTCCTTCCTTTCTTTCTCTTTCATTTTCCACTCTGACAAATAGCATTTTAATTTTATAATATGTAAGAAGACATTTCTCTTTTATCTTCTGACAAAGAACATATTTCCTGACCCTGCTTGCAAAGGTAATACAAGGGTGATTTTACAGACACACACACACGCGCGCGCGCACACACACACACACACACACACACAAAATCTTTAATAAATAGATAGACCATCATTTGCATACGTTCTTTTCTAGATGGGGAGGAAAATCTATATAGTCTATACAGTACTGGTTGTTTTCATTTTAGTTCTTTATACTATATATTGTATTTCAAAACTGATTTTTTTCCTTCCTTGTAATAAAATAACTTTCTTTTATGCTGTGTCCTAGGCTTTTTTGTCCAAGGTTTTCCTAAACTTCTGAGATTTCAAGAACACCATGAAAAAATACTGAAGAAATTTCTGTCTAAACTTAAGCAACACTTGGTAGGTAAAAATGGTTGAAAATTTAGCTAAAAAAGTAAAGACCAACTTTTGAGTCTCCTGTTTTCACTTTTTTTATTCATAAAGTGAGCAATTTTAAAATCACAATTTATTTCAGTATATTGGATTTCAGAATTTTAGTTTTGATGTGCCAGGTTAATCTGAGCAATAATATATGAGATTTGTTGTACTTTGTAATTGAAAGGAAGATATTTCTTGTTTATTCTGATAAATAAAAATGTTACATTTCTCAAGTATATGTGACCTCTCTTCTCCCCCCACCCCTCCCTGAAATAATCTCAGTGGATTTGGAAGCATTTTGGTGGGGCTCTGAATGGTCCACACATATATTGTATCATCCATTGGATCTCATAGTACCTAAATATACAATATATATCATGGGATCAGTAAAGACAGTGTAAAATATTACAGCATTTTAATTAAAAAAGAATTTAGCACTGGAAGAACTTCAGAGGCCCTGTAATCCATTTCTCATTTTAGAGACGGGAAATGAAGCATCTTTCTTAAAGTTACACATGTAGTAAATGACAGAGGCAGAATTTGAAATTCTGCCTGACTTTCTACTGAAGATGAGGGAAAGACCAGAATAGGAAAAAATAGAAATAAAACATCATGAAGAAAAGCTCTAGTGAGATGTCAGAAGGTTTACCACGGCCTAGGTTTTTTATTCATTTTCTTCACTATAAAGTGCTTTATAAAATTTCTATAAATGTTAATTGCCATTATCATCTTAAGTCATGTTTGTATATATGCGGGTTGGTGGTTTGTTTTTTTTTTTCAGGATTCTCAAGAAATCTACACAAGCTTTTATACAATGAAGTGGTTCTTTCAGTGTTTCCTTGATCGAGTAAGTATTTTTATTGACTGAACTTAAACATAGAATTATAAAGTAGAACCAAATTATTGACTTTTTAAAAATCTTTATTGCAGACCCCCTTTACGCTAACCCTCAGGATATGGGATATTTACATATTTGAAGGAGAACGAGTTCTTACTGCCATGTCTTACACAATCCTGAAGCTTCACAGAAGTAAGAAATGTTTTTACTGCAAATACCCTACAGAAGTTATTATCTTAAAAAACCCCGTATTCTTTATTCCTGTACATTTATTTTTTTAATGGCTTTTCTTAACTACCAAAAGCAAATGAACAAAGTTATATACCATTTGACAGTTTTTTCCCTTTGAGGTTATGTCATGAAACCTTTCTATAGAGACTGTAAATCTAATGTTAGAGTCATGGCATTTTAGTGACCTTTGATCTTTTCCTCAACTCTCCCATTGCTTACCTCCACTTAATGGTGGGTATAAAGCATGTGTATCATAGTTGTGTGGAGCCTAAGCATGACACTAATGCCAAGTTTCTCTCTAGATTCTCTCTCTTCTCAAGCTGTGCTTAACTTGTTCATTCCACCTATGATCTACTTCAGCATTTTGGATGGGTCCTGAGAACAGTGACCACACTCCCTTTCAGGGTTCTAGAGATAACCCTGGGATGTGTGTGTGGGGGGCTGGGAATAAACTCCTGCTCATCACTGGAGCTTCTTAGCCTACTCCAGTGTCTTACTCATTTCTACAGATCAGTCACAATGACAGTATTAACTTTCAGACATACAGTAATTACTAAATGACAAGGTAAAAATTAAAATAGTCATAACATTTATTTGGTAGAAGGCAAAATTAGGAATCATCAAATCATCATAGTCCTCCCATAAACCTAGGCCACATCTTCAGTATGGGAAAATACAATGTACTCTAATAGTAACATTTTTTTAATGTCTTTGTATTCTGTCTATTTTTTCCCTTAGTCTCAGGTTCATTACTGTGAGCCTTAGAAGAGAACAGGACCAGGGAATCTAGAGCTCAGACATAAAAAAGAGTTGTTTTTATGCTCCTTTCTCCAAGAAAAGGATCAAAGACAGGGGTGTGCTGTACTTAAATCTTACAAAGCTGATTGTTAAATTTTAATTGAGTATTACATTTTGGGAATTGGCAAATATTGCAGATATAGGCTTCATTATTTTGCTGGTAAGTGTTGTCCAGATTTAAGAAAGTGATGGAGAAGATGTTAAAAATGTAAAATAAACTTAAAAGTGTGTTGTACATGTATTTTCCCTCTGGAGAGCCTGTTGTTCAATATTTATCACCACTCCCTTAGTTGTAGATCACTTGCTAACTTTCATTTTAGGTGTTCTTTTGAGCAAGAAGATTTGAAAATCTTTAGCAGAAGTCTTCAAAACACTTCCTAAAATTAGGAATAAAAGAAAAAGCATTTATTAAGTACTTTAGTCTATGTTGAGCACTATGCTAATTGCTGGAGAATAATACAAATAGAGAATTCCAGAAATTCCTCCTCAAGGAGTTTGTACTGTTGTTAGGGCAGATATAAATTTATAAAATCTATGACATAAAAAAAAGTTCAGCTAAAGGGTATGTATAAATTCTTAGAAGTCCTAAGGGTTCAGTGGTTCAAGTGCATGACATAACACAGAGGAGGTGACGGTGGCAGGAGGTTGTAGGCCATAAACATGAGCAGGTGGTAAGGCCTGGAGACTCTTAGAGACAGTGGCTAGATATATATATTAAGGCCTGGTGGTCCTACATCATTTCATAACAGAAAATGGAATTATTAATTCAGCTTACTTAAGCCATGTGAGTAGTCAGGTAACAGGTGAAGGGAGGAGACAGGAAGGAAGAGCAGCTCCTGTGGCAGCATCTCCTCCCCATTGCACAGCCATCTGGATTGGTTCTGGGGTGGCCTGGTGTCAAAGGAGTGCCTTTTTCTCTGTAAAAGGATAATATGAGACTAGAATAGAATGTTAGAGTTTCTGTGAAAAATTAGGAATCTTACACATTTTTCAAATCTGAAATCAGGTCCCTAATCCTCTCTCCTTCCTTAGTTATAGTATTTATAGTTTGTACCATATAATTAATAATCTTTGTAGCTGAAACCAAGTGACTGTTGGTGGTGAAACCAGTGGTGACCATTGACAATGTGTTTATCTTTTCTCCTGTCCCTTATTAGAACATCTAATGAAACTGTCTATGGAAGAACTTGTGGAATTTCTTCAAGAAACACTAGCCAAGGACTTTTTTTTTGATGATGACTTTGTCATAGAACAACTTCAGAATTCTATGTTAGAACTGAAACGGGCCAAGTTAGATCTCCCAGAACCCGGTAAGAAATTTTACCAAAAATCCTGCTTTCTAATATAATAAAGATTAAAATACATAGTAAGGTTAACACTAACCAGTTTTAGAAGTATAATTGTTATACTTCCATTAGTATTGGTATAAATGAACTCTTATTAGATAGTGTGGTTCCTATTTATACTCAAATAGCCTATGAAAGCTTTGATTCCAAGTAAATTAATATAAATTTACCTCCACAAATCCAATAAAGCCAGTGAATCTTGATTCAGTAAGTGCAACTCTGTATTCTGCAGCGTGGACAGCATCCACATCTATTTTGGAGGATTTTAGAAACACAGAAAGGCATAATGTATTATCTAAACTGAGAACATATGATTTAGGGCATATATTCTTAGAGGCAGCTAGGTGGCCCACCTAGCATAGTTTGAGCATGAGACCAGGAGTTAGGAGAACCTAATTTCAATTTCTGCCTTGGACACTTGCTAGCTGTGTGACCCTGGAAAAATTATGTAACTTCTTCTGTCTACCTCAGTTTCCTCAGCTGTTAAATGGGGATAGTAATAGCACTTAATTCCTAGGGTTGGGATCAAATGTGGTTATATTTGTAGAGTGATTGGTGTATTTATTGCCTGGCACATAATAGGTGCTTAATTAATGCTCGTGGCCTTGCTTTCTCATAAGATCGTAGATTACAGCAGAGAATGATTTTAAAGTTCCTCTAAGTCTAGCTCTCCTGCTACAGATGAGGAAACCAAGGTCCAAAGAAGTTGTTACTTGTTCAGGGGCATGAAGATAGTAAGCAAGAAAGCTGGGATTTGAACCTGGGCTGTCTAAACCCAGCATTCTTTCCACTGTGCCATATTGTCATTGTTCTCTTCTCTGAATAAAAGTCAGTTCTCTAACTGTAACTTTTTTGAGGGAGAGGGGAGAAAAGGGGGGGAAAAAAGAACTAAGATTAGTTGTAGCTAGGGTTGTGGTCAGTTCTACAGTGTCTCCTTAATGTGATATTGTGGAGCAGACTTTTTAAGGGTTGAAGTAGATCAATTGAAAGATGATTGCTAGGTATAGAGAGAGCAGAATTAATAAGGCCTACATAAAAAGCAATGGTGGAAATACAGCTAACACCTAGGTAATGTCCTCTTTTCATATGGACAGATTCAAGTCTCTTTATTTTTTATGGTTAATTAATGCCGTTTTAATACTTACTCTTTGTGATCAGTTTGCTAGCTCAGGAGCAGGAAAAACTTAAGTGTTACAGAAAGAATTGCAAATGAAAACGTACTTTGTTAAAGTCATTGTCATTGGGTAGTGAGGATTTTCTTTTTGCCTGTTGTGTCAGCCCTGCTTGTAAGAATTTTTTCTTACTATAGACAGTACATTTTTGCAATCTCTTTCTCCTTCCCTTCACCTTGTTCCCTCTTCTCTTCCTCCTGTTCCCTCTTCTCTTCCTCCTTCCTTCCTCCTGTCCCATCTTCCTTCTACCAGTGAGAGTCAGCAGCTGCCCCTAGTCTTAGGGATTTGCTTGTGATATTGAGAGGTTAAAAGACTGGCCATATTGCTAGTGCTTGTTTTGGCCACCTGTCTGTCCATCCACTGTGTGACATTTTGCTTCTCTTTCTCATTCTCTTTTTAAAAAGAAAATGTTTCCTAAAATAGCATAGGCCATTCATGTTCCAGTTAAAATTTATCTTTCTTATGTTGCCCAATTATGCATTTTATAATATGGTTGTTTAATATCTTACTTTAGATTGATTTATACATAATTTCCGTCACTCATTAATGTAGGGAAGAGCTGTATAATTCCATTTTGTGTTTGTTTCCATTATTTCAAAAGGATTGGTTTTTTTGTTACCCTTCCTTTCCTTCAACAGTTGTTGAAATTAATGTGGCTTTATTCTGCCAGTGTGCTCAGCATCATTAGTGTCAGAACGGTAATAGGAACACTGTTTCATTTAATGGAAGAATATGGACCGACTGGGGACATCTGAGGAAAAATGAGTGATGGGGAATATAAATGAAGCTTTCACAGAACAGGTGGGCTTTTCAGGAACAATTTGTTGCTGAAGGAAAGTGCTTAATGAAATTTAACTGTTAAGAGTTGGAGGCCTAAAAAATGACTATGGAAGAGGATACAGAGACTTGGGTTTTTGAAGTACAAAGCTTAAAAAAGAAACGTAACTGTAATATTCAGTAGAATGATTAGTAATAGATCATGGGGATCGTTATTGCAAGTAACTGTTTTCTTAGCATGCCATCATTTGGCAACTTTATTTAGTAAATTGAGGTTTTTAAAAATGAGACATTAAAAAAATTTAAGAATTAGACTTTATATTCAGCATTGCCATCTCTGCAATAAATCTGGGGGAAGTGATTTAAAATTCTCCATTTTAACGTCAAATGTGTTATTTTAAATATCTTAATTGCCTTTCACACTAAGTAATCCAATAAATAGTCTGTGTTCATGCTGTCTATTTTAGACCAAACTTTACTACTTCAATAATTTATTTTTACATTTAACATTTTTAATTAAAATCTTTCAATCTCATTACTTTAGGCTGTGCCTAGTATATTTTTCTTTGGTGTTTTAAAAAAAATTCATCCAACAAGCATTTCATTCACATAATCATAAGATTTTAAAGTCAGAATGGATCCCATTATCCATTTAATTCAAATCATATCCAAAAAAGCATATCTATTACAGCAGTTTCTGCCTGAAGATTTCCAATTAGCAGGAATGCACCACTTTCTTAGGCAGTTCTTTCTTCCCTCTGCTGTATTCCATGCCACTTTCGGATTTTGGAGTTACACATTGTAAGCTCCTTTTTAATAGTTTTAATAGTTCGTTGCTAACATTATCCACTGCATTTTACTTGCTTTCTGTTGCCTTTTAGTGGTATCTTTATTTATGTTGTTGTAGTTAGTATATATCTGTACTTTTGATTCTCTTTTTCATGACTTCATACAATTCTTCTGATGTTTCTCTGAATTTGTGGTTCATTGTAGAATTTTATAGAAGTTCTACCTTGAACACTACCATTTTTCTAGATAATCTATAATACTAACTACTTCTAAATTAGAAATTTTTGGTTTCTTTATGTGTATAACTGTGTCATATGTTAAAGCCCCTTAAAAGAGAACAGCTATTAGGAAATTCAATAAAGTGTTGTTTGTAGTTCTGTTGAGGCCCTTTACCTTCCTGAGAACTATCTTCTCATACAAATATTAACGGAGCCAGGCCTTACTTACTAAAGGATGGCACATAGCAACACTCATACTTGTGAAATTAAAGGCTTGTATCCCTTACTGAGGAATAGTAGAGAATATGGAAGAGAGAGAGAGAGAGCGAGAGGGAGGGTGAGCACGAACACTAGAGAAAACTCATTTAGTGGTATTTGACTGTGGAGTAATTGATGAGGATACATATTCAAACAAATAAGACAGGAGCACACATCCGAATAAGGGAAGACGGTACATAAAACGGGTAGAGAAGGATGTTTACTAGGGAGGGGAGAATTCAGCTGGCAAGAAAGCAGAGAAATCCAGAAAGTAAGAGGAGTCAGGGTGTATTGAGTGTGGCTGGGGCCCCATAAATAGTGGTCAGAATGAGGAAGTCATCATTCAAGACAGTGGGTCTGCAGAGAGGTTTCTGCAGGGTGGTGTCTGTATCTATGATATAGGATATAATATGTATGCATATAAACTTGTTATGTATTTATACATCATATGCATATACTTCGGCTTTTAAAAAGTTAAACAGAATTCACTGACTTGTGCTTACTATCAGAAATTATTGTAGCATTATAAGTTACTCTGTTGTTCAAAGTGATTGCTCATTTGTTTCTGATCTCATTGTTATATTATAATAGCTGCTATCCTTCTTTTGTTGAGATTGAGGGGCTGCCATATCTCATTTTAATTATTATAATTGGAACTGTTGCATACTCCTTTTTTAAAAAATCCTTTTGTAAATTAAAGATTATAGTAAGTATTAAAATTCATTTTTGAGCAGTGTAATAATTTATCTTAAGATTTATAGAATGCACATAGTATTAAGTAATAGTCTGGTGAGAAGTGGACTAAAACAATTATGGTGCCTTCTTTTAAGTTTAATCTTCTGAGGAAAGGGAGTTTATAAACTCTACATTTAAAAAAATTAAAACAGCCCTCATTTTTACTGCCTGGACTCTGTAGAATTTGTATCAAAAAGCAGAATGGATCACCTTTCTGGTAGTCCTCATTGTATTACATACATTTTATGTTCTACTGACACATTGTACAAGAAGAAAAAGATACTTTCATGTTTCAAATATTGATTTGAGGTCACAGTGTTATGATGGTATTTTAAAAACTTACTTTGACTCAAAAACTATAGCGTTCAATCAGGAAGTCATTTGTAAAGAAGGAAGCATAAAGCTCCTACCAAGATGCCATTTTTCTAGAATAATTTTTCTGACAATGGTTCCTTTCACTCCTCACTTAAAACTATTAGAACAGTCAGAGTACATACATTCTGGTGCTGAAATTAAAAAGTAGACTGTTGTTCACAAGAGAGCACTTAGAGCGCTCTACCCTAATTACATGTCTGTTGTTCAGTGCAAGAAGCTGTTAATGCCTGCCGAGGCAATTACTCTGTAAACCTTGTAGTTGAACTGAGTTCCCACTGGGTGGTGACAAAGACTTGAGCAAGACCAAGAAGCAGACAAACTCTCGATATAAAATCTCTTTCTCCTTCCTTCCTTCCTTCCTTCCTTCCTTCCTTCCTTCCTTCCTTCCTTCCTTCCTTCCTCCCTTCCTTCCTTCCTTTCTTTCTTTCTTTTTTCTTTCTCTTTCTTTCTGTCTTTCTTTCTTTCTCTCTTCCTTCCTTCCTTCCTCCCTCCCTCCCTTCCTTCCTTCCTTCCTTCCTCCCTCCCTCCCTTCCTCCCTTTCCTCATTTCCTCCTTTCTTCCCTTTTCTCCTTCCTTTTTTTCTGAGGGTTATCTGGATGTTATAATATTAACTGTTTTATTTATGTTTTCATAGACTAAACATTGAACATTTTATTTTCTTTGAAATTCCCCAAATTTGTTTTTGTTTTTAATCAGATTACTCTTAACATATGGCTCAGATGCCCAACTTTGATTAAAAAAAATACTCATCACTTTTGCCTGACGGGGAAGAAAACCAGCATTGTCAGATATTTACTAAAGACCTCAATGGTGTCTCTTCTCAACGTTCTAATTCAAATGGTTCTTTTAAGAATCGGGCATTAATTCTTTATTTTAACTCTAGCTCACTGATAGTAATAAAGAGATACAGTTTTTAAATTTGAGATTGTAGTAATGACTCAAACTATAACTAGATAAATTAATCTTACTGAATGAACCCTTGACCATAAAAAACAAAAAATGAATGTTTTGCCTCTTAATAGCCATCAGATTTTGACAGTATTTATGATTGAATCCTTCAATTGCCCTTAAGTGATTATTTGCCAAATGTATGTTTAGAGAGTGAGAGAGCAAGGGATCATGTGCCAGATTTGAAGATCCACTGTTCCGTAATATAAACTTAAGTATGTAGGATAGACCTCAGAGGAGTTGGGCCAGGACATTTTGTGCTTTGATTTGCTTTTGTAAAAAATTAGAGAATATTTATTTGAATACTTAAAATGCAATTGGTGACTGCCCTTTTAACTTGCTTCCTTTTTTCTCTATATTGGTTTCTTTTTCTTTTGTTCCAAGTGAAAATGAACCCCATCACCTATTTCCCCAAATTCAACACTTTCCCGGTAGTTGTTCTTTAACTTCATAATTGTCTCTTTGTTGTCTTTGATTGGTTCACAGAATTCCTGAATATTCTTTGTTAGTTGTATTTCTTTGTGAGTTGGAGTAATGCTTATTAATATGCACAGATACATCTGCAGATTTTTCTTCTTATTTCATTTCATGTGCCTGGAGAAAATTTTTTCTTTGCTTAGGACTTGCCCAAGCTAAGGAAGTTCTTTGTCCCTATATTGCTCCTTAAATTGAATTGAGATAAAAATGATATTTACATGGTTAATTTATCTTCCCGTTCTTTAAAAAAAGATTTTGTTTTAAACTACTGAAGGACTAAGGACATAGATGTATAATAATGTACATACACATATACTAATATTCTGAACATGAATGATTGTGTTAAAAAGGATTTATATCTGGCTTCTGTGGAATCCTCTGGAAAGAAACTTCATTCAATAACGAAAACCAGCAGCATTTTTAAAAAATCCGCAGTATGAGTCTTCATAATTTGTGGATGGCGGGTAGCTTATGCACAGAGGGATTTAGGTTGGCAAAAGGAAGTTTCTCCTTTAGCGATTGATGCTTTCCAATAGTTTAGAAACCAATCGAATTCACCCTCTATTAACTTTCTGAGAGAAATGGAAGCATCATTGCTCAAGCCACAGAATCTGGCAAATTACAACCAAATTACTGTTTTCTCTGTCAAGGAAAGTGATCTTTGTTCTTGAAATGACAGAACAGGAAGGGTTAACCATTTTCATCTCTACTTCACTTCCTGTTTCTGTCTTGTCTAATTTTTCTTCTTCCTACACTCACTCTGTTTCCTTCTCTTCTTATCCTTCCCCATCCTATCTCTTAAGATGACATAACTTATCTCTTTCTTAAAGATGAACTGCCTTCCTCTAGGAGGTGATTTCCTTCTTTTCAGCTTCATAGGACTTTGAAGAGCATTGGTGTTTGTATAATTGTACATAGATTTCAGTTCCCCATAATATACAAATGATGAGCGTTTATCAGGGAATAGGAGGACTGACCAAGAGCCTCTGCTGAGATCTGTCAGTGCTATCTGGTCAATAAATACGCTAAATCATATACTGAGGTAGTGAAAGATGCTGATTTCAATTTTAAAGGCAATCAATATATTGGCCAAATATGTATTTTAGTGTTTAATGATACTTAATACTGTAGCCTCCTTTTTTCTAACATCCTAGAATATTTTTCTATACCTGTATTATTTCTACTTATAAATTTTTGTTTGTCCTTTTGGGCTTTTTTTTTTTAAGCAAAAGAAATGTACCATTGGAATTTACCCTTCTTGTTAACTAGAAATATCCAGAGGATATGGCCTCTTTTTTGTTTCAATAAGATTTTCAATTTCAAAGATAACAATGAATTGGTGTGAATTAAACATTCAATGGGCAGATGTATAAAACAGCCTCTCATATCCATTCTTCCAAACAACTCATACTAGTGTGGAAACTTGGGCTAGGAGTGGTATAATGTGAAGCAGGATTGGAGGTAAGCATTGGACCAGAATTGAGTTATTAGTTTCAGGCCTAAGACATTATTATATACAATAATATTTCTAGTTATGAAGAGAAAGGAAAAGGGAAGTTCTCTAAAGAAATCACTATGGACATATAGAGAACTCATGCATGACCAACTTAGATTTTTAAAACACAGCATGGAAGATGTGGAAGATGAAAGCAAAGGCAATTAATAGAAGATAATTACAAATATGTGACAGAGACCTGTCAAAGAAATATTAGGAATGCCAAACTTAGAATGAATTGAGACTGATAGTAAAAGTTAAAGATAGCAAAAAAGATTGATTTGGGGTTTGTTTTTTTAAAGTTAAATGGAGAAAAAAGAATACAAGAAAAGTATTGGACACTGCCTAGTAATGATAAAACAGTGCTAACGATTGTCAAAAAGTAGAACTGGTGACCTTTTACATTTTTTTGTTTCTGTTTTCTCTGTCAAGGAAAGTGATCTTTGTTCTTGAAATGACAGAACAAAAATGGCTAGTAGTGAATTTATACCCACGAAAAATAGGGACATTGTAAGAGAACACATAACTTCTCTTGGTGATTTGCAGTCTTTTCTCCTAGGTGAAATATACATAGATACTGAAAAACTTTAAGTTGTGATTTCTGAGGCATTGTTCTTCATCTTTAAAAGATCATGTAAAGTTCATAGTGAATGGGAGAGGTAGCACAATTGTGGAGACGTGTACACACACACACACACACACACACACACACACACACACACACTCTACCTGTAGGCCAGAAAGATTGCCTTTGATTCTTGATATAATCCGAGTATATTAAAGACATGGTTAGTGAACATCCAGAAGAAGAATCTGTGTTCACAAACATCTACCCTAATTTCATTAACACTAGGTTGTGCCAGATTAATCTCATTTCCTTTTGTGAAAAGGTTACTAAACTGGAAGATTAGATGAATGCTTTAGATGTACTTTATCTTAATTATAGCAAACTATATGGTAAAATTCTTTTCTGCTATACTAGCTAGATGAATTAAGAACAGGTTGAATAGTGGGCCGTTCATTCGAGTATTCTCACATTAGTGTTTTGATATCAACTTAGAAGTAAGTTTCCAGTAAAATGCTCTGGTCATCTGTGCTTTACTTAGTGTCAAGTATTGGTAAATATCACAGAGCTGGGTGTGTTACCTAATATAAGGAAAGAGTAAGAATTCAAAAAGATTTTCACAGTCTCTGACACCAGGCTGACTCTAATAAGATAAAATTCACTTTAGATAAGTGCAAAAAAAAATCAACTCTACAAATAAATATAACAATAGCTAACATTTACATAGCAGTTTTTATTTTTTTTAAAGTTATTTTTGTATTTTGTTTTTTTGTATCACCATAGGTTTTGTATCACCTAACTTCCAGAAAGGTATCTCATAACAAATAGTATTTTTTAAAGACAAAATAAGAAAAAGAAGAGGAAAAATTCAGCATAACTGATCAACACATTCAAAAAGTCTGAAAAATATGTGCAATATACAGTAACACATGTAGACCTCCCACCTCTGTAAAGAGGATTAGGGGTTGCTTTTCAGGCTTTGTTTATTCTTTATAATTTTATGTTTACTTTTGACTTTATTGTATTTGTTCCCTCCATTTACATTATTGTAGTCCTTGTGTATATTGTTTTTTTGGCTTTGCTTCCTTCACTCTCCATCATTTCATATGGATCTTTTCATGCTTTTCTGTATTCATCATACTCATTTCTTAAAGCACAGTAATATTCCATTGTATTCATGTATCACAGTTTGTTTGACCATTCCTTAGTTGATGAGCATGTAGCACTTTAAGGTGTGCCAAATGCTTTAAAAAGAGTGTTATCTCTTTTGATCTTTGAAACAGCCATAGGGCAAACAAGGAAATACATGGTTAGACAGCAGTTTTCCTCAAAAAATAAAAAGTAAAAATAATACAACTTCACTTTGAGTCAGCAATATGAAATGGCACATGAGAAACCTAATGCCATCTTAGACTATGTTAGCAGAGGTATAAGTTCAGTAATAAGTTGGTGATGGTTGTGCAGTAACATTTTGTTTTACATTACATCTAGAAATATTGTGTTCAGTTCTGGGCTTCATTTTTTAGGAAGAACTTTAATATATCTGAAGGATGGACACTATTATAGTAAAGGACCTTATGCTGTTAAAGATCTGTTCTGGGGGACTATTTAGCCTGGAGAAGAAAAGACTTAAAGCAAGACATGATCATTGTCTTCAGACATTTGAACAGTTCTTGTATGAAGGAGGGTTCATACTTCTGCCTGGTCCCAGGGAGCAAAACTAGGAACAATGGGAAGAAGTTACAAAGAGGTAAATTTCAGCTTGATAACATGGAGGAACTTCCTAATCTTTGCAACTGTACAGAACTGGCTTCTTTAAGAAGTAATGGGTTTTTTCCTACTTGAGGTCATCTGAGAAAGGCTAGGCAAACAGAACTGTTTGGGTTATAGAGAAATTTTTTTTCCAGGGATACATTGGACTTAGACAATGCTGATATTCCACATTGTGCATTCAGATTCCACACTTCGTTCTGTAGAGAGGAAGATCAAGACCCAGGGCAGAAGACTTTGCTTCTTTTTAGAAAGTTGTAAAACTTATGCAAGACTGTAAACAAGGCACAAGATCCTACTGTTTGGTTTGGTTTGGGAGCAGTCATCAGTTCATTTTAAAGTGTGCTTTTTCATAGAATCATAATAGTTGAACGTTAGAAGGGACTTCAGTAGCCATCTGTTCCAACCTGTGCATGAAAGAAATCCTTATTCCAGCATAATACCTGACAAAGTAATCGAATAACCTCTACTTAAAGATTTCCAAGGAGGGACAATCTACTACTGCCTGTCAAGGCAGGTCATTCTGCATTCGGGCTTTTCCTAACATTAAACCAAAATTTGCCTCTTTTCAGCTTTTACCCCTTCTTCCTGGTTGGGCTCTTTAGAGCTAATCATAATGTGACAAATTTCTCCTCCATGTGACACGCTTTCAAATATTTGAAGGTAGTTATAATGTCCCCATTTAATCTTTATTTCACCAGGTTAACCTCAATTCATTCAACCAGTTTTCATGTCATTGAATCAAACCTCTTCACCAACTTAGTTGCCTTCCTCTAAACATTGCATTTTGTCACTATCCCTAAACCATGATAGCCATATCTAAGCACAATATTCCGGATGAGGTCTGTTGAAGATAGAGTATTATGGAATACAGAGTACAGTAACACCTTCCTATTCCTGGAAACTGTTCTCCTCTTAATGAAACCCAAGATCACCTTAGTTTTTTAATGCCACATCATACTGAAGACTGACTCATTAAAGTTATAGTCCACTAACACTCCAAAATCTTTTTCATAACACGTGCTATTTAACTGTGCTTCTGCTATATTATACTTGTGAATTGATTTTCTCTTGTATTGAAATATGTCTTTACATTTATACCTACTGAATTTCATCTTATTAGATTTAACCTAATGTTCTAGTTTGTCATAGCCTTTTAGGATTCTGCCTATGTCATCCAATGTGTTAGCAGTCCTTTTCAGCTTTGTATTACCTAAAGATTTGATGAGCATACCATGTATAATTCTATCCAAGTCATTGATGTTAAACAGCACCAGTTCAAGCACAGAACTCTAGGATACTCCACTGGATACCTCCTGCCACTTTGACATTGAACCATTAATGACTAACATTTGAATCTGGCCATCCAAATAGTTATGAATCCACCTGATTGTGTTATATAATCCATGTTTCTCCATCTCCTCCACAAGAATAGTATGAGATATCAAAAATGTAGGTTAAACTCTATCCACAGCATTCTCCTCATCTGTTGGCTTAGTAATTCTGTCAAAACCAAAGAAATAAAGTTGGTCTTGAATGACCTATTCATAACGAAGTGATGCTGCTTTTTATAACTACCACTTACCTTTCTAGCTTTTGAACAATCATTTTTTTAGTGATCCATTTCTTTCCTTGCCATTTAGCCAATAGAAAATGTTAAACATTTAATGTATTTCTGAAATAAGAGGGTATATAGACAGTTCATCTCCCTGGAGAAATATTGGCATAACTAATATTCAGTCTAAGATGATACCTCTCTCTACTCTTTATGTTAGAAAAGTACATCTAAAAGTATAAGATAATGTACATTGCCATTTATATTTCTCTGCTGAATTACATTACCTACATCCTTCATACTGTTCATGGTATGTTTTTTTTTTAATTACTTTGTCAAAGGAGTCCATGCCTTGAAAAAAAATCCATACTTTCATATTTCACTGGAGGTTCTGATAATTTTCTCTTCTGACATCTGAACCATAGATTTGTTTTAGAATTAGAAGGAACCTTCGAGTTCATCCTGGGTAATGGGCTATGATCTCATTAATAAAAATGTGTTCAGGGATTCAAAGATAAAAATGAAAACCATCTCTGTCTTTATATTCTACCAGTTCTTAATCTCTTTTGTGTCATGGACCCCTTTGGCAATCTGATGATGAAAACTATGTATCCTTTCTCTGAATAATCTCCTTAAATGAGTAATTTTTAAAAATACGTAGAATGGCAAAGGAAACCAATTATATTGAAATAAAGATGTAATTTTCATTCCCAGATCATTTGAAATCTATTCTTGGTTCCTTGGACCCTAGGTTAAGAACTCCTGTACTAGGGTAACACAGTGTATAGAGTTGGGAATATATAAAAGTAATTTCTTGAGGAAGAGAAACCTAATAACTGAGGGGAAGGTTCAGAAGAAAGGATTTGCATAGAAGGTAGCAAATGAATCGAACCATATAGGAAGACAAAAAAACAGAAGATGCAATGTCCACTTCCCCAACCTGAATCACATTTTCATTTTAATAGAAACCTTTAAGACCATAAGCACAGTAGTGATTTTTTTATGTATATGCATTTTTTGGGTTACATTTTGAGTTCTGAGTTGTTTCCCTCTCAGCCTCACATTAAAGAAGGCCAACATTTTATATATATGAAACCATACAATACATACTTCCATATAACAATACTTTCTGTGGAGGGGAAGAGCATTTTCTTTCAAAAAGTCCTTCATAGTTGCATAACATTTTTCAAAATTAAAGATAGGAAAGTTTCTTTTGGGTTTTGCACATTGGAGAATATAGAGCCTAAACCTGTGGTTTAAGATACGTAAAGTACATTCAATGTCCCTATCAAAATAGTAATATTTGTAACAAACTGTAACAACTAATCAGTCACAATTTTTTAGAACATGAGTGAAAACCTAGAAGTAAATATAGGCTCTGAATGGCCAGAATAGGTATCACAAAACCTGTGAAATAATGCTCATGCAGTGTACTAAAAGGATGTTCTTATAGACCCTCACTTTGAGTTTGTCCATTTTTATACTGTCCTAGCCAATGTAAATGTTGGAATTCCCAGGTGTAGTAAGTTAGAAGCTGCAAAGTAAAATGGGTGGGGGAATGAGAGATGCATGGAGGTGGAGGGAGAGAGTGGTCAAGTCTTACAGATGTAGCTACATTGACAGCAATAAAAATAATATCTGTAAAGAAAAAGAAAGAAAAATAATGAAATGTAGAATCATACCAATGAACAAGCATTTGTTAAATGCCACTGTGTGCCAAGCACTGTACTAGATTCTAAGGATACAAATATAATGAGTAAAAAGACTCCTGCTCCTAAGAAACTTAGATTCTCCAAAGGGGAAGACAATAGGAACATTTAAAATTATATACAGAATAAAAATAAAAAGAATAAATACAAATAAATGCACAGTAGTTGAATACAAAGCAGGTCATTTTGAAGGGAAAGGAGGATCTGGAAAGCCTTTATATATAAGGTGGTTCTTGAGCCGCCTCTTGAAGAGAGAGAAGTATTCAATAAAGCAAAGGGAAAAAGAGACAAAATTCCAGATATGAAGGATCACCAGTGCAAAGTCATAGACAGGAGATGGAACAGTATGTGGGAGGAACAGAAAGTCCTCTTGGCCTGGAACACAGAGGACTGGAGTAGGGAGTAATATGAGATGAATCTGGAAGGATAGATTTGAGCCAGAATTAAATAAGTTTTAGTGGAGGCACATGTTCAGGTCTGTACTTAATGAAAATTACTTTTTCAGCAGCATAGGAAGGACTGAGGTAGTGAAAGACTTGAAGTTAGGAGACCAATCAGGAACTGTTGCAGTGATCCAAGCAGGAGGTTATGAGTGACTGTACTAAAGTGGTAGCTGAATGAGAGGACGGTCATATGGGAAAGATGTGGAGACAGAAATGGCAAGGTTTGGTAACTTGTTGGATATATAGGGTGATAAAGAGTGAGAAATCAAGGAAAATGCCAGGGATATGAACTCGGAGGACTAGAAGGATAATGGTATCTTCAACAGAAATAGAAAAGTCTGGAAGCGTGGAGGGTTTGAGGAAAAGATAATAGGTTCAGTTTTGCACATATTGATTGTGAGATGTCTCTATGACATCCACTTTGAAGTGTTCATTGGGCAGTTGGTGAGATGGGACTGAGTCTCAGGGGACCGACAGGATAGGCTCCGTAGGCCTGGAGTTATTTGCATAGAGATAATAATGAATCCCTTGAAAACTTAAAAAGTAAATTGTTCACACATACCGGAAGACCCTGATGACGTCACTGCATTATAGTGCAGTGTAATAATTGTTCCTACTAGTGAACCTGAGTCATCAACATTAAGTCAAATCATGATAATTATACTTTAAGATGACAGGAAAATGTGTGATTGCTTAATTTTAGAAAGATCTTCATCCGAAAGGGTAAATATTACAAAAAAGAAACCTTTAATACTTAAAGGGAGTAAACTTCAGGTAGCAGGTCAATTCATTTTTTGGTAACAATTTGTTGTCTTGACCGTTCCAGAAAAGTGAGGTTCCTACTATATCTAATAATTCCTTTAAATCCATGCATTGTATTGTAGCAGGTACAATAAAATAGATAAAAATTTCTCAAGGAACTAATATTTTAAAACAGGACATTCATTTATCTAAATATTTATTGAGTACTTAACCATGTGCAAAGCACTATGATAGGTTGTACCAGACGCTTCCATGATAGGTTATGTTTTTCTGGATCTTTCAAATATTCTTCTTCACTTCAGCCTTTTGTAAACCTATTGGAAATGTTGAGCATTGAAGAAAACTTTGTGCTTTTCCTTGCTTTAATAATTATTATTTCATTGCTTTTGTTAGGGAAGAAATGGTTTTGAAATTGTAAGTATATTAAATTGGAGTTATTTATGCTGTTATTTCCACAACTATTAAAGTGACTTCTAGGTGTCAAATTCTTTAAATTTTAAGAAGGTAAAATCTTTTTAAATACCTCATTATTTTAGTTAGGAATGAGTTGAAATTTTCTGGAAACAGGTTGCTGCTCTGATTATACTTAGGTACTTTTATTGTTAGGTAGACTCCATCTCCACCTCCTATGCCTATTGTCATCTCAGTTCATTTCCCCTTATTTAGAATGGCTGGAAGCATGTTCTCTAACTGGCCCATCCTATCACACGGACACAAAGAGGCAGCAGCTTGGGCCTTGGTGCTTATGAATGCGCATGTAACATGGCTCACCTGAGAATCAGTCCCAAAATGGACTCTACTGACAACAAATTGATGCCAAGTTCTGGCCTTAGGAATTTGACATTCTGACCATATAATAATGTTGTTCCACTTCGGGGTGTTGTGTGTGTGTGTGTGTGTGTGTGTGTGTGTGTGTGTATGTGTGTGTGTGATATGTATTTCTATACATATATACCTACCTTTTAGTTTTGCTAATTATTTAGTTTTCATTTTGTAACATTATTACAGTTGGTTTGAATACTGTAAATAAAAATTAAAGCAAGAACAGCAGGCATATACTTCTTATCTATACATCTATCAGCACTCAACTGACCTATGACATATTTAAGACTTGGTTATTTTCTATAAAGTATTTAATTTGTTTAAAACTTACTTGAGGCCATATTGGAAAACTTTTAAACTTTTTTCTTTCTGAAGTAAAATCTTTTCTATTGTTTTGTATCTTCACCTGTTGAGAACGTTTGCACCCTAAGGGTCCTAGTGCCAGTGTTCGGAAGTTTTTCCCCTGTAAAGAATATAAATAAAGAAATAAATTCTAATTACTGTAATTGGTTTCATTTAAATTCTGACACAGAAAATGGAATAGGTCCATAAAACAGATCATCTCAGTAAATAAAGTAAAAAGGTCCTAAGGCCAAGATTCAGTAAGTCAATAAAATCTGTTTTGAGGAAAAAGAGCTAATTGTGAGTGTTAACCTGCTGCTTAAAGAGAACCTTTTCAACAGTTTTTTTGCTTTTAATTTTTAAAAAAAATTAGTTTTAAAGGTGGCAGATTGACAATAGTGAAAAGTGAAATTTAAGCAGGTACAGCACAGACTTGGAAGTATTCAAAGTTTTTCTTTGATCTGTTGAAAGGTCTCAAGCAGTGAATACATTCAGGTTTTTACTCCACAGTCACAAGGCACTTCGGAAACCATTTAGAGCAACCTATGTCTCAGTAGCAATTCTCTTTACAACTATTCGCCAAATGATCACCCAGTCTTAGTCTGAATTCTTGGAGGTAGGGGGATACCAGTTCCTGCAGAGGCAATCTATTCTACCTTTAGATAGTTTTGATAGGAAATTTGGGGGTTTGGATCTTTGGGGATATTTTTTATTTTTAGTATTGAGTCTAAATCTACATTTCTGTAACTTCAGTCTGTTGATTTCTATATTTTCCAGTGACTCTAAATGAATCTATTGTGCCCACCCAAGTGCCTCTTTCAGCATAATAATTACTTTTTCATGAATGACTGGGGCTAAAAAAAAATCATCATTTGGTGTCCATCCTTTTAAAGATGACTCAATTTTTGCATAGAAGGTTCTTTGACATCATCTGTATATCAGCAATCCCCTACTCAGTTTATAAATCTTGGGCAGGACCCACCAACTATGAGAATTTTTAAAAAATCTCTTCTTGCAGGGACTCAAGACTTGATAGGTCATTACAGGCAGTCAAATAGCCACTGTGCAATATTGTAGGACTGCCCAGAAAACTCAGAATGAAAATGTCAACAGCTAATCTGCTTCTTCCATCACTGTCATGCTATATCACCTAAGTAATATTGAACTATTCTTATATGCTTGCTTGTGCTTATTAATGGTAACATCATTTTCCCATAAACTCTGAAGACTAACAGTTTGAGAATGATAGAGATTCAGCTAGCCATGTAAATTAGAATGTCCCCAGTAGTAGGACAAGTGAGCACTGAGTTCTGGAAGAAATTTCAAAAGGCTACTTTTTCCATTCTTGGATTCCTTAGGAAACCTAAAAAAAAAAAATATTGGAGAGCACTGAGAATGTTTGCCCTCTAGGAAGGAATAGTTGGTAAATGATTACATAATTGAATATTTCTCAGATGAGAGAAAGTCTTATTGAATCAGTAGCTTTTCCTCTCCTGCCTCTACTATCTTTCCCTTTATTTTTGCCCTTCTCTACCTTAGTACTCCTTCTGGAAAGCTGAATGAGAACTGTTTTTACTTTCTCTTACTCTGAGCTACATTCTGATCTCACTATTCAATACATTTTTGTATATTGAGTATCTACAGAAGCTAAATTGAGACTAACTTTTCACACATTGTTGAACCAATGTGTTTTCCATACCTTTTTATTACTTAGATAATAAACAGGTGAGAGTGTATATCAACCTACAGACCTTAAACTACATTGCTACTATTGATGTTTTTCTGAGGTTCAAAAATATATGCAAAAAAGAATTTACAGAAAAACATTCACAACTTTAATTCAGCAGAACTGTTTAGATTTTTTTTTGTTTTATGAAACTCAACTATATGAGACATGTAAATGTGTTCTCCCAAACTTAAATTGTTCTTTGTACATTTTCAAAGTTCCTTTTTTGTAAAATTTTTATTGGCATCTATATGTCATAGAGACCTTATGCTATCTATATAGATGATAAAATTATTATGGGTATTTTAAGGAAATTTAACATTCATCTTTAAATTAGTATGTAATTAGTGATTTTTTAATAGAGGAGAGATTTCAAGCTAAGGTATTTCTTGCAGATGAGTTTTGGATATTTTAACAGTTTTAAAAGCGCATTTACTGGTTTAATTTGTAATACTATTTTGTACTTCCCTTGAAAATTATTTGAAATCATAAATTAAGCCACCAAATACAGTTATCATATTTGCTTTTGTATTCAGAGTAGAAACATTTTTAAATGATCACAGACAGTAAGAACCATGTCTTTTTATCTTATTTCATGGAGTATTTCACCATGTGCTGATAAGAAGATGATAAGAAAGCTCTTCTGAAATACACACAGAAACACGGGAGTTTGGAAGTGAAGCATTTTCTCAGCTTAATTTTTTAATCAATTTATCATTGGATAAAATAATAAATAATGAAATTAGTCACTTTAAGTAGGCCCTATTTTATTCAAGAGCGTTATCACCCCTTCCCCAAATGATCAATTATGAGTTTTCTTTTAACATTTAAAAAAAATTGTTTTAAGATTTTTCATTACTTGCTATCAAGATGAATTACTAGCATTAAATTAATACTTTTTGTTATACTAAACCATTTCATTACTTGTCTAAGAAGGCTGAATTTAAATACCACCTTACCCTTTCATACTCTTCTTACCAGAAGTTATTTGTGAATTTCTAGAGCACTTTATAGCATTTCTATGGTATTTATTATATGTAATTTTGTATTTTGGTTTTATGTCTTTTACTTCATTTTACGCTTATTGATATCAATGATTTCTGTTTTGTATGTTTTTCTTCCTATGTATCATATGCTGATTGTCATAAATTTGAACCTAGTTAGCTTCTACGTATAAAAACAAGGTCAACTTGCAACTCTAGGATATTAATAGTGATTTTCAGAACTATGTGTTTCATAGAATGTAAACTTAAAATCATTTAAACATTAAATTTATTTACTGATATTTCAAGCATTTGCACAGTGATTTCACATCTCTTGTTCTGCATGTATCATTTTTGAATATACTTATTTGGAGGATATTTAAAGTTGATATTAAGGCACCAAATATGGGCAGGAAGTTGTAGAATTTATAGGACAATCTAAGTTGTGTGACTATTAATTCATAGCTACAAACCTTCCCTAAAATATATGGTAGTTTACAATTAACCAAAATAATGTAACCAAAAGTTCTCTACCAAAAGATACCTACCTTCAGTAGCTAGCAGGAACCATCATCAAATATAGAAGTGTTATCTAACATTTCCTTCTCCAATGACAACCAGCTATTCAAATTGAAATAACTTTGAAGCCTTTCTAAGTCATCATTTGGCTTCTAAATTTGGCCATCTTGGCGTAGAGCTGAGAAGGGGAACGATTTTCTTCAAGATTTCACAACTTTCTAAACTTAGAAGCTGGTTAAAGTGAAAGAGATGTTATGAAGATGGATTGGTTAGATGAGTTGGGATTTTTTTTTTTAGGAAAGGAAATAAGCAGATCAGGTTTGTATTGCTGAGAAAAAGCTTAGTATTTTTAATTAGCAGAAGACAAAGATTTTTATATGTTGCATAGCATTTTATTAAGAGTTAGGTGTATAATTCATACAGTATCAATTGTAAATTGTCTAACTTTATTTCTTTTCTTCCTGTTAGGCAAAGAGGATGAATATCCAAAGAAACCTCTGGGGCAACTTCCACCTGAACCTCAGTCTATGGTTAATCACCTGAGCAATGGACAGAAAAATGTTGGTGTATCAAACTCTCAGTCATCCAAAAAAACAGACAGCACAGCAACTCCCAAAAGACAAGAAATGTTGCCCCATCATCAAAGTACAATCAATGCAGGGGACAAGATTCCTTCTGGAAAGAGATTTGACTCAGTAGGAAAAGACAACGGGAAGATTAGAAGTGAGGTAGAGACTCGAAGAAAACAACCACCTAGTACACAAGGCAATTCTAAGCAATATAACAATGCTGCAGCTAACCAAAATTCTAATGCTACTTCAGATATCCGGAGGGATTTTGTACCAAAGTGGAATAAACCTTCAGATGTGTCAGCCATTGAAAAAGCAGGAAAATATGCAATTGAAGGCAAAGGTAGAACAGTAAATCACACACTGGTAGGCACACCCCCAAGTCCGGTTGAGACATGGGCATTAAATGTAAGGCAGAAGGTTAAGATTTTAGATGGTGATGAAGGTAAGCGGGGATCCAATGCCTCCCAGTATGATAATGTACCAGGAACTGAAAATGAAAATGGGACTTCCGTTGATGAAGTATTAGAAAGAGCTCACTCTCAAAGTCCAAATAAAGTCATTTATCCAAATAGCCCCAGAAAGTATTCTGAGCGATGTTCTAGTCCATCAAAAGTATCAAATAATTTTACCTTTAAGGTACAGCCACCAAATTCCCCAAGATATTCATCCTCGGTTGATGGTGTGGGTCATATGAAAATGTCACCACCATCCTATAACAATACTCCTGTTTACCATGGAAGTTCTCCACAACATGCCTGTTCTGCTAACACTAACTTTGTACCTCTGCATTATAACCATGGGACTCATATCAGCCCTTCTCGAGAGAGAAGGAGACCTTATGGCTCCAATCATTCCATAAACTTTTCTCCAGAGAAATCCTATAGCCGCCCTGCTCCTCTTGTGCTGCCATCTAATCGAATAGAAGTCCTACCTGTTGATGTCAGTGCTGCAGGATCTTATTCAGGCAATTCAAGGTCTCCTATGGGTGGTGACTTCATAATTCCTCCAGTGGATTATTTGCCAGACTGGCCAGAAGTTACTTACACATACAGACCTGAGGCATACGGACAATCATGGAACCAAGATGCTAATAGAAGCCACTTCAGTAACTTACCAAAGCATACAGTTTTTCAACATGTAGCCATTCAGGATTATAACCTTCCAGCTGTTTCAATAGATAGTCCAATACGGTATAGAACTTCACCATCTTTGGAAGATGTTAGTTCACCCCGGTATCAATATTCAGGTGCACCACCTCCATCACACTACAGAAACCGTGATGGACTTTCTATTCATGAATCAGTATTGCTATGAAAATCTATTTATGTTTACTTAACAGAGGAGAGTAGAAACCATTTATGATCTACATTGCTATGTTTGTAATTGCCAAAGCAGTATTTTATACAGTTATGGACAACTGGTGCAGTTCTATGTATGTAATAATAAGAGTATATCAAAACATTTTCCATTCCAGGTAGATACCACCGAAGTTGGGCATTTTTAAGTTGTGTCGTTATTGAACCTTTTAAAAATAATAGCATATATAAACATAGCAATAGTATGAAGAGGTGTACGCACAATATTCGTTAGTACTTTTCAGTTTTCATTTGCATAGGCTTTATGTTTCAAAACAGAAAATTCCATGTGCCAGCTTTATTTTTTAAAAATGGCACTGAAAAACCATATGCAGAATGAGTATTTTTCTGGCTGTAAGTAGTATATGTATCATCTCTGACTAGAAATCTGGGGACATATGTATACATGTTTGAACGGGAATGTTCAGGAAATTGAAAAGCAATTATTTATCATGAATAACTGATATTTAATGGTGTGCTTAGTTTCTCTAACTTGTCTTTTAAGCAAAGGTTTCCTTGAATTTTGCTTGCTTTAACACCATTTGCCTTCTTCACCTGGGTCCTAAACTGACTAAAACAATGGCCCTACAACTTTTCCAAGAATGCTAATTTTTTCCTTTTTTTTGGTCTGTGTCACCCACCTATCATTCAACCTAAAAAAACAGACAAGCGAAGACATTGGAAGGAAAAGAAGTTCAGCTCTCTGAGCTGACTCCTTAATGGTGCTTAAAAGTGAGGCAGATCACAGGAATATATGTGCCCCATAGGCAGCATGTGATGAGGTCACTTGTAACAAAATAAATCAAAATAGCCATTCTTTTGTTCTAGTTTTGACCCTTTGAAGGCCCAGAGCAGAATGGTCCTTGCCATATACAAAAGATACACTGAACCACAGCCATCCCATGTAAAAATTTGTAGCAGTGGAGCCGGTGGATGTGCTACATTATCAGGCTGTTAAATTATCATTGTTACCATCATTATTAAAACTGAACATAAAAATCACCCCAGTTGTCAGTAGGTATCTAAAGTGACTTGTCTTTTTAAAAAAAAACTAATGTGATTTTCATACTTTCTGAAAATATTCCTTTGCTTTTTTTCCACTTTTGGAAAAAACTTCAAGTTAAATTATGTACTTTTAAATTGGTCTTTAGAGGACATTTCTTTAGACAGCTATATTACAGTATACATACAAGGTCAATTCTTGAGCAATTCAAGAAAATACACTCATTGTTATTTGTATGTAATTGAAGAGTTTGGTGTTAGAATTGCTTTTCATAATATTTGAATAATAGAAAATTTTACTGAATCAAAGAATAAGCACTGCAGCTTATTCTTGCTGCCAGCTGATTCTTTAAAGCTTGAAGGTACTTAGAAATACAATGCCTTTGAAAATGGAAGTAACATTTATTTAGTTATCTAGTGAATGTGATAGATCTTGTTTATGTATATAATGTATCTGGTGTAATTTTAATGAACTTGATAATATTTTAAATGTTACAACACGGCACATGAACAGCTAAACACTACACTGAATCACAAAGAAGTATCACGGGGCTATTGATTTAGATTGCTGATAGTTGCTCAGATGTATATAATGTAGCCAAGGATGTTAACCTTAAAATTTAAACCTTGATTCTGTGATTTATAATAAACTATACTGTACAATTTACTTTTTGCTAGTAGGACCTAATACTGCCTCCCCCAAATATGTGTGTGTGTATATATATGTGTGTATATGTATACATATATAAATATATGTATATATCAACAATATATATCAACATATATATCAACAATGGTAAATACTGTAGATTTTATATATATATATATGAAATATATACACACTATTTTCTTATGTCACCTATAACAGTTTTTAACTGTATACTTTTGTCATTGTTTTTAACATGCTAAAAGTAATAAGGATATCTTATTTGGTGTCTATGAGCTTTTTCTTCCTAGGATCAAGTCTCTGTCTCTTCTAAGAGTTATTCTTTTCTAATTGAAAGTAATTTACTAATTTTAGTCCATTATTTTTCACTATGTAACACATTATGGTTTTGAATTTATACTTCATCAAAAAAAATCACATAATTAGAACTCTTTCTAGCCCATTTCACATTTTTTCCCATTAATAACAATGTGCAGTATACACAGTGAGATAAACAGTCCTCAGAGTAACATGATGGCTTGTGACCCTGGACAAGTTATTTAACCTTTCAGTGTCCTAGACAACTCTAACACTATTAGTTGTAGAGAAGGTGTTGATTTGTATTAGTAGAGGAAATTACCTTATTGGGAGTTCCCAGCATTAATGAAATCACAGGCCTAACTCCCTTCTCCACACCCTACACTCTGAAACATACTATTGTTTACATCACTATTAAAAAAAATTAAACTTGTCATCATAATCTTAGGAAAACATAACATAATCTTTTCTAGTTTGACTAATATAATCATTTAGGTTAAGTGGGTCCAAAAAAGATAGCTTCAACAGGAAATATAATTTAATATGAATTTGTACAGTGGTTGAGCTGTTCTTGCTAAATAGAAAGCTTATATGACTATTTTACAGAGTAAAGGTCAGTCTGTTGGCAAGCTATTGTAACTGCATGCTTGAAGTAAAACTTGGCATTTTCAAAACTTCTCATCATGGTAGTATTTCCTACATCATTAAATAAATACTTTGGCACATAAAAAGATTTTCTGGGACCAATCTGAAAAGTTAAACAAACTAGACAAGATTTGCTGTTGAAGGGTGTAGACAAGTCCTTCTGTTTCAAGTACCAGTATTATTGATAGAAAACATTTTTTAAGAAACCAGCTTCATTTTTTTAATATTTCACAGAAAAATAATTGAAAACTGATACAAAAAGTCTGGCATGTCTTTTGGAACAGAAACTAAATCTCATGATTTTGGGAGGCAAATAGCTTTTCCTGGATTTAATAGATTTTTATTTTTGTTCTTTTGTGTTTTTGTATTTTTGTTTTTAGCCAAAGCATGACACTGAAATTGACTTGAATAATCCCTGATTGTTCTTTGGGGGCCCGTTTTTGTGCAGTCATTGGAAGAGGCACCCCGGTTACAATGAGCATCCAAAAATCGTCTTTGTTGGGTTCTCTTATTTTCCTCATGAGGGAAATAAACTAATGGTTATGTATACATGCCATGCTACACAAATATGGATTTGTATGCATAGAGAATCTACAACATAATCTCTAAGAAATATTTTAATCTCAAATACTGTTCAGATTCATAGCTCTGTTAGTATGCACTTGATTGTGGCATAATTAGACTGGGGATTTTCTAGGAAATTGTCTGTCTAATGGCTTTTAAATGTCTGTATCCAATATGGAAATGAATAACTTTTGACACAATAATTTTAACAAGTTGAACTCTGCCTCTAAGATAACACAAGGTCATTGAGCATTGGGGAAAGAATTCTACTTAGCATTCTATATAATGAATTATGCTTTCAAAAGAATTTTCAGCCATCCATTCATCTTTGTAAATATCCCCTACATATAATTGTCTCCATTTTATAGATGAGAAAACTGAGAAACAAAGGAACTAATTAAGACTGTATGACAATTCTGTGTTGAAGAAAGGATTGATTTTCGTAGTTCAACTTATGCTCATAGTCATTAGAATGTTCCTAGAAAAATTTCTCTGAAATTAACTCAATGCATTCCCTCTATGGTTGTCATCAGCAACTTTAAAGGATCAAAGCTTCGTAGCTCAGAAGCATTTACGCTCGAACAACTCACCATTTATGGAACACAGAAAAAAATCTAAAAATGATTCAAGTCTGCCTTTGGAAGAGATATGTTACTTGCTGCAAGTTAGAGACAGGTTCAGAGCATGCTGCTCACCTTTTCCCCTTCCTGTAATTTTCCCAGCCCCTAGGTTAGAATCCCAGGTGTCCCCTTGAAGAGTGCAGTCTTGGAAATGAAATAAGGTTTAGTACACATTTGAAAGAAATCTCCACTATAGACAACAGTGAAGAATGGCAAAACCATCAAAACTGAAGGTTTGCCTTTCCTTTTTTTGCTTTACTTAGACCTTGGTAGCCTTTGATCCTCACTGCTATCCTTGAAATTAATTACAAGAAGGTGTTAGATTATTCTTTAGTCTTTCGGACCCAGAAAAGACACAAAGGTGGTGACTGCTCAAGGTTACAGTTATTTAATGTCAGGGCCAAGCTGAAACTCCTCATCAGTGAGCTGATATTCCAACATTTTCAAAGACCAGAAGCAGTAGATAACTTCTCACAGTTTTTTCTTTTCAATGTATGTAATATAGGAGATGCCAGAGGAGCCACTGTCATCAACATATCTTAAGAGGAAAGGTAAGGAAGTGGACAGCTATCAAGATAAATGTTCTTTGATCTGTTGTCATCAGTGTGAGTTTAGCCATAATTTCTCTGGACAAACTACCATGCAAATTATTCAAATTTGAGATCTCTAGGGTTTAGGTCATAGCATGAAAGAATGAGTTTTACTTTTGTACCTAACTCACAGGCGTCTTCAGGAAAATCCCTTATAAACTATAAAGTTGTAGATAAAGTCAGACAGCTAGAAAACAAATTCTTCATCAGCCTCGTTAGCATTTTCATGCCTTCAGCAGATGGAGAGAATGGTCGCTTTGAAGAAATGTAAGTTTGGCTGTGGGGAGAAGTTCATAGAGATCCTAGTTATTCCATCACGACCCAGCCAGGTACAGTTAGAGTAGCAGAATGTGAAGTTGGAAGAAACCTGTGAGATCATCCAAGTGAGGCCTTCAGCTAGTAGGTGAGGAAACCTGAGGCTTATGGTGGAGTGGTTGAGCTACTCTGTTTGAACTGAGTATTCTGGTTTAGCCCAGTATGCTTCCCATTAGAAACAGAAGGGTACTCCTTGCCAGTATCAAAGTATCATTATATCATTACAACATTTCCATAGCTACTCTTGAAGAACTAACAAAGAAATTAGCAGGTGTGGCCAACAACCAAAGTACTTGAGATGGCCACAGACTTTCCAAACTATGGTTTCTCTGTGCTTGAAGACAAGTTCAAATGTTACACTTAAGCCCTGTTAATTTGCAAACTATTCTAGAATAAAGAATAGATTCTAGAATAAAATACAGGTTCAAGTTGGAAAGGGCCTTAGAGGTAGTCTAATCCAACCCTCTTTGTAGACTAAAATAAAACAAATCTTGATGACCTCAGAAAGCTTTTGCCTGCTTAAGATCACATAGCTCTAGGAATAAAGACAAGATTATATCCTGCATCTCTTGACTCCCAGTCAACACTTTCCACTATTCTTCAGGTAGTCTGGACTTAATTTTGGATCTCTAATAAATAATGTAATCAACATTGTAAGAGGGATGTTTATGTGACCCTTCTGTCAGAGGCTCTCTCCTGATGTGAGAGTAGTGGGATAGTAGAAAGAGTGCTGAGTTTGGAGTCTGATGACCTGGATTGGAATCCCAGCTCTTCTATTTAACCTATAAAAGCCTTGGGGAAGTCACTTAATCCTCTGTACCTGAATTTCCTCATCTGTAAAGGTGAGGCATCGATAATATAACCCCTAAAGTCTCTTCCATTTCTACAAGCCCAGGTTTAATTGGGGGACTAATTTATCTGGCTCATTTACTCTCCCCTAGGTAAACCCTGGGGATGGCAGTACTGGCTCTCCAGCAACGGTGGCAACAAGTCTCCTTAAAAGCATTAGAAACAAAACATAGGTTTGATTTACGTAGTAAAAGGAAAAAAAGATACAACTTCAGGCTCAGCACCATGTCTTTTAATTCCATTAATTGTCCTACGGACTTTTACAGTTAAAGCAACGTAGTGCTGCCCTGAGTGGGACACTACAATGCGGAAGGGTTTGTATCTGAGTCCATAGAAAGTCAAGAAAACATTTCTAATGGGAAACCACTTCCTTCCTGGGAACTTGTTGGCAGTCTTTGTGACTTAAAATACCACCCTGGGTGGACTCCCATAGTAAGGCTTTGAAAGGCCTTTAGAGCTCTGAGCCAATTCTGACTGGGTTCTAATAGTGTCTCTTTCATCAGACTTTGCTGGATGATTGTGAGGTTGCACAGCAGAAAGGCCACAAGATTTGGCCTTGGAGGACTGGGATTCACATCCTTTGTCAACTATTGTGCTACCTTGGGCAAATCATTTAACTTCTCCCATCTAAAATGCAGAGGTTGAACTAGATAACCTCTATGGTTCTTTTCTTCTCTAAGCCCTATAAATAGCTTCTTCATTTGGGTGCCCTGCCTTCTTCTTTTGCCGGCATCTTTACTACTTTGCTACCAATCTAGTGCCAACATGCTCTATCCTCAACAGGTGTCATGGTCCTCCAAACTGTCTGCTGTTCTCCTGCAGCTGTTCAGCACTCCTCCACTCTTTCTCGGAAATGGTGCCAGCTTTTGAGCAGGTGGAAGGCAGGTAGGGATATGAAAAGGGGAGTTACCCTAGAATCCTGACTGTCAGTATTATGTTTTTCATACATCTTTAAAACTCAGGGCCAGAATGCCTCTGGATTTTAAGAAATATTGTATTATCCTGGGGGTCCCACAATCTCATCTTTCACATACAGGGTCTCCAGTCCTTTTGCTGGTATCATGCCCAGAAGTCTACATTTTTCAGTCTTGGTCAGCCTGTGAGGAGGAGTCCATCTCATTTGTCTCCTTTCCCACCACCTCGGTGTGACCAATATGTTTCCTCACCTTATATTCTCCCCTAGGGAAGCTAGGTATGGTTACATGAAGTATCCCCAGTTATTTCTCTGCTGAATTCTGAAAGGGGTGAGGAGAGAGTCTGAAATTGCTCCCAGAATGTAAAATGACAGTAAACTTTTCAAGCATGTTCAAAAACTGCAGAATAAACTGTTTATATTAAAGTATTTGATAATGTTAATTATAAATGCATCTTATGGTTATTCTTTTAGGACAGCTAGGTGACATAGTAGTTAAAGTGTTGAGCCTGGATTCAGGAAAACCTGAGTTCAGATCCAGCCTCAGACCTTCACTAGCTAAATGTCTTAACCATTCTTTGCCTCAGTTTCCCCATCTGTAAAATGAGGATACACCTACTTCTGAGGATTGTTGTGAAAATAATAATTGTAAAGCTTTTAGCACAGTGCCTGGCACATAGTAAGTGCCTTATAAATGTTAGCAAATTAATTTGCCATTAAACAGTCAATAGTTTATTAGTCCAACCAAAATCTTACATGATTTGCTTTCACAGTAAATGCAAAGGTAAAGCAACGATATCACCTCTTCCCTCTGTTATTTAACATAGGTCTAGGAATGCTAGTGATAGCAATGAGAAATAAAGGCATAAATGTTGACAAAAAGGAAACAAGATTATTCAGAAAACCCTGGGGGATATGCATTTCTTTAGAGCAATATCAAATCCAGGAAGAAGTAATAGAAATGGAAACCCCATTAAAAATACTATGTTGTTCAGTCATTTCTGTCATATCTGACTCTTTGTGACCCTGTTTGGGGTGTTCTTGGCAAAGATACTGGAGTAGTTTGCCATTTTCTTTTTTTACCTCATTTTATAGATGAAAAAGTGAGGCCCACAGGGTTAAATGACTTGTCCAGGGTCACACAACTAGTAAGTGAGACTGGATTTGTATTCAGGTCTTCTGATTCCAGGCGCAGCAATCTATCCAGTGTGCCATGTAGATTTCCCTCAAAAAATACTATGTTCATTCTTTACTGCCAAAGAAGACCATACCATCAGAGAAATGATGACATGACTTTGCAGTTGACTTTGTTTTGAGTGAGGGAGGGCTGTGCAAGGTCACCAGCCTCACTTCTCTGGAGCCATCTGAATCCAGTGACTAGATATTGATCAGAATGACTGGAGATGGCCCAGGATGCAATGGGAGACCTTGGTCCCTTTAGGCCAAGGTCTATTCAGGTGCTCACTTAGGGCGAGGTTAACCAACTCAGTGAATAAGCTTGTTTAAGAAGCAGTCAGGGGGTGGTCTCTTTAACAATCTGTGAGTAGATGCAGCTACCTGAATGGAGACCCAGCTAGCTGAGTAACTCAGCTCCTCCTCTCTTGTCGGTCTCCCCTTCCCCTTCCTTTTCTCCAAAGGAAGGTAAATTTGGATGGCCAGAGGATGCCCAGTTAACTTGGGGTTTACTGACTAGATTTCTTCCTTCCCTTTCCTCCCCTCCCCATCTCTTCCCTCCCCTTTCCCAAAACCTTAAACCTACTGCATAAATTGGACAACACTAGGCCCCTGCCGAAGCTCCACTTAAGGGCTGTTTTCTGGACCCTCCTGGCTTAAAAGTGATTTTCAATGGTAAGTATTGCAGTTTCCCTCCCAACCTGATGTAATTATTTTTCTTTGCCTCATTAAAGGGGCCTGGATTTAGATGACTCCAGAAGAGGTGAGGTTGATGACCTTGCACAGCTGTTCCTCACTCAAAACAAAGTCATTTCCCTGATGGTATAATCATCTTCGGCACTGAAGGATGAACCTTAAAAATGTAAGATATATTAAATATCTGAGAGTCAGTCCTCTGAGATACATTTGAGCTCTGTAAGCACTATTGCAGAACTTTAAAAATTGGAGAAGTATCCATTTTTCACTGTTGGGCTTCACCAATAAAAACTTCCTTAATTCATTAATAGATTTTGTGTAATACTAATTAAATTACCAAGGAATTACTTTATTATAGAGTTAGACAAAATTTTTAAAAAGCTCATTTGAATGATCTAGAACCTCTGGGAGAATAATAGGGGAAAAGTAGGAGTAGAAGAGAAATAACATTGCTGGGGTTCAGGTTACAAACAGTAATTACCAAAACTATCTGGTTAAAAAACTTAAAAATTAGATCATTGGATTAGAATTAGAAACAATTTTTTTTAAACCCAAGAAAATAAACTAGTTAGGGAAGAACTTTTGATGAGAATTGCTTGGTATTGGATGTTCTGGGAAAACTGAAAAGTAATTAGGCCAAAAATAGGTTCAAGTCACAGCTTCTCTCATAATTGATGTGTAATATATAAGTCCCTAATATTTACTTAAACATGATAGAACACTTCATTTCAAAAAAAAGGATGAGTGCATTTTTCCCACTATGACTAAAGAAACATTTCTTAACCAAACAAGGGATAAAGGAAATCACAATAGGTTAAATAGATCATTTTTATTACATTACATGAAATTGAAAATTCTTTGCATGGACAAAATTAGTAGAGTTAAAATATAAAGGGAAAATATTGAAGGGGGAAAAACATTTTCTAGTAAGGGACTAATATATTCAGGGTAACTAGTACAAATATATAAAACCAAGAGTCAGTGGACAGGTGGTCAAGGAATATGAATAAACAGTCTCAAGAATTCCAAAAGAATACCAAATGTAAAAAAGAAAAATGTACCAAATTTCTATTAATGAGAAAAATGCAAATTGTAATCACTGTTATGTTTCACTTGCCAGCATATTGATAAAGATGAGAAAAGGTAGAAATAGCCAATGTTGGATGGACGGGCACACTAATTCACTGAAGGCTGAGTTGTAAACCAATCAAACTGTTCAAGAAAATATATGGAATTGCACTTAGAAAGTGATTAAAATGTCCATACTTTTTGATTTAGAGATCCTTGTTAAGTCATTTTTCAATTGTGTCTTAATTCTTCATGACCCTTTTTGGGGTTTTCTTGGCAAAAGGTACTATAGTAGTTTGCTATTTTCTTCTCCAGCTCATTTTATGTATGAGGAAACTGAGACAAATAGGGTGAAATGACTTGCCTAGGCTCACACAGCTAGTAAATTTCTGAGATTGGAATTGAATGCAAGAAGAATGAGTTTTCCTGACTTCAAGTTTGGCACTCTGTGCATTAGGAAAGAAAGATCTCATATATTAAAAAATACTGATTGTAGCACCTGTTTTAGGCAAGAACTAGAAGCAAAGTAGGAGCCCATTCAATGGAGAATGGTGAAACAAAATATGACCCGTGAATGGTATAGATTATTTCTGTGCTTTATGAAGACTACAGAGACACAAAGGACTTAAGGGGATAATGCAAAGTGTTAACAAAACTAGGAGAACAAAATGTTTTTGACTATGACAATGTAAATGGAAAGAACTTCAGTAAAACAATTGAAACTGAATTCTGTGGGGTTGTAATGTTCAAACTTGGCCCTTCTTTGTAGAGGAGGGGGATTATCGATAGAGGAGAGTACATAGGTCAGATTTTTCAATACGAGGGCTAGTTTTACAGAGCTATTTTCCTTTTTTTATTCCTTGTTTTAAGAGATGGGAGGGTGAGATAATACGAAAACAAAAAATATCAATGAAATTTTTTTTAATATGAAGAATAAAGAAAAGCACTGAAAGACTTATACAAACTAATATATAGTGAAGAAAACAAATTTATTGGCTTTCTCTCCCAATCTGTTCCCCTTCTGAAATTTTCTTTTCCCTTGAGATCATCATCTTTTCAGTCAACAAGGTTTCTAACCCTGGCTATTCTCAACTCCTCACTCTCCTTTCCCCTATAGTTGCCAAGTCTCATTATTTCTAGTTCCACATCATTTCTCCCTCCATAGCCTTCTCCTCTCACATAGCTGCCACCCTAGTGCAGGCTCTCATCCCTTCTTGACTGAACTATTTGAACTATTGCTATAGAGTACTAATTGCTCTCTACAATTCAGTCAGTCAAGAGCATTTCTTAAATGTTTACTGCATACCAGCCACTTGTGCTAAATTGATACAGATGTATTCCTAAGGATACAAAGAAGGGTAAAAACATGGTCACAGCCACCAAGGAGCTCACATTCTAATGGGGAAGATAAAACATGTTGTACATACAACGGATATAGTTCAGCTAGGAAGTAATCTGAGAGAGAAGGCACTAGCCATGGTGGGAGGACCAGGAAAGGTCACTTGCATAAGGTACAATTTGAGCTGAATCTTGAAGAAAACCAGTGAAGCAAAGAGGCAGAGGGAAGGAAAACCTAGGCATGGGGAACAGTCAATGAAAAGACATGAAGCCAAGAGATGAAATGTCCAGTGTGAGAAAGAATGAAAAGGTTTTTGTCACTGGATTGTTGATTGTTGAAGGAATGTGAAATGTAAAGACTTGAAAAGGAAAGAAGGGCTCAGGTTGTGAAGGTTTTTAAAGACCAAACAGAGGATCTTTATATTTGATTGTGGCAGTAATAGGGAGTCACTGGAGTTTATTGAGTAGTGGATGACATGGTCAGGCCTATGCTTTAGGAAGATCACTTTGGCAGGTGAATGCTGGCTATATTGGAGTGAGTAGAGACCAACTAGGCTACTGACCATAGTCTAAGCATGAGGTAATGGGGGTCTGCATCAAGATGGTGACTGTGTGAATAGATAAGACACTTCTATGAGAGATGCTGTGAAGGTAGAAATGACAAAACATGGCAATAGATTGCTTATAAGGGAGAGGAAAGAAGTGAGAAGTCAAAACCAAAGTTGCAAATATGACTAGGAAAATGGTAGTTCCCTCAATGTAATAAGGAAATTGGAAAGAGAAGAGGGATTGGGGAAAAGATAATGAATTCTGATTTGGACATGTTGAGGTTGAGATATCTAATTGGTGGTCAATGGTATGAGACTGGAGGTCAGAAGAGATGTAGAGGCTGGTCAAATCTGAGAATCATCTGCCTAGAAATAATTGTGGAATAGAGGAATAAAGTGTGGAATAGAGGAAGATCCAACTGACTTTAGACTAAGACTGAGGAGTGGTCAGACAAGTTAGGAAGAGAACCAGGAAAAAGCTCTGTCTTGGCCCCATGTCTTTTCCCTCTCCAACCCATCCTACAAAATGGCAAAATGATACTAATGCTTACCTTTTATTTAAACTCCTGGTTGACTTTTCAAGCTGTACAGCCTGACCCTCAATCTACTTTTCCAGGCATCCTATACATTATTTTCCTTTCTGCACTCTATTCTAGTCAGTTAGCTTTTATCCTATTCATCACACACGTTATTCCATCTTTCATTTCTGTACGTAGGCCATCTCCCAAGTCTGAAATGGATTCCATTCTCCTCTCCTCTTAGAATCCCTTATTTCCTTCAAAACTGAGATCACATTTAACCTATGTGAAGGCTTTCTTGATTCCTCCTCCCACCCTAGTGACTGCTCCAAATTGTCTTATATTTATTTTGTGTATATTTGCATGTGCCAGACTACTTATCTCCCCAATAGAATTAAACTCTCTGAGGTTTCATTTTGATCTTTTGTCATTCCAGTGCCTACCACATCAAAGTCAATAAAATGCTTATTGATTGATTGAGCTAGGAAAATAATATATGCAACTTCTACCAAAATGTAAATGGAAAGATTAAAAAAAAAACCCCAAACCAAGTGCTGTGTAATTGTACTGATCAAATTGGACTCTGGAGAAGAGTCGACTCTGCTCCCTTCATTCTGTCATTCATCTCATTCATCTGACTTCAAATATTTACAAGGGTGACTTTGGAAAAGTCACTTAACCTCTCTCAGCCTCAGTTTCCTAATCTGAAGAATGGGGATAATGCTAGCACCTAGCTCACAGAGTTGCTGTGAGAATCAAATGAGATCACATTTAAAACTCTGCAAACTTCAGGGAGCTATGTAATCTTGTTTAGTCATTCACTTGTGTCTTCTCTTTGTGATCACAGCACACCAGACCTTTCAACTATCTCTTTGAGTCTATCCAAGTTCATCTTCATTGTTTACGTAACACTATCCATCTCATTTTCTGCTGTTCCCTTCTCCTTTTGCCTTTAAACTTTGCCAAATCAGATTCTTTTACAGTGAGTCCCATCTTCTCATTATGTGACTAAGGTATTTAAGCTTCAGCTTCAGTATTTGACCTTCCAGTGAAAAGCCTGAATTAATTTAAGTATTGACGGATTTGATCTCCTTGCTGTCCAAGGAAATCTCAAAATTCTTCTCCAGCACCACAGTTTGAAAGCATCAATTCTGTATCACTCAGATTTCCTTATAGCTCATCCCTCACAGCCCTACATTGCTACTGGAGAAGCCATAGGTTTGACTGTACAGACCTTTGTCAGCAAGGTGATGTCTCTGCTTTTTAGTATGCTGTCCAAATCTGTCATAGCTTTCCTTCCAAGGAGCAAATGTCTTTTAATTTCATGACTTCAGTCAATTTATGCAGTGATCTTTGACCCCACGAATATGAAATCTGACACTGCTTCCTTTTTTTTCTGTTTGCCAGGAAGCTATGTGACTAGCTGCCAAGATCTTAGTTTTGGAGGGTTTTTTTTTAAGTTAAACTTCAAGCCAGCTTTTATAGTCTCCTCATTCAGTTTCATCAAGAGGCTTTTTAATTCTTTACTTTCTGCCATCAGAGTGGTATCACCTGCCTATCTGAGCCTGTTTACATTTCTCCTTACAACTTTAATTCTAGCTTTTAATTCATCACCCTGGCATTTCACATGATATACTTTTCATATAAGTTAAATAAGGTGGTAATATACAGCCTTGTTGTACTCCTTTTCTAATCTAAAATCAATCAGTTGTTCCGTGTTCAGTTCTAACTGTTGCTTCTTGACCTGCACACAGGTTCCTCAGGAAACAAAATGATCTGGTACTCCCATCTCTTTGAGAACTTGGCACATTTGGTTGTGGTCCACACACAGTCCAAGGCTTTAGGGTAGTCATTGAAGCAGAGGTAGATCTTTTTTTCTGGAACTCCCTTGCATTCTCTATAATACAGTGAACATAGGCAATTTGGTCTCTGGTTCCTCTGCCTCTTCAAAAACCAACTTGCTCCTTTGGTAATTCTTGGTTCACATATTGCTGAAGCTAGCTGAATGTTAAGCATAACTTTGCTGATATGTGAAATGAGCACAATTGTTGGTAATTTGAATATTCTTTCACATTGTCCTTCTGTAGGATTGGGAACATAAGCTGATCTTTTCCAATCTAGTAGCTACTCTTGAGTTTTCCAGATTTGCTGGAATATTGAGTACATAACTTTAAAACCTGTTATCCTCCCTTCTTCCTCAGTGGGGTATTGGACACATTGTGACCTGAGATGCTCATCTTCTGATATCTTCTCCTTTGTCACTTTAATACTGTCTATGAAATTTTCTTGGCAAAGATACTGGAGTGGTTTGCCATTTCCTTCTCCAGTGGATCACCTTTGGTCAGAACTTTCCACTATGACCTGTCTTGGGTTACCCTGCACGGTGTTGCTCATACTTTCATTTGAGTTAAGCAAGCCTCTCTACCACAACAAAGGCAATGACCCAGGAAGGGACCAAATGCTAAGTATTATTATTATTATAGAGATAGGGGTGATGGGTGTGAAATATTGTATATACTCTCAGAAATGGTTAATGTACAGGTTGGTTTTGCTGAAACCTTTATTTTTTTAAATGTTTTTGCTTTAGTTTTTAAAATCTTTGTTAAAAGGGAAACCTCTATGAGGGGAAGATTACATTCAGATAGAGTCTTTTGATAGATTACACCCAACAACTAACTCATGCTCACATAAGTCATTCTTTAATATGATGGTGTACATGTCAGGTATAAATAACTAAATTGCCTATTAAAAACTTTGGATATATTTTAGCTAATATATTGAAATGATTCCTAAGTAATTATTTTATAACGTAACTACCTTACATAAGGAATGTAACATTAGCATTCTAGCCGAGGCAGCATGAGGCAGTATATAGACAACTGGTCTTGGAGCCAGGAGCACCTGTGCTGAAGTCTGACCTCTGACACATCCTGGCTGTGTACACCCTGGGTAAGTCACTTAACCTCTGAATGCCCCCAGGCAAGTCTCTATGGCTATGAATTACAGGAAAAAGAGATGGATGGATCTAATACTCATTAAAGGAAAGAGAGATACATCTAAATTCAGGAAAATGAGGATTGTTAACGTGACTTGCCTCAAGTCACACGGGTAATAAATAACCGAGACAGGATTTAAATCCAGCATCTCAGACTCCAAATCCAGCATTTCAGTTGCCCAATTCATTTGCTTTAGTTAGCATCTTATCTGTTGTTGAGGATGAAGTAAAAATCAAATAATTATTAAACAAAACAACTCCAAGAACAAAGGACTTAGCAGTAAAGGATTATTTCCTGGGGTCTAATAAAGCCATTCCTATGAAATGAATTGAAACTCCTATTAACTGTGACCCTGCCTTGGATCTTCTAAGCTGTGGTGTAGATAGACGTTATTCACATCCTTACTTTCCTGATGCAGGAATATAAGGGCTGCTTTTTGTTCGAATATCATTGATATTGTTCTGCTCCTGTCTTGCTTTCTAGTCTTGCAGACATTATATTGGTTCTTGTCCTAAAGTCCCTTATGTACAAACAATTCAGTTACAACTGACTGTTTAACAAATCTCAACATTTACCAATTTAAAAGATCACACTGAGGTATTGGAATATTTCTGGGACACAAAGTTTGATCAATATTGAAGAAGCTTCAGTAGCTTCCTAGTGCCTCTGGTGTAAAATATAAACTTTTTTTCTGTCAGTGAAAGCCCCTCACAATCTGACTGCAGCCTAGATTTTTAGATTTATTTTGTGTAAGTCCTCGTCTTGAATGCTTCATTACAGATGGAGAATCTGCTCCGTCTCCAGCCTCTGGGCCTTGACCCAGGCTGTTGTCCAGGTCTGGAATGCCCTTCCTTGACCTCTCCATCTTTTGTAATTTCTAGCGCCATTCACCTTCATCTGAATGCCACCCTCTGACCCTGAAATGCCATCTTCCTGATCCCTTCAATTTTTAGTGCTTATCCCAAACCAATTTATTTTGTATATGTGTTATGTTGATTTACTTGTATGTTTCCCCCCAGTAAATTGTAAACTTTTTTAAAATGGTAATTTATTTTTTCCAATTACATGTAAAGAGCATTTTCATCATTCATTTTTAAAATTTTATTATTTCATTTTAAATTTAAATACTAAAACTTAAATGTGCAAGAAAAGAAAAAGAAACATAGACTTAAATACTAAAACTTAAATGCAAAATAAGGAAAGGGGGGAAGAAAGCATTACCATGTGTGCAGCAGAACATGAGAGAGGATTAAAAATATACAGCAATAAATTTCCATTTCAAGAAAGCCTGTATAATAAATACTTACACATTGTGTTCAGAGCTGTCCGTCTTTTCATTGCTTCCTTGTAAGTTTTCTTTTGTTCTCTGCTGTGTACTTTTTGCTTTGTTCTTTTTCCCCCTTCCTCCTTCAACCCTCCCCCAAAAGGCTATGATTAGATATATAGATATATACACATATATAGTATAACATATACACACATATATTGCAAAATTGATTTTTTGAGAGGTTTTGAGTTCCAAATTTTTCTCCCTCCCTCTCCCCCTACAGGATGGCAGGCAATCTAATACGGGTTATACGTGTGCAATAATATAAAACATATTTCTACATTAGTCATATTGTGAAAGAAGAAACAGAACAAAGGGAAAAACATTAAAAAGTGAGAACAGTGTGCTTCAATCTACATTCAGACTTCATAGTTCTTTCTCTGGATGTGGATAGCATTTTCTATCATGAACTGTCTTGGATCATAGTACTGCTGAGAAAAGCTAAGTCTATCAAAGTTGGTCATTGCACAGCGTTACTGTTACTGTTCCAATGTTCTGGTTCTGCTAGCCTCACTTATCGTCACTGTAAACTTCAGTATTTAGCTTTCTGTCACTAGTACAAAATAATTCCAGTCACATAATTGGTACTTAATATGTAACAGAATGACTGGTTTAGGTGTCAGAGCTGACTTGGCCAGGACTTGAGGGCTTAAAGATGCTTGTAGTAGTGCAGCAACTGGAAAGTAGCGGTCAATGCAGGCCCTTTTTATCTGTGTTTGTGTTCCATCTCTCTACAAGACTGGAAGCTCTTTAAAAGTAGAACGTTTTTACATTTTATAACTTCACCAACACCTAGTGCAGTATTGAATTAATTTCAAGAAAAATTTTAACAATATTTTGAAAAAAAATTCTTTGGCATGCCATGTTTCCAAATTTTTGATTCAGAAAAATGTGTTCTTTATTGTATAAGTGAAATAAGGAAGAAAGTAGAAAAGATTCTAATTTTAGAGATTACCAGTTCTTCACCTATTGACTTTTGTCAGTAACTGATAGAAAAATTTACTTCTGAATGGATTACAGAAAATGAAACTATGCAAGCAAATCTGATGTTGCAGTCTCTGCTCAGAATTGACATGTCATTAGATGTGAAAATGATTTTAACCATTGCCTTTATGTAACAGTATTTAGCAAATAGCCTTGGACTAAGAATATCCCCAAATATCCCCAACTCCCTTCCCCCCAATTTTTTTTTAACACCAGAAAGGATGTATAAGTTTAATCAGAGTTGTAGTAAGGCAAACATAGGGTACAAAACATCCAAAATAAACTGCATATTTAGTTTCAAGAGAAAAATGTATCCTAGAATAGGAAAATGTGGCCAATGCAAAAGAAACTGGAAGTTTGGGTATGGTAAGATGTCATCTTGAGTGCTCCTAGACTTGAAACTCTGGGCTACTGTTGCTTGATTTTACTTAGTGGTTGTAGGTTTTTAGATGAGTTTTATTTAGATCAGTGGAATGTTTGAGGTGGGAAGAATAAGGGGAAATGAAGGGTAGTTTCAGCTTGTGACACTTAGTAACATGTCTTCTGTCCTATAGCACAGGAGTCTTGAAGCTAAAGGCTGATAAGGACAATAATGATGGAGGTGTGAAATCAGGAGTGTATTTGCCCTCTCCTTGGTAATTTCAATTTACAAATGATTGGGTTGAATCTCTCTATAATGAAGAAAGTTTCAAAAAATCAATAGTCTAGTGCCTGAGGCGCTGGTCGTTTGGGTGTACCTACTAATTGGCTTAATTCCTATGAGATTATTCCTACTAATTAATAATTCCTATTAATTCCTATCTGCACTACCAACGTGAGTAGGTCTGCTCCAATGCTGCTTCCCTCCCCAGAAGCCTCCCTGAAGGTGTTTCTCCCACACTGCCAAGCCTACCATCTGTTCAAGGTCTTCAGTAACTGTTATACATAAGTTTATCTGGAAGCCATATTTCTTATTGAAAGGAGAACTGCCAGTGGTGAAATATCTAGTTATATTCTTAGCAAATGAAAGCCTGGGAAAGACTAAGCATTCTTGTTGGCAAGTGAGGCAGTACTAAGGCTAAGAGGGAAGACCCTATAGGGCCTAGCAGTTTGGAAGGGGGCCTGAGCTCCAGATCACAACTATGTTTCTCATACTGTTGCCTTTCTATGTAGTGCCATTTATCATTTGTTTCCAACAACCAATTTAAAATCAGTGAATTTCAAAGAAAATGTTACAAAAATACTATCCATCAATAGAGACTCTGAACACAAAGGAACTATTAATTACGTATTAAGAACATACTATAAACATTTAATATAGTTCTCTCTCACACACACACACACACACACACACACACATATATATATATATATATATATTTATATGAGTATATACTTCCTGTTCAATGCAGGCATAATTCTGAATAATGGTTTGCAAACTTATACAATAAGTATTTCCAGGGAACTGATTCTATGCAGATATTCACTTCTAAACTTTGAAAAGTATAATCATATGGTCTCATCATAGCCACAGTTTTCCTGAATTGGTCACTTTAAGACTGTAAGAGACCATGGAAGATGGCAGAAAAAAAAGAATATACCTCTGTTCTTTCCTGCCTCTACTACAGCAATGTTCTCAGGAGAGCATCAGACTGAATTGTAATGGGTAAATACAAGGAGAAAGCACAGAGATTCCTGGGGGTCCAGTCAGGAAGGCCTGTCTTCATGGGCCTTCCAGAACAGGGACTGGTCTGGGGTTTTTAGGGCTATGTATGAAAACAAGAATAGCAAGAGTCAGCCATTAACTCTCTCTCTCTCTGACTCCAGAGTTGGGTTTGGGTCATGGAAGGACCTACAAATATATACAAAGGCAAGGAGAAATTGTGGATTCAGCATGGATCAGACCTGAAGCTGTGTCCTTGGCAAGGAGCAAGAACAGAAGCTGTGACTCTGAACTTGAATTTGGATTGTGGATTCAGCTGAGTAACCAGGGCAATGAACTCACACCAAGGATGATACTGGAGTTTTGTCCCTCAGAAACTGAAGAACATTTGAGTTAGCTGAAATGAGCTGAGACCAACAGCAGTCTGCTGGAGCTCCAAATAAGGGAAAATTTGCAGTTGTGTTGCCCGGACTCAGACGAAGGTTGGGAGCTTTCCAAGCTCAGATGAGGAAATCAATGATTAGACTTCACTCTAGCTCAAACGATTTAGGGCATGTCCTTTAGCTGAGCTTATTTTATTACCTCCAGAAATCAGCAGCCAGACCCAGAGAATATAGATTAGGAAAGGGGAAAAAATCATTGAAGGCATTGAAAAGCAAAGAAAGAATGGGTAATAACCAGGAAGCTGAGGGGCAGATTGTATCAGCACAGATAATTAATTCTGTGTATGCTCTTCACTACGATCCTCTTTGTTAAAGAAGAAAGAAAGGGGAAAAGGAGGGGAAGTATGAGAATAGGAAGAACAGAAATACATAATTATTGGTCATGCATGTAAATAAGAAAAACCCGCTCATAAAATGGAAGAGTCAGCAGCCACACTGCTGCTGCTTGCTTCTGAAGTCACTCCTTACTTGGTGCACAGCCAGGGCACATAATCAAAAACCACCTTAAAATTCCCGCCCCCTCCCCACCCCAGACGTTAGTCACTACCTCCATCCACCAGAATCTGTGACCTGGAAATAGTTTGTGAGCAACAGAGTCACCATTTCCCATCTCCTCCTAAACCCTGTGCAAGTTTAGGGGCCTCTTTGTTGAATTTGGGACTTTTTCATCTCCTTTTACCCTCCATGTGCCTGTACCTATAGCTATACACTGTCCCCAGTGTCGACAGACCTCTTTGTCTATCTGTGCTGACCTGGACTGGACAAATGACCCACTGTGATTTTTTTCTCAAATTTCCCCAATTAGGATTTACTCTGGGTGCTCTTCTAGATCTATTTGGAGGACTCCTGAGGTAGAGCTCAACTATTCTTCTTGCTACTCCACAACTTTGGCTTGACTAATTAGATTTTTTAAAAGGAAAAGGAAGATCAGACTACTAGTATCCAGAATAGAAAAAATGCACACCACATGAAGAAATTATTAAATATTGCCCAACTATATGTTAATAAAATCCAACAATTTAAATGAAACGAATTTAAAATTTACAAAAACCATAAAGTACCCAATTAACAAAAAAGAAATAGAGAATGTAACTAAATCGCAGAGAAAAAAATTAAATAGGTTCTAAATTGATTCCCAAAGAACAAAATACCAATACCAGATGGGTTTACAAATAGATTGTATCAAGCATTAAAAGAAAATTAATTCCATTATTGTATAAACTCTTTTTTAGAATAGGAACTGAAGATATCCTACCATATTTGTTCTATGACATAAATATGATCTTGATATCTAAATGAATTTAAAACAGAGAAAGAAAACTATGAACCAACATCTTTAATGAATATCAGTGAGAATTTTTAAATAAAATGTAAGCAAAGAGTCTACAGCAGCATATCAAAAATGTTATACACTATGACCAAGTTGGATAGTATATTGTGATGTGGGGGGATTAGTTCAATATTAGGAAATCTATAACCATAATAGAAACCAATAAAAAGAATATATTTACATGGTTATATCAGCAAATATGGGAAACTTAACAAAATACCATGCACATATCTGTTAAAAATACTAAAAAATATTCGTAGAAATAATTGGACTTTTCTATAATGTGTTAAATAATAGCTATGTAAAACCCAAAGCCAGCATTATGTGAAGTAAGGATAAACTAGAGGTCTTTCTAATAAGATCAGGAGTAAAGCAAGGGTGTCCATTTTCATCCCTATTTTATATAGGGATAAAAATGCCACCTATAGCAATAAGAAAAGAAATAGAAATTGAGGAAATAAGTATAGCCAAAGGGGAAGCAATTATTATTTTTGAACATGATATAATGGCTTACTTAAAGAGAGTCAACTAAAATTAATTTAAACAATTACCATAGAAGTTTTAAGATATAAAATGAATTCCTATAACGCATCAACATTTCTATATGATATCAACAAAATTCAGCAGGAATAGAAAAAATTTCATTTTAAATGGCTATAGAAGACATAGAACATTTAGGAGTCTATGTGCAGAGACACACACAAGAACTGTATTCACACAACTACAAAATACGCTATAGAAATAGACCTAAATAATTGGAGAAATAGTAATTGCTCATTGGTAGGATAGGAAGTATAATAAAAAATAACAAAATTACCTAAATTATTTTGCTTATTCAGTATCATGCCAACTAAACCACCAAAGGATTACTTGACCAAATGATCAGTAATCCAAGGAAAATAATGGGGGAAATGGGAACAAAAATCTACAATCACCAGATCTCAAACTAAATTACAAAACATTAGTCATCAAAATGATTTCATATTTGTCAGTGAAGTCCGTGAACCTAGTAGCCTAGTGTTTAATATACCCTAAAACCCTAAGCACTAGGTCAAGGACTCATTATTTGGTTTAAAAAAAACCTGCTATGAAAGCTGGAACGCCATCTAGAAGAAACTGCGTTTAGATCAATACTTTAAGTAGTGAGATAAGCTCCAAACTGATGATAACAGCAACAATAACTAGCATTTTTATGGTACTTTAAGATTTACAAAGCACTTTACAAATGTCATCTCATGTTATTCTCATAACAACCAATGTTATTGTTCCCATTTTATAGAAGAGGAACATAATGCAAACAGAACATGATTAGGATTCTGATAGGAAGAAGGAAAACCCCAAATCCTCCAAAACCTTCAAATCTCACAATTTCTTCCCCCAACCAAAAGGGGGGGATGGGGAAAAGGAGACTTAAGGGCAAAACTAAGACCTCTCTTTCCCACCCTGTTAGATTGTTTTCAGAGTGTTTCCAAGAGAGCCACACTTCCTCCTACCTCTCTACCCAGCAGAATTCCTCAATTCCAGCCATTCTATGCTTTTATACAAAATTCAGAGGGGGTGATGAAATCTCTCATGCCAGTGGAACAGATTTCCTATCTAGCACCATTTCACATAATAAAATTGCTTTCAAAGACTTTATCAGGGATTAGTGTCCCAATTTATATCAATTGTCTTTTTAAAAAAAATTTACTATGAAGATATAGCAAAAACAGAACTTACCAACCATTTCCTCTCAAGCCCAAGGCATAGGAGGAAATCATACATTCCTATCTATTCCCTCAATCCCTGAGAAGAGCAAACTCACATTTAAAGCATTTACTCCGGAGGTATTTTCTCCATCAAGTTTGCTTCCCAATATTATAATAGATGGTGGCTAAGTCTGAGTCTTTGCTACTGCTGGGCTGGTTAGAGCATATCCCTGTTCATTGCCTATACTGCCACCTCACCCATGCTAGACTTCCTGGAAATTCTGGCGTGGATTCTGGTCCCAGAATTGTGACACTATAGTTACTATAACTTTGCAAAGCTCTCAAGGCCATACCCTTCTCTGGTCTTCCACCCATTAGCTTGTGAGCTCCTTGAAGGCAGGCTCTATCTTTTGCCTCTTTTTACATCCCCAGCACTTAACTCATTTCCTGACACGTGGTCGGTACTTAGTAAATATTTGTTGATTGACTGAAAGAACAAATGCAAAGAGGCAAAGAGCAGAAGTCCATATTTATTGGCCATATATTATCCTTGTTGAGGAGAGCCTAAGGTCCCTCCTTTTCAAGACAGAGACTTACAGAGTTTTCTCTCTCCACAGCAATCAGAAAGGAAAGAGAAAATGATTTTTTTCATTCAGTGCCTTTTGAATGCACCCCCAGTTCTGGCTTAGTTTCTCCTCCACATGGTTATTAAACTCGAGATAATTATAGAATATCTGAGAATGCTCCAAATCCAGGAGCAAAGTCCTTGAATCATGCATGTCTGACAACAGCCTCTTCCACTTAGGCTAACAGAAGTAGAGCACAGTAAATGTTTTCTGGGCATGGAGCTCCATTGGCCATACCTTCATGAAGGATATCTTCAATACTTATGTGGGTGAGAAAATAGGTATATAGGTTGGTAGGTTTTTGATGTTTTACCATCTGTCATTTTGCAGAATTGATAACGTCTGAGAACTCCTATATGCTCTCTGTGTCGTTTCCTTAAAGAGCCATAAATCCATGCTAGCTATCTTTATCACAACCACCACCATCATCATCATATCTCTTGAACAGATACTTCAGTATCTGGATCTCCTCTATGTGCAGTTGGTCTGATCTACCTGCTTTCACCATCTTTGTTAATTTCACTTCCATTTCTATGTCCTTGATGAGCACACCTAGTACTGTGTTTAAGTCTAAGTGTGGCTGCCCCTCTGTCCTTGACAGTAAAATAGCATAAATTAATTTAATGGAAATAAACTAGGGATATGCAGATATTATGATTTCAAAAGGTTTTGCTATTCTGGGAAAGCACTTTTAAGTGTGTTCTCAGAAAATTCACCCAAAGGAAGGAGTTGTTTTTCCTAGTACCTTTGAGCAAGTGAAAGAAGTGATGCCAGTTCCCAGAACATGCTGTCCCCTCCCCCATCCCCTTGCTATCTGGCATTTTTTGCCTTTCAATCAACAAGCAATTATTAAGCATGTGCTATGGTGCCAGGCACTGGATATAAAAAACAAACAGTGCTTGCTTGCCTCAAGATTACATTTGAACAGTTGAGACAACATAGATGGTAGGATGATTGGATGGATGGATAGACAATTGGCTAGATAGACGAAGGATGCATAGATAGATATGTGTGTACATATATATATATATATATATATATATATATATATTCACATATATTTCTATAGGCTCTATTCAAGGTACAATTAATACATCATAGTTAGAGATGGAAAGTGGTGCTTGAGGTGAAGTTTAACCAGGGATTTCCACAGGTAGAGATGAGGAGGGATGCATTCCAGGCACTGGGGAATAATCAGTGCAAAGGCATAGAGATAGGTTTGTGTAACTTATAGTTGGTCAAAGAAACAAAAAACCTTCCCCCAACTCATTTTATCAATGAAATTTTGAGCTATTGACATGCCTCATTTGTTTCCACATGTATTTACCTTTCTAAGTGAAAGGCAGAGAATGCTATTTAACTTAAGGGAGTTATAGGTTGGAAGTCATAACCCACCTAATTCCTCAATTAAGCCATCAATTAAAGCTTTGTCTGTGCCACCTGCTAAGCCTGGGCCTTGTGCCATGTGACAAGTGCCAACTCTGGCAAACTCATCCCTGTAACTCCCAAATCTACAGACAAGTTTGTTTCCAATAAATCTGTAGTCACTGCTCACCTACCCTTTCTCTCTTCTGGTGTCTCTCAAAGTATTTTTAAAAGCACACCTTAAGACAGACTGTTCTCACTTACCTAGGCTATCCCTCAGGCTATTCTTGAGTTCAGAAATCAGCAGCCACAGCTGGTGAAATGTGACCTATCAACATCAAAGAAAGTGTTATGAAATTGTATCTGAATGATGTGAAGTTTAGCACAGTCAGACTTCCTGCTCCCTCCCCAGAAAGCCTTCAGGTACTACTGTCAGTCTTAGGTATGGTCAAGAGAAGAAAAGAAGGAAAAGAAGGGAAAATTTTTTTGTCATGCATAGAGTGCCACTAACGATTGCTTCTAATATCGTAATTTGCTTTCTTTTATGTTTTAACAAATTCAACAAATAGTAAGCACTGAAGTTGTGTAAGGCACTTTACCTGAGTATCTATCAGTGGGTATCACTACCCCAGTTGAGAAGATGAATCATCCCTCCCTGCTCCTCTCCACCCACCATGACTGAGATAATGTAGCCAATGAAATGTATGCTGCTTACTTCATCTCTGTCATGAGAAGAGGGTTTTGACATCCAATTGGATAGGTATTATTACAGTTAATGATTTTGTGCTCAGCCAGCAGATCCAAGCAAGTGCAAAGTATGCAAAGCAGCAGTCAAGATTGATAGAATGGTGGAGAAAGCGAAAGAGAATTGGAGAACTAGAGGGTACAGTCTGGGGAGAGTACCTAGGAATAAGAAGGTGGGAAGGAACCAGGATGAAAAGGAATTATCAGAGAACTCCCACCAAGGAGCAGAGCTATCCACTCAAAGCAGAATTGGATGGGTCCATCTACTTCATTTCAGGCAAATGTGCCCTTGTCTTGAAATAGTAAAAGCCCAAAGGAAAAGTCACAGTCCTCAGGTTGCCAATGGAGTCAGGTCTTTCCATTCATGCAGGGATGTCCAGAATCTCAATGGCCTATTAGTTTCCCTACTGACCTAGCATTTCCTATTATGTGTGTTATGCCAAAGATGCACCTCCAACTCTATCAAGTAGGTAAATTTCCCTGGGGTGAACATAATGTGTGGTTCTGCATCCCCTGAAACTTCAGCTGAGACACCTTGCTGAAGTGTTTACTGTTCATAATTAGGCAGAGGTCCGAGTTAATTCATAGCAGTGAGATGAAATATTGTTGTAATGGTTCAATCATTTCAGTTGTGTCTGACCCTGGCCCCATTTGGGGTTTTCTTGGCAAAGCCATTTCCTTCTCCAGCTCGTTTGTTTATGAAACTGAGGCAAACAAAGTAAAGTGATTTGCCCAGGGTCACACAGCTAGTAAGTGTTAGCCTATTTTTCAAGGTGCTATTTTCTTCAGCATTTTTTTGGGCCTCCTTTATTAAGGTATTGACTCGTTTCTCATGCTTTTCTTGCATCTCTCTCATTTCTTTTCCCAGTTTTTCCTCCACCTGTCTGACTTGATTTTCAAAA
>CM053770.1:131681979-131734457 GCA_028658325.1 Potorous gilbertii
AATCTCCTTCACTGTGTTTCTGCGTGGCTTCCACTGTTCCAGAATTTGTCAGGAGTTCTTTTTAGAGGGAATCCATGGGCTGTGGGTTCGGAGCTAGCAAATGTGAGTCTTTCTACTCCGCCATCTTGGCTCCGCCCCCCACACAGCTAGTAAGTGTCCAAGGCCAGATGTGAACTCAGGACACTGAGTCTTCCTAACTTCAGGCCTGGCACTTTATCCACTGCTCTTTGGATGAAACCACATATGAAGAAAAGTGGCAAAAATGTCCTCCAGATACCTTAAGCACACTCTCCCACAAGGAGAATGGAAGGTAACACATGAACACAAAGTTATCCATGTAGGGAGGACACGGAGCCAAGGCACAGGCATGAGGGAAGGGGAGGGGGACAAGGCGTGTCTCCAACGCTGCTGATGTCATGCAGCTCCCACTGACGCCAGTTTTGCTCCCCATTGGTCTTGTTGTTTCTCTACCAGATGCTCCTGCCATGGATGGCTGCCAGATGCTGCTGTGCCTGGACAGGCAGACTCCACTGCACGTTGCTCCACCAACTCCAGTGCCTGGCTTAGATAAACTCATGCATTCTTTTAGCTTCCAGCCTATGGATAGACTCTATCTGCAGCCCTTCCTCCCCCCAGCTCTTTTAACAAAAGCAAAAATCCCTTATTCTAGAACAGCAGAAAAGCCTCTCCTTTCTTCAGGGGAACGTAGTCAATAGCCAAGTGACTCCTGAGACCGCTGATGTCACTGACAGGAGACTCTCAGCCCCAGATGCCAAGCTCTTTAGAAGGAAGACTAAGATTGTATCTGAAACTAGTGCCTGTAGGCTTAATCTTTTGATTCCTCTTCCTGGTATGGAACTTGCAGCCCTCTGTCACAGATTACATCCTGGTTTATGGTGAGCATTCTATAAATGTCACAAGCTAAGTAATGGTTGTTTGCCTCCAATTTACCAGACTAATTGATCTAATTTTCTAATTCTCTTATCTTCTAAACCTCCTAATCTTCTATTTTCCATACATAGAAAAGGTATAGACATAAGCCTGAGCAAGTAGGAAAGGGTTGAGGAAACAGTCCGGCAGGACAAGATCATCATCTTTGTTATCTGATGTCTTCATCTTCAGATGGTACCCAGCAGTGTCTGGAAGGTTCTTTGTTCAATACTTCTATATCTTCATGGTCTATTATGACATATCCTCTATTGGCCTCAGCCCATTCAGACACCTGCTTGTGCACAGTAGCAGCTGTTAGAAACCTGTCCACATCTGGGGTCACTGGGTTTCTCCAGGCATACAACAATATAGATTAGTTAATTACTGCCCACTGTCTTCTGGTCTTGCCAAATGAATACCAGATCTTTCTCACCTCCAATAGAATGGCTTGGATTTTTACTGAGTCTGGCATCAGAGTCCGAATTCAAATCCCCTTTTGAGATCCTGCTAGCCATGGGATCTCAGGCAAGTCATGTGACTTCCTTGGGCTTCTGTTTCTTCATCTGCAAAATGAGGGAGTTGGCACTGACAAAACTTTTTTGTGACCTAAATATTAAAATGAAGAATCAGTGGCTCCTCTGTGAAGAAATTCAGTTCCATATCCTTACCAAATACCTTTCCTTGCTATCATCAAGTTAACCTTTTGCTAATTACTAATAAAAATAAAAATGAGGTTGTACTCCCTGACTTCTAATGTCCCTCCAGCTCTAAATCTATGATCCTATCCTGACACTTTGAAATAGGACCAAAGTACAGGGAGAGAGTGAATGTGGCTCCTTTGGTTGCTCGCTTGATTTTTACACATTTAACACTATGCCTACCTAGAGCAGGGGTGGGGAACCTGGACCTGGAGGTCACATGTGGTGAGGGGAAGGGCTTCAGAGAGAGTCTGTCCATAGGCTAGAAGACAAAAATATGTGAGAGGAGTTTATCTGAGCCAGGCACTGGAGTTGGTAGAGAAATATGCAGTAGATTCTGCCTGTCCAGGCACAGCAGCACACAGTCTAGGTCCTCGGGTGCGACCTTTTGACTGAGTCCAATATTTACAGAACAAATCCTTTGATTAAGGGAATTTGTCATGTGGAGTTTGGATTCAGTCAAAGGGTCGCACTTGAGGGTCACGGGTGGCCTTGAGGTCGCAGGTTTTCCACCCCTGGCTTAGAGGGTGCCTCTCCCTCACTCTGTGTAGTCTCCCTTACATCTGCTTCCTTTCTGATGGCTACTGAATCTTCTTACGGTCCAGAATTGTCACAGGTCTCCTGACAGGTAATATAGATACATGCTTTGGTTCTAATCTGTGGCTCTACTTTGAATTAGACTCACCTGAGCAGGTCATGGCAAACAGCAGCACAGAGAGCATTGTGTCCAGCTGTGACATCCATAGGATGGGGGCAGGGAAGCCAGAATCTGAAGATGTTGCTGAGTTTTCTACCCCAAAGAGACTGTATTGATGGCCCTCAAACACACTTTAGGATGCTTTTGCGCATCATGTGTTATATCCTCTCTGTGAGCATTGCCTTATCCTTTCTGTGCTGATATCTGTGTGACATGAGGCAAATCACCTTCCCAGTTTTTAATTCCTTCATTTGTAAAATGAAGAGGGAGAGAGACTCAGTGGCCTTAGATCCTCTCCAGATCTGTGATCCTATGAACTTCAGATTGATAGAATGGAGAGAAGCAGAAGGAAGGCATTCTCTGGATCTCCATGCTGTGCCCATTCCCACCGCCAGCAAACTGTGGTGGTGTAGATGTGTCTTAGACATGAGCCTCCAGGCCATAGAGAAAGGGTGAAAGGAAAGGTATTGGGGAATTAAAGGAGATGTATAAAATGTTTTCTGCAATGTCATAGTGGGGAATCATATCATGTTATAGCTTCATTGCTAAAGCCATCCAGGAATAAATTTAATTTTTTTGGGCAACTGCATGAGTGGCAAGAGAAATACTCAAAGAGAAAATGCCATTTACAAAATGAAGGCAACATCTAACTCCTGTAGGAGTGTTGAGATGATTAATGGGCAAATATGGATCAAACCTCACGGAGTGAGTCAATTTCCTCTGTGATGTATGTGAAGCATCTTTGCAAATGCAAGGAGGGGATTTCTGGAACTATGAATTTAAAGTATAACTGTTAAGTGCAAAGTGGGAGGAAAATTTCTTAAGTATGATGTCTCCAGAGGGGTTTGGGAGTGGTAGAAATGGGGGAGTCCCTCGCCCAATCTTCAGGTATATATCATACATTGGTAAGAAAGGAAATAGGAAGGAATCCCACTTTACTCCACTCTAAAAAGCCTGAGGCAAAATCTAGAGATGACCCCAATCCTTATGCTGAGGGGAATTCTATTCTACAGCAAAAGGAAAATTATTACACCTGTGTGTCTGTGGTGTTTAGCGAGAATGAGTGAACGTTTATTGTGTAATGTGTCCTAGAACTGAAGGTTTATGCTTTCATAGAGTGGGTTCAACATAGGCTTCTCAGTAATTATCTCAAGGGTTCAACATTGTAGGTTTTTCCTTAATTATCTCAATGGTTCATGCCCCTCTCCCCGCAGCCAACCCTGGGAAAATCCGAACTTGTCTAGTTTCTAGGTGTTCTTAGTTTTCTAGCAAGCACCATAGAAGAAGTCTATTGCACAAAACAAAGAATGAAGAAATAACTCACGATCTAGTCCATGGGTTCCTAAAGCTGGCGATACCATCCCCTTCAGGGGTGCTGGGATGGGGGGAAGGGAGGTAGTACCATCGGGTACAATTGAGGGGGTGGTGGAAGCGCACATGAGGAAGAGAAAAACATTTTGGAAAACCATTTGTGCATGTTTCATCTCTTGTGTAACAAAGTTACAGTCATAGTGATTACATTATTTCCCAAATAAACGTACAAAATGCAAGTTATAACAATCAGTGGCCAAGTCTGCCCACGAGGCAGGTGAGAGTATTGCACATTGTCAGGAAGTTCAGCACGCATCAGCAGGAATAGGTACGTGTAATGGCTTGTTTACAATACGATACAATATTGTGTAATCAAAAGCCCCACAAATTTACAATAAATTATCACATTTAAGAGGCATCATTTTTAAAAAATTATATGTTTTTTGAAATGATGCAAATTTCAAAAAAATTAAAGGGTTAAAGAAAGTAAATTTCCAGGGGGGCACTGAGTAATTTTTTTTTTGGTAGAAAATTCTTCTCAGGAAGATTTTAATTTCTTCAGGCATCTATATAATGGCTCTAACTATTTCTATCATCCCAGGGGTCATGGCTCCCTCCGTGCTTCACAGAGATAGGAAAAGAATTTGTGGCTTATAGGGCATAAAGCAACCCACTCTTCTGATTAGCTCCCCATCTTCCCTGGGTGTCTATAGAGCTGCTCTAGACTTATACCACCTTGGAGTTGAGCCCCACCCCAAGTAAGGAAAGAGCTTGGGAGTTTCTTGAGAGTCTAGCCTTTTCCCATAGTTTTCAAGAGCCCACTTAAGTCACACAACCAGTGAAGGCCATGACCCAAGTTTGCTCTACCTGGTGATCTTACCTCTGGGCATCATGGCTGATTCTTCTTTACTTCTGACCCTTAGATTCAGGGTTCAATGCTGTATGGTCTCTCCTCCCACTGTGGTGAGAACTCGGTTCTCCTCTCCAAGGCTCCTGCCTTGACTCTTTCTTGTACTGCATTCTTGGCATCCCATGCAGCGCTCAATGATACCTGTTGTCCACTGTTCCATAACTACTGCTGCCACAGCTGCCAGCTGTTGTCATGGCTACCACTGCCATGGCTGTTGCTTGTCTTACTGCCTTAGTGAAGTGTTAAGGCTCTTTAGAGAGGTTAGTTAGGTCCATAGATCAGCACTGGCCAAAAGAGGCCCCCTTAAGCAGCTGCACTGATGTCTCAACCTTGTACAAGCCAACAGCACCCAACCTTTATTCCTAGCTGGGTTAGAGCAAACGAATTTCATTTACCCTTTCTCCACCCCAGAGTATTGGAAATGTGCCCCCTATAGTCAGTACTTTCTTGAGGGGTTTTTTGAGGTTTTTTGAGACTGGGAAAAAGCATCCTGATGCTTTAACCAGGAAACCTGGGTTCAGATCTTGTCTCTGATGTTTATTCCTTGTGTGACTTTGAGCGAGTCAACCTCCTTAGAGCTCAATTTCCTCATCTGTAAAATTGGGTTAAATTAGCTGTCTTCTGAAGTTCCTTCTAGACTTAGGTCTATCTACAGTCCTATTAACTCATATTCCTTTACATTTAGGTTTCCCTCATTTTCTACAAGGTCCTACCCCTTGGCTAGGAGCATGCTATACAAACTACTTCCAAGGCTTTGAGAAACCCCAAGAAAGATCTAGAAAGTCTGCACATGAAAGAAGCAAAGCTGGCAGCTGCTGACAATGGTGAAAGCGAAGAGCTCGTGTCCTCATTATGATTAAATTGAATTGAATTCTGGGAAAGCCCTGTTCTGGGTCTGCCATTGTCTATCTCTACTACAGCTACCTCATTCCTGAACATCAGAGATCCAAAACCAGGGATCTGCTTGGTCACTTAGTCAACAAATATATATTATGCCCTTATATCCCTAGCACTAAGGAAGTCCCAATAGAGCAACTTAGTCAGTTAACCACAGTTCAAGGACTCCTGGGGTAAAATACCATATATTCAAAGAAGTTAATACAAAATTCATAGAGTCATGATTAGCAGCCCCTGCTTGAACCTAAGTGATGAGGTGTTGAGATTTTCATGAATGAGTAGCTATGTTATATCAACTCAGAAGCAGCATGGTACAATGGAAAGAATACTGGATCTGGAGTTAGGCAAACTGGGTTGGAATGCCAGTTTTGCAAGTTGCTTCACCCCTCTGTGTCCATCTTTGTATTTATAAAATGAGGGAGTTGGACTTAATGGCCTCAAAGGTCCTTTCTGTCTCTAAACCTATGATCTAAAGTCTGTCAAGTCTTTTGCTTACCTCTTAAAGAAGAATATAGTGTAGTAGAAACAAATGGATAAGAAATTGGGGTCAGAGCAGTAAGGAGACTGGTAACGGGCATGTATAGCAATACCTTGAAGACCTATGATAATTTCTTTTAAAAAAAAATCATCTTTGACATCTACAAAGACCTAGATGGAGTACAATGCAACAGCCTTCCAGTGTTTCCTATGTCAGTAACAATTATGGAGCAAAGTTCTAGTTCTGGGTAAAAACCAATCAACTTCCCGAGTAAAAGATGGAGGAGATACAGATAAATTGTCAGTCTTAAAAATCTTGATGTTTTAGTGGACTGCAGGCTCAAGCTGAGTCAGCACAACAATGTGATAGCTAAAAAAAAATATTAAGAGGACCATAGCTACCAAGAATAGGGGGGTAATTGTCCCACTATACTGTGCCCTCAATATGTGGCGTATTGGGTTCAGGTCTGGGCATCATGGTTTAAAAAGGACATTGAGAAAACAGAGTGTTCATAACATATTAAGGTGGGGTAAAGGACTTGAGTATGTTTAATCTAGAGAAAATAAGACTAAATGAGGGCCATGTTAGCTGTCTTTAAGTTTTTGAAGGGATCTCATGACGAGGAAAGTTTAGTCTTGTTCTATTTGGCCCCAGAGGGCCAAGCCAGGAGCAGTGGGTACAAGTTGCAAAGAGGAAAATTTAGAATTGATGTCAAGAAAATATTATCTTTCTGATGACCTGCCTCCCAAGATGATGGCTTTCCTTTAGCTAGAGGTTATCAAGCAGAGTATAGACAACTTTTCAGGTATATTATAGTGGAGGGTTCATTTGGTATATGACTTGGACTGGACAGTCACAGAGTTCTCTTTTCTGCTCTCAAATTCTGTGATTCTGATGTATTGTTCAGTCACTTTCAGTTGCGTCCAACTCTTCCTAACCCTATTTGGGTTTTTCTTGGCAAATATATTGGAATTATTTGCCATTTCCTTCTCCAGCTCATTTTATAGATGAAGAACCTGAGGCAAGTAGGGTTAAGTGGCTTGTCCAAGGTCACACAGCTTATAAGTATCTGAGGCAAGATTTGAACTCAGGAAGATGAGTCTGATTCTAATGTAGTTACCCTTTAAATGGGTGACAGCTTATTTGTCTAGGACATGTCTGCTGGGAAAAGCAGTTCCTGGTTGATTCATCTGGAGCATAGGTCTGCTCAGAGTTCCAAGAGAAATAGTGGACTCTTAGTTCTGAGACAGTTGTTACTCATTTTGAACATGATAAGCTGTATACTGGAACACTGTGGAAACTAATGCTATTCTATAGCTATGGGATAAATGTAATTTATCTGATTGTAGACTGAAGATCAGAAGTTAGTTACTAACTATGCTAAGATGGATTTATTTATAGAGAGGACTCAAAGTCTGAATCCATTAAGAGGAGAGGTAAAAGGACAGATTTCAGAACTTCATCTGCTAGGTTTGAAGTTTGAAGTGATGGATACTAGAGTTGCTGTTGAGGAGTTCATCTGAGTAACAGCTTAGAAATAGAAAATCAGAGAAGGTACCTAGCAGGTTTACTAGCAGGGTATTTACTAGTATGACTCCTCCAGTTATCAGGGCATTCATTGATGCTGCCACTGGGAAATGATAAGAATTGAACGTTATTCCAGCAAGGTACCAGACAAAGGCTAGGTTGTTTTCTGGAATAATCCAACTTCAAATGTTAACAGTCTCTGCTCATATAGTTTCTTCAGCATTCTATTCTATAAGGGGCTTTTACCTGCAAATTCTCTGAATCTTGGTTCTCAAACTCATCTATGAACACTTTAATTCTTATTAATGCTCCACAGGAAGGTAATTAAATAGCAATCCCTTGTTGGAGAAAAAGTCTATAACTCAAGAGAATGGGATAGCCATCTTGTCCCATAACCTTAAGCACCCTATCTATTCACACACAGGCACATGTGAAGCATAATGCACGTGGAAGGCTTTTTGGTTTAGTGCTGACAGGTCTTTTAAAACTTGAAAAGTCTGACAGTTCCCAAAATGGCGACTGCATGCACAAAGAATACTAGCATGGGAGGACTTAAGTAGATCAGTTTAAACAATGCACTGCTCTCATTAGCATTAATAATGCTGGTCATGTGGCATTTTTTTCCTCCCATCTGAATATGTTCTCCAATAGAGGACTTTAGTCTCTTAAAAACAGTAATTTTTGTCACAATGGTAATTACTTTAATTGGACTCCTTTAAAGGTAGATCCTTCTCACCCACCTCCTCTTAAGAAGTGAATTATGTTCTGATATACTGAGTTACTTGGAATCAATGTGGTATTATTTCTCCTTTATGTCTATTAATGGGCTTTGTAGGAGGGGAGACAAAAACTTTAAAAACTTGCTATTTTACTTCAACTTCAGATAATTACAAGTAATTTTCCTTTGTTTCTGGCTAATGGCAGATAACCAGCTTTACATATAGAAAGAAACATCTATTATATATTGTATAGTTTTCTATTTGTTATGTAGTTTACCTGAAATTTGGACTCCTAAGACATTACTAGAATGAAAAAGTATTTTTTTTAATACCCCAGGAAAATCAGTTTGATTGTCATTTTTTTTAGAAGAGTGGTGATTATTAAGTGGACTGAGCTACCTGGGGAGAAGACAGAAATTCCTAGATAATGCCAATTTCTTAGAAGATTTCTGGAGAGAAGATGAGTTCTTGGACCAAGTAGGAGCCAGAATTGAGGAGCTTCAGGAGAGTGGGATATAGTCCAAAGCAGCATTTGCCAAATCTATTTGATATGGCATACTATGGCCTTTAAATAGATTTAAGAAGGATAAGTAGGTTAATTGGGTTTGTGACTGGGTTGGAGAGGCAGGATTGGAATCCCAGTAGTGACTTTCTTGGCACTGAGAACTGCAGATAAGGTAAACTTCCTCTACCAATGCAATTCTACCACTTACTCTCACCCAAAGTTGCCAGGGGTCATGTGTAACTCATCCAGAGTGCCATGGAAAAGAAAGGACTTAAACCCTAGTCTTCCTGACTCTGGTGTATATTCCTTGCAAATGGGGACATTTCCTTCCTTGTGTTTGTATTCCAAGTACATGGCACATAGAAGGAGCTTAAACAATACCTGTTGATTGATATGCCATGATGCCTTGACATGTATATGGATGTAACCACAAATGATAGTAGAGGTAGTCTGGGGATGTAGAAGAGGGACTATAGAAAGAACACCTCAGTCTTCAGGTGAGGAGGCTGAAAACTTAGCTCAGTTCCTACCATAGCATTGGTGCTGATGAGTTCAATCCTGATTCAATACAACTACTAAATTTGAATTCTGCTGGTCTGTGGTCCCAAAGGTCAGTCTTAAAGATTGCTTCTTGCTCCTTGAGGCATTGAAGTTGTGCCAGTCAAAAACCAGACATGGATTCCTATGCCAGGCAGCTAAGTGATAAGGAACTGGGATGGGAGTCAGAAAGATTTGAGTTCAATCCAACCTCAGACACTTGTTAGACATGTGACCCTGGGCAAGTCACTTAATCTGGATACATCTCAATTTCCTCAACTACAGTTGAGGAAGGCATAATAGGGGGCATAATAATAGCATGTACCTTTGAAGGACTGTTGTGAGGATGAAATACGATACTATGTAAAGAGCTCAGCACAGTGCCTGGCACACAGTAGGTGCTTAATAAATGCATCTTTCCTTCCTCCTGGATTTCTGGAGCTTGCCTTCTCATGATCAGATTCCATTCCCTGCACCCAGAATGGGAACAAATGAAAAGATCGAAGCCCAATTTCTTGAGGCCACTATGACTTCAGAGGGAGGGAGGTTTTTATTTCAGCATGGCCTTTCATGATGCTATTACACCACCAGCATACAGATGAAGTGGCCAGTCTACTTTAAACCAATTGTATCATTTTTGTAGCCAACTGAAAAAGGCTCCTTCCAACCACTAACCAGGAGTTAGTCAAGCAGAACCACTTATGGTCCCTTGCTCCAGGGTCCCTGGTCTTTCCACAGCATTTCCCTTAAACATCATCATGATTCTCCCAGAAACACGTCCCCAGTGTCCTCCCCATGAAGAAATGCTATTTGCTCCTTCACATGCTCCATTCAGACAACCTGTCAGAGGTACTCTGCACCTGCCTCAGACCCTGACCCATTTGTAAATAGGATTATTTTAAATATTTTGTTAGTATGCAGGTAGAGATGTGTTCAAATCCAGATGGTCATTTTACTCTGTGCTCCTTTCATTCTGCTTGCTTAAGTGCTAGTGGTGAGATTTGTAATGGAGACAGGACAAACCTGGAAGCAGGTTTAAGTGTTAACACACGTGCAGATACCATCAATTTGCTAAAAGGGCATCTTCCACCAGAAGACAATTGGGAGCTGCATCCAGGAGTCCGGAGGGCTGGAGCATTTGTGGACATTCAGCCTTGTTCTACTGCATAGTGGAGAGCAGTTTTTTTCTATTGACTGTGTAGCCAGAACTGTCAGTGTCTTTAAATCCCCCAGTGAAATACTTGCTGAAGCTTTCCAAAGCATTTGCATCTGAGGAAAGAAGTGACTCCCTCCCACAAGTCATGCAATAAAGTATGACTCTTTTCCCTCCAAAGGCTATGTGGTCAGGAGAAATAGGCCTGGCTCTTTGGCCCTTTCCTTCCTTGTTTTCCCCCTCCATTTTAGGTGCAAAGACTAGAACTACTGGTCTAGTCTGGAAGCTTGAACCATAGGGATCTAGGAGTCTAGAATCTGGGCTAGGTACTGCAATCAGTCCAACATTCCAGCTTGGTAGCTGGCAGTGTTAGCTTTGGACATGAACTGGGTAGGACCGATGCTATATGGAAACTGAGCCTAATCCTTCCCTTCCCAGAGACCTGAGGTTTACAATGCACCCATGGGTTGGGAAAAATGCTTGTATGATTGCCCTTGCTATATCTTTGAAGTAAATATCCCATTGTAAAAGCTAACTCCATGTTCAGCAATCATATGGAACTGGGATGCACATCATTTGACCCCTAAAATAAGGAGAATACAGCTGGTGGCAGATTGAGCTGATGGCAGAAAAGAGAAATTCCCCAATTCAAAGAAGGCAGGAAGGAAATGCCTTAGGGCTGGCCCCGAGAAAGTGGGGCCAGAGCAACCACGATACTGAAGTATCAGGGTTGTATAAACCAATGTGACTTTGCCAAGCCAAATTAGCTGGGTGTTTAAGCTGCATATTTAATTAAGGAGCATTAGAGGGAAAAAGAGAAGAGTAGTTGGAGTCTGATTCCTCCTGAGACATGAGCTGATCAGAATACCCAGGGTACAAGTAGCCAAAGTTCAGTTAAACTTCTGCTGTCGAATTGTAGGCAGCTACCATTTTGGGTAGAGTGAGCTTCGTCAGTCCTGCTCACCAGGCATCGGTTGTATAAAAAAAAAACCACTGCCCAAATTGGGTCATTCCTAATCCCCTCTGGCTACTAGTGCCTCCCCTGGCAAAATTACCTTGTATTTATATTGTCTATATTTTGTGTCGGCCATACAGCATAATGTAGTGGTGGATAGGGAATTAGCCTCAAAGCCACAATGACCTGGAGTCAGTCCCTCCTCTGACACATACCAGCTATGTGACCAACCCCTTTCCCCAACTCCTGGCCAGTATAAGATGGTCAATGGAAATCTCAACCCCATGAATAGTGACTGGATACTCTACACCTTCTTAATTCACCCTCAGTTGCCTCTCTGTCTGACTGGAGGGCTGGAGCACCCAACTCCTCCCAAAGCCTTCCTTTATAAAGGGCTCATGACCTTCTCAGTAACTCCTTTTTTCATCAGCAGATCTGCTTGACTCTTCAGAACAACATCCTCCCACTCTGCCACCACTCAACCCTCTCCCCCTTTCAGCTTTGTTCTGTGCATTGTCTTCTCCCATTAGATTGTAATCTTGAGTGCAGAGACTCTTCCTTATTTGTATTCCTGCACTTAGCACAGTCCCTAGTACATAACAGTGCTCAATAAATGTTTACTGAATTAAAGTGACCCTGGACAAGTCACTTAACCTCTCTAGGCAACTCTTGCAGTCTGCAACAGCAGTGACTAGCTGACTAGCATTGGTAAAGGGAGTCCACTCGATGCAAGAAACCCTAGGTCTAGTTCCCATTCCTAATCCTTACATGTGTAAACATCTCCCTTAAAGAATGTAAGTTCTCTGAAGGCAGAAATGGCTTCACTTTTGTCTGTATCTTGTGCCCAGCACATTGTAGGTACTTAATACGTGCTAGTTAGTGACTGCTTTCTAACTCTGCCACCACCCTAATTACCTTTCTCTGTAAGTAATCCAGTTTGCCAATGTCCTTCCTAAAATGGACACCTAGAAATAAACTATTTTCTGTGATTTCATGAGGACAGAAGTCAGTAGACATTTGTCTCTCTAGGTTACTGCAGCCTAATAGTATGCAAATCTTGCTTTTGTGGGGCTACCAAGGTCACACTGTTGGTCGGTATTCACTATTCAGTCCTTGAAAAAGTCTAGTTCTTCACATGAACTATTATCTAACTATGATCTTGTCTTTGTGCAATTGCATTTTTCAACTCAAGCCATTTTTGAACTAGCTTTTGCTTGCCTATTATACGCCAGGCATAGTACAAAACACTGGGGATATAAAATGGCCCCCCGAAAGCCCCTGCTCTTGCTTGTCATCTCTAAATTTCCTGTGCTGTTCATCCTTACGTTCTTTGTGGTTATTAGAATGTGATTGGTGCCCCAGTTGTGGTATTTCCCAGTGAGTACTCAAAGTACCCTGCCATTATTTCAGTTTCATAAATTATCAATTCACAGATTAGTTTCTCAATCAACAGATAGTAATAGTTTCTCAATCAACAGATATTAATAGCTTAACTCCAGGAAAGCTAGGTGGCACAATGGATGAAGAGTGGAGATACAGAGGCAGATGACAAGAGGATAAGACAGGGGATGAATGAAGGCAAGCAACATGAGGAAGAAGGATGGAGAGGGGATGAGTTACTTAGCTAACCACTGATTGGAATAGGGAACACGGACCATTAGGAGATGGTAGAGTGCAGTGGGGGGGGGGGCAGGGGAAGGGCAGGAATTTGAAGCCTCATTTTTATAGGGCTTTTTTTGGGGAAAACAGACCAACTCCTATCTGTGCCACCTTGGGATTAATTCATTAACAAATCAAAATCATCTCAAAGATATCAGTAAAACTTTATCCCCTCTTTATGCTGACTACCTATTTAACTTACTATACTGACTGGAAGAGGGTGGTGGGGGTGGTGTCAGGAGGGCAAGAATAAGTTACAATTTTAACACAACATGTAAGAACAAAAAGAAACAATGTTTTTTAGATTTGTATTTTATTAATCACATCTATGCACAGTTTAAGAGCGGTAATATACTTGCAAGAAATATTATTTATGTAATCTATAGTACTATGTTTGCTTATTTATTATACTGAGTCACTTAATGAAAGGACTTCTTGACATAATTCTGTTAAATGACTTGAGTATCCCCTGCCCTGCCCCCTCCAGGCTCTTCAGAGATCTGTGGCCCATAGGTGGGAAAGATAGAGTATATTACTCCCCTTTATGTATTCTAGGTTTCAACCAAACTGGACTAACTACTTTTCTTTGAATCCAGCAGTCCATTTCCCACTTCTGTTCCTTTGTATAGGCTGTCCTTCATGCCAGACATGCCCTCTCTCCTCACCTCTAGATCCCAAATTTTTTAGCTTCCTTGAAGTCTCAGATCATGTACCTTCTCCCATGAAAATCCTTTCCTAACACCCTTGGTTGCTGGTGCTCATTTCGTCCTCTTTTATTTGTCATGTGTTCCCAATGGGCTCAGGCCAGGCCCCTGAAAATTTAGGTTGGTTTTTTTTTTTTTGGAACAAAATGACATACTTGTAAGTCATTTAACAATTTAAAAAAACCAACCAAATTTATGTTGCTATTGCAAGAGAAGGCTATTCCACAAGGATAGACATTGAGGACACTTTGAGTTGATTCAGCTGAGTGATATCCCTGTGCCTGAGTGAGCAGTTATGATACACCAGTGAAATACCAGAACCTCTGCTCATGGCTGCTTTGTTTTCAGGCAAAGAGTGACAACAGTTCCCTGAGCCAGCCAAGTCTCAAGGAAGGTCCTGATACCTTTTAAGGAAAAGCTAGCCTAACTTACTTGGGGAGAAGGGTTAGGATATTTCTTTTACCATTACAGCTATATGTTTTTCTGTTTATATTTTATATGCCTACAATCCAATTTCTTCAGGACAGGAACTATTTTCTGTTTTTGTTGGTTTATCTCCAGTGTTTAACACATAATACGTGCTTAACTGTTGTTGGATTGAACACAGAGTAATTCTACCCTCAGGAACCAAGCTATATTGTAAATTGCTTTTAAGCCCAAAGAAAGTAGTGAAAATGTCAGAGAAATGGATAGGCAGAATTAGAGCCTCTGTTCTTCGCCTTAAGTAATTGTGAGACTGTGGCTAATTAACTTGCACCTCTTGGCATCTCAGTTTGTAGAGTCAAAGTATCCCAGATTTAGAGCTGAAAGATCCAAACCTTAGAGGTCATGTAGCCAAACACCTGCATTTTACAAATGAAAAAACTGTGGCCCTGAAAGTTTAAGCAACTTGCAGGTCAACAGCTAAGTGACAAAAACAGTATCTGAATGCAAGTCCTCCAACTCTAAATCCAGTGACTTTCATTGTACCCTTCATTTCCTCATCTGTAAAATGAGAAGTTTGTATTAAACAATACCAAGGGTTCTTTGCAGCTAAAAAGAAAATGCTACAATCATACAAGCAAAGCAGGACAAGATGAGGCTTAGATTACCCTTTTTCTCATCATTTTCTTTGCTTTTGAATTTTGAGCCTCTCATGAGTTCTTTTCTTTCTACCATCCTTTTGATATTTCCATTTCCCCCAGCTCAAAAGGGAGAAGAAGGAACAAGTTCTGCAGAGTAGGCTGATGCTGATTTGCCTCCATGTTACTTTTAGCAACACCCATTGCTTAGGTTTTAAACTCTTTACCTCTACACCATGACATTTTTTGTACTCTTTTCAGGCCATATGGAATGGTATGTTTGAAGCACCTAATTTGAAAGATGTGACCCCAAGAGGAAAAAAAGGAATGTGTACATCACAAAAAGAGGCAAAGAAAGAACGTAGATTTAGAACTGGGTGAAGCCAATCCTTTTATTTTTATAGATGAGGAAAGTGAAGAACAACTAGATTAGGTATCTTGTGTGAGATCATGCAGATCTTAGGTAGAAGAGCTGAGATTTCAGCTCAGATCCTTTGCCTCTTTCCAGTCTAGCACTCTACTTCTCTGGAGAAAAACTTGACAAACTTTAATTCTATTACAAATTATCCCTGAACTTAAACTCACAAAGCCTTAGGATGCAGAATCTTTCAAAGGGAACAAGGTGGATATCATGTAAATTTCAAATGGTCGTTATCAAGGTCCAGCAAAAGGAAGTGAATCATATTCTGCCTGACTTCAAGAACTTCCTTGCAGTTCTTTCCAGTGCCAGCTCAGGGGTCTATGGGGAGAAGAATGTTTTGAAATGGAGGACAAAGCCTCAGTCCTGTGCTGTTTTGTAGCCAGAGTTTTCTCAATAGAGAAATTCTGCTTTCTGTGCCAGGTCTTCCAAATGTAAAGCATTCACCCGTACATCGCTGAATGCAAAGGCTGAACAAGTGGTTGTCTTTTCCCTAAGCACTTTGTTCAGCTGCTGAATTTGAGCTGGGTAATTCACAGCCCATTGTATGTCGGCATCCCCAGACACTAATGGCTGTCTGCTGGCCCTCAGAGTATGTTGTCCATAGGCCTTCAGGTAGTTCATCACTGCAGCTATTTGGTTTACCAATAATTGCATTGATTTTGTGCTGTAACATGCCTGGAAAGGAATCTCTGGCTGGTTCTTAGAAAAATCCACTCTTTTTTCTTGAAAAGTAAGGAAACAGGGCCAGTGACTTGCTCCTCACTGCTACAAAATACCACTCTCCCTCTTTTTCCTTAAGTTTCTGTTGATTTCAGAAGATCATGGCCTCATGCAGGTGACAACCCTTTAAGTACCTGAAGACTGCTATTATACTCCCACCTCTTCTCCATTCCAGGCTAAACATCCCCATTCCTTCAGTCAGTCCTCATATGGCCTAATCAAGGCCCCTCACTGTCCTAATTAAGCTTTCTCTGGTTTTAAACTCCCTAGTTTCTCAATGTCCTATTTAAAATTTGGAGCCAAGAAGTAAGAATGTCCTTCAGATGGGATCTGACCAACACAGAGTACAGCAGGTCTCTTTATGACTTGTTATAATGAATGCTAAAATTCCATTAACTGTTGGCTCACAAGTAGCTTTCAATCTGCTGGAACCTCCACATCTTTTTTTCAAACTGTTGTTGCTTAGCCATGCCTTCCCCATCTTGTACTTATGAGGCCACATGTAAGGAGTGGAAATAATTAAGGATTCCCTGATGCATTTGATGAGTTTCCCCAATGTACCTGATGAGACTATAAAGCATGTATGGGGCGGGGGTGGCATCTGAAGGACATCTCTTTGTAAAGTACTGGGAGGGCTCAGGAAATTTCTGTGACTGACAGATTCAAGAGAATGGACTTGTCAAACTATATTTCTTCAGACTTTAAAGAACGCCAACCAACTAGTTTTCTTCCTTCGTTCTTTTCTGGACTCTTTCAACTTTGCCCTCGTGCCTTCTGGAATATGAAGGGGGAAAGCAAGAAGGCAGGAGTTCTTCCCACTTTCCTGGGAGCAATTAAAGACTCATTGCAACAAATTGAATTCTTTTTTCCAGGTGGCTTGAGTAGGGAGTTATGAGACCTCAAGTTCCTGACTATCCTGTGCCTTTCAATTTTCTTTTATGGGAAAAATCAGTGCCTGAAAACCTGAGAATGGACTTCTCCATGTCAAGAGAGAATAGCAGCTAAAACAAGTGGAGTTTTCTTATGGAACCACATAGTAAAAAAGAGACATATGCTGGTCTATGTTATCCAAGTCCTGGGGTTCCCAAGCACAAGAGGTTAGTGATTGGAACTTTTATAGGAGTTTTTAACCTGGAGTCTGTGAATTTGTTCTTTTAAATATTTTGATAATTGTATTTCAATATAATTAGTTTCCTTTGTAATTTTATGTATTTTACTGTCTGCATTGAGAAACATTGCTTTGATTGGTTTTCAGGGGCCTATAGGCTTTACTAGATTGCCAAAAAGGTCCATAACACACTAATATGAACTCTGAGAGCTCTTGTTCTGGGCAGAGAAGGGGAGTTCCTAATGCAGTCTGCTTTTGGAATAAAGAAGAGGGTCATCCCCATCCTTCTTGAGTAGAGTTCTACCTGGAAAGCAAAGCCAGTGGATAATTCAGAGAGAGGTCCATCTAAAAGGAAAGGAATTGGTTGTTCAGCCATCCACAAAGTGTGTTTACATTCTAAGGAAGTGATACATCGGAACCGCTCTGTATGCATGAGCTTTACTGACGCTGTAGAGGACTCTTGGGGAAAAGAGGAACTCATCAGTATGTCAAAGGGTTGTCCCAATAGCAACCCCAATTTGAGTTCTTTCCCAGGGGGAGCTAAGAGCCAATTTGAGTCTGAGTCCTTGGTGTGTTTCTGTATCTTTTTATGGTCCCCAGGAGTCCTTTGTATCTTCTGCATTGTCTATGAGGTGAAATAAAATTTACCCCATAAGTGATTTGCATTGTGCTACCTTAATTGCTTAGATTAGGCATCCTGTTATCCCCAGTTAGGGAGATGTAGGGGAAAGAAAAAACCTATTTGTTGTTGTTTAGTCATTCCAGTTGTGTCCGACTCTTCATGACCCCATTTGGGGTTTTCTTGGCCAGCATGCTGAAGAGATTTGCCATTTCCTTCTCTAGCAGATACAAACTATAACCAGTCTTTATTTCTGAGACTTCTTGTAGAATCTCCAGGTAGAGGCAGTGAACCTGAGGGGAAAAACTGACCCTCGTGTGGTGAGGTGTCCAGGCTTTGAGGCAGTATTGAGGGGGTCTCTGGGGTTACAGGCTACACAAAAACTTTGTATTTAGCCCTACAATGTCTCATTTTGATCTGTTACTCTTCCTGTTCCATCCTGTTGAGATCTTTTTGAATTCTTTCTAGTCTGTTCACTATCTGTGTCAGATTTCTATAATAACTCTTGTGTATATAGTACTTTAAGGTTATCTCATTTGAGCACGATGACAATTCTGCTATTTGTCTATTTTATAGATGAGAAAATGGAGGCTGAGAAAAGGTAAAGTGACTTGTCCAGGGTTGCACAGCTAAGTAAGTATCCGAAATAGGATTTGACTCGAGTCTGCACCACCTAGTGGCTCCACTCACATTTATATTATCTGGAAATGTAAGCCCATCTTCTCTCACTTTATCCAAATACTATGTTTATTAAAAATGTTTAACAGCACAGGACATAGATTCTCCTTACTCCCTCTTTCAACTCTGCTCTATCTCCAATCAGCTACTAAGGCTTGTTGTTTCAACCTTCAGAGCATCTCTTATGTATGCCCCCTTCTTTCCTCTGATTCCACCACCCTGGCGAAGGCTCTTATCACCTCAACCTAGATAGACTACTCCCATAGCCTTCAGGGTTGGTGTCCCAGCCATTCTAATCCATCCTCCACTCAGCCGTCAAAATGATCTTCCTAAAGCAGGAGTCTGACCATGGTGTCACCATCCTCTCTTCCCCATTTCAATAAACTCCCCTGGTTCTGGGACCTCTTCCTTCCTTTTCATACTTCTTATACCTTCCTTACTCCCCTTCATATACTCTGGGATTCAGTAACGCTGGTCTCCTGGTTATTATTTACATAATATCTGCCCATCTCCCAGTTGGAATCTTTGCCTGGAATTCTCTCCCTTTTCATATCTGCCTCCCAACTTCCCTGAGTCTCTATGCAAGTTCTGTCTTCTGCAATGTCTTTCCCAGTCTTTAATGGTAGTGCTTTCCTTCTGAGATTATCTCCAGTCTATCCTCCCTATATCTTGCTCCCTGTATCATAGACGGTTGCATTTTCTCTCCCCCATTTGACCCTGAGCTCCTTGAAAGTAGGAACTGGTTTTTTTGTTGTTGTTGTTTGTTTTTGATTCAGTTGTTTTTTGTATCCTTGGAGCTTAACATAATGCCTGGCATATAGTAAATGCTAGTGGATTGAGTGACTTGAGCTAAAAAAAAAATTCAATTGCACAGTTAGACAACAGTTTCACACAAAGATCTGGAGCTTTTAGTGGACTGAATAATCAATATAGGTCAGCAGTGTAACCTGGTGGTCCTAAAACGAGATTTCCATAATATTGTTTAGTCATGTACCCAGTGAACCCAAGGACAATACTGTTTGTGGCATTTTCTTGGCAAAGATACTAGAGTGATTCTTCAGTGAATTAAGGCAAATAGAGTTTACGTGACTTGCTCAGTAAGTATCTGAGGCTAGATTAAACCCATACCTTCCTTACTCTAGGATCTGCCTCTGTCCAATAAGGCACCTGGCAGACTCCTAGGCAAAAAGAGATTAAGTAACTTGTCCAAGGTCATACAACTTGTAAAGTGTCAGAGGCTAGATTTAAACTCAGGTCTCCCTGACTCTAGGTCCAGTGCTTTATCTACCCAACCCTTAAACAATATTAGGCCTCCTTAATGGAGAAAGTCAAAATGTCCAGGACTATGGAGATGACAGTATCACTGTCCTTTATCCTGGTGAAATCACAGCTGAAAATGTTTACAATGCCTGCTTACTAAGTGCTTGTTGATCTGATCTTTTACCAGGGCCCCCTACTAACTTACTGAATAAATAAGTATGTTTAAAGTATGAGCTATGGGTCATATTATGCTAGGCATAGGAATACAAGTTCAAAAGTAAAACAGTCTCTACCTTCAAGAAGTTGTATGTATACATATATACGTGTATATATACACATATATAAATGTGTGTATGTGTATTGTGTGTATGTGTGTGTGTGTGTGAGAGAGAGAGAGTGAGAGTGTGTGTATATGTGTGTGTGAATGAATGAATGAATATGGGAGCCAGAAAAGTGAGTGGTCCTTGAAGCTATAGATATACAATAGATATTTGATATAGATATTCAATGCCATATGGCAATCGGTTGTCATGACCTTTCCAGGAGCAAGGGTAGTACTAATCTGATTATTATTCACAGAACAAAAGATGGAAGAGGGAGATGGGTTGAGGGAGGAAGAAGAGGATGAATGTGGATGAAGACTTATGACCTTGGTAGGAGGGCAAATAGCAGCATGTCCTGGTTGGTCCTGATTCCCTGGATGATAGTTGGGTAGAATATGAAGCATTCTCTGAGGATAGATACAGTGGATTTGTTGAGTTTATATTTACTTAATCCTTCATTGACTCCAATTAGTACAGTTCAGCCCCAGGGCAAACAAGTGAATTCATTTCTCCAGGGAGGTGGAGTATGGTCTCTTGGAGCTCCGTCTGGAGGGTCACTGTTGCATAGGAGAAAAGGGAGGAGTGGTGACAAAGCAGTAGGTGGCAGCAGACCTGAGAAGGCTGTGGTTTCCTGGTGGATAGTCAGATGACCTAGATAGGTTCTCCTTGGATCTAACAGACAAAACAAGCAGTAATGGATGGAAGTTGAAAAGATACACGTTTAGGCTTGATATCAGCTGAATTTTCCCAATAATTGAACGGTACCTAAAGAGGCAGAGAACTCCCCCTTATTAGCATTGTCAAAGCAAAGGCATTTGGATCTGGTCATTCAGTTTCCTACAAATCCATCAAATCATGCTATGGTCTAGCCCACATCTCTCCCACTTTTCTATAAAAATAGCATGAGAAACTTTGTTGTTGTTCAGCTTTTGGGATTTGGTTTTGTTTTGTTTGGCAAAGATACTGGAGTGGTTTGCCATTTCCTTCACCAGCTCATTTTACAGATGAGGAAACAGTGTTAAGTGACTTGCTCCAGGGTCATGAAACTAGTAAATGTCTGGGACAAATTTGGACTTGGATCTTTCTGACCCCAGGTCCAGAGCTCTACTGTGCCACCGAGCTGTCCTGTGAGAAACTTTATCTAAGCTGTATATAAGTTGTGGACATAATGAGAACTTTTTTAAAATTTAATTTGCATTTTTCCAATGTCAAAGCAATTTCATTTCTGTTCAACAAAAAGTTTGAACAACCAGCACCACCCACCACTACAACAACTACACACATTTGCCTGGTACTAATTTCTGAGGGCGTTCCAGGATTAGATAAGACATAACCCCAATTTTTATGGTGCTTACTCCAGGTAGGGGAATAATAAATTCTACAACACATAATATTGCATGAGAAGTGCAAAGCAAAGGATTATGATAAATCTTGGGGATGGAAAAACTGGGGAAAACTTCATGAAGAAGGTGACATTTGAGTGCCGCTTTAGAGAATGGGTAACAATTCATCAGAGAAAGAGCAAGAGGCCAAGCATTGTAGAGAAAGGGAGAATAGTGATCCAAGAAGCAAAGGTGAAAAAGCCTCAGTCAGCTATGACAAGAAGCCAAGAAATCTCCTTGAATCCTAGCAGATACACAAGAGTCTTGTCCCTGAGGATAACTGGGTAAATCATCCTGAACCATGGCATCTTGGAAGAAGCCCAACATCAGTAACTAAGAAAAATAAGTTCTTGACCATTTGGCATATAAACAAATGCCTCCTATTTGGCCAGGGACTTTTACCTTTTGAACTGTACCCACCAGCCATAAGAGCATTTTTTTTAGAATGCTTTATAGGTTATCGAAAGCTTTCCTTCCAAACAACTAAATGAGGTAGATATTAATGTACAAGTATTGTTACGGCCATTTTACAAATGAGGGAACTGAGGCCAATAGATAGTAAAGTAAGACAGTTGTGCAGCTGATAAGTAATAGAGGAAGTCTTTTGACTCTATATCAGTGATCTTTCTGATATAGGTTAGTTGTTGTTATTCTTATTTTGCAGGTAAAGAAATTGAGGCAATGAGAACCATTAGGTCTTTTTCCTGAGTCCACAGAACTATTAATGGCTACCTTGGACTATGGAAAGGCTCATCTTACTATACAATGGCTCCTACAGCAGCATGAGTCTTTAAGAAATGTATAAACCAGGGAAACTCTAAGAAAAAAAATGTTAAAACCTAAAAAAAAAAATTGGTAGCTTTTGCTTTTTCCTATCCTGTTTATTTTCCAGTATACTCTTACCTAGCTAACCATTCATCCGTTGTATTTAATTTTTCTTTTAATTGGGGAAAAAATGATATTAGAAAAAGTAACAATACCAATCAACTTAGTCTGACAGTATATATAACGTTCTACACATATAGTCCCCCTCCTTTATTTTCTTGTCTCTTCATCAAGTCTAAGCTTAGTTGTTAAAATTGTATAATCCTCAGTTTCACTTTTTGTTGTATTTTTTTCCCTACTTATACTGTAGTAGGTATTATGCATATTGTTTTTCTAATTCTGCTTTACATCACATTGTATTAGTTCACATTGCCCATGCTGCAGTATTATGCCTTATATTTGTTGTTCAGATGTGACCCCATTTGGGGTTTTCTTGGCAAAGATCCTGGAGTGGTTTGCCATTTCCTTCTCCAGCTCATTTCACAGAAGAAGAAACTGAGACAAACAGGGTTAAGTGACTTGCCTACGGTCACATAGCTAGTCAGTGTCTGAGGTCAAATTTGAACTCAGGAAGATGTCTTTCTGATTCTGTCCATTGCACCACCTACGTGCCCCTAAGTCATTATATTAATGTACCATAATTTATTTAGTCATCTTCCAGCCAATGGGCATAATCTTTATGTCCAATTCTTTACTACCACAAGTGCTAATATGAATATTTTGCTAAGTCTCAGACTTACTCATCTTTCTGTCTTGACTTCCTTAGAATAGATACCTGGTACTGGGATCTCTGGGTCAAAGGCCATAAACATTTTTAGTTGTTTGAGAGGCAGGCAGTATGGTGACGGGGATGTAGAGCTGTCTTTGGAACCAGGTAGACTGGAGTGCAAGCTCTGTCTCTGCCACATACTGGCCATGTGATGATGGGCAGATCAGAGTACCCAGATGACACTGGGGTGGCTGGTGGTGCAGTGGATGGAACTCTGGGTTGGAAGTCAAGAAGACTTGAAATCAAATATGGCCTCAGGCACTTATTAGCCATGTGACCCTGGGTAAAGTCCCTTAACTTCAGTTTATCTCAATTCCCTCACCTGTAAGATGGGAATAGCAGTGGTACCTACCTCTCAAGGTTGTTGTGAGGATGAGTAAAATAATATTTGTGAAGTGCTTGGCATGTGGGTGCCTAATAATAAGTGCTTATGTCCTTCCTTCCCAAGCAACTCCCTCAAGACTCTAAATTGTAGAAAAGGTGCAGACCTGCACTGATGGAAGAAGTTTTCTCATCTAGGAGTTCCTCATAACAATGAATTTGCATGTCCAGATTCCATCTTTGTATAACCTGTAACTAGTTTTAAATCCCTATGCTGATGCTATGTGCTGAGAAAGTATGTTAATGAGGTCCAAAGCCAAAACAAGTCAATCCGAATCTCATTAAGATTTATTCCAGTTTACATAGAATTTTTTTCTGACCTTTGGCATTAGCCATTTGGTGAGGCAGCAGAGGCAGAAAAATAAAAAGCAGCCCATCCATAATGCATTTCTCCATCTGTGTAGTACTCATCATGGGGGCCTATGCCTTTCTGTTTCTTCGGTCCATCACCTGCCTCCCTGAAGCACTGGCTTTAAATACCATTATCTCAGTGCAAAAGTATAAATGTTGTGTTTGGCTGTGGAATTGCCCAGTCCTTGAACACTTGTGGTTGTGTTTAATCCTATGATTTCTGGCAGAAGGACACATTTGCTGGGTGTGAGATGCTATTTCTTCAGTCAATGCTGCACAGATTGGTAGAATGTAAAGAAGTTAGAATGAACATTGGAGAATAATCTAGTTTGACTTCATTTTACATCTGAGGAAACTGAACCACAGACAGAGGATGTAATTGGCCCAAAGTCCCCTGGTGAGCCAATGTAAAGTCTAGGACTGGAACCCAGGATTTCCACTCTCCCTGTGTTCTGTCCACGGCTATTCTTGTAGCCCTTCTCAATGCTTCTCTAGTTTATATCCCCACTACTGGGGCTGAAATGAATAGTGACCAGAAATCCAACACATTTTTGACATTTGCTGAATGGAAGTAAATGAGTAGATCCTGACTGGTATAAATTTGAAAATGACCATGCAACCTCTACTTCCTACCTCTGTATTTTTGAGCAAGTCACTTAATCCCCCTTGGCTTCAATGTCATTGTCTGCAAGACAAGAATGTTGGACCAGATGCCATCCAAAATCCATCCCAGGTCTAGATCTAAGATCCTGTGAATCAAGCTCATGGAGGCTCCCATATTTGCTTTTTAAAGGACTTTCACATCCATTATATCTCATTTAATGCTCTCAAAAATCCTGTGATGTAGGCAAGGCAGATGTGTCCACTTCATTGATGGGTAAACAGATATAATGAAGTTAAATGATTTGTCTATGGTCCCCTAGAAAATCAGTGATAAAGCGGGGAATATAAGGTAAGGTTCTTGACTATTAGTCTAGTACTTTCTCTAGAATATTGAAAACCTCCCTATCATATTATAGTTGACTCTATATGAAATCCTATGAGTAAAGTCTGGAGATTAGGAGGCTTATCTGATGGCATTTGCATGCCTGTACTGGAATGTTGATGATCCTAAGAATGGGGCTTTGAGAATTGCCTGCCTCTTAGGGTAACATCTGGTCAAGGGTGATCAGCTTAAGTGAGGACAGGTGCCTTGGAGTCATCTGTGGTAGCCAAAGTGATGCCAGAGCTGGATTTTTTGGAATTATCTCAGTGGCTAATGGAAAATGGATAGGATCAACCTTCCAAGTGACCATCAGCCATAGTCATGGCTCCTTTCTTGAAATTAAGCTCATTCTAAAGGCAAGTCTCAGAATTCTTTCCTACATTCAGAGAATGTTAACCCCCACTGTAGGGTGTTTCAGAGTCTAGGAGGTTTATTGTTAGCTAAAGGATGGAGAGCAATGACTTTACCTCCATCACTTAGTTTTTGTTTGGGCTCAAATCCAGTTATGTGATTGATCCCAGAGAGTCAGGGACAGTTGAGAAAACCAGGGGGACTCAGACCCAGACAGGATATCTATATGATGCAGCTGTGTCTGAAGGGTGTCGTTTAAGACTGGAGACGGGGAGCCCTGGGCACATGGTGACTAGCTTCTCCTTGCTTAATATTTATCTGAACTAGCTACAGCTAGAAGAGATGAGAAGTCCTTGCCAGTCACCAAACATCTCAGATTAAGAACAGCTTCTGTTCACTTCTAAGTTCACCTGAATTCTGAGTTCATCTTCTTTGCCTTAAGTGCTAAATTCAAAGTCCTTGGAAACTTCTGATTCTTCTTCTGAGAACAGCTGTAATGGAAACCAGAATCCAGATTGAGTGGACGTTGTTTTACCTGTTCATGAAGTGGGGGAAAGGGGAAAGAAGAAACCATGGGGGAATTAAACAAATTCAGATGGTTTACTTCCTGGAACTCCTGAGTCCAAATTTTTGTACTGTCTGGATCCTTCTGAGGTTGAGAAGAAAGGCAGGTTTACAATCTCTTGGTTGATGTTTTACTTTGAATTGTGCACTAGTTATGTACTGAAGGTTTGATTATCAATTCTACGCTGAGTGAAAAGAACTGCATATCAACTCTCAGCATGTTTGTCTCTTTCTGTGGAAATTCAACTCCATTAGGTCAAGGTGTCATGATTAAGACTCCCTGAAAGATAAGTTGAAAATGGAGATGTGATTTGTCCATTCAGGTAGTCACTCTTGGGGTGATATTTGATTGGGTAAATCCATGGATAGAAAACTCATGGTTTAACAACCCATTGCTGCTTCCCTCTAAAGAGAAGTGGAGCTGAGGGACAGAATGTTGCTGCCTCTGAGCACCATGGAGAGTGACACTCCCTCAGGATGGCTCAGAAATGGGAGGTGTGCAAACTTCCAGGGTGAACCTTGGACTCCTTAAGGACTCTGATTTTACAGGATTGAGAAAGTGCCAAGAATACCTGCTGGTGAAAGAGAAAGTGCATTTGTAGTAAACAAAGTGGTGTAGGAAAAAGTGTGTTTGATTTTAGAAGAGCATCCAGATTGGAATCCTGGACTGACTACCTACATGGAAGTCTTAGTTATTTCCTCTATAAAATCAGGGGGTTGGACTTTCTAACCTGTCCAGCTCCAATTCCTCTGAAATTGTATTAAAGAATCTTGGTCCAACCTAAATCTCTGCAATTTAAATTCATCTTCTCTGTGTGAAGACAGTTAATAGCTGGTCAGTTTTCCCTTTATAGTAAACCTTCATGTATTTGATTGCTGAATTTCTACTTAGTCTTCTACTTTCTAGACCAAATAGTCTCAACTTCTTTAATTGTGCCCCTGGTGTCCTATTTTCCAAGCCCTTAAGACTCTGATTTTCTTTACGATGTACCCTTTCCTTTTTTCTTCTCATTCTTCTTAAAACATGGAATCTTAAACTGAGGAAGGAGAAAAAAAAGCCTTAGAAACTATTTTTGGAAATAATCTTTCAGTATTATCCTTGAGAAATGTGCCAATCTGACAGCATACCTCTGTGACAGACATTAATATTCTCAGTTATGTGAATATTAAAATACCTCATTTATACATTCAGAAATGTTCTTTTTGCTTGTAGATTGAATTAGATGGGATTTTAGAGGTCATCTAGTCAAGGTCCATCATTTTACAGATAATAAAACTGAGGCCCAGAGAGGTTAAGTGATTTGTTCATGATTGCAAGGGTGGAATTTAACAGAACTGGGATTCAGACCCATTCAAACCATTCAGTTCTTTGGTGTGGTAGTCTTACTTTCTGCAACATGACATCTATCACAATATACTGATCTGATAGATGGGAATCTTAAACAGATCTTCCTTCAGCAAGGAAGATGTGGACATTTTTCTGGTTGCTGTTAAAGAGCCTGACTTACTGAAGAATATGTTAGCCAAACAGTCTGCCGGCATAAGAATAGGATATAGTTGAGTTGATGTGCCTTGAGTCTGTTCTCAGAGGGTATATTTCTTACCAACTACTCCTTTCTCTACCATACACATAATAATAATTTACATTTCTGTATGCCCTGTGAAGTACATAGTGCTTCATTATCCTCATTTGAGAGATCAAGGAAGCAAACCTTAGAGCAGCAAAGTTTCAGTTGGTTAAATGGTAAGTGTCAAAGCTGTTACCTGAACCTAGATCTTCCCATGCCAAGTCTAGTGCTCTTCCTACTATGCTATTTTGCCTTCATATAGTCATTTATCATCTCTATTACCCTACCTTCAACTTCTGTTCCATTCCTCCCTTCCTCTATTTTTCTATAGCATTTGTTGCCTATACCACTTGTAATAAAATCCTATAGGATGTTAGAGCTATGGAAGAGATGTTGGAGATCATCTAACCCAGTCCTTTCATTTAAAAAATTTTGCTATATTTAAATTTTGTTTTATTTTTTGTCATATTTAAAGTTCCAAATGATCTCTCCCTCTCTAACCCCCACTCTCCAACTTGACAAGGTCACTGATACAGATTTATAAATATATGTAAAACCATACTATGCACACTTCTATGTATCAGTTCTTTCCCTGGAGGTGGATAGAATCTTCCTTCATAGGTCCTGTGTAGTTAATTTGAGCATGTATAGTACTTAGAATCAATTGGTCATTCACAGTTCTTTGAACAATATTGCTATTACTGTATACAATGTTTTCATGGTTCTGCTCATTTTACTTTTCATTATTTTGTATAAGTCCATGTTTTTATAAAACCAACCAACTCATCATTTCTTATAGCACCATAGTATTCCATCACAATCATATCCCACCACTTTAGTCATTCCCAATTTGATGTATATCCCATAAATTCCCACTTCTTTGTTACCACAGAGTGTTGCTATAAATATTTTAGAACACATAGGTTATTTTTCCTTTTTTTTCTGATCACCTTGGGAAACAGACCTAATAGTGGTATTGCTGAATCAAAGAGTATGCACAGTTTTAAAAAGAATTCTTTGGGTATGATTCCGGATTGCTCTCCAAAGTGGCTAGATTAGGGGAGGAGCCAAGATGGTAGAGTAGAAAGATACACATGTGCTAGCTCCTAACCCGCAGCCCATAAAATACCTGTGGAGAAGAACTCCTGACAACTTCTGGAGCAGAGGAGTAGAGGAGATTTCTGTTCCCGAAAGACCTGGGGTGCCCATGCCAAGGGTCCCTGGTGAACTGGACCCAGAGTGGAGTCCGGCCCTTCCTTGGCCACAGGACACCTAGAGGAGCAGATCTGGGAGGGCTTCAGGGGTGGAGTCTCCAGCCACCTCAAGGGTCCCTCCACCCACAGGTGCCGAATATCAGTGAGAGAGTCTTCTTGGCTGGCTGAGGCAGAGAGAGGTGTCTGCATAACTCAGGCCCCCTCAGGAGGTAGCAGCAGAGGCAGCCGTGGACAGGGGCTCCCAAAGCAGGCAAGAGCTCGGACCCATTCTTGGAGGTCTCTGCATAAACCCCCTGAGGGAACTGAGCCCTATGTGGTGGCCCTGTCCCCACCCTAGCAGCTGAACTTAATCTCACACTGACTAGCAGCCCCATCCCTGCTGAAAGCCCTGAGGCTGGGGAGCAGCATTTGCATCTCAGCCCCCAAGCACTAGCTGGGTAGATCTGGAGGCGAGGTGGGTATGGAGAGGAAACTCAGAAGTCAAGTAACTGACTGGGAAAATGCCCAGAAAAGGGAAAAAAAAAATAAGACCATAAAAGGTTACTTTCTTGGTGAACAGGTATCTCCTCCTATCCTTTCAGATGAGGAAGAACGATGCTTACCATCAGGGAAAGACATAGAAGTCAAGGCTTCTGTATCCCAAACATCCAAAATAAATATTCAATGGGCTCAGGCCATGGAAGAGCTCAAAATGGCTAGATTAGTTCACAATTCCACCAACAGTGTATTTAGTGCCCAGTCTTTCCACATCCCTTCCAGTATTGGTTGCTTTCCCCTTCTATCATCTTAGCCAATCTGACAGGTTTGAGACGATATCTTAAAGTTCTTTTGATTTGCATTTTACAAATGAAAAAACTAAGACCTGGAGGCATTGTAGCCCTTTGCATGTGTTTTTTTTTGTACCTAGAATCAATAATGATATGCCCTTTCTCCCATATTAGATTGTAAACTACAGGGTGCGGAGGGTGCCGTACATATATTACCCTCCTTGGGGACTATCCTTTCTCTTCTTAAGAAATAGGTATAAAAATACTGGTACTGCTTTAAGGGGGACAATAAAAGTCTATTTAAAGATTGTCCTTCTGGTTTTGGAGTTTAAATTTAAAAAAATTAACCTACAAAGAGTCACAGAAGTCAATGTGCCAAATGAACATAGCAACTCTCAACTGCCTTGTACCAGAGCTATCTGCGTCATCTGCTCTCAAGGTGATTTTGAAGGGAGACATCTCCACCATCACATTACTTTCTGGCAGATGCAGCCATGGGGTAAAATGTCAGCCAGTGAAGTTTCCGTGACCTGCTAATGGGCTCTACCCTCCTTCTGCAGGACCCACCTTCCCTTCCAGGGTCAGATTCCTGTCTGCTTTCTTGCCTCATCAAGCCCTGACTCTCCTCTGACAGTAATCACCATTTGTCAGACAACTGCCCAACTGATCTGCTGAATTCCATCCGTTGAAGATAGAGCAGCTCTCATCAAACTCCAGGGCTATGTGTTCCCACTGGGGAGAAAGTTCTGAGTATTTTCAGTAGAATGATAGGGAGGTCTTTCCCTTTCTTTTTTCTCCTCTTCCCTGGCCTTTCCAAAATAGAATCCCCACCAACCTAAGACTACCAACTGAACTGACACTTGTTCTCTCACATGTATGGGCCCAGCATACGTACCGTGGAAAATGTTCCAAGAAGGATAACCCCTTTCCTTCCACCTCCAAATAACATTCTGACAGTCTTCCTGGTAAGATAAACTCCTGGAATGTGTGTGAATGGGTAGTGGAAATAGCCTCTTGTGCTACGATGAAAAATGAGCCATTAAAAACTAGATTTTTCTATGAGCAGAGAAAGGGGGCAAGGATGACACCCATTAGACATCTCTTATGATTTCATTACGCTGTTGTTTATTAAATGCAAAAATGTATTTAGTGTTGTACTTAACCTTTTTCAATGGGGTGAAAGTAAGGGGAGCCATGAGAGAGAGAGAGAGAGACAAGGCAACAAAAGACAGATAATTATATAGGCACTCACAACATACAGGAGAGGGGGAAAAGTCACTCTGACTGTAGGTTGCTACTGGCAGAGTGGAACCAGGGGACAAACCTGATTCAAGGTAGCAGGTCTACTTGAAGTCCAATGTTCCAAACAAGTATAAACTCTAAGGTATTCACTTTTAATGGGTCATATTCATTACCACATCAGAAGTCATTTCTACTGACTATTCAAACACATTCTAGGAGACTATCTTTACAGAAAGGTTGTCAGATTGGTTTGTGGGGGAGTGAATGGTAGAGAGGAGAGGTTCCTTCGTATTTTGACATTCATCTGTATTAATGGTGCCTTCTGCTATCTAACCCTGAGTATATGCAATAAAACTGATTATTCTGTGCATGGACTCTACAAATCAAATATTATGTGGTTACCATTGTAATTTTCTGCATAGATATAAGTTGATGTGAACTTTGATAGTCTTTTCAAATATCAGTCAATCAAATAAGTATGTATTAAACACATACTATGCTCTAGGCATTGTGTTATGTGCTGGAGCTACAAAGACAAACCTTAAGCAATTTTGACTCTCAAGAAGCTTACATTGTATTGAGAAAGACAATGTATACGTGAGAGTGTGTGTGTGTGTGTGTGTGTGTAAAATATGTATTAAGCACCTCTTAGATATCATGACTTGCAAGTGAATTGGATTTAAGTGAGATAGAGCTGTGCAAAGTCACCAGTCCCACTTTCTCCTCCAGAGCCAACAGGATGACTGGAGATGGCCCTGGATGCAGTGGGAGATCTTATATCCAATTCACTTGCAAATCATGGCATCACCTTCCTGATGTCATGGTCCTCTTGGACATTGAAGGACAAATAGCCACCACCACCATCTACTGGGAATATAAAAAATATGAAATGGTCCCTGCCTTCAAGACAGATATATAGTGTATTGTTGGAGATAATGGCTACATAAGTAAGTATGTACAAAATAAATGTGAAATATTTTTTTGGGGGGGGCATTAGTAACTGAGAAGCTGAAGAAAAACAAGATGGAGAACTGTTTGAACTAAATCCTTTTTAATAATTTTTTTAAATGTACTTAAGTCCCAACTCATTTATGAGGGTGAAATAGTCATAAGATCCAAGAACTGACTGGGATCTTAGATATCTGGACAAGTCTTCATTTTACAGATTTGGAAACTGAAACTTGCAAAGAATCAAGTGACTCACCCAAGTTAACATGGTGAGAATGAAATCATGGGGCGCACAACAGGAACAGGTAGGGGAGCATAGTGCAACTTGCCTAGGGTTTACAACCTCTGCTAGATGGTCCTAATTGAAACGGTATTTGTTATTATTTGTTCTTTCACATTTCTTCTTCCACACCAGCCCCCACCCCCCCAATTTTGTACAATTCCCTAGTCCATTCTGTTCACTGCCACTAATTATGTCCCACAAGTGTGGTTCTCATGTACCACAAGTGATACTGAAAGAAATCTAGTAATGAATACCCTGGACCAGAGAGATAGAATCCAATCAGTCTGATATCCAAGAGGAACAAGGCTCAAATGATTAAGTGACCTAAGAAATTAAAGTGCATCATTGATACATGTTCACTGGATACTTGGTTATCTCATTTTGCAGGGGATATGATGAGCATTTGCAAAAAGGTCCCCACAAGGATAATTGCAGCTCATGTAGCAACATAGATTGCAGCAGTTGAGGAGTCCTACAAAAATGTTGGCAAATCCCACCAAATTAAACAACATATACTTTAAGTCCCTTCACTGTAAAGATGGGCATAGGTTAGGTGGTGCTGGAAAACACATTACCTCCAATTAAAAAAGTGAAAGAAGTCAGAGCTTATAGACTGCACAAAAATACCACATTCTTCATTAATACTTCTTTCTTCAAGAAGATAGGAAACAGGGAGAAGGCCAAAGAGGAGAAGGATAGTGATTTCCTTTTCTGCAGTGGATGAGTATTGGAGAGTTGCCTAGAGCAGTAATGACAAACAATAGAAATGGATCTCTTCAAACCAGAAATTGACTTGGAAAACTACAAATTAACATCACTGAGGCTGTATTGTGTTTTTATTTATTTTGTCAAGGATTTTCCAGTTACATTTTCTTTTGGTTTGGAATACACATTTTTATAGCACCCATTCTATAGTAGGCATTGTAGGAAGCATTTTTTAAAAAATAAATATTATTTCATTTGATCCTTACAACCATCCTGGGAGCTAGACACTGTTATTATCCCTATTTTTACAGTGGAGGAAACTGAGGCAAATAGAGGTTAAAGGATTTGCCTAAGGTCACCCAGCTCCTAAGTGGCAAAGCAGGATTTGAATACAGGTCTTTTTCAGTCTCCAGGTCCAGGGCTTTAGTCTACTGTACTCCCAGTGGCCTGGATAGGAAATGGATGATTCAGATGTGGGACTCATTTAAGGATGGGTTGTCTATTTCTGTCAGATGTTTGACTTAGAGTAAAGAGCAAAGCAAAACCAGATGAGAAGAGAAGCAAGAAGTTAAACTTATGTAAATTAATTGCCACTAGGAGGCCAAAAGGTCCTAGAAACAGCCTCAGGCACCTGAAAGTTGCAGAGAATTCAAGATCCCCCTGTTTCTGGTGGATGATTTTTTTTTTAATTGACTTGGAGCAAAACACTGCCCTAAAGGTAGTCTAAGGTGTCTCCCACTTTGGCAAATACCCTTCTTCTCAACTGAGCCAACCATTTCTAACATCAACTCAGAAAAGAGCAAGCAGGTCAACACTACGGTTTCCAGAAAGGATATGTCAGTTTGCCCTATGGCTTAAATCACAATTCTCTCTGACTTTCCAGACTATCCAAAACACTCTTCCCTAGCTGCCGCTCACTCGTATACGTGTTTTCTTTTCTTATCATAATTCATGTTCCTTATGTTCTGTAAAGGAAAGTCTTGTTTTATTGTTTTTGTATCTTTGGGGCTTAGCACAGTGACTGGCCCTTAATACCTATTCCTCCCGCTTCTCCCCACTCATCCATCTGACGAGGTTTAGGGGTGCTGGGGACCCCAAAATACTGACAGTCCGGGTGTGCTCGAATGAATTCTACTCAAGTCTTCTTAAAGTCAAAGAAAGACAAAGTTTATTAAAGATTCAGCAAATTGAGTTGAGTCTTAGGGAGCCTAGGCATTTGTAACACTTGTATTCACAAACAACAAGATAGAATCCCAGCTAGACAGAATCTGAGCTGGATTGAATCTAATGTCTTCATGGAGGCAAGATGGAACTTAAATACAGAAAGGAATATAGGAGGGATCTGGTGGAGGTCTGGTAGTCTAGGGTGATGGGAAGAGGGGTTTAGGGAGGGTCTTGAGGAGAAGTTCAAGGAGGCAAGGACTGGTCAAAGGTTGGAAACACTGGAGGCAATCAGGAGATATCTGACAGTGGAGGACTTGGGTGGGAAGCAGGTGGGGCAATCCAGAGCTCTTGATCAGGCGGTATGGGGATGAATACAGATCTTGATTGGGAGTGGTCAGAGCCTGGGGAATGGGGTTTTGTTGGGATCAAGAGTGGGGAGAGTGATAATGAAAAGTCTGTGGGCTTCCTGAGACTGCCAGAACAAATGGGAAGATTAGATTTGAGTTAAGTGGGAAGACTCAAGGAGGCTCCCAGAGTCTGAACCCCATCACATCCATTCACTTTTCTCACTCATTCGTTTCTGAGGCTGTCCACTCCATTTATGGATAACTGTAATAATTAGGAAATTTTTCCTAATATAGAACTTAAGTTTGCCTCTCTGCAGCTTTCTTTCATTTTTCCTGAGTTTCCTCCCCTCTGTGACCAGTCAGAATTAAGTTTAGTCTATTCTTCAGCTATTTGATAGTGGTTGTCACTGAGTTATTTCAGTCACGTCCAGCTCTGTGACCCCGTCTGGGATTTTCTTGGTAAAGATACTGGAGTAGTTTGTCCTTTCCTTCTCCGGCTCATTTCAGAGATGAGTAAAACTGAGGCAAACAGGGCTAAGTGACGTGCCTAGAGTCACACAACTAGTAAGTGTCTGCAATGAGATTTGAACTCGGGAATATCAGTCTTTCTGACTTCAGGCCCGATACTGTCCATTGCCCTTCTTAGGAGGCTGGAGATGGAGCCTGACCAGGGTAGGGCATAACACCAGGATTATATGATGTAAAGGACGTATCTGGAGCTGGAGTATCTGGCCACTGGCATGAATCTGATTGTCTGTCATCTCACTTCTCTTCACCTTTATCTCATTGCTCATCTGTTAAAATAAGGAGCTTGAATACAAGAGCTTTCAGTACCTTTCTGCTTCTAAACCCTTTTGTTCCTAGACTAGAAAATTGAGAAGGAGTGCGGTGACCTGACTTTCCCAGGGTCACACAGCCAAGAAGTGTGGGATCCAATATTTCAAATGAATTTTCTGATTCCGAGTTCGATGTACTTTCCACTACAGCATGGTACCTCTCAGTAGACAGTAATAGAAACGGAACATGGCCATTTTCCCAGGGTGGCTTAAGTGCAGTAGAGGTGGGGATGAATTAAATTACCCCTTGAGGTCCCCTCCATCTCTCTAAGCCTGTACATTAATGTAGGCTCAGGTTTCCTGAGGAAGCAAGAAGCTCAGTTGGCTCATGGCTTAAAAATATGTTGGAATAAGATACAAGTCTCACAGGGACCCAGAAGGAGTGTCTTTTCACTGCTCAGATTTCCACAGTTCTCAGTGGGGAGGGGAGCTCTAAGAATTCGAAGACCTAATACCCTCCTGGTAAGCCTGGACCCCAGGGGAACCCGCCTGTTTTAAGTGAGGTAGTTACCCAGGTTCGGAATGCCTGTGATTGGTGTGCCTTGGGGAGAGAGACTAACTCCCACAAGCTGCTTTAGAAAGGACAAAAGCATTTCCATTCATTTTCAAAACTCAGTTTATACCTGTGGGAGTAAATAACTTCCTTCCTTACTTCTCTGCCCACTTGCCTCCCCCTCTCTCATTCACTTCCTTCCCCCTCCTCTTTTTGTGTCGATCTCCTTTCTCCAGTTCTTTCCTCCATTTTTCCACCTTTCCCCCCATCTCTTTCCTTTTCTTTTTCTCTCTGCTGTTCTATCTCTTCTTCCTCAGTCCTTCTTTTTCTCTTCTCTCCTTTCTTCCTCCTACCTCACCCCTCTGATCTCCTTTTTATTCCTTCCCCCATATCCCTTGACTCTTTCTCTTCCCCTGCCACTCTCACCCACAATTGAAATAACTGAGAAACAATAATCCTAAGTATTGTTTTTTTGGGTAGTTCCATTCCACCGTGTTATCATGCCAGGCCATCTTTGCCCAGGGCACCAGAGCAGAAGAGAGTTTAGTATGATTCCCCAAGACATATTGTTGGGTGAGGTGTAAATGACTGTACTGGAAGTTAGTATCCGGGAAGGCTTACACCTTTTCAACCCAGGAGGATCTTTTTCTTAAATGCGGGAGAGGGAGAGATTGGGTAGGGACTCTGGCATTTTAAAGATATTATAAGAGAGCAGTCTGGGGCTTTGTGGGCTCATTAAGGGTTGTGTTAAGTACTGACAAGTAGTGATTAGAGTGGTGTAGAGTCTTTTGCATTTCCTTGATTTGGCCATTCCTCCCAGAGAGCCCTTTCTCTTTCTCTCAGAAGCCCTGGAGGTGGTTAGGATCTTTATCCCAAAGCCTTCTGTCAATGCTTCTTAGCTGTTGGGCCATAGCACTAAATGTGGTACCTATAGTTTCCTAATACACCACAACCACCCTTCAGTCAATTAGTCGACAAACCTTTATTGAATCCTTATAATATGCTCAGGACCAAAGACTCTAAAGATCTAATATACAAGTATGGTCTTGCCCTCAAAGAGTTTATAATCTATTTGAGGAAACAAGAGTAATGCACAGGAAATGGCTTGTAAATCAAGATTATCCCACTGAGCACTCCCTTGGTGAGAATTTAAGAAAAAATAGAAACTGGTCCAAAAAGCTGAAAGGAAAACAGGAAGCTGGGAAAAGGGTTGAGCACTGAAGGTTGTGGAGAAGCTGAGCAAGGAAGGAAGGTTTTGGGAGGGTTATTTTTCAGAGCTGAGAACTAGATGAAAGTTGAGGGGTAGAGGTAGATTGCAATGGATGAATGGTTCTTCTGTCGTGAGTGGACTTCCAAAGGTAGTATCAACAAGTCATAGACACAGTCCAAGACTCTGATGGAGAAGTGGCTCAAGAGAACCAGAAAGGGGAGGAATTTCAATGGAAAAATGGAAAAAGTTCTTCCTTCGTGTATATCCTTTGTTCTGCAAATGAAACCAGTGCTATCCGTAAAGCCTTATGAGTCTAAGCCATTTCCAAGGGAATGCTGTAGTACCTTTAATGGGATTAAGAGATATTGAAATTCCAACTTTCCTTCTTGGGAGAAAGCAATTAAAGAAATGAAAGGTTCCTCAAAATATTCCCCAGGCCTTTCATGACAGGGGAAAAATGTCTCTGCATCAACTCTCTTCAATAAGGGTTTGATTTACTTCTGCTAAGAGGCAGCTTGCCATCACCTACAAATGTATGACCTGTGTTCAGGAATTCTGAAATTCCCTTATCTATTAACCTATTGGTATTGGTCTCCCTCTGTCTTCCAATACTAAACCCTCCTCTTTGTATCCCTTGACCGCTCAGCTTTCTTCAAGGCCATCTCCCCAGTGCTGGCCACTCTTCTCTTTTTTTTCCATCTTGAACCCCTTGATGAAACAATTCACCTCTACACTGCCCTCTTCTCTAGAGACCTGAGATTATTGCACCCATTGCTATCTGCCAAGTCTCAGCCTTGGGTCACTTTCACCATCCATAGCTTTTGCTTCTACACAAATGTTGCTGAATGAAGGTAGAAAAAAATCATGCAACCGTTCTGACTGGGTACAGAACAAATTTGTTACTCAACCTCAACTGGGCACTCGCTGCTGCTGAGCAATTCTGGTCTACCTCCCCTATCAATTCTTTCCCTTATTCCATTCTCCAGAGGTTCTTCTGAACATTTTTAACCTTTCTCAAACCTCCCATAGCCCACCCCACCACTTCCCTATCCTCTGAGAACCTTGCCTCCTATTTTATGGAAAAAATGGAGTCCATTTGCCTTGAGTCTCCTCTTCTATCCTCTTCCTTATCTCATTCGTATTATCTCATTAGCTATTATCTCCTTCACCCCTGTCTGGCATGTTGTGGCTTATTCCTTACCAAGACTAATCCCTCTACCTTTTCAAGTGATTCCAATTCCATCCCATATCATCCAACAGATTGTCCCCTTTATCATCTTCACTCTTATTTTCAATCTCTTCCTGTCTATTGGCTCATCACCTGCTACTTACAAACATGTCCATGTCTCCCTATCCTCAAAATCTCCTCATTTGATCCTTTTATTTCTACTACATCCTATGTCTCTTCTGTCTTATGTGGCTAAAATCTTTGAAAAAGCTATCTACAATGCAAGTGTGAGACCCAGAGCAGCCACTATGGATATGCAGGTGTATTTCCAGGGTAAATTCACAAAATATAAATTCTCTCCCTCAAAGACAAAACCAAAATATTTACTCAGATGCCTGAAAACCAATTTCAGCATGGTAACAAGGAAGTTTGCTGCACCTTACCAATGGTAGGAAGACCACCATCCTCAAGCCTTCCCTCCCTCAGGCCTCCTCACAAACAAGCTCCCTTAGGCAGAACATCCCTCTCTCACCCCAACTCCCTGCTTAACACTGCTCTGCCGGCTGCCTCTCGGGTCCACTTCACTCTCTTCCTGCTCCACCCATTCAGCAAGCTCCTTCCACCATAGGCTTCATGTGACTCAGACTGTGAGTGGGGCCAAAGCTCAAAGCAGGTCACATGGGCCTATTCAGGGGTAGGGAAGATCTTCCAACTCTCTTAACATTCATCCTGGGTCATCTCCAGTCATCCTAATGAATATCTGGTCACTGGATCCAGATGGCTCAGGAAGAGAAAGTGAGGCTGGTGACCTGCACAGCCCTCCCTCACTCAAAACAAAGTCAAGTGCAAGTCATGTCATTTCTCTGATGGTATGGCCTTCTTCAACTACGAAGGACGAACGCAACCCTGTGAGGTACAATAGGTGTTTCTCTTCTCTTGCTCTTTTCTTAGCCCTTTACAATTCAACTGCTGACCTCATCATTCCACTGAAACTGCTCTCTCTAGTCACCAGTGATCTCTTAGTTGCCAGGTCCAATGTCCTTTTCTGCAGCCCTTGATGCTCTTGATCACCTCCTCCTTGACACTCTCTTTTCTCTAGACCACCTCTCTCTCCTGATTCTCCTTCTACCTATCTGACTACTCCTCCATCTCCCTTAGCGGATCCTCTTCCAAGTCATTCCCTTTAACCACAGCTTTCCTGCAGTGTTCTGTAAGTAAAGTAAATAAAAACATTTTTTAAAAATTTAAAAAAAATTCTGAGGCTTAACCTTAAAATTAGCAAATTAGTAAAGACAAAAAAAAGGAGTCAATTTTGGTGAAACTTCAGAAAACAGTCACATTATCATGTGGTCAATGGAATAGTGAATTGATCCAACAATTTCAGAGAGAAACTTGAAATTGTACTTTTTAAAAAATGACTAAAATGTTTAAGCCTTTCGACCTATTTATCCCACTCTGATACATAAACCTCAAGGAGGCAAAAGACAGAAAAATAATCAAAATATTTATGGCAGCACTCTTTACTATTACAAATAACTGGAAACAAAATAAATATTCTAATTAGAGAATAACTAAATTAATTGTGGTATATCAATATAATAGAAGACTTCTCTGCCTTAAATGATGAATATGATAAATTTAGAGAATCATGGGAAGACATATTACTAGATTCAGAGAAAAGTAAGCAGAACCATTTGCAATGATGTACGTGAAAGGAATGATCACACACAAAAAGGAAACTAAACTGTAATTACAGTGACTAAGCTTGACCCTTGATCAAGAGCAGAGAAAATGTACCTCCCTCTGTTCATTGCAGTTGGGGCAGAAGGGTATAAATTACTGCATGTGTTGTTGTGTTCAATATGTTGCTTGATTTTGCCAAACTGCTTTTTTCTTTCCTTCCTTCCTGTTAAATCTTTATTATAAGGCATAACTTGTTCAGTAGAAAAGGGTAGGGATATGTTTGCAACTGAAGGTGATAATTTTTTAAAAGATATAAATTCTTAAAAGGAAGGGGGGGAAATGGAATCTAAGACCCTGTATTCCAAGAGAAAGGAATGAGGTATGTGAACTTGATAAAGAAATTGGGCATTTCTAGATTTCCTCCTTATTTCTCCCACTCAGAGGTCACAGTGCCATGAGGGAATGTCTGGGATTAACAATAAGCATATGAACATAGGCACAAAAAGGGCAATGAATATTGCTTGTTTATAGGACAGTGTAGAAAATAGCCCAAATAGAGTAGCAGGAGAAAATGAGGGTGAATAATGGAGGTGGGAATGTGAATGGAGGATTAGTGAAAGAACAAGGAATCTAGACGATGTTATAGGAAGCAGGAGTAACTTTAGAAGTTCTTGATCAGGGAAGTGATATGATGGGAATGTTCCTTTTTTTTAAAGCAAAACAAAAGTAAAATAAAAATGGTAAAATATAAATAGTAGTAAAAATAGTAAAATAAAAAGATGACCCTGTCACTGGAACACGCAATGACTAAAAGAAGAGAGAAGTTGAAGGAGATTGGGGGGTCGGGGGGTGGGAATTAGAGGCATCCTCAACAAAGCGGTGACCTCTAATTCCCTTTCCTGCTTGGAGTGAGGGAAGGCTGGACTGCCAAAGGTACCATCTTGCTTGTCTGTTTCTGAGAATCCCCAAGAGCAGGGAATGCTGGTATCTTGGATAAACTCCAGCTTCTGTAATTACATTCTGCATGTTAAACTCCCTCTGCAGTCTCCATTGAATACTGTATTCTTTAAATTTTGTTTTCCAAAGGTGCTTCCAAACTGACCTCTCCAAACGTCATGTGAGTAGGACATACCATGCAGGGTTAGGGCATAGAAGAGAAATCTTAGTAGTGGTTGGCACAGGCAACTTGGCTCTGGGGTTTTGAACCTTGACCCCATTATTGAGCCCAGGCTCAAAGGAAGGAGAACTCTGTTGGCCACTGGTTTTGCCTAGAAACAGCTGTGGGCTTCAGAGAAGTTTCTTGTTAGTGAAAGAGCAGCCTAATGACCCATCTGGATGTCTCCCTAAGTAGCTGTGCTGCTCTAAATGAGAGACATTGTGATATAGTAGAAAAAGAATACCATACATAGCAGGAGACCAGGAGATAACATGATCCAGGGGTAAAATACTAGGACTGGAATGGGCAACATCTAGATTTGAATGCCACCTCAGTTTTGTGATGATAGGCAAGTCATTGCCTCAGTCTCCTCAGCTGTAGAATGAAGGGGCAGGGCTCAGAAACCATTAAGGTCATTCTCAGCTCAGAATGTATGATTCTATGACCAGGGACCCAATCCTGACTCTGTACTAGATAGCTGGGTAACATAATTCTCAAATGTTGGTCTCAAGACATCTTTACATTCTTAAACATTGCTGAGGACCCTTCCCCAAGAGCTGTTGTTTATGTGAATTATATCTATCAGTATCAATTATGTTAGAAATGAAAACTTCATAGCATTATTATAAAAATAGTTTTGACATTGAAGATCCTCTGTAAGGGTGTTAGAGACCCCCACAAGTTTTCTAGATCACTTTTGAGAACCATTAGACTAGATAGTTTTTAAAGTTCTTCCAGAACTAACATTCTAGATGTTGTAGTGTTTTTTTTCCCTCTTGTTTCAAATTTGGGCTGCTCGCCTCTAATCACAACGTGGTAAAAGTGGACTTTTCCTCTTCTTTGGGCAGGGGTGTACTAGAGCCAGCTCCTTCCAGCCTTTGCAAACTGATTGTTGAGTTTTCAGTGTGACCCTTTACACTTCAGAAGTTGGCAATTATCTTTTTGTTGTTGTTGATTGTCTGGATTTAAGAAAGTTATAGAGAATATATTAGGATTATTTCAGATTAAACTGAAAAGTATATCTTTGGGTGTGAATTCCCCGCCCCCCCCCCCACTTCCCAGGAGTTCTAAAATATTTACCAGCACACCTCTGATTGAGAGCCACATGCAGCTGTAGCAGCCAAGTGTGTGACATCTCATCTAGCCAAACACCAGGATCCCAGGGTCTGCTCAGCATAGGCATCTTGCCATCTCTTTGCCCTGGCCCTACTTTTCCCTACCAGGAATAGCTGCCCTTTGCATTGGGTCTCCAGAGACCATCATTCTCTATCCTAGGGAAGTAAATCCATTCAGGTTTGGGACCTTACTTATCTCCTGAGCTGTCTTGGGGAATGAGAAAGTGAAAACTTACTTTCATCTACTGTATCCAGCCATCCTCCAGGGCAGCAAGGCCCACCCAGTACCTGCATCTGGACATCAGCCCTATGCACCACTTGAGTACTTTCACTAGCAAACCCTCTCACTTTCCACCTCTTGTCTTTACTGTAGGAATAATAATATCCATGCTATCATTGTTCCTGGAAAGGACCTAACAATCTGTTGTTCTGTGACTTCCTGTTCCTACCTATATTAAAACGTTTTCTAACCAATTATATGGTTTATACTTATTATTTGATGACCTAATGGATGATACACTGGGTCTGAAGTCATGAAAACCCGAGTTTTAATCTGACCTCAGATCCTACTAACTGTGTGACCCTGGGCAAGTCACTTAACCCTATTTGCTGCAGTTCCTCATCTATAAAATGACCTGGAGAAGGAAATGGCAAACCACTCGGTATCTTTGCCGAGAAGACTGCAAATGGGGTCATGAAGAGTCAGATACAACTTAACAACAACAACAACAACACAACAACAACTGATAGTTTAAATTGTAGAGTAGATGTTGATTTGTATTGGTAGAAAGGATTTCCTCAGCAGGAGTTGGAAGCTCTGTGTGTGTGTGTGTGTGTGTGTGTGTGTGTATGTATGTATGGTACAGTGAAAAATATCACAGGTTTTGGAGCCAGAAAATCAAATTTTAAGTCTTAGATTTCCCCTATTATCATATCTACCTATGTGATGTCAGGCAAAGCACTTAAATTCTTGGGGCCGCAGTTTCCTCATCTGTAAAATGAGGGAGTTGGATTAGATGATTTTCATCCTGATCAATAAACTTATGATTCTCCCCATACAAAAAAAAAAAAGGTACAGATTGGGGTCCAAAAAAAAAAAGGCACACTGACCAGCCCACAGAGATGAGTAATCTGTTCAAACTTACACATCTAGGTAGCACCCAAGCTGGAAGTAGAACCCAGCTCTCTAGAGTCTGTACCTTAAGTATTTCCCATTTATCACCTGCCATCTGTTGAGGTTATTTCTTTATTTCCTTCTCTTGTCTGTCCCAGAGATTTCTGTGTGAGTGAGATTGAGAAAGATATGGCTTGAGAAGTGGAGCCAAGATGGCAGAATAAAAAGATGGACCTGCTCTAGCTCTCCCCCCATAGCCCATAAAATACCTGTAAAAATGACTCTACGCAAATTCTAGAGCAGCAGAAGCCACAAAACAACAGAGTGAGAGAGATTTCCAGCCCAAGACAGCCTGGAAGGCTGACAGGAAAGGCTTATCACACCAGGCTCAGAGTGGAGCACAGCCCAGCCTTGGCCAAGTGGCATGGCCTGGACAGGACTCGAGCAGGCTTCAGGGCTCAGAATCAAGGGTAGCAGCTGCAGTTCCCACATTTCTCAACCTACAAATGACAAAGATAGCTTCAAAGGTCAATGAGAAAGTTCTTTTGCCTGCCTGAGAAGGGATCAGGGCCATGCCCCAGCCACAGCCCCAGGTGGCAGCAGCATCCATTTTTGGAGCCCTTGTACTAAAGATCCTGGGGGAATTGAGCAGCTGCTCTGGATCTCAGCTCTGAGTGGCAGCACTGGGGTGAGGAAGAGCACTAGTGTGGGTAGAGCCTGGTGGAGGCTCTGGAGAAGGAATCCTACTCGAAGATCCTGGGCAGAAAAGAGTGCTTGTGGTACTTACAGACTAGAATGCAGGCCAGAAAAGGAGTAAACTCCTGTCCTTGATTGTGCCACCTTGGAGGAACTGAGAACTTAACAGGTCCCTAGAGTATACCCTCCTCTTGACAAAGGACTCAAAAGTCAAGTAACTGACTGGGAAAAACCCCAAAAAGGGGAAAAAATAAGACTACAGAAAGTTACAGTCTTGGTGAACAAATATTTTCTTCCATCCTTTCAGATGAGGAAGAACAATGCATATCATCAGAGGAAGATATAGAAGTCAAGTCCTCTTCTTTCAAAACCACCAAAATAAATATTCAATGATCTCAGGCCATGGAAGAGCTCAAAAAGGACTTTGAAAATCAAGTAAGAAAGGTGGAGAAAAAATTGGGAAGAGAAATGAGTGTGATGCAAGAAAATAATGAAAAACGAGTTAACTGCTTGCTAAAGGACACTCAAAAAAATGCTGAAGAAAATAACACCTTTACAAATAGACTAACTGAAATGGGACCTTGTGGAAATGACTGTTGAAAGCTAAAAAATAAATAAATTAAAAAAAAAAACCAAAACGTGGAACAGATACTCCTGAATGGATTATTTGAAAGCAACCTGACCATGTAAAATGAAGCCTCTACTTCCTTGGCCCCACCCTCCCAACCTCTACCTCCTAGAATTACTAGTGTCCTTTAAGAATCACCTTGTGCAGTAAGGCTTTCCTGGTTCCCCTTGGCAGCTGCTGGGTCATCCCCTCTAAGGTTACCTTCCATCTGCTCCATACTTATCTGTTATGTTCTTTTCTAAATATGTTTTCTCTTCCTATAGAATATAAACTGCTTGAATGCAGGGACTGGGTTTTTTTTCTTTTTGTTTTTATCTCCAGTGCTTAGTATAAAGTACTTAATAAATGCTTATTGATTGATATGGGAGGGGGGGGCCTATGTTATCGGGGCTGTCCAGATGGAGGTTCAGGGAACAAGTTATTTCTGAGCCTTAGTCAAAGGAGACCCTTGGACTTTACCAAGCTGAGAAACGCCGAGTCTTTGCTGTTCATTTGTTCAGTCATGTCTGATGCTTCTTGACCCCATGGACCGTAGCGTGCCAGGCCCTTCTATCCTCCACTATCCCCTGAAGTCATGTTTGTTGCTTCATGATGCTATTTGTCCATCACATCCTTTGCCAGCACCAAATCTAGATAAAAACAATAACCTAGCTGTCAGGTGGAGAGGGTGCATTCACATCCCAATGATTTTAATAAATGATTAAAAGGAAATCGGCTCCTGGCCACTCTTGTTTCATTTGCCCAGCCTTATTGAACATCCCTGGCTTCTCCTGTTAGTTCAGTTTTCCCCTTGGCAGTCCCAATTCAGTTTCTCACCATTATCCCAGCAAGGACAGCAAACACTTGATCCCCTGCTGGGGGAGATCTGGTCTGTTGGCGGCAGTGCCTGGCGGCCTGATCATTTATTCTCCTTGAAATTCACCCTGAGCTCCTCTAAAGCTTGAAGCCATTTCAGAACTACCTGAAACAAAGACTTGGAGGAGCCCTGGAAAAAATAAAAGGGAAGCTGTGGAAGATGAGGAAAGTACGGAGGAGTGTGGGGAATTGAGGTTTGATTCCTGTATTATTGATAAACTGGCCCTAGCTAAGCAGAATAAGGACTAACTCACTGTGGAGCGATTTAAGGGTGCCCAGAAAATGCCCATGTAAAACTACATTCCCCACTCAGAAAATGAGTGGCAAAAGCCTATCATTTGCAATTGATACTTTTAGGTTTAAGAAGCACTTTACTTCCCTGCCTCTCCTCCCCAATTTGGTCTAGAAGTAGGATTTCATTGAAGAAGGGGAATTTCCAGTGTGGAAATTCCCTGCACCGATACACTCAGCAACTCACCTAGAATTTGATCTTGGGGGGGTACCAGGGCAGAGAGTAGTTAAATGACTTGCTCATAGTAACATAAACAGTAAGCTACAGGACTGCAACCCAAAACTTCTTTATTCCAAGCCTGGCTCTGTCTACTCTGCCGTGGTAACTCTCTGGAATGGTCCTTATCTTGGATTAAAAAGTCATCTCCACATAAGAGATAACAAGAAAAACAATTTTAAAAACTCATTTAGGAGGTGGACCAGTTATCTGTCAGCCATTAGTATTTATTAAATACTTATTATTTGCTGTGCTAAGCACAGAGGTACAAAGAAGGGCAAAAGCAATCCATGACCTTAAGAAACCCACAGACTAATGGAGGAGACTACATGAGAACTGTCTTCATGCACATGTGTACATGATGGCTACGCACACACATGCATGTATGATATTCATATGTTTATAGACATGTACATGCGTACACACATGCATAAGTATACATACCTATATGAACTGTATGTATAAATACATATAGATCTGCACATAACTACATATATATATACATATATATGTATATAAATATATATATGCATACACCCATACAGTTATGTGACACAGTGGACAGAATTCCAGACCTGGAGTCAGGAAGACTCATCTTCCTGGGTCAAATCCAGTCTCAGGTGCTGACTATCTGTGTGACCCTGGGCAAGTCACTTAACCCTGTTTGCCTCAATTTCTTCATCTATAAAATGATCTGGAGCAGGAAATGATGAACCATTCCAGTATCTCTACCAAGAAAATTCCAAACGGGATCACAGAGAGTCGGACACGGCTGAAACAACAACAAAATTCTTGTGTATGTATATAAACATATATGTATACACATGTATGTATATACATGCATGTATATCTATAATGTAATGAGACAGATATAACAGAGTGAGGTATAACAAGTGACAATCTATCCTGTGCTGGAATATGGAAAATATCATAAAGTTAGGAACAAGAACTAGACCGATGATTTCATTAGTATAAAAATTACTAGGGAAGGAAATCCCATCTACAAATTCAATTTCTTCACCTGTAAAATGAAGGGATTGCACTTGGGGGCTTCTGAGGTCTAGGTCTAAATCTATGATTTTATGACTCCTGTTCCTAGGTCTTTAATTCCAGAAATTGAGTGATGAATAGACACCTGTCAATTCTAGAATTTTCTACCAACTTCTGGATTCCCATACCCATCATGTGCTTGTCAGTCACCTGTATAAGTAAACACCTATCTGTCAAGGAGAGTCAAACTCTCTGGCACTAAAATATGTATGGCTTTTTATTTTTATTTATTTTTTTACTATTTTTTACTATTGCTCTTAATCATTAGGCAGCTAGGTGGAACAGTGGATAGAGATTTGAAGTCATCAAGGACTGAGCTTGAACCCTGTCCCAGATAGTTACTACTTGTGTGATCTTGGGCAAGGCAATTAACTTCTCTGTGTCTCAATTATCTTTTTCTGTAAAATGTAGAGATTGAATTCTATGACCTCTAAAGTTGTTTCCAGTTCAATATTTATGATCCTTTGATGTGCCTAGGGCAGTTTTCTATTCTGTCTACCCCTACATCTTTGGAGCACCTTTAATACACACCCCTTATGTGCCCCAGTACTCCCAAGTGCATCAAACTCTAAGAATGGGCAAGTGTTTTCGATGGTTAGGTTTATTGATTGACAAGCACCTGATATGGGTATGGTGATCCAGAAGTTGGTAGAAAATTCTAGAACTGATGGACATCTAGCAATACTTAATTTTTTGAGATTACAGACCTAGCAATAAGAGTCATGAAGACCATGACTTAGATTTAGATTTTGAGTTGGACCTTAAAGGTCATACAATTCAACCCCTTCATTTACTGAGGTCCAGAAGGTGAAATAACTTTCCCAAAGACCTAAAGTGACAAAGGTTCTATATCAAAGAATCATTGCAGTTTGACATTTTTTCAAACCTTTAATTATTTATTGCCTTCCCCCCTCATTTCAAATAGTGGTATACCCTACATAATCAGGGTCTAGAATAGAAAAGGTTTCCTTTTGGACCCCAGTGCACTTAGCCCTACATCCTATTAAATGGTTTGCATGCTGGTGCTTTAGGAAAGTCTGAGAGCTGTGTGGCCTTTCCTTTCCATGTTTAAATATAGAGCTTTAATGGGTCAGTTGGAAATAACTCACCTTGTCAATGAAGAGTGTTCCACAACATTTGTCCTTGTGGTTCTAATCAACCAAGATTTGTCTCTTAAAGTGACACCTGTTCATTTGAAAACATTCTGGGGGCTTTTCTTGGCTTAGTATTTGAGCCTGGGATTTTGACTTCTCCCTGATCTAAATTCTTTTTCTTTTGTTGTTGTTGCTATAGGTATCACTTCCTTAAGGTGATCTTATTTATAAACAAGCATTATGAAGTGAGGAAGCGCACCAGGAGAGGGAAGGAATAATAATTATCAATAATATTAATAAACTCATATTTACAAAGAGCACCTTGCCAAGTGCTGGGTTAAGGATGTTGCAATCACAATCTCATTTGGTTCTCACAACAGCCTTGGGAGGTAGGGGCTATTATCACCCCCAGAGGTCACACAGTAGTGTGTGAGGCAAGATGGAAACTCAGGTCTTCCTTACACAGCCCCATAGGTATCTGTTGTGGGGAAAATAAGGTCCAAAAGGTCAGGATAGGAGATATAAGGAATTTCTCCCTTCTCTATAATCCCTAGGCTGAGCTTCATCGACAAGAAGGGACGGGGAGTTCTTCCTCTAGATATCCTTAATCCAGAATGATCTCCATTTCAAAGTTAGGTGTAGATGTCAAGAACCCAAAATAACTCACATACTGCTAAATACAGATAATTATTTTGTAAACTACCATGTCATCAGTTTTAAAAATTAGCAACCCACCTCCTCCAGAACACTTAGACATGGTAATTGACAAAGTTAGGTAATGCACTTTATAGTTTGCCTACTAGAGGACCTGACTAGACCCTTTCTTGTTTGGAATACCCAGTGATGCTGGACCAAGGCTACTTGAGCCAAACATTCTGACTATTGCACTGGAATCCTATTGTAGGCAGTACAAATATTGTAAAGCTAGAAGGAACCTGCAAAAGATATTTGGACTATTTGTCTGCCTCTAGGCTGGACTTAGGTGGGATATAAATGTTGTGGACACATGAGTGCCTAGCACATATTGATAACAATTATACCCCAGGAGCCCTGTTTTAGATGCTCAGGACTCCAAGGTTTAGGATTTTCCTCACAGCAAACTTGTGAAGTAGAGGGTACCATTCCTCTTGGCCTCTTTCTATGAAGAAATGAGGTCTGAAGTAGTTAAGTAGCATAAACCAAAGCGGATGATCTCTTGAAGGAATTTGAATCTCCCTTTCCCCCAAAGGGGAAGATGCCTGGAGAATGCAAAGGCCAGCACTTGAGATTTCAATCTCCCTTTTCCCTAAAGTAAAGAAAACCAGAGGAAGACAATGCCTATGAAATTAAAAAAAGGTTTTTATTAAGCAGGGAAGGAAAAATATGTGCATCGGTGCTGGTCAGCCTATACTGAACAGGATGCCAGATAATGAATGGGAAGTGTTTATACACTTTTTAAACAAAGAAAGCTAAGGAGTTTTGGGGAAAAGATAGGCTTACAAAGCAATGAGTCAGTGAGCCTCATCCCCAAGGAGGGAGTGGGGACATATGTGAGAAATTCCAGGTGTCAGAGCTGTGGCCCTTTCATGCTCAAATAGGAAGGCCTCCTTGGTGATAAGTAGTTCATAGTTCAAGACTTGATAAGGAGATGTCTCTAAAAACAGGATATTCTGAGAGAGGTTCTAGACATAAGGTTATCTCCCCAAACCATAAAACAGGATAAATCTATAGTCTCATAATCTGCAGACTGGAAAGTCTTTGAAAATAGGGGTATCTCTTGAAAGTCCATAAACCACCAAATGGCTCAGGGTCTACTTCAAAGCTGGGATGAGCTTAATTGACTTCAGAGTTGCTGATTTTCTGAACATCCAGTTAGGTTTACTCTTGGTCACTGCAAAGGATTTTTGGTATGTCAAGCCAATACAGCCAGTCCTCATATACTTCTTCTGGTTACCTGAACTTAACTGGGGGAGGGGGATGGGTGCTCAAACAAATCAAAGTATCTATTTTCACAAAAGTCACATAATTGATAAGTGTCATACCTAGAACATGAACTCAGGCTGCCTGAATCCAAGTCCAATAGGCTTTCTGTTCCCTTATTTTCTAGATCTTGGATCTTGAAAGGAGTTTTATTATATAATCTAGTTCAATCCCTTCTTTTTACAGATGAGAAAACCAAGGTCCAGAAGGATGAGTTGACTTGCCTAAAGTTAAAGAGTCAGGCATTGAAACTTTGTAGTCTTCTAACTCTAGACCTTATTCTTGTCTCCCCTATAACATATTGAGATTCTTCCTTAACACTGAAAACTTCTGGGATGCAACCAATGCTAATTTCTTATTTGTTCTTCGGGGGAGGCAGAGAATAGCTGGTCCTTCTCCTTCACTGACTTTGAAGACCATTAGGAACAGGACATGGTTCATTATGCAAGCTTTAATGAGTCCGATGACTAGAGAAAGCAAAGATCTATGGGGGTAGTTTAATTTGGAACCCAATGGCCCAGTTCTTCGGCTTGGCATATAATCCAGTCCCTGAGAGACCAAAGTGAGTGACTCAGACTGTGGTCTCCTGTCACTGCCAGATGCCTTACCTGTACTAGAGAGAGAAGAGCCCAGTGCTATGCTGCCACTCCTTCTTCTCACTTATAATAACAACAACAAATAACTTTTATATGGCACATACTGGGTGTCAGGTATTTTCCTGAGAGCTTTATAAATATCTCATTTGATCCTCAGAGTAACCAAGAGGTAGATGCTATTTTACAGTTGAAGAAACTGAGGCAAATTAAAGGTTAAGGGACATGCCCAGAATCATACAGCTAGTAATTGAGACAGATTTGAATTCTGGTTTTCCAGGTTCAGGGCTCTAACCACTGTATCACTTAGCTACCTACATATATACCCTGCCTAGTATCTATAATTGCTTTTATGAAAATAGGAAAAGGTGAAATAACATCTTTGGGGATGGTGCTATTGGAACATTATTTAGTTACTCTTCAACTTTTATAGGGTAACATTCCTGGAAAATGGTGCAAAAGTCAAAAACACGAATGTTGCTGCATTGGACCTATGGGAAATAGGGAGTTAGGTTCCTGCAACTACCCAAAACTATAATCTTTCCCTTGGAATCGCTGAAAATACACTTTTCTTCATACAAAACATTCATTCTAATAATATGTACTTTTCCTAACACACTAACTATGAAATAACCCATAAAATGCAGTACACAAATTAAAATTGTTAACATACAAAACATTCTTGGTAGTAATTCTTTAGAATTCTGTGACCTTTTGTGCTAACATCTCAATGAAAATATTGATTTCATTTAATATTCACTTTTCATAACACATGAACTCTATAGTACTGTAAGTACTGTACAGCAAATAAAATTCTTAAAACTAAAACATTTTTTTAACCTGAATCTTACCTTTCACTGTGTCAGATGGGATGTGAAGGTGCTGTACTATAATTGATTTGTCACCAAGCTCAAGGCAGACAATATCTGCAGACGTTTCCAGCGGGAAGATTTTCTAGCACCTTTATTTTTTCTTAATCTATTGCTGACTTTGTAAACTTGGGCTTAGAGAACAAAGGACTTGTACTAAGGTTTGGGGGCATAATTGCAATACAAAACTTGAGTTTTAAAGGCAAACAATGAAAATATGCAATGAACGCATGGTGAACATTGTGGAGTGAATAAGACCAGTAAAGTACTTAGTAGGAGACCAGCTGCACCACAAACTTGCCCACATCATTCCTCTCATTTTGTTTCCTCTACCACACATAGCTGTGAGTAGTTATCAATGCAAAAGTGAAAATGAGGTCACTAAGAAAATCATGGAAATGCTTGAAGTTGAGAAAGTTAAACTTGTGAATGTTGAGGATTGGTTGTTAAATATATGGTATATAATCTTACATGTCATAATAAATATGCATGTTTATGTGCATATCTGTCTGTTTATCAGACTTGTGATTTGCTTGGTGTGGGGAGGTCCCAGGGAGGAACTTCTTCTATAATTAAGATTGGCACTGTTTTTGCAGTTCCTAGTGGTAGAGAATTGCAGAGAAGAAACACTGGGGGTATAGGAGACAGAGTTGGCTTCCCAAAAGGCAGACAGGTTCAATCCCAATTCTAGAACCTCTTGGTTCTGCAATTCTAGACATGCCATTTAATTTCTCAGTCCGCCAGATAACATTCTAAGATATCTAGGTATACATATATACACATATGTGTGTATATGTGTATATATATATATATATATATATACACACACACACACACACACACACACACACATATATACATACATATTTCTATAAAATGTTACATATAATGTTACAAATAGGTAACTGAATTATAGTAGAATTTTGTGACTTTATGAAAGAATTTTATTATAAAGCATTAGCAGTGTTCTTAAGAAATGACTATTAGGGGGGCAGAGCCAAGATGGCAGAGTAGAAAGACTCACATATGCTAGCTCCACACCCACAGCCCATAATTATCTATAAAAAGAACTCCCAACAAATTCTGGAACAGTGGAGCCACACAGCAACGGGGTGAAGGAGATTTCCGTTCCAGAGAGCCCTGATAAACCGACTCCAAAGGTCCATCGCACACCGGACGGGAGCTGAGGCCAGCCCTGCCCTGGCCACACAGCACGGAGAAGAGCGAGCAGATCCGAGCAGGCTTTAGGGACAGAATCTCCAGCGGACACGAAGGTCCCTCCACCCACAGATGCACAGGTCAGTGAGAGAGACGTCTGGATGGGCTGAGAGGGGAGCGGGATGTCTCCATGACTTGGGCCCCCTCGGGAGGCAGTGGCAGAGGCAGCGGGCAGGCGGCCAGAGGCTCCTGGAGCAGGCAGGAGCTCTGCAGCAGCTCCATTACAGAAGGTCTCTGCATAAACCCCCTGAAGGAACTGAGCCTGGGAGGTGGCCCTGCCCCAACCTGAGCACCAGAACTTAAGCTCCCATTGAATAGCAGCCAGGCCTGCCTCTGAAAGCCCTGAGGCTGGGGAGCAGCATTTGAATCTCAGACCCCAAGCACTAGCTGGGCGGATCTAGGCGGGGGTGGAGAGGAATCTCAGAAGTCAAGTAATTGGCTGGGAAAATGCCCAGAAAAGGGGAAAAAAAAATAAGACCATAGAAGGTTACTTTCTTGGTGACCAGATGATTCCGCC
>CM053770.1:131734957-131778102 GCA_028658325.1 Potorous gilbertii
CTTACCTTCTCTCAAAGTTTGGTTCAAGTGCCACACCCTGCTGCTGTTGGTGAGGAATCTTTCAATCACTTCCAACCCTATTTGAGCAAATATATTGGAGAACTTTGGTATTTCCTTCTCTAGCTCATTTTACAGATGAGGAAACTGAGGCAAACAGGGTTTAGTGACTTGCCCAGGGTCATACAGCTAATGAGTGTCTGAGGATGGATTTGAACTCAGAAAGATGAATTTTCCTGACTCCACCCCCTAGTTACACCTTTCTTGCTTCCCTCAATCAATAGGCAGTGTTCACTCTGTCCCCACTTATGTGATATTGAGAGGAAAGCATGTCATGGGAGACAGTCAAGTTGGTTAGTTAAGTCCCACTGGTTTATGTGACCCTGGGGCATTCACTTAACCTCTCAATGCCCAGGCAGCTCTCAAGAACTTTACATTTCAGCTGAGGAGCCAGCTTCCCAGTGGTAAAGGAGGTTTCCTCACTTAGCTCTCTGGGATCCAAGTTCAGGGAGTTTACACACACCAATAGAATCATAGGCTTAATCACTAGCTCTATATTGCATATTTACTTATATGTGCATAGATTGTATAGAATGTAAGCTCCCTGGGGCCAGGCACTGCTTTGGATTTCCAGCACCTGGTCCAGTGCTTGGTGTATGGAAGATATTTTAATAAATAGTTGATGAATAAGAGAATAAGATAAGTAAGATGGTGTTATTTTCCTCAGGATTTTTTGGGTCTCCTTTAGCAAGCTGTTGACTTGCTTTTCATGATTTTCTTGCATCACTCTCATTTCTCTTCCCATTTTTTCCTCTATCTCTCTTACTTGGTTTTCAAAATCCTTTCTGAGCTCTTCCATGACTTGATACCATTGTATATTTTTTTTGGAAGTTTTGGATGTAGAAGCCTTGACTTTGATGTCTTCCTCTGATGGTATGCTTTGTTCTTCCTCATCTGAAAGTATGGAAGAAAAATACCTTTCTACCAAGAAAGTAACCTTCTTTAAGTCTTATGTTTCCCCTTTTTTGGGCATTCTTTGTCAAGTAGAGGATATACTCTAGGGACCTATAAGTTCTTAGTTCCTCCAAGGTGACACAATCAAGGGAGAGGAGTTTATTCCTCTCCTGGCCTGTGCTCTGGTCTAGGAGCAACAACCAGCTTTTCTGCCCAGGATCTGTAAGTAGGATTCCCTCTCCACAGTCAGCACCAGCTCCACCAAACCAGCACTCCTCCTCACCCCAGGACTGCCACTCAGAACTGAGACCCAGACTGACTGCTCAACTGCCCCAGAGTCTTTAGGTGGAGGCCTCCAGAAATGGATGCTGCTGCCTCAGTGGCTGCAGCTGCCCTGGGGCCAGGACTAGGACTGGACCCTGCTCCCTTTTCACCCAGGTGAAAGAGCTTTCTCACTGACTTTTGAAGCTGTCTTTCTTTGGTGTTTGTGGGTTGAGAAATCTGGGAAACACAGCTGCTGCCTGTGATTTTGCACCCTGAAACCTGCTCCAGTCCTGTCCTTGCCTCACCATGCAGCCAACACTGGGCTGTGCTCTACTCTAAGCCCAGTGCAATAGACCTTTCCTGTCAGCCTTTCATGCTATCTTAGACTGGAAATAGCTTTCACTCTGCCGTTTTGTGGCTTCTGCTGCTCTAGAATTTGTTTGGAGTCATTTTTACAGGTATTTTATGGGCTATGGGGGTAGAGCTAGAGCAGGTTCATCATTCCACTCCTCCCAATGAATAAGATGAATATGAGATAATGGAGGGTCAGAAGAGTACCTTGAGTCAGGAAACTGAATTCAAATCCTCCTTTCATTTCCTAGATATTTGTGCAGTGCCTCAGTTTCCTCTTCTTTATACACATCAGGAAATCCATGATATCATTGATGTGGGCACTCTGTCCAGGAACATAGAACATAACTTATCTGTACCATTTATTCTGTCCACACCATAGGATAGTAGATGTAGAATTGGAAGGGTCTTCAGAGGCAGGCTAATATAGCCTCCTTATTTTACCAATGAGGAAACTGAGACCTAGGGAAGTTAAATCAGTTGTCTGGGTATCATCCTGGACTCCTCACTGTCTCTTTCACTCTGTGCCTCCTGAATATTCCCCCTTCTCTCCTCTGACATGACTGTCTCTCTGGTGCAGGCCCTCATCACTTCATGCCTGGACTTTTGCAGCAGTCTGCCTGATAGGTCTCTCCCCATTCCAATTCATCCTCCATTTAACCATTGAAATGATTTTCCTAAATTGTAGGTCTGATCATGTCACCCCCTTACTCAAATTCCAGTGGCTCCCTATTGCCTCCAAGAGCAAATATGTACTCCGCTTGGCATTCAAAGTCCTTCATACTTCAGCCATATCCTACTTTTCCAGTCTTCTTTGATATGGTGACATTGACCTCCTGACTGTTTCACCAGTAGAAACTCCAGCTTTCATCTCTGGGCATTTTCCCAAGCTGTCTCTCATAGCTGAAATGCTTTCCTTCTGCTTATTGATTTCCCTAGCTTCCTTTAAGTCTGAACAAAAATCCCACCTTTCATCAGAAGCCTTTCCCAATTCTTCTTAATTCCAGCACCTTCCCTCTGTTAATTATTTTCCGCTTATCCTGTATATAATTTGCTTTGTATGTATTGGTTTGCATATCTCCTCCCCCCCCCCATTAGATTATGAGCTCCTTGAGGGCAAGGACTGTCTTTTGACTCTTTTTGTATCCCCAGCACTTAGCCAGTGGCTGGCACATAGTAGGCACTTAATAAATATTTATTGATGGATACTAGTATGATACTCTGGAAATGAGCTGAACTTGGATTCACAAGGCTGGAGTTCAAATGTCAACTTTACAAGTTACTATGTGACCTCTCTAGGCATTAGTTTCTATATCTATAAAATGAGAGAGTTAGACTAGATGATCTCTGAGGTCCCTTCAAGCTAGAGATGCTATGATCCTGGGATCCCAGATGGAGTTGCTTCTTGCTGAACTAGGGGTCTGAGAGGCTAAGCAGCAGTTGGGGTGGCCCTCCTATCTTTTCCTAAAGGCTCTCTCCTATCAGAGGATTTCTTACCTAAAAGTCCTGCATGATCATGAAAGAAGTTCCTTATCAGTATGTTCAATCTCATCTTGGCCTCCCACACCAACTATTATCAACAACTTGCTACAAGATTGGCCCAGGCCTTTGTCCAAGCATGCCTTTTCTGTATAATAACTATTTTTATTATTATACTTTTTATTATATAAAACTATTACATATGCTTTTGTAATAATACTTTGTATTATACTTTCCAGTATAACTCCTGTGCTGCATATTATTTCCAGCTCATAATTGGTAATATCCTTATCCTTCCCATGTGTGTCTGTCTCTCCATTGCATTTTTGGTCACTTGCAATTTTAATTCATTGGAGACTGTAGTGTCCCATGAATCACAGCCATCTAGTTTCACTAGAGCAACTTGGAGACCTGAACTTGGGATTTCATTTATATAGGGAAACTCCCAGCAAGGGAGCTTCTGGACACCTGCTCTATGTAGTCTTAGCTGTCTAAAGCACAGCAAGGTTAAGTAATGTGTCTAAGGTCACACAGCCACTATATATTAAAGGTGAGAGTAAATTCAGATCTTTCTGAGTCTAAGGCCAACTTTTTATCCCTTATCCCAACAGTGTTCAAAGTATGGAACATGGATCCCTGGTATTCACTGTATGTACAAGGCCAATATAATGTATAAGGCCAAAATAATACAAAGACATTATTTATCTAATATAATATTTTTCCAACTACTTATCTTTGTTGCTGAATTTTCTTCATATGTTTCAAACAAAACAACATATAGCAAATGGTTGAATGCAAAGCAGATATGAGAATCCAGCTTTGTTCTATCAATCCATCAATTAAAAAGATTTGCAAAAATATGTAAAATGATGTGATTCTTTTTTTATTTTGGAAAATATGGTTATTTTCATGAGAAATGTTATTTATGTTGAGATGTAATGAGTTTATTATTTTCAAAGGAATTTTCACTATAGTAGATATCAATAACTAAAATCCATAGAAATGAAAGCCTTTTAGGGTTCTCAATAATTTTTTTGGAGGCAGTGGGGGTCAAGTGACTTGCCCAGGGGCACACAGGTAATAAGTATCTGAGGCTGGATTTGAATTCAGGTCCTCCTGACTCCAAGTCCAGTACTCTATCCTCTGTACCACCTAACTGTCCTCTCAACAATTTTTAAGAGTAAAAAGGAGTTCTGAGACTGAAAAGATTGAGAAGTATTGCTTGATATCATAATTCCTGGAGGTATGGGTTATTTGTGCCAGGAATTAGCTTTGGAGCATCAGAATACTTTAAATTTCCCCATTGTTTCCACCCCATTTCTTGTCCCAGCTCATTGTTCATCTGCAATGGTTGTCTATAGTCAATATAACTCAAGGGGCTGACCTTTCAGCTACACACCTGCCATAATCAAGACAGTCCTCATCCCTCTGGTTTTATTTTTTTTGTAATATTCTTTGAATGGTAATGGAGCTCATTGAAGAGGCCCCCTAATATTATGGAACTGAATGTAACCAGCATGGTGTCATCTATCAGTTTTCACTTGGATTCCTTGTAGGACTTCTTCTGTGACAGTACCAGATTATTCCAAAAGCATTTGTAGATGAAAATGAGAAGAGAGAAATGGAACATAGACATTTCTAGAATGTAGAGCTCAAATGGGCAGCTGGGTGGTACAGTAGTTAGAGCACCAAGAAGACTTGAGTTCAAATCTAACCTCAGACACTTACTTAGCTGTGTGACTCTGGGCAAGTCACTTAACCCTGTTTGTCTCAGTTCCCTCATCTGTAAAATGAACTGGAGAAGGAAATGGCAAGCAACTCTAGTATGTTTGCCCAGAAAACCCCAAATGGAGTCACAAAGAGTTGGACATGACTAAATAACGACAAAATAAGTGTATTTCAGTACCTCAGAGATGTCCAAAACTTTTGTTTCACAGAGAATAAAATTGAGGTTAGACAAGTTAAATGATTTTCCCAGGATCACATATAAGTAAATATTGTGACTCTGGACAGCTCAGGTTTTGTGACTCCAAGGAGAGGACTTTTTCCGCTGTACTACCCTCCCTTATCACAGATAAGTCAGATCCTTTAGAACAAACTATTTGATCATTGATAAAAATAGGATTGGTGCATTTGAACTCTAATGCCTCTGTCCTCAATGTGCTGTCTGGGGAGATGGGAATGGTAGCAAAAAAAAAAAAAAAGGTGATAGGGAGAAGAGCAGTTAGACGAAACCTAATACACACACACAAAACCAAATCCATACTAGAGCATCCGTCAAATGTACATAACGTCATTGCTCCTTAACCTTCTTTCCATCAAGGCTTCTCGGTCAGGAATATAGAAGAGACCAATTTCTCTAAGTACTTTCTTGGCCCCATTGGTTCTGGCCTGAAGCTATGGGGAACAATTTATGCTGTAAAATGGAGCTAAACGTCTCCTTTCTCCCAGAAATAGAGAACTAAAAGCATGCCCCTCCTCTTGTTCACATGATGCCAGGTGGCATCCTGCCTGTCTTGCCCCTTCTCCAAAGACATTTGAACAACAGTCTAGATGTTCCATGTCTTCTGTTGTTCACTCTCGTTATAACACCATTGGCCAGTCTAGATCCACACATGCCCGAATCAGTCTTCAGAGGAGTTTCCCAGTTTCCCTTGGGGCTCAGCTCAAGTACAACCTTCTCTATGAAGTTGATCCTAGTCCCTTAGCAGTTAGAGATTTTCTCACCAAATTATCTTGCATGTAGTTCATATTTACCTTGGTTTGCCATTTTCTTCTCATTTTACAGATGAGGAAACTGAGGCAAACAGGGTTAAGTGCCTTGCCCAGGGTCACACAGTACCTATATGAGGGTGGATTTGTAGTCAGGTCTTTCTGGTATGTCCATATATGTGGACTCTCATCCCTTGATTGTAAGCCTTTTAAGGGAAGGAATTGTTTCATACAGTATATTTAATAAATGCTTGTTGATTGATTGAGCAAATTATTTTATTTTTCTGGTAACTGTTAGGTTGCTTTTGTATACTGGTATTTTGGTTCACTGCCTGCCAAAATCAGTCTCTCCTAGCGTGGTCTTTCCTGTGGATGTGTGTTATTCCCACTGGATTGGTCTCCATCTGTTCCTTCTCTCAGGTGTGAGCCTAGGAGATGTGACTTGGACTTGTGATTTCACCAAAAGAGACAGAGAACTGTCAGATGAGGAAGCTCCCTTTCCCAGCGGAAGTTGGTACCTTTATTCTTTGCAGTGCCTAGAATCTGGAGAGATTGAATGACTTACTCAGGATCATAAGCCAATATGTCAGAGAAAGGACTTAAACTCAGGTCTTTCCAGTTCTGAGGTGGATACCTACTCAATGCTGCCTGTCATTCCCCTGTTCAGTCATTCTGGTCCTGTTTGATGCTTCCTGACACCATTTGGGGTTTTCTTGGCAAAGCTAGTGGAGTGGTTCATCATTTCCTTCTCCAGATCATTTTACAGATGAGGAAACTAAGGCAAACAGGATTAAGTGACTTGCCTGGGGTCACTCAGCTAGTCAAGTGTTGAAGACCAGATTTGAAGTCAGCAAAAGGAGTCTTGCTCACCCCAGGTACAGCACTCTCTCCACGGCACCAGCTGGCATCCTTAGCATTTCCCCGCATGACTTTTGGTAACACTTCCCTATGTGATTTTAAGGATAAAACATGAGGCTATGAGTCTTAAACTTTAACACTGAAACTAGCAGAACTATTCCCAAATCAATCAAGGCCTGTCCTTGAATATGAGTGGGCCACTCCCCAGCCTCACTGTCATCCAAGGTCTCCTTTATCGCAAGTTTTAGCCCCTTAATTATCATAACGGATGCTCACACAGGGTTGTCTTGCTGTGGGGCAGTACTTTGTAAACCGTAAAGAGCTATGTCCATCTAACATCTGGAAATGCCTGGCTTCTGCATTTTGACGGAGGGAATTCACAAAGACAGCTCTAGGTGTGATTTCAATGCCCTGAGTGCAGAAGGAAGTACAAGAGTCTTACCAAAATGTCATGGAGGTTCTCCTGAATGGGAGAAATGAGCTTGCCATTCTCTCCATTTGCTCACCTATAGGATGACTGCGGCAGAAGGAACTTGGAGAGATCACAAGTGGTCTTGGAAAATTGAATCCATTCAGTCCTTGTTGACTAAGTGTCTACATGCCCAAGGCATCCTTGTAGGTACTGGAACCTCAGAGAACTAAAACAAGAGAGTCCCAGTATGGTGGGGGTGAGGGGAGAGGAGGAGGAGGGAGATTAAACATATACAAATTTGAGCAGGGATACATTGTGGGGAGCTGGGGCAACCAGGGAAGATGACATCAAGGAAGAAAGGCTTAGAGGATTTCAATATTGAGAGAGGGGGAGGGAGCACATTTTACATAAAGGGGACAGCTTGCAGGATTGCACAGTGACAAGAGAGTGCGGGGTGAGGTTAGGGAAGAACTGGAAATCCAGTCTGGCAGGACCCAAGAGGATAAAGCTCAGTTGGAGCTAGTCTGTGGTGGAAAGCCTTAACTGCCAGACTGAGACATTTGTATTTTATTCTACAGGCAAAGAGAATACAGCAGGTTTTTGAGCAGGGGAGTAACTTTCATGTAGTGGTATATTAGGCAGATTATTTTTTCTGGTGAGAAGGATAGATTGGAGAAATGATAGAGCAGCAGGAGGAAGGCCAGTTAGGAAGCTACACACAATAAGGATGGGTAACCTCCCTTAGACAATGACTCTCATCCCTTACTGTTCTCCTATTCCAAGGCTCCATGATGAGAATACCTAAGAGTCTGTTGAGGGCTGAGCTCAGTGCAGAGCCTTGGTCTGAACAGTCTGGTATTCCAGCAGCCAGGCTTCCCTTGGGTCCTTTTCCCATGTGAAAATCCTGCAGGTGTCACTGACAGGCCATAGCAAAGCTCTCTAACTCTCCAACTCCACATAAAGTGTAATTACGGTAACAGAAGCATAAAATTACCAAGGACAAGAAGCTGCAAAGTAATTATATGATTGTTGGGTACTTTGAAGATTTTTTTTTTCTTCTTTTAAGCCAATAACCATTAAAAGCATTTGTTTGGAAGGTTGGTGGGTGGGAGAAAGCAGGTGGCATCAGAGGGACAAAGCTGTCTCTGGGAACATGACTGGGGACAGAGGAAGAAAGGTTCCAACCTCATCACTTTTCTACAGCAACTTTCCTGACAGCCCTCCCTGCAAAAAACTCTCATGTGCCTGGAGTGAGGGAGCATGTGTGGGTGTGTGTAGAAGAGAAGGAGAAAGTGAGGAAGAATGGAGAAGGATGGAATCACAGCGTTAGAGCTGAGAGGTTCTTTACAAATGGAGAAACTGAGATAAGGCCTATGGCCTTACCATTGACAGAGTCTGACTTCTGACTCGGCCACTCCTTTTCCTATCATATCAAAGCTTTCCACCTTGCTAGAAAAGGAGAAGATGAATGGGAAATGGAAAAGGAGATTTCCACGAAGCTTTGGGACTACCAACAACTACCTGGTCTTTTGTTATACCTAGGAACTCCCTGCAAAGGAGTTCTGCCAGTGTAGATCAGGACATATTGTATGACTTACAACAGGAAGCCCTGAAGGGGGGTGAAGTGACGTGTCCTGGATTTTACAGACAGTGGTGGGATTTGAACTCCTGTCTTTTTGGTGCTGCTTTGATTGATTTGGCCCTCAAAAAATGTGACCTCATGACAGAGTCCCATCTTATTATGGGATAATGGACTAGAGGCAGGATGGACATCCAAGGCTGTCTAGTCTACCCATTTCATTTTACCCTTAAGGATACAAAGACCCGAAGAGATGATTCTCCTGAGATCACATAAATTGTAAGCAACAGAGGCAGTTCTCTTTCCTCCCAGCACAGTTAAATGTTGCTCAACATCTAGGCGTTTAGATGTCACAACACTTGGGTCACAAAGAGGTGTTGTCTTGATATTTCAGTCTGAGAAGCCATCTTTAGGACATTTTTCTCTTCTCTGTGACTATAGAAAGTCACACAGAATATTATGGTCCTTAGATGTAATCTATTTCTCCATTTATAGATAAAGAAACTGAAGCTAGAAAGGGGAAAGGATGAACCAAGTACATGCAGATAAAGGGTACAGTAGCTGGGACTTGGATTCAGGTTTTCTGATTTCCAGCTCCAGTGATCTGGTGGATGTAACACCTTTCCTCATGCTTATATTCAAACACATATGCATGCATGTATATATTGTGTTGTGTGCAATGCAATTGGTGACTAGGCATGTAGCCTCCCACAAAAGTCTTCCTCATCACTCTGCACTATAGACATTTCTTCCTTCTCTGATTGCTTATAGTACTTACTGTCTGTATAAATTTTTGTATTACACATGCTCATATGCTATCTGACAAATAATGTAACACCATTCCATTTTTTTTATGTATAAGAGAGGAGCCCTAATATGAACCTAATTTTAGGAATACAGGATTACTAGCCCTATGTTGAGCCTCTAATGTGCCTATGGGAATAATTTGCATGTTAAAAAGAATCTATTTACCCTTGCTCATATATCAAGCAAATTTCTGCTCAAGGAAAAGAGAAGTAGTTTTATATATAACGTATGTATCAATACACACACACACACACACACACATACACACACATACACATTTATACATACAGACTTGTGTGTACATAAACATACCTATGAGTGTGTGTATACACATACGTATATGTGTGCATTCTTGTATATGTGACCTGAAGCACTATTTGCTGTGCTGGCAGTATTTATCTGTGGGTCTGACTCATTAAAGAGATTAACTCATTCTTATTCGATGGGCAGGTTTACAAAAGAGCTGTAAAGATTCCTTGCTTGGGGAGGGGGTAAGCCCTTAGCAATCCAGTGGAGAAGCAGCAGCCAGCAAGGTCTGCTCACAGGAGGAGAGGGCAGCAGATGACATCAATGAGGAGCATGTGTGGTCCAGGCTTGAGTATTCCCAGGGTTATTGGTGGTGTAGGACTCTGTGGGACAGTGTACTGTTGTCTGGAGGAATTTTTCCTTATTTTAACCTTCCTAGTCTATGTAATTTGCCTGGAAATAAGTTGTTGTCTTGTTCAATCTGGTACAGGAGAAATGCTGGATGTAGGCCCATGAGCTGTAGTTTTGAATAAATGCTGAATTAAAGAGTACCTTGAACATGGGTGCATCTTTTAGGGAGCTAGATTTATGTATGTATAAGAATTTTATCTCTCTTACCAATTACAAGTTCACTTGTAATTTGTAAGGGCAAGAACTAGTTCATGTTTGTTTCTCTCTGGTGCTTAGCCTAACACTGAACACATAGTAGGTGCTCAATAAATGGGTTGAATAAATGAATGGACTAGATTGAGATTTAGCTAGGTAGAAAAGGAAAAACAATAAGAAAGAGGAGGCTTTGTTAATAATTATAGAATATGTTTATTTTTCTATATTTACTTCAATGTTTACCTAGCACTTTGCATATATTGCCCCATGTGAGTTAGGCATCAATGCTGTGAGGCAAGCATTATGGGTATTTTTATTCCTGTTTTACAGATAAAGAAATGTACTTGCCTAGGATCACAGAAGAGATATGGATTAGGACTCACAAATCTTCTCACCTTCTAGTCCTCGTGCTTTTTCTCCTACAATGTACTGACCCTTGGCATTCTGGTTTCCAAGCTGGGAAGTCAAGAGTAGCTAACAAAAGTTCAGGTGTTGGAATGGATGCGAATTGTCCCAACCTCAATGCCAATGAGCTCCAAAAGGTAAGTGCTGGCTTACTTCATCCTTGGGAAATATGCTTTTCCTTCAAGTGACCCATCCTTTTTAGGGGGAGTGATTTGTCCTTTTACCTGTTCCATATGTCCTCTGGTAATCTGCTCTTGTTTAAGGTACTGTTTTATAAGTGTTTTGTTTTTAAAATTATTCTACCATTCTTTTCTGAAACTTTGACTAGATTGGAAGTTTCCTGAGGATTGGAACCAACCGTAAATTCCATATCCTTGGCATCCCTCTGGGTGCCTTGTGCAGTGCTGGACACACCAAGGAAAGGCTCCATGAAATATCCTCCAGGGAATGCTGTTAGCACTTGGTTTCACCGAAGTCACTTTCTCAAACTCTCTCACACACATTATGGTTTAGATTACAGGGCAATTATCCCTCTGAGCAGCTGTGTAATTCACAGGTCACATCCATTCAGCCCACTAATGGAGTTAGGCGGACCCTTGCTTAAAAGCACACAAAAGAGAAGAGGTAGGAAGGACACACCCCCCCACAACTTTCCTTGTTGTTGCAGAAAATTAAATAGACAGTACATTTGATGACAGCTCGAGAACTCTGGGAAAGGGGATGCCACTCTCAGAAAGCTCTGGGGGTTGGGAGTTGGGGGAGCAGAGTGAGAAGAAATGGAAAATTTTCCTCCAATTTATCTCCGACAAAACAAGTCAGAATGGGATGTGTGGGCTCGAATCACGGGGGCAACTGAGAGACAAGGGCACAGAACAAGTAGCTCTTTATTCACTTTGCCCAGATTTTTGGTGTGATAATACTGCCAGTTCTCTGAGTGGTCCAACTGCTTTATGTCATTGAGTGTTAAGACCTCATGGTCATCTTTTCACTTGCCAGTTCTATCCTTGTTACTAGATTTGGAGACCAAGCTTTGCAAAGGGAAATTTGGGGTTTCGCTTAGTTCTCATACAGGCAGAAGCCTTCAGGTCTGTTCTCTACCCTGAAGATCAATCAAGAGTGCTTTCATTAGTTAAATTGCACATGCAGTGACTAGCCTGGGTTTCATACATAGGGGACACATACGCACATGTTCATACACGTGTGCACATGCACACGTGTATGACAGCCAATGAAATGGGAAATGGAGTGTCTTATTTAAGGAATAGCTAGGAAGTCAGTATTGTTAAATCAATAAGGATGTGGAAGGAAGTATCACCTTGCTGCCTACCTCCAGTCATCTAGTTCCTCCTGCCTTTTAGGACTTGGCCCAGTCAGGCTCTTCTTCAGACCAGTCAAGTGTCTTTGTCATGTTTTCATCCTTTCTCCTTCCTCCAACATCTCCCCTTTTCCTCTCCCCCAAACCTGTAATTTACTCTTGTGGTTTGTAAACTTTTGATGGGAGGGACTTCATGTTTTCCATATATGCCTCTACAAGATAGGTTGACTTTTCAATAAATGTTTTGTTGATCCAATAAATGAATGAGTGAAGTGGTCAAACAAATTTGTTGATGAATGAATGGGAAAAATCAAGCCCATGGATTGCTCCATTGAGCCACTCTGGGAATCCAACTTTGAGTCTCCCTCTTCCACTCCAGGTCTTCAACAGTAGTTCAGACCCTCATTACCTTTTGCCAAACTCTTGTGGTGGCTTCCTCTTCTCTCCATCTCTCTATTCTCTTGACCCCCACTGCATATTTTTATTCACCCCATCCTCAGCTATTGAAATTCTTCCCTTGACATGACATTTTCAGATTTCCCACTTTGCATTAACAATAATTTAACTTACATGTAAATACAAGTTTTCATATTTGCATACCTATCTGTGCTTCCCCATTCCCTACAGGTTACAAGCTCCCTGAAGTCAAAGCTATGTCTTAACAATCTTGCCCATTGCCTAGCACATTTGGCTGGGTAGGGATTAGAACAATGAGAGCCATCAGTGTGAAACCTCCCCAGTACTGCACATTTCCAGTTCATTTATAACTTCAAATCTTAGAAGCTGCCTGGGGGCACTGAGGAGTGAAGTGACTTATTTGTGGTTACTCAACCAATCATGATCATAGGCAGGATTTGAACCTAGGTTTCCCTGACTCCTGCTTTCTTTTCTCTAAGGCTTCACTACTCCTTGATTGGGCAGCTAGGTAGTACAGTGGATAGAGCACCAGTGCAGGAGTCAGGAGGACCTGAGTTCAAATCTCATTTCAGAAGCTTGATACTTGCTAGCTCTGTGACCTTAGACAAGTCACTTAACCTCAGTTGCCTCTTATCCTGGGTCATCTCCAGTCATCCTGATGAATATCTGGTCACTGGATTCAGATGACTCTGAAGGAGAAGTAAGACTGGTGACCTGCACAGTCCTCCCTCACTCAAAACAAAGTCAAAATGCAAATCATGTCATTATTTCTCTGATGGCATGGTCTTCTGTGGCAATGAAGGATGAACACACACTATCCCTTGATTAGGGAATATGAGGTGCTTACTAAGTATTTGATGAATTGAATAGAGATATGCACACTTCATCCAAGACCCTCTGTAGATGATGTCTATGCCTTGGGTGCCGAACCCAGTAATGGTCAATGAATGTTGGTTTTAAATTTATAGGAGACCTCTATTTCAATCACTGCTCTCTACATTTTTATTTCTCTTCACAAAGACTTATTAACCCAATTCTGTACAGTATTCAGCTGAACAAAGGGCTGCATAATATGACTTGGTTGACTATAGTCAATGCTAAACTCCTTGAGACCAGGGACCACCTTTAGCCTCTTTTTGTATCCCCAGAGTTTAGCAAAGCACCTGGCACACAGTAGGTACTTAATGCATATTTATTGATTGATTGCTGAAAGTGTCCTAAGCAAGGGTGTGGGCAGCAAGGTAGTACAATGAATAAAACACTGGGCTGGGAATCAGAAAGACTCAGGTTCATGAGTTCAATTCTAGCTTTAGACACTTAAAATGAGCTGTAGAAGGAAATTGCAAACTACTCCAGTATCTTTGCCAAGAAAACCCCAAATGAGGTCACAAGGAGTCTGATATGACTGAAACAACAGAACAACAACCATGCAATATGATTCCTGCTTAGATTTTTCTCCTATGTTCCAATGTATTCTATAGCAGCCTGGTAAGACTTCTCCAAATCGACTTGATAGAATTCTTTTCTTCTCTTGATAGATATCCAGAAAATTCAATGTTATTGCCATGACTAGCATCTCAAATTGTAGAATCTGTTCTTTGTGTCAAATGGAAACAATATTTGTAACTAAATCATGTTGAGGAATGTGACCATTGAATCTTATGTTAGCCTGAAAGAGACTTTATAGATAGCTAGAGGGTTTGGTGCATGACTTGGATTATTAAGATCACCTAATTTTGAATCTAGCCTCAGATATTTGTTAGCTGTGTGATGTGTGATCCCGAGCAAGTCCCTTAACAACTGCATACCTCAGTGTCCTCCTGTGTAAAATGGGACCACCATCCTTTTCCCTCCCTTTCTACTTCCTCTATTTCATCTTCTCCTTTTAGCATGGAAGCCTCTTGAGAACAGAGATTGCCTTCTTTTCTTCAATTGATTCCCCACCACTTAAAATAGTACTTCGGCATTTATTGTTGTTCAGTCATTTTTAGTGATGCCCAACTCTCCATGACGCCATCCGAAGTTTTCTTGACAAAGACACTGGAGTGGTTTCCCATTTCCAGCTCATTTTACAGATGAAGAAATTGAGGCCGACAGGATTAAGTCACTTGCCCAGGGTCACACAGTCAGCAAGTATCTGAGGTATGATTTAAACTCAGGAAGATAAAGCTTCCTGACTTCAGGCCTTATACCACCTAGCTACCCTTTGGCATTTAGTAGGTGCTTAATAAATGCTTCATTTATCTATTTATTTATCTAAGGCTTCCTAAGTCTTTGTTCAGGACTCATAATACCATACATCAACTAATTCATCTTCTAGGCATCCCTAAAAGTAAGTAACAAGTAAGTAACAAGCAAGAATTATGTCCAGTTCACAGATGATGAGGTTTGGTTGCAGAGATATCAAGTGACTCGTTTCATAACATCCAGTGAGTCAGTTTCACAACTAGGATGGAAGTATATGTCTCCTCACTTTAATTCCAACTTGAGCTATCTGTAAATATGTTTCTATTGATGGTGATTGGAGGAAGCACATCCAGAGTTAGGTGATTCAATGAACTATTTACTTACTAGCATTGGGTTGGTTTTCCTTGAAAAGTACCCAAACTGTCTTTGGATTTGATTGGCTCTATGGGACTAAGACCCCAGTTGCCCCTCCCATAATGCCACTTTCAATATAGACTCTGACTCTCTTGACTTGGCTTTCTGGTCACTTAAGCGCAACTAAAGGGCCACCTGAATATATTTGGAGCCTTTAGACAGGGGATATCCTGAGCTACAAAAGTCACTACAGCCTGTACTATTCATAGATTGACCACATGAGTGTCCATATGGAGGGGACAGGTGGGAATCTTCTACTCAAGTGCTGTAGTTTCCTTGCTAAACTTCCTTTCAGCATGATAGCTAAGTAAGTATCCTTTTTGTAACTATTGAATGACCTGTGAGTTCCTCATTTTATTCCAACACAGAATCTAAACTCACAGAATACTGGCCTGAATCAGGCTTGCCCATTCATTACAGGTGATCAAGATGGCAAGGAGATTCAAAGTCATACTCTATAAGGATTGGTTGAAGGAACTAAGAATATTTATCCTAGGGAAAAGAACATATGAAAAAAGTATGGTGCATAATAGGGTCAAACATGCAACCTTAACCAGATTAAAATGCAACTGGGAAATATGTAAGAAAATAAATAAAAAAGCAATCAAACAGATAACATTATATTTTAAAACTAAGTCAATATGCAGCCAGCAGGGATCCTTATGGAGGGATTAGTAGTCCCCATTTTTATTTGAATTCAACCCTACTAGTGTAGGGAATAGGTGCTATCACTTGAGGCAAAATGACCTGGGACCTGGGAGGGGAATTTTGCCTCAGATACTTACTGGTCTTTGTGATGCTAGGAAGGTCATTTAAAATGAAGGGCCATGGTTTCATTCTAGCTCTAAACCTATGATCCTCTCAGGGGTGAGGGAAACATATTTTCTGTCTCTGAACATTTGAAGAACTATGGAATGGAAGAAGGATTAATATTATTTTGCCTGGCTCCAGAGAGCAGGTCTAGGAGAAATTGAAGAAAGGCAGATTTTGCATCCATAGAAGAAAAATAAATTCACTCCCCTAACAATGAGAACTGTCTAAGAGTAGAAAGGTCCCTTTTAGAAGGTAGTGTTTCCCTGTCATTTTAGGGCTTCCAGGGGCTAGATGACAATTTACCATTATCTCAAATTCCTCCTACCCCCCCTATAAACTCTAATGGTTCCCTATCACCTCCAAGATCCAACATAAAATCTTGTGTGAAGTTCAAAGCCCTTTATAACTTAGCCCCTATCTACCCTTCCACTCTTCTGATACCTCATATCCCTTTACCCCTCAACTCTGTAACATTGATTGTGGTGCTGCTCTTTGAACAAGGCACTATGTCGCTCAATTCTGGACATTTTCAGTGACTCCCCCGTCCTCCCCACTATGCCTAGAATGTTCTCCCTCCTTGTCTCTGCCTCTTGGTTTCCTGGCTTTCTTCAAGACTCAGCTAAATCTCACTTTCTATAGGAAGCCTTTCCAATCCCCGTTAATCCAAGTGCCTTCCCTTTTTTCATTATTTCCAATTTATCTTGTATATAACTTGTTTGTGAGTTCCTTGAGAGTAGGGACTGTCTTTTGCCTTTCTTTGCACTCACAGTACTTGGCATAGTGCACATAGTAAGTACATAGACTCTTAATAAGTGTTTATTGACTGATAAATTAGAGAATGGCATTTTCCCTCTGGTGGAAGTTTGGGCTAGATGACCCTTGGAATGGTGTAGTAGAAAGATCTGTGGATTTGTATTAGGGAACCCGCATTCAAAGTGTAGTTCTGTTTTTATTACTTGTACAAGATACTTAGTTTGTCTGTGCCTCAGTTTTCTCATCTGTAAAACCAAGAAGTTTAGCTCAATGGTTTCCAAGGTCCATTTTACCACTATATCCTATAATACACCAATGTTCCTATGAGATACCTTCTGGTTCTATGTCTCTCTGAAATATTTTCCCCTGGGGCCCCAGGATTTAAATTTACGATACTCCTCATTTAATCCTTTAAGGTAAGCAGGGAATAAATTATCGACATTTTGCAGACATAGGACTTAAAGGTTGAATTACTTACCCAGACCTATTGATCTACAAGTGTTTATTGAGTGTCTTCCATATGTTCGACACTTCACTATGGTCACAATCTGGTTACAGAGGGAGCCAGACTCCCAGGATTCAGAATTTTAGTTCAGGGTACCTTCTACGAGGTTCTAAGAATCTTGCTATTCTTATAATATCAAAGTAGTTCAAAGTGGTGTTCTCTGGCCCCCTGAGAGTTATCAAATGGAAAACAAATTATATAGGAAATTCACAGGTAGTAGTTGGGAGGAAATTATGTCTTTTCACTTTAAAAAGCATCCAAATCAGGAAGACAACTTAGCGTACCTTTACTATTGTTTCAGTCTTGTCTTTTGCTTTTACTTAGCCTGTGTTGTTTATTATGCATGAGTCGTAACACAAATGTGGAACAAATGAAGCTGAGATATCAAATTAATACTGTGATCTGTTTTTCTGTTTGTTGCTATAACAATCGGTGACTCTTCAAGCAATGAGAAAATTAGAATTGTATTAAAGGTGTTTACATCATGTACATTCCATCTTGCATTATTATTTATTGCTGTAGTAAACGTATTTAACATTTGCTTTGGGATTGTGAGTTGTGAAGGCTTCTAGCTGAGTGGCTTCTCTCCAAAACCATACAGCACAGGTTTGCCTGTGAGTTCAACTTTTCCCCGAATGTTGAGGGAGGGAGAAGGAAACGGAGGCAAAAGCTACCCCTGGGTCTTGACCTCATGATTCTTTCACCCATCAGGCTGTTTAGAGCAGGGTGTAAAGCTAGAAGATCAGGTAAGAAACAATAAAGGGATAGAAGAGTTTGCCTTCCTCTTGCCTCTCAGATCCTCCACAAATCATGATGGCAAGGCATGGCATTGTCCTTTTGGGAAGAGGGCAAGAAGCAAGAGGAGAAGACAGTTGCAGTGCTTTGCATTCAAGAGTAACACCCAATGTTTATATAGTACTTTAAGGTTTTCACAACTCTTTATTTTCTCATCTGATTTTCACAATAATCCTGTCAAGTGGGCGTTACTATTATTCACATTTTACAGAGGGGGAAACTGAAACCAAAAGAGGTTATGACTTGCCCCAGGTCACAAATCTCATAAATGTCTGAGGAGGCATTTGAACCAAGATCTTCCCAATTCCACATCTCCTGCTATATTCAACATTCTCTCTTTGAGTGATGCAGTAGAATTGAAGTGGAAAAAACCAAAGCTGGAACGCTGTACATTTTTTTCTTGTATTTTCCCCCTATCTCGCAACTTGAAGCATTTCTTTGAGCTGGCTTTGACTGATTCTGTAAGGGTTGTCTGCCATCTTGTTTTACCCAGGGACACCTAAGGGAGTTCCAACTCCTTGAACTTAGACTTATTTAGCGACAGATAGAAAATAAGAACCTGAATATCCCTCATTAGAGTATGGACAGTTCATTTTTACTGATGAAACTCACTTTTTCATTCAAGGCTATATCAAAACCATTGTTTGAAGTCCATGTGAATTCATAAGGTCTGGGCATTTTCACACCCCAAAATGTTGCCCCCTCAAAAAGTCATTTGGGAATTTATTTCAATTGGATATGAAATTCTTGTTCCCATTGTAGAAATGATGAACTTAATAAATCTGATAAATTCTAGGAAGTAGAATTTTTCTAGAATTACAGACATTCCCAAGTGAATAGGGACTTGAACCAGCCACAACAATCAAGAAATATATATTCAAAAACAGATAAACATAACCATGTGCCTTAGAAATTTATCTGAATCCTGTCAAGAGCTCATGGTTGGTCTAGTAAAGGCAGGACTTAAAAAAAGGATTGTTTTGTCAAAGGAATGCCTAGTATCCAGTGTGATAAATGTGTGGTTCATGATAAAGAATTGGAGAATGTGTATTAAAATCTTGTGAAATTGTCAAATTAAGCAAAACAAATGATATCAGCAAAAGAAGGATAGATAAAAGTTTATAAAGATTCCCAAAGTTGTAACTTTTATTACATATCAATATTTATTTTAAGCTAATTTGAACAACAGTAGAATTATGTTACTGCTGCTTAAGATTTTTCCATCAGTAGATGTTTATGGGTCTCCTGTTTATTAAGGTTTTTTTTTCTTAAAGAAAATAAATTTCTGTCCTATATCTGACTTACATTACACATCAAGCAGTTTGTACAGACAGTTCTTACTTTACCTAAGTGGACCATTCTGTAGACTTATACAGAAAGTGATTTTTACATAAATGCAGATTTATGTGATGTGAACTTTCCAGAAGGACCTAAGGAAGGGAAGGTAAGAGGGAGTGGGGCAGAAAAGGGAATTAGCATCTGTGCAGGGATGGGCCTTCAAAAAGAGTGCTGAAATGAGAAAAGGAGGAGGAATACTGAGGGTGGGGGCCAGCCACGTGGGGCTCTGACCAGAACCAAGAGGCAGAAAGGGGGAGGGGGCAGCCATGTGGGAGGTAGGTCACAGATGGAAGAGGACTGCCAATGGTACCCAGTACAGACAGATGTGGAAGACCAGAAACTCAGGTGGGTAGCTGAGCTGCGCAAAGATCTCCTCTTTCTCAGGTCTCAAGCCAATCACCTGATCTGGCAGCTTTGGGTGTGGTCTCTCCCAGCCATTGGTCTGCTTTTGCTTGGAAGGGTTTCTTTTTTGGGGGGCTGGGCTTTTTATGGTGGGAGGTAGGAGGTGGGAGACTGGAAAGCCTAGTCTAGGGGCAAGAGCAGAGATTGAAAGCACAGTACTCTAAGGTAACATTAACATAGCTTTTTTTTTTTGAATGCAGATTTCTTGCTGAATTCTTTATGCAAAGGTGATTGTTGCCTAGGAAGAATGGCTATATTCCTCTTTTTGGGTAATCCCTAGCTAGACATAAACAAAATTTAATCTTTAATTTTCCCTGGAGCTCTAGGATCCAGATGCGAACAGCTGAGGAAAGAAAAATTCTTGACCCATCTTTCTGGGAGTCAGGCTACTCCAAATTTAAATCCTCTTCTATCTGTCTATCTATCTATCTATCTATCTATCTATCTATCTATCTATCTATCTGTCTGTCTGTCTATCTACTTTCCAAAAGAGTGGGACCACTTGGACAGTACCCCAGTTTTCAGAGTCTGGCAATAGTTGTTACATCTGGTTTTGTTGAGATGGTTCCAAGTGGTGAACAGAGAGGAGAGGCTCATGGAAAACATGGATCTTGGCAATACCAAGACTATAGAATCACAGAGGTTGAATGGTCCTCAGGGGCCATGTGGTCCAGCCCATACCTGAACAGTAATCCCCTCTACAACATAAATGACAAGGAACTGGAACTTTGTCTCACTTTACTCAGAGAGCGTATTACTTCCCATGGCAACATTTTCCACTTTTGGATAGCTCCACTTGTTATGAAATTTTTCCTGACATCTAGCTGAAATCTTTTTTTCTGGATCTTCCACTCATTGTTCCTTATTCTGTCCTCTGAGACCAAGAAGAATTGTAAGTCCCTTTTCTGAATGCTATTCATTAAAACAATACTTTGCCCTGCCCCCATCTTCTTCTAGCTCAGCACCCTGTTTCCTTCAATCAGTCCTCAAGTGGCAAGATTTTGATCACTCTTCCGGTTAATGATTGCTAGTCTAGCAATGTCCTTCCTGAAACATGGAGCCTAAAACTGAATGGGATATTCCATATGGGCTCTGATCAGAGTTGGTACTTTGTGACTTTTACCTCCCTTGGTCTGAGCACTGTGCCAGGTTTTATGTGCCATAATACTTATTTGGGGAGTGGGGGGGAAGGCAGCACACTTTTGTATTGAACTTAAAGTCCACTGATTCTCTCTGATCTTTTTTTTTAAACATGTAGCCATATCACCTTCTTATTACATTCATGAAATAGATTTTTTTAAACTGAAGTGTTAAGAAATTCATTTATCATTATTCAAATTCCTCTTAAAATGTTATTGTTTGATTTTGTGCCTATTGACTTACTTTTGGATCCTGACACTGTTTAGTATGTTAGCTTTCCCTTTTTTTTACCTTTGTGTGATCTGAAAATTTGAGGAACATTTTTTTTTTTACCATTGGTTTGGATAAAGCCATGGATGGCATGCATAACCAGACAAGGTCAAGTACAGAACCCTCCAATAGAATCCTTTCAAGTTAAAATTGAATCATTAATGATTAATATTTAGTATTTAGGAGGGCCATTCAACTTGCTTCTTATTTGTTCATTGTGTTTCTGTGTCAGACAGCTAGATGGCACAATGGACAGCGTCCCTTGCCTGGAGTCAGGAAGAGTTGAATTAAATCTAGCCTCAGACACTTACTAATTGTTTGACTCTAGGCAAGTCACTCAAACCTGTTTGCTTCAGTTTACTTTTCTGTAAAAATGAGCTGGAGAAGAAAATAGCAAACCACTCCAGTATCTTTGACAAGAAAATCCCAAATGGGGATACAAAGAGTGCACATAACTGAAATGACTCAACATCCACAACAGAAATTTCCATATTATCCATAAAAATAGTATAAGGAACTTTGTCAACTAGGCTTACTGCATTTTCTTAATCTACTTGTCTAGTAACTCTGTTGAAGAAGAAATAGAGCTTCGCCAGGCATGAACTGTTCTTAATAATATTGTCCTCTACCCTCAACTCTATACAGAGCTAGTCATACCCTTAGGGATCCTGCCGTCACTCATAAGTATTCATGTTCATGAACTGAAATAGTTTTTTCTGATCATAATATTTTAGTATTCCATTTTCCCCCACGCCTTACAACCTCTGACTGGGATCTCCATCTTCTCCACTCCTCAGTTCTTTTCTAGGTCATGATCCCCTACACTAGGTTCCCTCTTCTCTTTTTACTATCTTGACCTTTTAGTGTATCAATTCAACTCTACACTACACTTTATTGTCAAATTGTGTCTTATTGATTATACTTTGTCAAATCCCAACCCTCCCCCTTTGTTCTTATTTATGTACTGCTGAAAGGAATCAGAGGAATTCATGAAACTGCGTCGATAGGGTCACCACAAATTCGTTAGCTATTCTTAACTGGGCCTTCACTGCAACAAGGCAATCCTTCTCTTTCCTAATAGATTCCCTTTCCTTTTCTCTGTAGGGCTGTTTCAGACTTCTCAGCTCCCCTAAAACTTCCCACAGTTCCCTTTACCACCCTCTTTTCCACTAAGGACCTTGCCTCACACTTCCCCAAGAGCTCCCTCTCTTTCCCATCTCATTTTACTCCAACATCTTGCACTATCTCCTCCTGCACTCTTTTCTTGGATAAAGAAACTATGAACAGGAAAACCCCAGGAATGGCTGTGGTTTTCAGATGACTAGTCCTTCTAACCACCATCCCTGGAAAGCTACTTCCCTGGAGATGTACCAGGACAATTGCTTCTATAAGTGTTTTGGCCCTTGACTCCGTGGCAACTATAGCTATTGAAAACTCAGAAAAGGAAGTCCTCATTATCAAAGTCCTTGACACTATCAAATGGCCAAAAGCAGAAGTTACAATTTTATCAGTAGAAAGAAAGAAACAAACATTTATGAAGTGTCTACTTTGTGCCAACAATTGTGCTTAAGGCTTTACAAATATTTTATTTGATCACTCCAACTATCCTCATTTTACAGCTGAGAAAACTAAGGTCAAAAGAAATGAAGTGACTTTTCTAGGATTATATAGGCAGCATGTGCTAGAGAGAGTTTTTAAATTCAGTTCTCTCTGATTTTCAGTCCATCCAGTGTGACACCTGTGATTCCAAGGGGATAAAATATGCTCAGAAAAAAAGAATCTCAGATTTTATGAACATAAACAAGTAGAAAACTTGTGAGTGATGCTAAGGTCAAGGTTACAAGCACCTCTGCTTGTAACTGAGGATGTAATGGAAGATTAGGTCATTAGGAACAGGTCAAGCCTCATTTTGTTCCAACATCATACTTGAACTGAGGGTATTGGTGTTAGAAGCCACACCTCCAACACTGTGCTGCATTTGAGGACAAGAGGAGCTAAAGCTTTTTATTAACGAGCAAATATGAGAAAAGCAGACTCCAGTCATCTTTGAATACACTAATCAGGAGTAGGTCAGATAAGAATAAACACAAGAACTGGAATTTCTTTGCTATTATACATCAGCTTTTTAAAGTATGCAGAATAAATTCGTAACTCTAGATGTTCTCACCTAGAGAGGGAAAGAATTAAGTCAGATCTTATCGGTCTGTTTATCCCTATAATTTTCTTTCTGATAAACGAACCATGTCCAGAGCCATACTGAAGTTATAAATCAGTCAATAAGCATTTTTTAAGTACCTGCCATACTCCAGGCACTGTGCTAAGTGCAGGATGTATAAAGAAAGGGAAAAGATGGTCCCTGCCCTCAACAAACTCATAGTCTAAGTGGGGAGACAAAATGCAAATAAATATACGGTTGAACTATATCCAGGATAAATGGAAATGATCAACAGAGGGAAGGCACTGGAATTAAAAGGGACTGGGAAAACTTCTGTAGAAAGTAGATTTAAACTGGTACTTGAAGGAGGCCAGGGAAACCAGGAGGTAGGAGAAAGGAGAGCATTTTAAGTATAGGGGACAGTCAATAAAATGTCTGGAGCTAAGAGATGGAGTGTCTGGAATAGCATCTTTTCATGTCTCATTGGTATCTACAAGGTCCAATGAAGATCTCTATTAAACTGAGTTGAGATATGGGGCCTTGAAAAATTTGGCAACAGTGAAAGGTTTTTGAATGCGCAATGACCAAAACTTAATTAAAAATCAAACAGGAAATGAATCCAAGGTATTTATGGCAGCACTTACCCCGCAGTGTTGCTTCATGCAACTTCACTGAAGCCCTGGTTCCGAACACAAAGTATGAGAACTTTGCACTGCACCTGCCCTCAGGTCACACAACACCAACATATGCCTGCTAGATGCTAAAAGAGGTCTCAAGATGCTATTTCAGACACTCCATCTCTTAGCTCCAGACATTTTATGTTTTAGAAGTCCTGGTAGTTAACTGTTATCATACATTAATGCTGTGACTTCTATATAGTTCTGCTTGGAGAGGAGCCCTTGAAAGGGAAATCTGAGAAAAAGCACTCTGGCATAAAAAGGAGCACAAAACTTCTGAGATTCATGTAAAAGCTTTTAAATTTTATGTGCTTTTAAAATCGTCTATTTTATCTTTTATGATCCCTTCTATTGTTTAGTTAGGAATTCTTTCCAGCCCTGCTTGTAAAAGATACATCTTGAAATTTTTTTAATGAGGTGGCACTTTGTATTTTGATTATATGATCCATTTTGGAGATTATTGTGACATATGGTGAAAGATGCTGGTTTATGCCAAATTTCTGCCATTTCATGTTGAATTTTCCTCTAAGTAGCTAATGTTCTTGGGTCCATTACACACTGGTCTGCTCTATTCACTTGCTTCTGGGTCCTTTTTAAAAAAAAATCTGTTCTGCTGATCTACTTTTAATGAATGACAAATAGTTTTGAAATGACTGTTTCATAATGTAGTTTTGAGATGGGGCAATAGTATGTCATCATTATTTTTTATCATTTCCTTTGAAATTCTAAACCTTTTGTTCTTCAGATGAATTTTGAAATTGTTTTGTCCAGTTCTTTAACAGTTTGATAGGCTAGCACTAAATCTAAATTAATTTGAATATTGATTTTTATCATATTGCTACGGCCTTGCCATGAATATTGACTATCTCTTCAAATATATATATATCTTCCTTTATTTCCGTAAAGAATGTTGTGTAATTATATTTGTAGAAGTCTTGAGTATTGGTATTGGTAGGCTAACTTTGAAACACTTTATGCATTTTGTAGTTATTTTGAAATGAATGACATAATGTTCATCGATTTATGTTGTATCCTACTATTTTGCTTTCTTTGTGGTTTCTTTGCTGATTTTCTGTGGTTTTCTAAATTTGCAAATCATGATAACTTTGTTCTCTCTTTGCCAGTGTTTTTATATTTTTAATTTCTTTAACTTAATTATTGCTAAATAGAGATTTCCTAGAACTATAGTGGGGAGAATGGAAACCTTTCTTCCACCCTGTACAATGATTTATTATCTATATTTATGTACATTTTTGAATGTTCAGTTGTCTTTTTAGTCATGTCCAACTCTTTGTGACCCCATTTGGGGTTTTCTTGCAAAGATACTGGAGTGATTTGCCCAGGGTCACACAACTAGTAAGTGTCTTGAGGTCAGATTTGAACTCAACAGGATGAGTCTTCCTGACTTCACCCCTAATGCTCTATCCAATGTACCACCTAGCTGTTCATATTTATTTATATATAGATGGAGATATTGATATATGTGTACATGTGTGTATATGTGTGTGTGCATGTGCGTGTATGGACTGGATTTATGATTCCAATAGGGTAGGGATCTTTCTGATGAGGAAATTATATCTGCCAATTTGGGTCAGTATTTTCTCCGCAACTTAAAATTTTAGAGAGTTACCAAGAACAACTCTCTTAATTCTTTAGAGAGTTACCAAGAACAACTCTCTTAATTCTTTAGAGAGTTACCAAGAAGAACTCTCTTAATTCTTTAGAGAGTTACCAAGAACAACTCTCTTAATTCTTTAGAGAGTTGCCTAGGGCAACTCTTTAGACAATAAGTTTAGAGCTGCTATCATGTTAAGAGATTTTCCCAGGAGTCACAGCTAGTATGTGTCAAAGGCAGGATTTGAACTCTTCTTGGTCATTCTGCCACACACACACACACACACACACACACGCATGAACTTTTGCTTATTAAAGAAGGACTCTTCTTCATCTGTGTTTTTTAGGGTTGTAAAATAAATGTTTGCTATATTTTATAAAATTCATTTCTTCACCTCCTGATAATAAGGCATGGTTTTTGTTGTTTGTATGATTATTTGATGTTTTCATGATGTTAAGCCATCCTTGCATCCTGGTATAAATCAAATTTGTCCATAATGAATAATATTTTGGACATACTAGAATCATAGGATCATGGAGTTTGAGTTGGAAGGAACTTTGAAAATAATTTAATTCATCACCCCCATCCCCACACCCCCATTTTACAAATGAGGACGTTGAGATCCAGGGAGGTTAAGTGATTTGCCCATGGTCACAGAACTAGTATCTGATACAAAATTTGAAGTCAGGTCTTTATGATTTCAAATCCTTTTTCTTATTCACTATAACACCTAAAGTACTATAGATCCTTTGCTAAGATTTTATCTAAATTTTGATGTTAATATTCATCAAAAATGTATTTATAGCTCTCTTTTCTGCTTTGTCCCTCCCTGGTTTAGGTATGAGGACCATATTCAACTTAGAAAAATTGCTTTTGTGGACTGTCTTATTTGTCAAATATTAATAATGGCTTCTATGACATAGGTATTGGCTTTTGAACATACCATTGGTGTTTTAAGTTGACTTGTTAGAAGAATAACTTAGGAGGTGTATAAGAGCTTGCCTTCAGGTTATCCTATCCACAAAAATGGATCAGGTTCTTGCTATCAGACTAATGTGGTTTGATTACTTGGAACATTTCTTTTATCAAAGGATTCATCATAGAAATCACACAGTATAACAGATTTAGAATTGGAAGGAATCTTAGAAGTGATCTAATCTAACTCCCTCATTTTAAAGATGAAGGAAGTGAGGGCTAAAGAAGTTAAATGCTTTGCTCAAATTCACATGGCAAGAAAGTAGAAGAGAGAGGATTTGGACTCAAATCCTATGTCTCCAGACTCGCCACTCTTTCCAAGGTAGCATCCTTCCTCTTAGATAAGAGAATTAAGGTCCAGAGAGTGTGGTGTACTCAAATCGGAACTGTTCAAGTATTCAAGATTCTGATTCCAAATCCTCCTTCATCTTGTTTTATCAACAAGTCTGGTCATTTATTTTATTCACCTGGTAGTAGGTTCAAGCTATCCATACTCATTCATTCTTTCTCATTACCTTTGTGTGAGAGTCAGATGACCTATAATTAGGTTTCTTGTTGATTGACGTATGTGAGATTGAGTGTCTGAAAAGGGCTCTTGAAAAAGTGATGTGTGTATGTTCATCTCAATAATCAAATAGAACTAAACATTTATTAAGCATCTGCTATGTGCAAGTAACAGTGTGCACTCAGTGGTTCCCATATTTAGCTTCACAAAAGAAAACCCCATGGGAGGGAGGAAAGTCAATTAATACTCATCAAAACTCTGCTAAGTTTTCTTTTCTTCTTTACCCCCTTCTTCCAATCATTACTCTATACAAGGCCCAGTTATCACTTCTCAAAGTGGGATGGATTTGTCTCGTGCCTATCGTGGAGACAAGTGACTTTGCAGGGATTTCCACAAGGTGAAACATAAATTCGGGGTGAGAAAGGAAAAATGCTTACTTAATTCTAAAAGCTACTGTAGAAATCAGTGTTCCTACAGAAACTCTGCCACTCAAGCTGAGACTGACTGGGTGGTGGGGCAATTGAATTGAACGATTTGCTAAGAATAGAACCAATATCTTAAAGGTCTTATGATGCTGTAGAGCAGGGAGGGCAGGGATGCATGAATCAGTCAGTTAGGGAGTGAAACAACGGGAGCAGCTCCTGGGGCCTAAGCGTCTACTCTCTCTACAGGAGTGCTTTCCAAAGTGGGTGGTGTGGCCCCAAAGAGTGTGATGAACTAATCAGAGGGCAGAATTATGGGGAAACACGTCCCCTGCTTTCTGAAGAGGTGACTTGGGTTTATCTCCAACACATCCAGCCTTATTCTCTGTTTCTGCCCTCTGCTCTGCAAGCACCTATTCTGAGTTAAATGTGGGTCTCTCAGAAGAGTTATATTCTAAGCACTGCTTGGGCACCCACAATAGCAGCCAATCATGTGCCATTGGAAAAATTCTTTTAACCTTCTCCCCCCAGAGACCCACTGCCTTCTGCTTAGATTATCTGGTGGCTGGGTCAGCATCTCATGGAAGATGAGCTCTGTATTCTGGGGCAGTAACCAATGGGTAAGAGTCCTACCCTTCATCCTTTTATGTTTGGGTGGCATAGACTGAGTCTCACAGATGAAGAGGAGTAGGTTGTGATGTGCACTGAAGATATTATTATGTATTTTTGTCCCTATCAAACCTGCTTCTCTTCTGAAGCTTCCTTATTTCTGTGTGTCCAGTGACCCAGTATGACAACTTTGGTATCATCATTGACTCCATACTCTTCTCATCCCTTATATCCAAAACTGTTACCAAGTCTCTCTACCTCTGCAACATCTTGCATCTCTCCCCTGAACTCCACTCACACGGTCACCCCCCCACCCCCAAGTCCAAGTCCAAGCGATTGCCTCTCAACTGTGATGAACCACTGTGCGATAGTCTTCTAGTTTTCATTGCTTTGTCCCTCTTCTATCTAATCTATCCTCCATACACCTAATAGAACAATTTTCCGAAAGCCTAGGTTTCACCATGTTGTCCCCCTGCTCCATAAACTCCTGTGGCTTCTTGTTGATTTGGGATCAAATACTATTTCATCTTTATCTTGTTCATTTTTAGGGTATATAGGTGGCACAGTGCCAGGCCTGGAGTCAGGAATACTTGAGTTCAAATCTGGCCTCAGACATTTACTCACTAGTTATGTGATCCTAGGGAAGTCACTGAATCTGTTTGCCTCAGTTTCCTCATTTGTAAAATGAGCTGGAGAAAGAAACGCTAACCACTCTAGTTATCTTTGCCATGAAAATCCCAAATGGGGTCGAAGAGGCTTGGACATGACTGAAAAATGATTAAATGACAACTTTTGCATTCTATCATTTACATAAGTATTATTACAGCAGTACATGTATACAGCTCCCAAATAAATATACACATATTAAAGGTGTGTATTATATGTAAACATGTGTATATATATATATATATATATATATATATATATATATATATATGTATTTGTTAACTTCTAGGGGTGCATGATCAAAAACGTTTGGAGATGTCTGCTTTGAAAGTAGGATTTCCAAATACTTTGAGTCACTTGAGATGAGCTAGCTAGCTCTAAGCTTTCTCACTAGGCTAGGGAATTCCCTCTGACCCCATCACCCATTGCATTTTCTTCCCTTTCCCCTCTCCCCACCCACAGGTTTCTAAGAACTGGTGGATGAAGCTTAGTGTCTGAGGTAAGCCAAAGGCTGCACAGCGCAAGAGTTGCCATCTTCTTGTTCTTCAATTCTTCTCTCCAGGTATATGGGTGAGGCATTTTCCAATGCAATATTATAGTTTATCTTGCCAGTTTACTGTTTTCCCTCCCAGAATAACACCTAAAAGACCACCTAACAAGATAATAGGTAAATTCTAAGGATGATGCACCATCCTTATGGCTGATAACATAAATTCAGCTAAATCCCTGAAGAACAAATGAATTCATTAAGTGCTGGGATCTAAATAGCAGGTTCTTTGGGGTTCTAAGGCTGTTCTGGAGTTTAACTACACAGAACGATCTTGGGGTTTCTTTGGGCTTAGCCATTTTTCCAGAGTTGGCTTTTCCAACTCAGTAGCTCTCCTTGCCAGGAGAAAGGGGAAAAGATTGTCAACTTTTCTCTCCTAAGGGAGGAAAATCTTCTTCCCTTAAAAGACAGGGGTTATTGGTTATTTCTAGTGTTTCTTTTTTTTTCTTCAACCTTTGTTCTTTGCCTCCTCATTTTCTCTCTGGAGATTTCAGGGGCTAAAATCTCATCTGTGCATTTTGTTATGGTTCAGTCATTTCAGTTGTGTCGAGATTTTCTTGGCAAAGATACTGGAGTAGTTTGTATTGCCTTCATCAGCTCATTTTACAGATGAGGAAACTGAGGCAAAGAGGGTTAAGTGACTTGTCCAAGGTCACACATCTAGTAAGTGTCTGAGGCAAGATTTGAATTCAGGAAAGATGAGTCTTCCTGATTCCAAATCAGGCACTCTATCCACTGTGCTACCTAACTACTCCAATCTGTGCACAAGTTAATTAAATTCAGCATTTATTCACCAAAAGGATGTTAAAAGGGACTGAGAGGGGGTTGTGTGGGAGGGGGTAGGATCCCAGATAAAAAAGATGACTAATCCTAAGGTGACTTGGTCCAGTTGTGCTTTTAAGTTTAGGATCCTCCTCAAGTATAATGTTGCCTATCTAGGAGTCTCTCTTGGGCTCTGTAGCAGTAAAGATGACCTGGGATCAGTAGCTGAATGTTCTGAAGTCCCTCCCTTTCTATAACTAACCATTTTCCTACAGCCTCCAAATTCCCCTGGTGAGTGAGATGAGAAAGGGGGTAATGGAGGGAGAAAGAGGGAAAGAGAGAAGGGGGGAGAAGAGAGAGAGAGGGAGAGAGAGGGAGAGGGAGAGAGAGAGAGAGAGAGAGAGAGAGAGAGAGAGAGAGAGAAACTCTGGAGATGTTCATTTCTGGGGCTGGGGGGAGTGAAAGGGATAAGATTAGAAGTTATTGACAAAACAGTCACAATAATGAAGTGAGTGACATCGGATCTCTCCCAACCGAGATATGAATTGGAGATGATGGAAGTGATGCATGTGTGTGGTGTGGTGAGATATCAATATGGAGTGTAAAGTGTTTATTAATCTTGAGGAGTTAATATATATTTTGAAATACATTTAGAATTGGGTCTTCAGTTCAAGAAAACAGGGATTGCTTTAACATGTTCAGGAGTCTTAAAGACTACTACTACTACCTAACCACTGAGGGCCATTTCAGAGGCTCTGAATTGGTTCTATACTTAGTATTATTTGTGAGGCTAGAGATGAATCTATAGAAAGCCCCTCAGGGGTTGCTGAGGTTTATAACTTCCTATTTAAACCTAAGAGCTCTGACTACAATCCCAAAATGTGTTACTCAGCAAATGGTAGGCTAGCTTTTGTGAGGAAGGGAGATCGTGAAGTTGGGGTTGTAGGAAATGGGGTAGCTTACTAAGTTTTCTAGGTCTTGTACGGAGTAGTGCCTAGATTTCATTCTCCATAAAATGGGAGCACTTGTTAATGCTTGTCTATGAAGTTCTCTTGTGAAAGGGGGCACTATTTCAATTCCTCTCTCTCTGTAGTCAATTCTCCATTATTAGGATTATTTAGTGTACAGATTCCTTCCTTTGCCATCTGTTCTTTTAACTGATTCTTTACCCTTACCCAAAGACACGTGAGGGGCAAGTATTTTGTGGGACTCATCAGTGAGAGGGTTTTGGATTATGTCGATTTTTATTTTCCAAGCTCTCCTTGTCTGCCATTAGCACAGGTCCCTGAGGTGTGGTTGAATGAAGGCTTAGAACGTCTGGCTATAGTTCAGCCTTCTAAGTAGAGAAAGTCTAGGAATTTTCCTTGGAATCAAACATTGAGAATTTTTTTTTTAAACATAAACATTGTTCTGTACAAACTAATGCCCTATGGGAAAAATTTCAAAAAAAACCACTGAAAGGCCCAAGCAGCAGGCCTCCCATTTAAGCTTAGCAAATGTCATGGGGTGTCTCTTCCACTGGTGCTTTGAAAATTTACTCTTCTCATCCTGAGTGATCAAATACCATTTCTCTCTCTCTCTCTCTCTCTCATTTTGCAATTCTGAATAAAACAAGCACAGCTCTCCAGCTGGCTATACTTTTAGAGTTTCACCTCACTTTGGCTGGGTACTGACGTAAACCAGCATTGTTCTAGAAACTTTTTTTCCCTTATTCATCCACCCCCAAAGAGATCGTATTCAGAAACACAGCTGGATTTTTCTAGGTTAGGGCAAAATTCTGATATTTTCAAGTGGTTCTTTGTAAGTCTAGGAATTACTTTGTTCTGGTATTTGCAGGAGTGATATCTCTTGCTTTGGACAGAGACACACCATTCTCACTAATAAGGGGATGGCTTTCCAGCTTATATCTTGCTACAAAGCAGTAGGAGAAACCTCCCTCACTCGGTCTTGTTTCCAAAGCCAATTTATTGAGGATTGAGCCATAAAGCCACAGATACATGTAAATTCAAAGAAAAAAAAATGTAAACTCTGCATCCCCAAAGATTTAACACAAAACAATCTCTAGAAACATTGATTTTTTTTTTAGAAAAAATCTTCACATTAATTTTACAGACAACAGAGTCCTTTCTTAAGCTTTATTTAAGAAATCGAGTACTATATAGTTCAATATATATAAGACACATCCAGTATTGTGTTCCTGATAGCAAGTGCATAGATTTTGTTAAGATATCATTTTCACTCGATATAACGTTTCATGGTCACACGAAGATATATTCCTAGTGATTTTGCTAGCGCATGAGAGGAGTAACAGAACACAGCAAAAATAGTGAACTACAACAGAGATGAAGAACGAAAACGGTTAGCAAATTAGCAGAACAGTCGATTCCTGATAAGTGAATAAGCTGATTGTTTGGTCACAATGTTTTATTCACTTATCAGGAACGATTCACAGTACATTCGTGTTGACTGTTTTCCTAGCCTGTGAGCTACGTCACCAGCTCCTTGGATCGAGTTGAATGGCTGGGGACTGGGCAGACATAATTTCTATCGGCAAGATAAGTCTGGTGACAACTCTATCATTTCCCAACATGGTCCACGCACAGCAAACGAAGAAACATTTTGCTTACACCACAAAGGTGTTTTACATAATTAAAGTTTTTTTTAAAAATGAATTTAAAGCAAGGACTTTACTATACAACCATCAGCACTTTCGGGAACTAACTTTTCCTTCCCCTTTTGTGGAGAAGTTATTTTTAAATGAACTGGCTTTTTTTTTCTTCTTTTTAAACTCTAGCACAGAATCTCTTTCTTTGTATGTTGGCAGATAGATCTTTTATTTTTAAAGCTGCATCTTGAAAGAAAATTATTTAAAAAAATAAAATAAGGTAAAAATCACATACTCAGTCATCCCTTCCTTGCTTAGCATAGGCAGTGATCTTTTGAAAGCCATAGTGAGATTAAAAGCAGAAGCTTTGCCTAGAAATCTGAAGTCTAATGATTAGCTCCCAGCTGAGTTTGTGTTGGAGCTGACAGAAGTAATGGCCCATTGGGGTGTATTAGGCTTATAGGAAGAAGACCCCTTTCCCCACTCTACCAGCGCCCTCAATCTTTGAGCTGCTGGAGGTGGTTAAAATGGCTCCATGCCCTGGACCCCAAGAGTGGCTGAGGTCCGAGGGCTGTGGAGGGGATCCTCTCATTGGCAGTGGGATTGGGGCATTAGGAGTAGGCTAGCATCCGCCAGAGATTGTGCGTCAGAGAAACTGGAAGGAGAGAGATATGAGAGGGACTAGCTTTGATGGAACCTCTTAAGAGCACTTTGAAAAAAACGATCAGATTCCTGAGCATTAAGAGATGGAGAGAGAATGGGAGGTTGGGGTTTGTGGCTTAAGTTCCAGAGAGCACTCGAGTGAGCTTTGACTGGGTTTGGGGAGAGGCAAGGGGTGGAAAGGAGGCTGTTTAAAGCTTTAGATCTCTGTTAGCCAGGGTGTGACACTGTAAACAACTTGACACCAGCTGTAGAAATGTATGTGTTGGGGGTGGGGGAAGAAATAAAAATGTGTTTTTATTATACTTTTAAAATGCCATTTGAACTTCATCATGTCCAGTGATGAGTATGACCAACTCGACCCCTTTTAAATCAAAACAGTTGGAGTATTGAAGAAGATTGTCTTCCATTAGCCTTAGTAACTAAAGCTGCCCCTTTCTTTAAAAAATTATTTTTATATCTTTCTACCGATTGATGGGTTGGCAACACCTATTTCTTATATGACTATACACACATATTTGTGTATTTATACATATATATGCATATCTCTTGCTCACCCGGTGAGCTTCCTCCTCACCCTCCACCTCCAGGTCTCTCACTTCTATTTAAAATGTTATTAGTTCCTAAAAAAAAAAAAGTTTACTCGCATCATATGCCAATAGACTAGTGTGCAATTAGAAGAAATATCAGGGCTGCTCCTTCTCTTCTCTCAAGTTTTCTAAAGTTTTACAAAGAGCTAGTAGGTAGAGCAGGAGATCAATATGGAAAAAAGAACACTAGACTTGAGTCAGAGGACCTGGGTTCCAATCACTCCCTGGTGTGTCAGGGCCTCAGGTTTCTTACATAGGCAGTGAAGAAAAGGGCCTGGACTAGATCTCTGAGGTCCTTTATAGCTCTAGTTTTCTACAAGCATGTTGTTATGACTTTTTAAAACTGATAGGTGCTGTTTCCCATTTCGCAATTGAATTCACTTGACATCAGAGACTTGACATCTACATTTTGGAATAGGTTGTGTTTGCACAACAGGGAAAGACCAAAGGAGAAAGGGGGAGTGGGGAGGGGAGAGGAGAGAGGGAAGAAGAAATCAGGCAAGGGAGAGAGGGAGAGAAAGAGGAAAAGGGAGAAAAAGAAAGGAGGGAGGGAAGAGAGAGAGAGAGAGAGAGAGAGAGAGAGAGAGAGAGAGAGAATATAAGGATGAGCTTCTGTAATCAAATGACTGACAAAGGCCCTGGCAAATATAACTCTGTAGGTAGTTACTTAAGCAAAACCATAGACTGACTGTTAATTAAAGGAAAAAGTAACAAGTCTAGGCCCAGAAGCTGAAATGGGCTGTGGGACAGAAATAAACTGAGGAAAGCTAAAGTGCACAGTTCCTCCTTTTCCCAAAATCAGATATTCACTTAGGTGGAATCGACTGTATCTTTTATACACAACAAATAGGAAAAAAAACAGGGACGTGAAACAGTGAGGTGTGCAGATGTATTACCAACACATAATGACCACCAACAATACAACACGCAGAGAGAGACAAGTATTAGGAAAATGGTTTAATATTGGAGACAGAAGCAAAAAACTGCATCACACAATAACATACGTTACAAAAATAAGTTTGACTGTTTCAACTACACGGTTATGTTCACAATGAGGACAGAAGAATCAGAAAAAACTTTGATCTAAACAGCAAAAAAGCAAACCCCTAAAGTTTTAACTGATACATTTATCCACTTAAAGTGACTGAGTACTCCTAATTCTAATTACCTTATTGTGTAACTGCACAATACAGAATAAAAAGTGAAACTTACCGCTTTTTAAAAGACAAAATTCTAACGCTAGATATAAGCAAAGGGAAAAAAAGAAAGCAAGCCAAAGTTTTTAATTCTCAAAAGAAAACCAACTTTCTTTCTACCAACCAGAAATCAAACTCGAAATCAGTCATGGTCAGGGGGCCCACTAGAGTAAGCCACAAAAGTTTCCTTTTTTTTTTTTTAATCTCCAGTATAAAAAGTTCCACTGGTACAAAATGCATAAGTACAATCAGTTGTAGAAATAGGAAAGCCTGCATTTTTTTTTGGCTCAAATTCCATCAAACAACAAAATCCATCAATAAAACAGAAACAATACTGAAATGTTCTTACAGTTTCCACTAGGTTGCATTAACTTTGGCTTTTCTCAGACAATACTTAAAAAACTATTTTGTCATTCTAAACAAAATGATCATATTATTAATCTACAAACAACAATTTTTTCACAGCACAAAAAAAACACAAATACATTTTTTTTTTGTATGACATTATCCAAAAAGGTAATGAAACTACAGGTTTTTGTTTTTCTTCTTGTTAATTAGCACTTAAGATAAAATCAGAAACAGTTAAATGGTTCCAGAGTAGCACAAGCCAAAGAACTATAACCCCTATGGTGAAAGAAAGATGAACTTATTTATGCCTTTGAGGATTGCCATTTCATTGCAAGTCTCTAATTTAATTTAAAAAGTACTATTCTCTACATTTAATTTTTTATTTTTTTTTTAAAAAAAGCAATTTCCCTGTTTTGTTTTGTTTTTCCTTCTGGCATAGGCCCTTTGCACCCTTGCAGCTTTTCCTTTTGATATTCTGAGTCAAAGTAAACCGGAGGACGATTTCTCACTAAGGAGGGATCACTTGCTTAACAAAGACAACACATACAAATAAAAGGGGGGAGGGAGACAGACATTTCCACCCAAACCTACCATATCTTGGTTGCCTGCAAAATAATAAATGCTCAACTGAAAGTGCTCACCCTCAACTTTCTCCTGAATAGTGCTCAGTCCACTCTGGGCGAGAGGAAGGTGGGAGAGGGACTTAAAAAGGGACAGGGAGGGTAGTTTTGGACAAAGAAATTGGGGGGGAAAAAAACCTTTGGAAATTTATGTGGTTGACATATGAGAAGATTCTGAGTGAAACAGTCTAAGATTCAAATGAAATTCTCTTGTGTTTATATATATGTATATACACACAGCCCGTATATAGATATATATGAGAGACACATGTGCGATCTGTTTTGTTATTAAGCAGATTGCTGCAGGAAGTACAAATAGCCCTCAAAGGATGAAGGAAGGCCCCAGCAGTAGTAAACACGTGTGAGAACAATAAAAACCATTTCGTCATAAGTGCATGTGCTATAAGAAGGAAACTTTTTTTTCTTTTTTTCTGTTTTTTTCTTTTTTTTTCTTTTTTTTTTGCATCATGAGAGGCTAGTCCTTTCCACCTCAGGGCTATCACAATCCATACACATTAAACTGAAAGGGGTGAGTGAGTCAGAGAGGAGAGAGAGGAAGGTCACCAGCATTGTACCCAGCCACAGAGAAGATGCCAATGACCTGTTTTATGTTTTTTCAGAAAGGGCTTTGCATTTGGTGGTTGTTACGGCCTTCAGTCTGTCAAGACCTTATGATGTCTGTGTTTGATTTTATAAAAAGAAATATGGCACTTTAGAAAAACGGCAGCAGGTAATTAATGCTGATGGGTATTTGGTTGGCAATTTTTTTTTCTGTGTGTGTCAGTAATGAGAAGTGAGTTCTGCTTGTACAGTCTCCTCAGATGCACTTAGTCCAACAAGCTAACATCAGAAAGGCAGTGAAAGGGCTACCAGTTTCAAATTCTGGGTACTCTGCACACATAGGCCAGACCCAGAGGGCTCAGACAATCCCCAGCACAATGGCCGATTGTAAACGTTATCCAGGAAATGTTTGTTTAAAAAGTAGTTTAAATTGCAGTGCACATTAAAAAGTTCTCGGCCAGAATGCACCACCACACTTGATTTCAAAAGCAAATTGGAAAAAAATATATCATTAGGTGCTAAAATTCACCATTTTCTGGAGGGAACGGGACGAGGGAAGGAGAGAATCAGTAAGAAACTGTTGTTATTTAATACTGAACAGCAAGTTAAAGCAGCACATTTAGAGCTCTCTGAGAAGATTTTAAAAAGTCTTCAAAAGTGAAAGGAAAAAAAGTGAAGGGGGTGGGGAATTTTGGAGAGTGGTTAAATACTATTGTTTTTACCCTTCAGATCTGCCCTGTGGATTTTTTTTTCCTTCTTGTAGATTTCAGTCGTGTTTGGAAAACAAACAAAATCAAATCAAAGCCCCCACAAAAAAATTAGGTCTATGGGGGGAGGGGGAAATGGCAGGAGGAGGAAAGTGACCCAACAGAAACAAATCCAACAATAAAATGGTAGATGTATCAAAGGTACCAACATTCCAGACAGCTCTGGGTAGAAAGGGTTAAAAGTTCAAAACTTTCTCACCTTAGAGGTTTCCATAATATTATGAAGAAAATACATTGTGAGGTTTGCCTTCACAGCATTGATGTGCAGAGTGGTTAAAAAAGTGAGACATGGGCACTTATACAATGTCTTACAAAAAACATCAAAGAGAAATAACAGACAACAACTTCAGGCAACAAGACCACAGGATAGCAAGTTAACAAACTTTTTAACCTCTTTTTTTTAATATTAGGGATTTATACAAAACACATAATAAAATACCCATGTTATCAAATTACTTCTCACAAGAAACACACTGAAGCTCTAGGAAGGATGTACCTTTGGAATTTGGCACTATATATTTTCACTGTTTTTTTTTTTCTTTAAAAGAAAAAAAAACAGATCACATTTTGCTGAACACAAACACACCTAAATTGTCCACAATAAAAAAATGACATCAATGCTTCACAAGCCAACACAAAACTTATTCTAGAATAGGTTTTTTTTTTCCCTCACATGAAATTTTTTTTTTTAAGCAAACAATTTTTTTTTAAAACTCTTTTTTTTTGTTTTGTTCAAGTAAACCAAATTTTTAAACTTGTCTTATCAACATAGAACACTTAAGACCATAAGACTCATGATGAAACCACAACTTAATTCACGGGAGCACCAACGTAACACAGTTTACAGTAACCTTTCTCCTGTACATTGGAACAGTATAAAATATAGGTAATTTCATGTGCATTAAACCATGGATTGTCTAACTGTGAGTCAGTTCAGCAAAAGGTGACACAAATAGGTAGCATTTGCCCCAAAACAGGGTAAATATTTTCTTATACTAATCTACAAAAAGTGGTTCTATATATATATATCTTAATGAGAAAGTGAGCCACCTAAAATGGCCTTATCAAAAAACTTTACACTGCCTGAAAAATGTAAAAACGATTACAGACCTCTAGAGACTTAAAATCAGACAGTTTTTTTTTCTCAAACTGTTTTTGGAAGTAGTCTGTTAGAAACCAACATTCTGTGTCTCTGGACACATATTGCTATTACCAGTGACCAGGACGAATGCCAATCCCTGTATAATACTTTCAAGTCTGGTTTTTTTTTTTTACGAAAAGAAAAAAAACTTAAGAAAGAAGGAAACACTTTGCCACAGGTTTTTTTTTCTTCTAGAATTAATTTGTCTAATAATAAATTTCAGTCTTGCATGAATGCAGCAATGTTTTTCACATTGACTTCCCAGAATTCATAGCTAGATGAGGTCACATGCAAATTTCAAAGGTCAGTAGGAGAACCAAATATGATGTGAGGTCAGAAAGACATCAGAAACAATGACGGGACGATGAAACTTTTTTTTTTTTGAGACGCCACAGGGACATGCTAGGCAAACGATGAACTAACGGGCATGAAGATGTCTAGGGAAAAAACAAGGGAGAGTAAAAAGTTACACAGAAATCTATGCAGCAGAAACAAAATCACTTTTATGGGTACGGGAGAAAACTAATGCAAATCTTAACTCAGGGAGTCTAGGAGCCATTCACATAATTTGCATTTCTTACAATCTGTGTCCACAGCACAATGAAACCCCAAGAGAATCCATCCGGAGAGAGCCAGAGGGGGGATGGATTCGGTGGTTTGGGGGTGCAGGGGAAGGGGGAAGGGACCAGTTTCAACAAATGTTAACATAAGGGGAAAGTCAGACAGCTGAACTTTAAACTAGATAATGGAAACTACAAATAAAATAACCAGACAAGAACAACGAGAGGATAAAGCATGAACTTTTAGGTCTAGGGTTCAACGGTGAAAAAAAGCCCATTCCTGGCATGAGTACTCTAGAGACTACTTCAAAAGGATCTAGCTAGCACAGAGAACTGCTCTTTAGATATCCAATAAGTTAACAATAGGCAATAAATAACTTCCATTATTTCTGAGGCAGTAAAAATTTTGTATAAAAATAGAAATGCTTTTTTTACAAATAAAATTTACAGGCCTGTGGCTTTCTTTTTTATTTATGTATTTATTTATGTATTTATTATTATTAAATTTATCTGTCAAGAAACATCAAGTATTTTCACTCATTTTTATTTTATTTTTTTAAACCCTGTAGCTTTAAGAAACAGATCCTCTAAATCTTTTTTACATTAATCCTTTCTAAAAACTAAAATAAAAACAATGGTAAAATAAAGACAACCAGTGTAATAATTTGACCAATAAACCTCATGTTCTTTGAACCCTAAAATAAACTCCTTTTTACTATAATGAACTCATGGAGTGGAAAGACTTTTTTTTTTTTGTTTGCTTAATTTTGAATAAGTGCTTCTCTTGGCTTCACTCTCACTCTAGGCCACCACATTAAACTCTAAACTGCTGGTGCCCTTTCTAAGGTCCAGACAGACAGCCACGAATATTCCTAGCCAGTGCTTTCAAGGGCACCAGTGGTTTCAGAGCTCAATTGCACATTAGAGTTTGTCTTCTAACTTTTCAAGATGTCATTTATTTTTTGTGTTTTTCTTTAAAAAAATAAAAGAATGAAAAAAAACAATTAAAGTCGCAAAACAAAAGAGAATACAGTAGCACAACTGGAGGAATTTACTTGTAGGAAAGAAGTAGCCCAAGTTTTAATAATGGCGAGTTGGGTGGGTGGGTGGGTAGGGGAATGGAGGCGTTAATGTAAAAATAACTGTCTCTCTTGGTGAAAGTTGGCAATGTGGTCCTCCTTTGCCTTCCCTGTGGAGAACAGGCTGGCTCATGGGACTTACCCTAAGAAAGCTAAAATAAGAGCAGTGAGCTTCTGGGGTTAAGATCAGTAAGGTTTGCTGTCATTTTTGGAACGCTTCAGCTGGACCTTCAAGCGTTTCATGCCAATCTGAAAGCCATTCATAGCTTGGATAGCAGCTTGTGCAGAGACAGGATTGTCATAGCTAACAAAACCTGGAAAATAGAAGAAAGAGGTAGGGAGAAAGGGAACAAAGGGGCGAGGGGAAGAGAGGGCCGAAATAAAACACAGGTTAGAATAGATAGTGCTTTATGGACTCGCAAACGTTTTGCAATTGCAATCGGTAAGGGGTAGGGATGGTTTTTCAAGTTTAAATGACATATCTGCACAGTATTCCCCACAGCCACAGGTTTTAATTTGTCTGTCCAGAAGACATTGAAATAATTGGTGAAAAAGCTAGTCAGGTACAGTCTTTAGCATCCTTTCTCTCCCAGCCTAAACACAAAGCAGCAGCAAGGACAAAACACTCTGAAATCCATTGTCTGAATTCAAGCTCCTCAGCCCTCCAACGGAACTGAGGCAAACGGGTTTGTGCGCATCTAGCCTTCATCTCTCTCTGAGACAATCCAGTGACCTGAGAAGATTCATTTAAAAAGGGGATGAGGACTGTTACTAAAGAGGACCCCAAATTAAAAATGCTAGGGGTTCATTCTGTAAAGAAATGAAAGTATGAGCAATCAGAGCTCTGCTGATAGTTGGTTCTAACACCTGCTAGAGACTTACTTATTTGGATACAGAAATAACTCAAGGTAACATCCCATGAGAAAGCATTGCTTGTGGCATAGTGGATAGAATGCTGGTTCTGGAAGTCTGGAAGACCTGAGTTCAACTCTAGCCTCAGATCCCTATTAGTTGTGTAATACTGGGCAAGTCACTTAACCTCTATTTGGCTCAGTATCCTCAACTGTAAAATGGGGATATTAATAGCACCTACTCCACAGGGTTCATGGGACAGTCAAATGAGATAATATTTGTAAAAGCATTTAATACAGTGCTTAGCACACAGCAGGTGCTACATAAATGTTTATTCTCTCCTTTCCTCCCTTCATACTACAGAGAAGGGAACTGAGGCCCAGATGGGTTGATTGACTTTCCTCAGCTCACAAAGTAACTGAATTAGGATATGAATTGTTCTAGCACTCCATCGCTGGGGACCTAAGGTACTTCTGGACAAACTACTTCTCATGTTTTGTCAGTCAGTAGCTCAGAATTCTGGACCAACCAATTCTCTTTAACTTTAGCTTCCCATCGATTCCCCTATTTCCCTTCTTTTTGCCTTCTGTCTGTGAGGCTGATAAAGATACCACAAGATGCATCTCTACCTGAGTATAGGAAGGTGAAACATTTGGTTACATCCAATTTAACAAGCACATATTCAGAGCTTGCAATGTGTTGAGCACTATACTAAGGACTTGATGTGACACCTTCTCCTCCCTCAAAGAGCTTTTAAACAAACCAATCTGAAAACGCAACCCATGATACAGGCACACCAGCTATGGACTGTATGATCACAGTGACATTGATAAGGATGGAAAGGGAAGGAAATATTTGATGGTTTTCTAAAACCACAATAGATTCATCTCCAAGACACCCAAGACACTACTCTCTTCTACAAGTAACCAGGCCAGTAGATACCTTGCGAGCTCTTGAAGGGCACCATTTAGCCACCTCAGGGACTTGGCTTAAGATAGCTCACATATCCTATGTAACCATTTCACTCCTGTTACCCTCCATCTCAGAGGAACAGTTACAAGAGAGTCAGTCTGTTTGCTAAAGGACTAACAGTAACATAATGGGCACATACTGATAGCTTCTCCAACAGAATAAAAACAGTGACTTTATGTACCTGACATACCTAACTCCCCTCCCCATGGAATTCTCAGGCCTTCCTGGATGATAGCATGGATACCAAGGGAGGTGTAATGATAATGGAATACCAGACACTAAAGCCATCTCTTTGGACTGACCACCAGTTTAGGAAAAATAGTAAGATATTCTTTTGCTTTTTGAGAATTCCCTCTGGCTTCACCCTCTACTGCGTACAATTCTATTGTTTCTCTTTCTATTTGTACTTATTACATTTAATCTCTTGGTCATATTATAACTGTATCATGCTGCTGCGTATCACCTACTGACAATTTACAATGATATCTTCCTATATCAAGCTGTTGCATTTGGTTATTTTTCCTAATTAATGGAAATTTTTCTTTTTAAAACTTTTATTTATTTTATCCTGAATTTAAGAAAGAAAACAAGTATTTCTATAACATAGACCAGAAGAAAGATGATTGTACATGAAACTGCAAATCCATTATGTACAACTTGCTCTTTCTTTTAAATATATAATAATGTTACCATGTAATTTTCCCCTCTCCTCTTCCTCCCCAATGTTTTATTTCACAATGATTTAGATTTTGCTAAGTGAATAAATTATTCCAACAGAAGGAATGACATCCTTTGAGGCAGCATTAATTTTTTTGGATCAATAGAATCTATCACTCTCAATCTCTCTCCCAGAAGCCCCCCAAAAGCACGGAGTGGACTTAAATATTATCTTTCTGGACTAAGATGCTAATACATAGGGTGAGTCCTATCCCAATTTTTTATCTGCCATTTGTTTTCCTTTCCATGATTTTAACTGGCATTATGTGAGATATAGTCACCCTATATGACTATGTATGGGGTAAGGCATGATTTTGTCTGTATTATGGCTACATCCCTGGTTTAACAAACTACTTCATATGAATAATTTGCATTTCTATAGAACTTTAGAGGTGATGAAGATTTCCTCTAAATAGGTAGTATTATACCCCCCCTTTTAAAAATGGGAAAAACAGAGGTTCAGAGAGTTGTAGGACTATGGGATCTCTCCATCTGGCTTGCAGCTGAAATGTATATGTCTTATAT
>CM053770.1:131778602-131823702 GCA_028658325.1 Potorous gilbertii
AATGCTGGACAAATGAGATAATATTTGTAAAGCTCTCTGCACAAAACCTGGCACATGGTAATAGGTGCTTGATACATAATTGATCCCTTCCCTCTTCTCCTTTGCACACAGTAAGCACTTAATAAAAGCTTTTCCATTCATTCAATAAGTGACTTGCCACTAGTATGTTACATGGAAGCCATAGGATGAAACCTCAAATCCTCTGAGCCTGAACTCAGTAATGGATTTAGTAATATCAACCACCAATCATCATAACACCTGGATATGTTAGAGCTCAATTAGTCGGTCGTCAGGGGCAAAAAGTCTGTGTTGCTAGTCTATGTCAGCATAGATTACAGAATATTCTACAAAGTTTAAAAGCAGTGTGGTCTAATGGAGAGGACATGGGATCTGAAGGCCTGGGATCAGGTCAGGCTCTGCCACTTATTACTAGATGTATGATGGCAGAAAAATTACTTAACTTCTCTGCATCTCAGTGTCCTCATATCTAAAATAGGAATAATAGCACTTGGGTGATCTACAAGTTGTTTCGGGGAAAACACTTTGTAAACACCAAAGTGCAGAAATGTGAGCTATTGATATTACTCTTGGGCATTTTAATATGATATTATGTGGGACTAAATCTATAGAGTTTAAAATGTAGTTATTACTGTACAATGGAAATAGTTTTTTTTTAATAAGGAAGAATAATGCACTAAATGGAATCTGCTAACATGAGGCATAATTAGTTACAACTGTTTGCCACATCTGTCAGATTTTAGCAGTTCTACCCATATTACAATGAACTACTTTGTCCCTACAAAGACTTACACAAAACTAGAATGGGCATGAATCTTACAGGTTCAGGGCTTCTTAAACTTTTTCTTCTTGGTGGCTTGGCAGCATTCATTAGCATTGCATGACCTGGTGGCATGTACAGTGCAAAAGTGCTCATGTTTTGTGTTCAGAACCAAGGCTGCAGTGAAGTTAATCCATACAACTCGGCCAAGAGCTGCTAGAAACACCTTGGATTCATTATGGATTTGATTTTTAATTAATTTTTGGTCATTGCACATTCATAAACCTTTTACTGTTGCCAAATTTTTCATGGCCACATATGGGGTCTCGCCCCACAGTTTGAGAAGTACTGATTTAAACTCTCATTTTACAGATGAGGAAACTGAGGCCCAAAGAGTTTAAATAATTTGCTCAACATCAAGGAGGTTGAGACTGGCAGAACTGGAATTTGAACCCAAATCTTTTGACTCCAAGGTGTGTGATCGTTCTATGTGACAATGCTTTTATACATGTGGAAAATTAGGAAATATCCAAAACTCAGGGAAGATTCTATTTTGTTTTTCTTAATATTTATCAGCCTTTCCATCACTTCTCTCTTGGGAAGAAACTGTAATATCTCACTTGGTTTCTTCTACATACCAAAGCACTTGCTCAGATTGGTCTGTTTGTCAATGAAGACTTTAGCAGAGATAACATTTCCAAAAGGCATGAACATTTGCAGAATGTCCTGGTCTCCAAACTCCTGTGGAAGGTGATAAATAAAGAGGTTTGCCCCTTCTGGACCTGGGAAGGAAGAAAAACCCGAGTGAGAGTCTTGTTTTACCTAGATTGGCATGCCTCTTCTCAGTGATGCATTAAGATCTGATGAGCTAAGCATTTGGTTTTCTATGATACTAAAAGAAAATAAAGCAGATGGACAAAATGTCAGTGTTAAATGTAGCTGTCTTAGAAAAGTAATCCTCCTCCACATCTTCATGATGCCTAGTTCCTTTAGGTGTTAAAAAATGGTATCTCATTATCTTGATTTCTTAAAGTGCAATTAAGATCCAAAAAGCAACTAAGAATGGGTTCTATGTCTTTTTGGGGGGCCATATTTGCTTTACTCTCCTTATAAATTCATATCTTCTCACAGTGAAGGTGGGAGGAGAGAACACAGGTAAGGCTTGCTTTATAGAGCATTCCTGAACTTTAAATGAATCCCATAAATTTACAGCTGCCATGCTAACATTGCTGCTGATCTAAGTTCATAAATTCCTCGATCATTTATATAACCTCCTGACTAGCTGTGGTTTACCAAACTTCATAATACTTAGTCATCTTTATTAAAATGATTGGCAATGAAAAGGACGAGGCCAGATTCTTAGGGCTGGGATGAATGTTTTAGTGCTGGAGACCAGGATCAATCTGTCTTCTCTACTTGGGTGGACTTGGAGTTTCTAACTGCAGAAGCCAGTGAGAGATGGAACAAATCCAACTGGCCTTCATATCCTTGGCTGTCACTTTTCAGAAGGTAACTGCACTTCAGGAAATAAAGGGCATACTGGGGAAAGTGCTTGCTGATAAAGCTGCTTAACTAGATCAGTTGGAAGGATGAGTTCTCCCAAGTCTCACTTCATATTGATCACTTCACCCTCCACCCACTTCTACCAGATCAATCTAGAAGTTAAAAAAAGAAATAAAGAAAAAGGAATTAAAATATCAGATGGAAGATTAACATTTTCTAGTCTATAAATGGCAAAAAAAGACTTGGAATCAAAGAACACTATGGGGCAAATAGCAGATAGACAAATGTGGCCCTCCCACCCTTAGAGAGCTGGAGTGTCCAACCCTGCTGTACCCCAAGCTGAATGGATAATGGAGACTGGGTATGTCTCGGATGTGATGTGCTTGGTGTCTAGGGAGAGAGGAGAGAGCAGTACTGGTAGAGTACCTTCTGCAGCAGGTTCATGGAGCCTCAACTGGCGTTCACATGAGAGGAACCAGGACTGCCTGCCCCTCTCACAGCCTGAGGGGAGGGGCTGCAATGTTTTCCCTAGACAGGGGGGAGGGGAAAGGGAAGGAAGGGAAGGTGTATGGGTTGGAGAGAAAAAAATAAAATGGGGGTAAAAAGAACTTTGTAAAAATGAAATGGAGAAAACCACCTGGCAAGATGTAAGGAAAAATCAAACCAAGTTTCTTCCCACAAAAAAATAAGTAAATAAATAAACAAATGAGGAAAAATAAAAAATAAAAAATAAATCTTTCCAATGAATGGGACTTTCTTAACCACTGAGGGAAAATTTATGATACAAATGCCTGAAACTACAAAGTTGAAATATTTCAGTTTCATTTGAGTGTTTACTTCTATGGATATTTTTGATGACTTGGCTACCTCCTCACCAATCCAACAGACATCAGTGTGGAAAATTCAAACAATAAGAGACAGAATTTCATAGTTAAGATAATGCTTTTCCACACTTTCCCCTAGAAATGCCAGTAGAGGGGCAGTGGTCTATATTTTAAAGGGACACTGTCACATGATTTAGGCCCCAAATTTAGGTTTGGTTAAAAAATAAAATAAAATATTTTTCCCTCTTAAAAAGGGGGAAAATATTTTATCTGTTTATTATTTTTTAAAACACTAAACTTAGGTATGAGAGAATGGGTATAAAAATAAAACAATGGAAAAGCATGTTTGGGGAATTACTGGGGAGGAAAAGGGAAGCCTTTGCAACGTGTACATAGAGCAAACACAACACAAATCATACCAACCCAGATTTATTGGTCCCTCTAAATAAGGGGCCCACATACACACATGAGGGTCAGTGATGCCCAGTTTAAATTGTGAAGCATCTCTCTTCTCCTGGAACCCAGAGAAAGAATACAATTTTAATGCACTAGGGAAGAGAAGTGACCAGCTATGCCTGAAAAGTTTTTGAAACACACTGGATAAATGTTTCAGAATATATAAACATCAGAAAATAGGTTAAGAAAAAGAGGAAGGTGGTATCTTGGGATCCTCCTCATGGATCTCCTCAAAATAGACATGATGGATTGCTTTATGACTAAAACATATTTTGGGTCTATAAATCTCTGGATTGGCACCATATGAGGGTCCCTGCAAAGACTGATCTCCAAATTTCCCTCATGCACTGGAGATTTAAGATGCAACAAGTAAGTTGAAAATATATTTCTAAGGTGTCCACCCTGGTGTATCCTCCATCTCTTGACAAGTATTGCGGGCTGGGGAAGAAGATTGGAAATTATCCATATTGGCTATTGATGTTGCCTGAATTACCTGTATTAATGTTCACCTTCCTTTTTTCATTTGGTCTATGTAAATAGCCAGAGAGACAAAGAGAAACAATAGCTTGTCCTCAAACAGAGGATAAAGATGTGGAGAAGCTTGATACTTAAAGCAGAATCATGGACTGCCCCCACGGAGAGATGCAGACCAAAGAAGTCCAGAGATCTCCTGGTTTCTAAAATGGCTCCATTTAGTCAGGTCTCAGAGGTATGCCAAAGAACTGAGGTGATCATTGCCTGGTCAGGCAAAAGCAGCATTTTTATTATAACTCTTTGAGTATGTCTGCTGTCTCCCATCCTTCCCTCCCTCCCCTTCTTCCCCAGTCTGTCTTAGAATGGAAGTTTCTAGAGTATCGAATCAGTTTTTTGGAATGGGTACACTCTCAAATATTCTTTTGTGCTATAAGAAACTGCTATCTAGGGCTACGTTTCAGTGAAATCCACATTCTCCTTCAGACATTATTGCTTTGGAAGGGTTCTGTTCAATTCACATATACACTATCATCCTCTTTCCGAGGAGTTAAATGCCATTACAAAAAGCCACCAGTGAAGTGGAGAGGACTCTACTTGTGATCTTGGGCCTGTCTACAGGAAACAGAAGTGGACCTCAAAGGAGGAAACTCTAGTTTCAGGATTTAGGCTTACTGACAAAGTAGAGAAAAAGGATGTCCATGCTACCTAGTCCAGGTGATGTTACGGTCCTGTTAGGAAATTTGGATGGGAAAAAAAAATTAAATCCACTCTATTCATATTGCAAAACTGGGTCTGAGGGAGAGAGAGAACCCATATCTGGGGAATGTGATTAAAACAGATTTAGTTAATTCTTGGTTTATCTCCTTCAAAAGGGTGGAGTTGTAGAATGTAAAACGTAAAAGTTTTTACTTGGTTCTGGAATACATTATGCGACTTATTTTTTCTACACTACTGTATTAACTATCTTAATTATGCTTTACAAAGACTAAAATTAAAATCAGTTTAAATCTCTTTAGAATGTATTGACTGGGTAGAGGAAAGGTAGGCATAAGAGACATATAGAAGGCAACTGGAGACATAAAAATCTAAAGAGAACAGAAATCCTTAAGAACATAAACTTGCAGATAATACACAAATCTAAACACAGATACTTAAAAGGGATACTTTGAATTCTTTTTTCATGTAAGTAGGAATTATTTCATTCACTGTATTTGTATCTTCAGCGTCTAGCACACTGCCTGGCACATAGTAGGTACTTAATAAATACTTTTTGACTGATTAATTAGGATCTGAGGTAGAGCTATTGCCTAGCCAGTCAATCCCTGTAGCACTCTAGGTCATGTGGCAAGAATGTTTTAGGGACTAAAAAGGAGAAAGATATGTGGATTTGAAAATTTCGGCCCAAGGAACTAGCATTTTAACTTAACTCAACTGAATAGTCCTTTCTTTTAAAGTTTTCCCGATGGCCATATGGATATATATAATATTAATGATTTACAGTCTTCTCAATGCTACACAGTATAGTTTTTCCATCTCATCTATAAATGGAGAACAGAACATATTATCCATACTAATGGGGTAAAACAAGTATTATTTCTAGCTGATTGAATATGTATCTGACAGGATATCTATCTGTGCATTAATAATAGCCATGACAATTATATTGCCACATTGCCATAAAATTTTATAGTTTATGGCTCCCACCATTACGATAGTTTGGCACTCCCATATACATAGACATACATACGTATATATGTATATATATTATATATATATACACACATATATAAATTCTTCTCTTTGGTAGGACATGTAGTATTAAATCATGAAGAGTGGGCCTCCTCACATGCCTGTATGAAACTTGGGGTTTTGATTTGTCTCAGTAGTTGTGCATTGAAAAAAAAAAACCATCACAGCAGTCATGGCTAAAAGTAAATAAACAGCAGAAATGATGAAAAGTAAATGAGATTTTCAAGCTTCTTTTGCTTTTAATAATATACAATATTACTGATAACACACATCACAAAGTTGTTTTTTTAAAACACAGGTATCTTTTAAAACTGTCAGTGTCCCTTTAAAATTTACAAATTTATGGGGATGCAACCCTGTTGTACTTCCTGCAGAACACCTTTAAAGCCAAAATACGTAGTTTAAATTAGATTTAAATTTAAAGTGTGTGGGGAAATAGAGAAAAAGGGAGGTATTTTTTTTTTTAAAAACTAAAATGATACTTCAGTACTTGAATGTTCTAGCTTCTCCCTCCTATCCTAAGCAGGCAAAGGAAAAATGAAGCTATGATACTTTCGGGACAGCTTACAAAGCTTTCCCTTCTGTCTCCCAGCAGATTAAGTGAAGACACAAGCAACCTAAAAGAAGTAAAAAGAGACAAACTACCCTTGTTTGGACTAGCTCACTAAACATTTCATAATTAGTATTAATTTATTCTTAGCATTAACTTCCTGAGGTTTATTTTGCTTTATTGGCAGAGAAAGCAAGGCAATCAATCACTTACTTGCTTCCCCACAAGACCCACAATTAAACAAAGAACCACTCAATCCTAACAGCGAATCTTGTCATTAACCTGAAAACTAACGTCTAATAGCAAGCAGCTAGAGGACCACAAGAGTTACATGGAGATCACAGAGTTGGGGAAAGTGAGAGTGCAGCCCCCACACAATGCTTTGTGGATTCACCCCACCAACAACAAGCAAGTAGATATTTAGGGAAAGAAGAGGTGGCCCAGGCTGTTTTTTGTTTATTCCTGGCATCTTTTTTTTTTTGAGAGCAGCAGCTAATGATTAATTGCACATTAACACACAATGGGCGGCAAATCCATCTTGAAGGATAGATGACAAAATTAAATCAAAGGATAAAAGAAATATAACACTGAACAGGAAAGAAGAAAAGGTTAAAATAAATGGTTAGGCCAATCAGTTTTCTTCAGAACGTATTGGTGAAAAATAAAAATGAAACAGAACTGATTTTTCGTTTGTTGGTTTTAAACATTGGCTCAATTTATTGTATTTTTTTCTAATTCTTTAAAAATGAGACTGTCACCAACTTCAGTAAGATACTGCTTGTTGGTGGTCTCCAAGGCTGGTAGGGAAGCACCTACCTTCTTTCTGGCTGCCTGCGGCGCTCTGCTGCTGTAACAAGCTCTGGCTGTAGAGCGTGGGCAGGGCGGCGGCAGCGTACTGCTGGATTCCTGAGTAGGCCTGGGTGAGGGCATCCATCGTGCCAGCCGTACCATTCGTCAAGCCCGTGGCGCCAAGTCCTCCATTCAGAGCCGCCATACCTGAGAGCATTTGAGCAACTTTACAAAAAACCCAACAATAGAGAAGAGAAATTGCACTTGTTCATTAGTGCTTTCCAAAGGAAGTTAGAGAATTATTAGACACAATTACACAACAGCAAAAGCATGCATGCTGGCACTCCAACGAAACCAAACTGAAAAACTGAAACACAAACACAAACGAAAACAACCCAATGAAATAATGATGAATCATACTAAACCCCGCTCCCTGCCCAAACCCACAACAGTGATCAAGATCCACTTAGGCACTACATTTGGACAACCAAATTCTTCATCACATGCAACCTGCTCCTGGCAAGTACAATTAAGCTTCTGAGGTCCCAGTGCTTTGGATAGTTTTGCCACCTATGGACACTTCTGAAGTCTCTAAATTTTATACGGTAGAATCCATTGGCTCAGCCCCCTGATTGAGGCACTACTGCATGGCTCAAGGGATTGGAAAAAGAGAAAATTTTTCTCCCCTTAAACTGTCCAATGCTACTGACATGGCCTGGCATGGTCACTAGCTTTATATTTTGCAAGCCAATGAATCAGTGTTTTATTGAACTGGTTGTTCCCCTTCCCTGCAACATCTGCACTATAGGAGCTAGGGACTTGCACCCTAGAGATTTCCCAGCTGCTTTGTGTTGAGGCTTAGGGAGAAATGAGGAAGATCTACTACTGGAATTGCTAATGTTACACAGGGGACATGACCTGAATGTGGAGGATGTGATTTTTATCTCTAGATGATTCACATACATACACAATTGAGTAACATTTATTAAGCACCTACTATGTGCTAAGTGACATGTAAACACACACAAAGTAGTAATTGGGACCCTCCTTCTAACTGGGGGTTATTGCCAAGGATAGAACCAGGTGCCGTGTCTTTCAAAGAGTATAAATTGAATGAGCTCAGATGATACACTGCATCTGGAAGCCAAATCTTGACTGTTGATTGTGATGGATTGGATGTTGGCTGGTATGGTGTTTATTTGGGGTTGTTTTTTGGCTTTCCTTTTCATCTCTGCTGCTCTCTTGCCTTGTTGGGTTGCTGTATCATAGGATTGTGAATTTAGAGCTGAAGAGGATCTCAGAAGTTACCTAAGCCAACCCCTTATTTTACAGATAAAAATATTAAGACTCAGAAATATTAAGTGACTTGTTCCAAGTCATTCAGTAAATGACATTTCCTGAAGTGGGGTACAGTGGATGTGGAATTAATATTTACATAGTACCTATACTGTTAGTACCAGGCACTCTGCTAAACTGAGTGCTTTTCAAATACTATTATATTTGATCCACACAGCAACCCCTGTAAGTACTGCTATAACCCCCATTTTACAGTTGAGGAAACGGAGGTTATATGACTTGCTGAGGGTCACAAAGATAACAAATGTCTGAGGCTGGATTTGAACTCAGGTATCCTTATCTCCAAACCCAGCACACTCTAACCACTGAACCCTTAGCTACCCTGACTCTAAGTCTAATTAATTGGACTTGAAGTCTTTTGGCTTTAAATCTAGTACTCTTCAATATTTACTGAATACAGAGTCAAAACCACGAATATTTTATAGCAATGCTAAACTTCAAAATGGCTCAGAAAATGGAAGTGAGGATATTATCACTGCCTATGCTTCTCTTCAAGACAGAAGGACATCAGTTGTTGGAAAGAGCGCACGTAATAAGATGTACAAGGGGCCAAGTCTCTCAGCCTGATGTATTATAGCTGTCTAAAGTGTCTACTGTGGGGGGAAAAATCACAACAACAGGAAAATGAACATAATGAGGTCAGTGGGCAACTTGGAATAAAGACATTTGATAGTTATACCCCACCCCTGCCCTAAAGTCCAATATTCCCTATTCTCTCCTGTCCCATTCATGTCCCATGGTGGCCATCTATAGGAAGTAGAAGATCTAGGGGTTTCTTATTTAGTTAATTACATACTCCTGCTCTCTAATTGTCCCTCATTCAGTAATAGGATAATGCACAAGATAAGCAGAGGTTCATGGATTAGAGTAGAAGAAATTCACAATAGCTCAGATTCAGTACTTCCCCTGGGTAGGTTTGAGAACAAGGGGCTACTGTATAAGTGCTGAAATGGCAAGTCGAACTTCAATCCAAACTAAGAAGGCCTCTCTCAATTAGTGAGACATCTGAATGAGAGAATATTTTACAAGAAATTAAATTTTATTTCCTTCAAGTAGATTTAATAATGATGGAACTAGGCTATAACAAAATGTTGGCAAATAGAGGTCCTGCCAAATCAGCTTTAATAAAGAGCGGCATCATTTGTAATTAGAATACTAATTGTTGCTATGCAAATAGGTATTGCTAAGGTGCTTGGAAGGAATTTGTTCTTTTGATTGGGTGAACCATTCTTCCATGTAATCTTATTTGCCTCTCTAAACTTGCTAAGCAAAAGTAAACTTCAACTGAGTCCCTTTCTAAATAACCATGAATTTTCAATTAGCAACGTTATTAGTTGCATTGAACCAGTTGTTGGCTATTCTATATCCTAGTCCCTTAAATTCTGGTCCAACATAGAATTACAGATTTAGGATTGGAAAAAATACTAGAAAGTCAGATTGTTAAATTCAGATGAGACCATAAAAACCATGTAGTTAGACTCTTACATGAACAAGAATCCTATCTACAATATATTGGACAAGTGGTTATGCAGCATTTGCCTGAAGACCTCCAGTGCAGAACAACCTACTGTCTACTAAGCTAGTTCACTTTATGTCTGGACAGTTCTCTTTGTAAGGAAATTTTTCCTCATGGCAAACCTAAATCTGCTTCTTTGTAACTTCCAGTCACTAATTCTACTTCTGCCCTCTGGGGTCAACTGAAACTGCCACCAGATCACCTTCCATGTTCTACTCCCTTCTTTGCCCCTATTCTTTTCCACTCCAGGTTATACACTTTCCTAAAACTTAAGAGGAGGTTTGAACCAATTTAGAGTATGGCATAACATTCCTCTAGTCCTGAAAACTATGCCTTTATTTATGCAGCTTATTAATTATTAATCTCATCAGTTCTTTTGGGTGTCATGTTACAGTGCTGACTCCATATTGAGCTTGTAGTCCATCAAACCCCAATTTTTTTCAGATAAACTTCTGTCTAATCAATACTACCCTATGTTGTAGTAATGAAATTGACTTCTTGAGCCTAAGTGAATAACTTTACAATTGTCTTTACTAAATTTCATCTCATTATATTTGGCCCAACATGGTTGTCTGCTAAGAACTTTTTGGATCCTGACATCCAGTATCTCTCCTAGTTTATTCCATTTGCAAATTAAATAAGCATATTATCTATGCTTTTCTCCAAATTAATGATTAAAACGTTAAACAGCACAGGGTCAACTGTAGATCCCTGTGGGAGCTTCATTAGAGACTTGTCCTCAAGTTGACATCAAGTTATTACTACTCTGAGTCATTTAGCACCTATTTCAAGAACAGTGATGAATTAGCTTACACTTCTCTACAAGGAGAGCATGAAGACTTTGTTAAATCCTTTGGTAAAATATGGGTAAACAGAATTTCCAGGTTCTAGTTTAATACTGTGTCAAAATAAAAATAAGCTTAGTTTGACATGATTTATTCTTAACGAAGAAGCCATGATAACTGAGATCACTATTTCCTTTAATAACATATTTTAGAATTTTGCCAGGAATTGAAATCAAGCTTGTTAGCCTGTGGTTGTTAGACTCCATTTTTACCTTCCTTCTTTCATCCTGGGATTCCTCTCCTATTTCAACCATCACTGATAGGTTCAGCAATCAGATCTTTTAAGTACCCTGGGATCAAATCCATTTGCAGTGGTCCTACAATTACTGAAAAGTAGAAATAACCATTTTCTCTTCCATATCCATCTTCTTCTCACCTACCCCCAACCCCAAAGTGTAGCAGAGTTCATCTGTGAGAATACTGCCTCAAAGATGTTTTGAAGACAGTTACAGTCCTGGTGAGGAAGGTATGAGCAGGAGTGATCTAGTCACCTAACTGGGTAGAGGAACGAAGCTTTTGTTCAAACTTTAATTAGGTGTTGATGAATATGGCCATTCCCATCAGCACCACATTTGAGACTTTGTGTCTCCCAAGATATTATCAGGCCAATAAGTACTGAAAGCAAAGGTATTAAGTAGACATAAAGTCAGGAAAAAAAGGCCTCCTTCCTCAACCCTGACAGGTTAACCATGACCCTTCCTGGTCATTCCCTTTATACCAAGCTTTTACCTCTGGCTTGGGATAGTGTTCTCTCAGCTGGACTCTCCTGCATTTTGTGAAGAATTATGGGGCTGGGGAGAGGGGAGAAAAGAGAAGTTTATTCTCACTCTTTAGTAAATGTAGGACCAATGGAAATTTGATCTTGGCAAAAAGATAGGTAAAGATCTGCCTGGTAGGTAGGAAATAGGAAGAAGACAGCAGACCAAAGGAAAAATAAGGAGCCTAACTTTCCAAAAGGGAGAAATAACTTAGGGGGTATTTGTGATTGGATAGGACTTTTGTTCGCAGGTATCTAGAGGTGAAGTAGGTGATGTCCTACCTGTTATAATCCAGAGAGGTATCAAGAATTCCCCCAAAATCTTTCTGCTGAAATGAAATTCTTTTACTAATCCCACCAATTTAGAACAATTTCTTTGGGTTAAGAAATTTCTTAAGAATTGTCAGGGTTAATAAATTAAGTGGGCACCAATCATTTTTACCTTAGTATAAATTAGAGTTCGTAGATGTATTCCACCTAAAAAGGAGCTAAGATCAGTTGCCCTGAGGGAGTTTTAGTGGGGTTGGGGGGAAAAGATGCATTGCTCAAGAAAGCAGGCATAAGTGAGGTATTACCTTTAGGCAGCCAGAAGGAGCGGGAGGACACTGAGTTCCCAGGATTCAGGGAAGAATGGTGATAGAAAGGAAGATCAGAAGGTGTGAAAGAAAAACATTACTTACTTCGAAATTTTTTTTAGGGATGAATTCCTTCTAATTGGTCAATAAGATTATATAGGCCCAAAATAATAATGTTTTCCCCTGAAGGCAGATCAGCAATTGCTACTTAGGTTACCTTATCTTCCGATTTAGATATAGAATTAGCTACAGGGGAAAAAAGTATAATTTCCATTTTTAGAGCATTTCATAGTTCATAAAGTGCCAATGTGCCCATCTGGCACATCTCCTTGAATATGTCTTTGGGAAAATTAGACTACCAGGTATGGAAGAAAGTCAGACCACAGGGTACTGAAGGATTAGCTGTTGTTCTAGTACATATTATTTTATTAAAGCTGATTACTAAATTATCAGCATATATGTATATATACATATAACTCACAAATATATGCATATATAGACACACATATCCTACATATGCACTCTTTGTATGCATGTATGTACGTATGTATGGGCAACTATTTGGTGCAGTGGATAGTGCACTGGACCTGAAGTCAGGAAGACTCTTCTTCCTGAATTCAAATCTGGCCTCAGATACCTACTAGCTGTTGGACCTTGGGGTAAGTCACTTAAACCCTGTTTGCCTCTGTTTCCTCATCTGCAAAATGGACTGGAGAAGGGAATGGCAAACTATTCCAGTATCTCTGTCAAGAAAATCCTAAATAGGGTCAGGAAAAATTAGACACAGCTGAAATGAGTCAACAGCAAAAAAGACAACAGGAATATGTGTGTGCATATGGATGTGTAGGTACTCGAGATAGGGATTAGATCTTTGACTTCACTTATATAGGAAATTCTTGGAAGAGGAAACTCCCTCTGTCAGTGACAGTTGGCATCTTCTCTGCATATTATAGTCTTAGGGGGGTCATTTTGAGCCCTAACTGAAGTGACTTGATCACCGTCCCATAGTCAGTATGGCCACAGTCCCACAAGCCTTAAATATAGGCTTGCTAGTTCCAAGGCCAGTTTTCTATCTATTATGCCATGCTATATCATATATTTATATATAGTTATGTACATGTATAAAAATAAATGGCCTTTGAATGTAGCTGATTAAAAAAAACTGATTTTTTTATGCCATTTTCATGGTGGCCACAAAAGCATATTCAGAAGCAAACTGTGTTTTCATAGGTTGGTGTACGCTTATACATGGCAAAACAATGTATCCATATATGTAATTTTTTATACATAATATACTAATGCCATTTGTACTTATTACCTTTAGAACATTGTCATTAAAAAAGGCCCTATGTTCATCTAGCCATATTGGTTGGACTATTTCTTCTTCAGTAAACTTGGCTTTTGTACTTGTTAGTAACTATAAGTAAAAGATAAGCATGTAAATACCCCAAGGCCTTTCTCTGTAAAAAGAACAAATGATCCCTAATGACAGTAGCTGCATTGGGACATTATTCCTCATAATCCTTCAAGTGACTTAGAGCTTGGAGTTGTGGAGTCACTGAATCAAATATATATCTATATATACATTGTCATCATCATCACCATTATTTTACCACATATAAAGAGTTCATCTGTGAAAACATATATTCATTCCTGAATATGACCTTGTGGCCACCATGGAGCCAACACCAAAAATTGGAGTCATAATGTTGTAGGTTCTGCTTCGACTATTTGCAACGGTTGTTGTAAACCAAAGAGAGAAAAATGAGACTTGTGCTAATGGGTTTTTATTGATTAACATTCTACTTAATTGGATTAGTTTTTCCTTCATGTTGTAGTATGTGTACATGTTGTAGCATGCTACAAGTTGTTCCAGCTGACATGGTGCAACTCTTGTTCAGGGTGTATGTTTGTGTGTGTGTAATATTGTATATAAAGAAAGTAAAATTGATGCAAAGCAGCTGCCACAATAAAGTGGTCAAAAGAGCCCAGAAACTACTTTAGCCAGCGAATATTTTCTCTCTTTGTCAGGCAGAGAGATGATAAGCTAAAGCATCAGTTTAGAATATTATTTGTAAATCTTGTTTGTAAAACACTACAGAGAACAGTTATAGATGATTATAAAATATTGTATTGCCTTATAAAACAATCAAAGTAGATAATGTGAAAACAAATATACAGAAAATTTGGCCTAAGACCTGTTTGAGCCATGTTTTCCCCAAAGCATATAAAGATGAACTTGACTAGAAGAAATCAAATAGCTGGAAAATAGATTGAGTCTGCCACATTTCTATGATGCTCTCTTTTCCTCCTCAGTGGCAAAGGACCCATCCAATTTGAACTCCAAAACACAGTCCCTAATGAGAAAATTAAGATGAGAGTTAAGAGCATGAAGTCTCCAAGAGTAATGGAAGAAAATGAAGTTCATACCATGGATATCTATGTTAGTATTTTTAAAAGCATTAGGGGATCATTTCATAAGATGTCTTAGGAAAGAGAAGAATGGGGAAAAAAAAGAACTATGTTACTACCAAAAAGGTGGTTAAGATAACAGCAATAACTACAGAACTAGATGGTTATATAGTTCTTTTATAAAATCTTTGTGAGAATCACCTACACATATAAGAGGGTTTCCTTGATTTAAAAAAAAAAAAAGTGAAGACGTTAATTGTCTTACAACAGACAAAAGTACAGACTATAAGATAGCACTCTGTTCCTTGTTTTTCAATGAAAAAAGATATTTGATTCTGTTTTAAAGGCTATTCTTCTAAAAAGAAATCTGTCATGGATATTTTTAGCTCATATACTATTCCTTGATAAATGCTACCATAGAGATAACATTATTAATAAAGTTGTTGAACGGCGTTAAGTGAGGCATAAAACAGGGAGTTATATAATTGACAAAGGTGTTTCCAGCTGTCATGGGAGATGTCCTGCTGTAGGCATAACAAATTTGTTAGGGTGAACATCAAGAGAATTTTATTTAAATTTTTTAAAATGGAAAAGTTATTGAGTGCTTAATCATAAATGGTATTATTTTTATTTTTCAAACTAAAAAATTTATTTTTTTTAATGAAAAACAGCAGTTAAACCTTAAAAACTGGGACACAATTAAAACTTTAAAAATACATTAGAATGTGCTAGGGCACACTTGGCAGACACATTGTATGCATGCTTCTACATCTTGCACAGCCTCTAAAAGGGAGAGAGTTTCCTTAAAGATGGTGAGGAAATCCAGATAATTTTGTTTGTTATTGTAATATTTTCATCAAGTCCCAGAACATCACAAGGACCTCTCAATGAGATCCACAATTACTTGAGAGATCAGTTTACCAATCCATGCAGGAAAAAATAATGCCTGTTGCTTAGAATGACATGAAATTAGGAGAACAGTTAGTAAGTTACTACACACATTTGGGATAGTCACTGCAAATGGACAGCAAGCTAGGTTGGAACTCAATAGAGAAAGTTGACTTGGATGCATTTGGGAAATTATGTAAGGACCCTAATCTGTCCCTATTACAAAGATCTATCATTTAAATGAAAAATTTCCATAGAGAGGTAATATGATTTCAAGTTCTTGAGTCCCATTATCTCCAAAGAATCAAAAGTGTGAGTGGCCCAATCCTGGTGAAAGCACAGAATAACCAAAGAGCTCAAGGGTTCTACTGATACCCACAAAATGTTAAAGGTCCAGAGGAAGGCCAAAGGCCTCTAGCCCACTGAGTGGATCCAGGACCTACAGAAGAATGTGGGTAAGAATCACCAGGAAGTGAAGGCATGGGTGGGCTGCAATGAGCACCAGTGGAGGGAATATTTACATCAGTGTGACCACAGATCCAGGACAGTATTAAAGACTACAAACAAAAATGCTACATTTACATGTGGTCATATAAAAGTAGACATATGCATGTGTGCATATATTACTTGTGGCATCTTTTATAGTCACTACATATACCTTTAGAGTTGTTTCACAAAAGTGACAAGGCAGAACCAATATTATAAACTTGCTTGAATTTCTTTCCTATTTTTATATGACCTTTCCTAAAACCCTTATATATACTGTATCTTTTTATAAATACGTGGCCAAATTTTAGTTGCAAAACATTGATCTGCTTGGCAGAAAAGTGCTATGTAAACAAACAAATTGAATTTTTCTCCTAAGTAGATGTATGCATTTAGACGCAAATCTTTAGAAAATCAAGTTTCATGTATAAATATGTATGTGCAATATTTACATGGAGAGTTGGAACCAGGTGTGGACAATAAAAGCCACTATTTAATTATTACTTTGTAGAAATATCTATCTCTTTCTTCATGCCAGAACATTGCATTCCATGACATATAAGAATCATTTCATTTATCCTTTAAATTTGCCACAAATTCATTTATGTCTTTGTATCTCCAGTACCTAGCAGAATAACTCACAAATGTATGATCGGCATTGAAAAAAATGCTTCTTGCTTAACTGATGTCAGGTATTGCTGGCAACAAAGAAGGCTCCAAGCCTCCAAAGGGTAGTAACGCACAGGAAACACAATTTTCAAACTTTGCCTAGGGTGAATAAAATGCCTCCATGTGAACATATCTGCAAAAGATTTTCTGTATCTAACTTAATTCACACCTTAATACCAGGATCTAGACTGCTAACTTTCAACTTATCAGAGACAGAGGGCCCAGGTGATGGATTACCTGGTTCCCTTACTCTGGTCTTCCTCCCCTCCCATTTTCCCTTTATACAGCACATTGATTTTCAACCCCCTTCATTCACAAGTTGAAAATGGATAAAAAAAAAAATCAGATCTGTCTGTTTAACTGCCTATTACTACTATTAGCCAATTTTGAAAAAAAAAATAATTGGGGTGGAGGAAGATGAAACACTTACTAAAATGAGTTTTTTGCTTTATCTGTGGATGTCTTTGATCTCTGTTGTCCCTATCATCCATGTTCACAGATAACACAGAGTGCTGACTATATTCGAAAAAATTCTGAATAGTATCAGAACTGTAATAGGGCAGTCAAGTTCCTGGGATGGGCTGGGGTCAGGCACAGTAAGAATATGAAGCCTGTGACCTGCCGGGTAAAGGCTGACCCTATTCAGATAACTGTTTATTTGATTAGCCTTGCTTAGGGAGAATTCTGCAAATTATTATTCCTGTGTGATTTGGGGGACACTGACAATTTCTGCTAAGGAGGAATACATATCGTAGTAGCATATGCCTTCCTATCGCTGAACTTGGGACCAGCAGCAAATATCTGATCAAGATGAACGCTATGATTATAAGATGGCCCCGCACATTCATCAGATCCAAGGTTCATTCTCTGCTTTTACATATGACATCATCTAAAGCTTGATTCAATGATAAAAAAGCACAAGCTTAGTTCATAGTAGAAGGGAAGGGTCATTCTGAAATCAGATCCATTCTTTCTGCTTTCCTTGAACCATACATACCTAGAGTTGCATAAACATAGAGAGTTTTTCAATATCTAGTTAAAAAGCTTGTGTCCTTGCCAGAAGCAAAACCTGTGTTAACCCAAAACCCCATGCAAGAGCTCACCAATGTTCCTTGGACATTCAGTAATGCACCACCCAAATCCCTCATGATGATGGTGGAAAAAATCACAACAACAAACATAACAAGACTTGGCAAGAAAACTGGACACACAGACAAGAGGACAGCTAGCATGCACAGCAATGCAAGTGAGCACATGGTGCTAAGGAGGACATCCGTTCCTGCTGGCCTGTTAGCTTAGGGACCAAAAGGCTGCTGGGTGATCAAACCCCTTTCCTTCTTTGGGGGAACTGGGTCCAGGGGCAGTAGAAGCAACATGAATGGGATTAGAATGTATGTATGTGAATATTGAAAAACAAATCCAAAATTCCAACCCCTCCCTCCCACCCCCAAACAGAACAAAACACCATCAACAACAGAATTAAAACAAAGCCCCTAAAATGGGGAAAAGCGAAACTTGGGTGGAGACAAGCGGAGGTTAGGGCTCTCTCAACCCACGTATGGAGAGAAAAGCTGTTCTGTTCCGGAAGCAAAGAGCCTTCTGCTCAGATCTGGCTGCTGTGAGGGGTGAGAAACATGAAGCCCGTGCCACATGGCTTTTGTTAAAACATTTATGTGTGGCGCACCTCACACGCTATACTTGTCATTCAAGTCTTTATTTGGGAGGGTCAGGGTACAAAATTTTTCCTTTAGAGGGGAAATGGATAATTTTTTGTTCCCCTTGTGAAATTGGTGACTGACCTTTGCTCTAGTCACCCTATGCTTTCCTATATGGCAAATGGCCAACTAATACTTTGGGAAGAAGAAAAAAATCCCAAACTATGCAATTCCCCAATTCCCTAGTTTCTTACTTTTATACCATGTGTTTTCCTGTCAGGCCTTTTTATTTGGATAAATTGTGGGTTCCTTTATGCTTGTAAAAACTCAAGTTTACAACACCCTTATTTTCATTCTGAAGTACAAAGTTGTTGGATTGTAGTTGGGGGGCATCATTTTTTAACCTTAAAAAAGACTTCCTCAGTATAAAATAGCTACAAATGCAGTCAAGTTTCCAAGGGACCCCCTCATTCTGGGCTCAAAATGTCCAGTTATATGCTTGCTGTAGCCTACAGCTTGAAAATTCTGGCTGGCCACTGGGCTGAAGAAACAGATGCTCAGCTGGCTCCTGCTGTTTCCTTGCCAGCCTTGTGCTGCCAGAGGGGAATGAGCCTGAGGCAGAAGTGTACTCTTTGAGGCTTGGGGCAGAGGAGCAGTGTTCAGTGAAAGCCGATGTCTAGCACCACAGCATGGGCCTAAAGTCTGACCTGAAGACTGGTGGTGCCCGGAATTGGCACTTACTTCTCCATGCACTATTTCTTCCATGATAGAACAGGTGGTCTGCTCCGGGTGAAATCTCTGAGGCTGTCTGGCAGACCCCAAAGAGGACGGCCTTAAGGAACAGCCAGAAGGGTATTTATGGAGACCAGACCTGATTACCTCTGGCTATAGATTATAAACAGCCAGAGTAAAATGGTGTACCTGTGGAGAATTAATGCTACTGATTGACTGGCAGAAGATTTCCTTAATCCATATGACAAGATAGATTTCTTGTGGCAGGTGCTCTGCAAAAAGGATCATTTCCCTTTCTAAAGATCTCTTTCTTTTCTCTTGCACATTGATCACAGAAACATAGAATTGTATGGTCAGTAGGGACCTTAAAGGACACCTAATTTTCAAGACTTTCACTTTATAGATGAAGAAATTGAGGACTTAGGAGATGAAGTGACTTGCCCCAGGTTACATAATGTCTGGTGAGTGGAAGAATCTGAACTCAACGTTCTTGACTCTGAGTTCTTTCCACTACACCATTCTCCCTTCAAAACAAAACAAAACAAAATACCCAACAGAAACCCCACAAAAAATTGAGTTTAAGTTTTTCTACCATTTGAAGCATGTGTTCTTCCATCCCCAGTTACAGTTCACCCTTTTGTAGATCATTTATGACTAATTATTTTCCCATGGTCAATATTGGGGAAGGCTGTCCACCAGAGCAGTAAATACTCACTGTTTATGGTACCTGCTAGTGCATTAATATTATTCAGTCCAACGGTGGCTCCAGCCAGTCCTTGCAGAGTCCCCAGAGAGGTCAAGGAATTCATGGCTGCACCAGCAGTGGAATTAGGAGTTGAAGCAGCCACTGGAAGGGAAAAGAGAAAGAGAAAAAGAAACAAAGAGAAGGAAATGGGATGGGAGGGTGGGTGAGAAAGGACAAGATTAATGAAAATTAGCCAGAAAGGAAAAATCTGTCATCACTACAGCAGATCAAGTTGATGAGTCTTTAAATCATAATATGCAAACATATAAAGCCTGGCTGTAAATACCTATGAAAATGATCATTGCTGGTCAGTAAGAAAAGAACATTAATACTGAACATGGGGAGGGATGAATCATGCATCAATCAGCAGATAGGGAGGTGAATTTTCTCTTACTCCTAAGCTGTTCTGAGGGCTCCAGTTCCCTATTTCCAATTGTCTACCCACTGGTACCTCATACTCAGCATATCCCAAACTGTACTCTTCAGCTTTCCTCAAAAATATCCCTTCCCTAACTTCTCTATTACTATTAGTAGTACCATCTCCATCCCAGTTACCTAAGCTTATAATAACCTCTTTATCTCTGCCTGATCAGTATCCTTCCTCTTACTGCTGCATTCAACCTGCTCACTATATTCTGACATGATCTCTTACCATAATCACCTCCTTTACAATGCCCAAATAATCATTCTACTTAGGACTTCATCTCTTCTTGCCTGAATTACTGGAACGACTTCAAAATTGGTCTCCCTGACTTTAGTCTAACTTCTCCAATTCATCCTTTATAACACTGCTTGAATGATCTTCCTAATGTGCTGCTCAGATCCCATCACTCCTCCACTCAAAAAGCTTTCAGGGTCTTCCTATTGCCTCCTATATAAATATACATTCCAGCTCTTGGCATTCAAGACCTTTCACAATCTGGCTGTAATATACCTTTCCAGTATCATATCCTGTTACTTTGCTTCACCTATTTTATTCTCCTGTCAAAGTGGAATATTTTTCTTTCCCTACCTTGCATTATTCATCTTCTTGGCTTTGCTCAGATCATTCTGTCCTTCCTGGAATGCATTCTCTTCCCCCACCCTGTTTTCTGGCATCTCCATCTCCATCTGGGTCCCTCTGAAGCCCAACTTAATGATCACCTCCCCCATGAAGCTTTCTTATCGTACATATTCTAGAGTTCTCTTTGCACTTAATGTCCCTCTCTTATACAAGGCATTCTCGAACATTATCCCTGCCCACGCTCCCTCCCCACACTGCCCATGAAATTCCTTCCTAGCTTCTCCAGAACAGAGCCTATGTATCTCCAGCACAATGGCGTGGAGGTGCTTAATGAGTGCTTGGTGAATTGCTTTGATCAGTTAAGCATCCTTATCATCCAAGTTTCTTTTCTAAAATAATCTGTAACAAAAGATGGAATTAAAAGACAATTGTTTATGTATTGTTTATGTATTATTGTACAACTACTCCTTTATTCCTGATAGTGTATCAGGGCAGTTATTGCAACACGTTGCTGATGTTCAGTCATTTCAGTCATGTCTGACTCTTCATGACCCCATTTGGGGTTTTCTTGGCAAAGATACTGGAATGGTTTGCCATTTCCTTCTCCAGCCCATTTTATGATATTATATGATATATCACACATATGACTATATATGATATAATATATCATATTATAATAACCTCTGATAAAACAGAAGTTAGCAGGTTTAAGCATGTTGCTCAGTCACTTAGCTAGTAAATGTCTGAGTCTTCCTGATTCCAAGTTCAGTGCTCTATCCATTGTGCCACCTTATGGTGCAAGATAGAACCTTGGTGCATAATGGGGATGGAAAATAAAGTCTTGAATGCACTCTTCTTGAACGGTTTATCCCTTGCTGGAGACCTCACTTAGATCTGAAAGAGAATTCTCTGACAATCCTCAATCTGGCATCACCCTACCATCAGACTTTCTCATACATGTTCCTGGGCTGCTGGAGGATGTCCCTATGAGTGATGAACTTGGGAGTCAGGAAGATCTGAATTCAAATCCTTCCTCAGACATGTACTAGGTGTGACCCTGAACAAATGTCTTAACCTCTCTGTACCTCTGTGCCCTCAATTTCAAAATGAAAGGGTTGGTCTGTAAAATGAAGGGAATTGATTGGATGGTCTCTAAGGTCCCCTCCAGCTCTAAATCTATAGTCCTATGTCACTGTTCTGTCCAAAACCTTCCAGGAGTTCGCCATTGTCTCTTGGATAAAATGCCAACTCCCCAGCCTGGATTATAGACTTCCACAATTTCCGTCCACCTAGCTTTCTAGGCTTATTTCAGACTACTTCCCTTCAGATACTCTGTATCACAATCAAACCAGATATTTGTCCAACTATCCATTCTAATATTGCTAGGCATTTGCACAAGGGAACCTCTGTGACGAATATATTTCCTTCTCACCTTTACCTCTCAGAATCCTTGTCCTTCAAGATTCAGCCTATGTGACACCTCCTTCCTTTAAAGGCTTTCTTTCCTCATAGCTCCCAGTTGTTAGTGTTCTAATAGGAAAGGATATTGCTATGGCTATCTAGAGAAGTAAATGATTTTCTTTTGAGACTGTGTTGTGGGTATTCAAGCTCAAGCTCTAATATAAAGTGCCTTTCACATTCATTCACTATATATCCTTCACTTCTGGAGATATATCCTATATAAGTTGCTTATTTCTTGTTAGTAAAACTTTCAATGACCCAAAATATTCTCTGGTCTAGACAGTCTGGATAACCCACTCTTTATAAAATTGAGTCTATATTAGCAGTAAAACTTTCGGTGACCCTCTCTGGAGTCCTAAAGGAGAGCAGATTCTACTAAGAGGGGTCCAGAACTAATGGAAAGTCTACCTGGAAATGATGACTCCTGATTTTACAAAGTATATAATAGAAAGGTTAAAGAGCAAGGAACTTAATTAACAATAACTCAAAGATTTAACAAACCCTTTAATGCTTATCTGATGGATTTCCATGGAAGAAACCCTAGAGATTATTACAGGCATACTCCCAACTTCATTAAGTGGTATCATGAAAACATGCCATTGGGTAAAATGACATCATGGAGCGGGGAAGAGGAGGTAGTTCCATAGAAACACTGTTCCACCTACAGATTAGTGGCCAAATGATGTTAAAGCATGATTTTATAACTTAAAAGAATACTTTATCATGCATCAATAATGTAATCAGTCAGGACAAACTTAGGGGGAGGATGCCTGTACCCAAATCTAAAAAAAAAAGATAGCCATTAAAAAAGAAAAGAAAAATCAGCTTGTCCCTTCCATATTGGTAATCAAGAGTAATCCTCTTATTTGAGCCCAGCACCTGGCACATGATAAACAATAAACCCTCACTAGCTCCACCCATCACTCTATCTATCCATCTATCTAGTCATCTATCACCTTTCCTGGGTACATGATTATTTCAAAGGCTTACACTATATCTAAGCATTCTAATCAATGGATCCCTTTGGTACACTCAGACACTGGAGACCCCCATGCTGTCAAACTCAAATAGAAACAGAGGCCACTAATCCCTACATAAGGATATCTGCTTGGCTTAAATGTAATGCTGTCTATGTTGTATTGTATTTTTATTTATTTTGTTAAATATTTCCCAATTACATTTTAACTTGGTTCAGCCTATATTCAAGGGTGTCATGACCCTGGGCAGCATTTTTATTGTAGACTACCTGCTCCCTCCTTCTCCTTGTACTTACCATCTTTGATGACTATTTGACTGGAATCATGGTCTTCTAGAAATGGTGTTTGGAGGGAAAGGAGGAAGAAAGAAGGTGATGAAAGGTTCTTACATAGCATCAGAGTCTGCTCAGCACTCTCAAGGTAGAATTCAGAGCATCCAGCAATATCTATTTCTGTGTGTTCCAATTTTTCTTCCTTGGGATGGCTAGAAAACTCATTTAGACTTCAGTGGGTTCATCCTTTGCATTTTGGACCTCTTGGCTCATTTGGAGGTGGGTTTTCCTCACACATTACCAATGATCTGGCCCAGAGGCATGTGCCTATCCATCCATATTAGGTTAGCTCTGAAGCAATCCAAAAGCCTGCGCAGTGGGGTCAGGTTATTTTAACACTCATCTGGGACTCTGGAATAACTCACTTGTGTCCAAAAAAGTTCCCCAACTCTACTGCCATTTACACTAATGATAGGAGAAATGTGACTTGTTGCTAGTGAGCAGAGATTTCCTATTGATTGCTTATGATTGTCCCTGGGAAGAAACCTGACTAAATACTGACAGACTTCATGAACTGGCTTCTTACTTGGTCTCCTCCTGGCACTAGCAAAAAATCCAAGTAAAAACTGCCCAGCAGAAGAATAGCTTGTCTAATAGCTGGTAATGTCACCTTGTTCCTGGAAAGCCCGAGGACTGACCTCTAACATGGCTAGAAATCTCTCTCATCATGTTGCCATTCTGCCTGCATTTACTGTAATTGCTGGAGACACAGAAACACACAAAATGGGCTTTAATGACTTAGCCTCCGTGACTTGCATTTTTGTATCATCCAGTTTCCTCTCACAGAATTCATTACTTTTTCAGTCTGCACTGAAATTTTTCTTATCTCACTTTGTAAGCAGGTCACCGTATGTCCAACACCAGGAGAAGAGTGGGAAAAGAGTGAGGCAGGCTGGTGTGAATGAGAAAAGATGGGACTTTTCCCATCTTGGGACTGTGACTGGTGACAGTAAGTGGTTGACAGAAGTACTCATAGCGTAGTGGACAAGGCACTGAACTACTTTATATACCTTCTACCTTATATACTTTCTACCTTATATACTAAATTCTACCTTATATACTTTCTAGCTGTATGAACGTGGACAAATCATCTAACCACTCTGTGACTCAGTTTCCTCATCTATAAAATGAGGTGATTGGACTCTGGCCTTTTAAATTTCTTTCCAGCTCTTTATCTGTAATCCTGTGATGTCCTTGGAGCTTATATAAAATCCCAAGCAGATCCCAGATGTAAATAAAGAATCCCTCATTTTTGACTCTTTATTAAAAACAGTTGTAAATGGCAATTAAGAGAAAAACCTTTTCTTCTTTGTCTAAAATTCCTTCCATTGTTAATAAAGGAATAATTGTTAGTCGGTGATAGATCATATCCTTCCTCTTCCTTCAAATAGCATTAAAAGGACCTTAGGTGGTGTCAGACAGCAAAGCATCCCCACCTTTGGATAAATTAGGCAGCCTACAAAGGTGATAGATGAGAGCTAGCAAGAGAAATCTCTAAAGCTTGTCAGTTTCTTTTCTACTGACCTTATCTCCATCCTTTTGTAAGAGCAGAGAGGAGGATCTAGGCCAGATGTTCTGAACCTTTTTTTGGGGTCATGGACCTCTTTGGCAATCTGATAAAGCTGTTGGACTCCTCGGAGCATTGTTTTTAAATGCATAAAATATGCAGGATTACAAAGGAAATCAACTATACTGAAATATAGTTCCTGGCACACAGTAGGTACTTAATAAAATCTTATTGATTGTGGACTGAGTTGCATTATTTTTTAAAATAAGTTTGGGTTTTTAGTAAAACTGAATTTTATAATTAAAAAAAAAACCAGAGCGACTTCATGGATTCTAGGTTAAGAACACTTGAGAATTCTACCAGGCTTAGCCAGCCACATGCCTCAAATAAGATTGTGCCCCTCAAACCTACAGAACTGGTTGTGATGGAGCTGATACATCAAAGCTATATATTGCTCTTTGGTGGGCAGTCTTTTGTTTTAAGGCTATATGCAGGATTGTAGATGGGATTTGAACCCAGAGCCTCTGAATCTAAACTCCATACTCTTTTTTGTTATATTTATTTGATCCAGCCCTGGGATTTCATTATTTCATTGCATGACTGTAAAAATCATTTCATCCATCATTTACAAACATGGAAACACTCTTTCCATGGCTATAGGAATTAGCAATTTGTATGCAATTGAAAGTCTTGGAGAATTGCCTGGGGCATTGAAAGGCTAAGTGCCACTCACCTGGACAGCTCCGATATCAAAGGTATGACTTGAATCCAAGCAGTCCTGAATACAGGACTGGCCCCTTGATCTTATAGAGTACGATAACACAGAGAAATGGAAAATCCAAGAGGGGATCCTAGTTTCTTAAAGATTGTGCTAAAATGGAACACAACAAGCTCTGGCAGGTCCTATGCATCTGGACAATTAAGAGTGAAATTACAGATTTCTGACAGATGGAAGTATAGGGATAGGGGTTGTATTTATGATTTCACTAGTATAGGGAACTCCCAGGTAAGGAAACTCTCCCTATCAGAGTAACTGATGATGGTGCAGTAGATAGAGCTCTGGACCCGGAATCAGGAAGACCAGAATTTAAATCTGGCTTCAGACACTTACTAGCTGTGTGACCCTGGGCAAGTCACTTAATTCTGTTTACCTCAGTTTCCTCATCTGTTAAATGGGGATAATAACAGAATCTACCTCCAGGGCTTTTGTGAGGATCAAATGAAATAACTGTAAAGCATTTAGCAGAACACAGAACGGGTACTATATAAAACTTTAGCTATTTTATATTTTTTATTTTAATATTTTATATTACATACTACATAAAATGTTAGCTATTTTATATTATATACTATGTAAAATAGTAATTTTATATTATTAATATTTAATATCATATATTATGAAATGTTAGTTATTTCGTATTTTTATTTTAAAAATATTTTATATTACATATACTATATGAAATGTTAGCTATTTTATATTTTTATTATTATTTTAAAATATTTTATATGTACTATATAAAATGTTAGTTATTTTATGTTTTAATGTTATCTTGCATATACTGTATAAATGTTAGCTGTTTTATGCAATAATATAATATCAAATGTAGCTATTTATATTATTAGATCCATACCTTCTCTGCAATTTACAGGCTTAGAGAGTTGTCCAGAGCACTGAGAAGTACACTTGCTCAAGGTTACACAGTCAATATATACCAAAGGCCCATTCTCTCTCCACTGACTCATTAAAATGAGAAAAGTCGAATATTCCTAAAGCCTGTGCCTTTAGAAGTCACCACTGAGCCTTGAGTTTTGGTTGGGATGAACAGGTAAGAAGACCTGTTGCTCCCTTGCTCTGAGCAAGTTTCTCCTGGAAGCTCTTACCTTCCAGATCCCTCTAGAAATCTTCCCTAATTTTCACAAATGAGCTCTTTCTTTAGAAATGGAAACAGGCGACACAGCCAATCTTAATAAAGTATTCAAAAACGGAATGTTCAACAGATGTACAATAGAGAGACCCTAGACACAATAGGCAGACACAAATTAAATACCACCAACACGCATATTTTCCAATTTCTGTGTTGGCAGCCTGGCAAGATTCTGCTTGGGGTAATTGCATTCTGCCCACCTCAAATCTTCCTTTCTATCTCAGCTGGGCTCTGCATCCTGTATTTCTTCCCTTGAACCATTTCAGAAAATGCCAAGGGGGCATTTCAGAAGGGAGGCATATAAACGGTACTCTATAATCACCCACAGCATGGTCCTCAGTAGAAGGTTACTTCTACTTCTGAAACAAAGAAGCTACAGTTAGAAGAGATTAAAGTAGGCGGGAAATGAGGCCTACTCCTGCTTGCTCACTTCTACCAGAGGGCAACCTGTTACTTCTAACAAGGGTATAGTCATTTTATAATAAAGTTGAAGGGGAGCCACCAGCCTATGGACATTCTTGAAATTCATATTACTGGCTTCTCATTTGGCAAACGCAATTTCATGCCCTTTTATGTAAAGTTTGTATTTGTATGTGCTGGTAAGACTTGTTGCTGTAGGTGCTGTCACCACGGGGGCCCCTCAGCAGCTGGAGATATCATTTAACCACTCTGGGCCTTGGTTTCCTCATTTGTAAGCTGAGATGGTTGACTAGATGGCCTTGGAGTCCCTTTCAGGTCTTAACCTAGGAACGTATGATCAATGCCAGCTGTTCAGTTCCCCAAATAGCTATTCAGGGAACAGAACTGTGACATTGTTCTAGCTCATGCTTTCTCCCCAGGGATTGTGAGGAAGTCCTGCCTGAATAACTACAGAGTACAAGACATGCGGTAGGCATTTTTTTTTTTTTTAAATCAGGTCCTTGTGTTACTATGGTCTCCAGAGGTAAAAGGCATGACTGAAATCTCCCAAATGGAGATTACAGGGCTATTGGAGTTCCTTCCCTCTTCTCTCCTAGGTGCCCCCCTCCTTCCTTACCTAATTATAGACAAACTCAGTTGTTTGAGTGACTGTTTGACAATGAGGCCATCAGGTCTTTGTCATTAAAAACAAATATGATAATAACCTTAGGAAGTTACCTTTAGAACCCCTCTGGATAACAGTCAATTGCAAGTAGACTTAGTGGTGGTGCTATTGTTGTCATTTAAGTGATTAGTCAGGTCTGATTGTTAGTTTGAGGTTTCATGGTAAAGATACTAGAGTGGCTTGCCATTTTCTTCTACAGCTCATTTTACAGATGAGGAAACTGAGGCAAACACGGTTAAGTGACTTGCTCGGGGGCACACAGCTAGTATGTGTCTGAGGCCGGATTTGAACTCAAGTCCTCCTGACTCCAGGGCTGGCATTCTTTCCACGGCATCATCAAGCTACCCAGACTTCAGTAGAAATGGGCTTTTGTTTCCTTCTCTTTGTGGCAGTCTAAGACTGTTCCCATTTTGGTCTGCTTCCACAAAGGGAAACTATCTACTCTAAGTCAGTGGCAGGAAAATGGCTTTCAGAAGGCACACTTGTTTTTATTCCCTCATGCTCTCATTCTAAACCTCTTTTCCTTTTCCACTGCTAAATTCCTAGAAAAAAATTTGTTTCCACTTTCTTGACTTCCAACAACTTCTTAACACCAGGTACTCTGACTTCTGGCCCTATTACTGCACTGAAACTGCTTTCACAAAAGTTACTCATAATCTACTAATTGCTAAGTCTTTCAGCGTTTCCTCTGCCCTCATTCTCCTTGACCTACCTGCAGCATTTAACACTGTCATCCCTTACTTCTTGGGAACTCTTTCTTTCTCTCATTGTCAAAAAAGCTAATGGAATTTTAAGCTGCATGAAGAAAGACATATGGTATTCAGCACTTGGAAAGTAACAGCTTCAGCATACTCTAACCTGGTAAGACCATAGACAACTGGGAGTATTACATTCAGTTTGCAGTGCCATATTTGAAGGCAGGCTCGGAGGGAATGCAAAAGAGTTAAACCGAAGATAGGGAAAAGTCTTGGGATCATTCCATATCAATCAATCAACAAGCTTTGAAGTGTTATGAGCCAGGCGCTGGGGACAGAAATACAAAGAATGAAATAATTCTTGCACTTAAGCTTAGATTCAATCAGGGGAGATAATAAAGTTAAAAGACAATAAATAAAGTATGTAAGTTTATATAGACTATTAAGAGATTGAATCTAAATATGTTATATAATAATATTTTATTATATGTAACATATAATAACATAATGATATAATAAATACAAAATAGTTAAGGGAAAGGACTAGTCATCAAGGGGATGAGGAAAGGCTTTATGTAGAAGGTAATGACTGGGCTTCATCTTAAAGGAAAAGAGAGATTCTCTGGTTGGCAAGTTAAGCACAGAACTGACTGGATCACTCCCCTACTCAATTACCTTCAGTGGTGCCCTACTGCTTACATATCATCTCCTCTCTTTAACTTTTCAACTCCTTTGCAACCTGGCCTCAGTCTGTCTTTCAAATCTCATGATGCATTCCCCCCCTTCCTTCAGTCTCCAGTCCATTCATTTTAGCCTTTCCTGTTCCTCGTGGAACCATGGACCAACACATGACATTCATGGGTTTTGCTCCCCAAAGTACCCAGGCCCAGTAGTGAAGGTTGGTCAGCTCCATAGTATTGCATAATACTTGTTCCAGTCTCTTATTCTTGAAGGCATTTTTTTTCTTGTCCTTTCATTATCAATATACTTTACTTTTATCTCCATTTCCCATGTAGGCTCAGATTATTTCTCCTCATCTGATTTCCTGTAACTTTATCTCAGTCTCTTATTCATTTCCAATATTTTAATTTGTATGATATGTTTATTTGCATACTTGTCATGTCTCCCTCTATATTGAACTATAAGCTTCATAAGGCAAGGTAGCTTTGTTATAATAATAATAGCTTATATTTATATAGTTTTACAAAGCGCTTTACATGTGCTGTCTCATTTGATGGAGGAATGAGAGAAAGGAAGGAGAGTGGATGGAAAGTTGGCCTGGAGCAAGTAAGGAATTAGTTCAAGTTCCACCCCTGAAATGCTCTGGTTGAGTGATTCTGGGCAAGTCATTTTGTTTCCCTTAGTGTCCTAGGAGATCCTCTAAAGCTCCAAGTTGCAAAGGAAATTCTGACCTTTCTTAGTAGGGGGAGTTTCTTATGCCAATGAAATCATGTTCTTGTCCCTTGATCCCATAGTGACTGGATCAGGGAGATGGTGCAAATATCACCACCCTCATCATACAGACAAAAAAACAATCATAGGAATTCCGAGTAGGAGAATCGGAAGTTTTCCAGTCCATACACCCAGGAATTCCCACAAAGTCATACCTGACAAGGGGTTGTTGGGTCTCCAAGAAGAGGGAATCTACCACCTCTTAAAGCAGGCCATACTTGAAAGTGGCCCATCATGTTTTCCTTAAATAGTATTTTCTCTAGGCTAAATATAATGGGTTCCTTCCCTCTATCCTTGTATCATGAACTCAAAACTCTTCTCTAGCCTGATAACCCTCCTCTAGACCTTCCCTAGGTTACCCATGTCTTAGAAAAAGTGACTCATTCAGAGAGATTTAGCAATTGGCTAAAGGTCACACCATTAGCAAGTGGCAAAACTAGAATTTGAATTAACTAAGGTCGTTGAATTTCCAGTCTAGGCTTATACTGTCCCCTATCTTTGTATCTCTCTCAGCAACTAGTATGATGCATTGCATATATAAGGAATTTAGTAAATGTTTATTAAAGGAATTAATTTTAAGTTCTTTATGGCTCAGCACTTTGCTGTGTCCCCCCACCCCCGCCTCCAAATGCTTATTAGGCAACAAATTGTGGTTTCCAGGAAGTGTATATATACTTCCTCAAAATGCCTCTTATATTCACTTTTCTTAAATCTACTCCCCCTGGATAGCAATAGATTAAAAAATAAAAGCCACACTAACAGTGACAACAGAAAAAGTAACACAAGGCAGCAAGAATCTGCCTTCAGTGCACTCATTAAATGCTTTCCACGGAACAATTAGGTGGTGAAAGCGCAGCGGCTTTGTGGTTTAGGAAATAAAATAATTGTAAACACAGAGAAAATTGCCTGCATTGACCAAACATACACAGGACTCTGGAGCCTGTGGTTGCTTGTCTGCCTGAAATGATCCTGGTTCCTGTGCTCCAACTGTGCAGGGCACGTGGTGAGGACGTAGAATAATGAAGCAATGACAGAGGCCCCATCGTTATTAGCTAATCACAACTTGGGGGCATTAACAAAACACAGAGCATAGCTACTCCCATGAGGGCTAATTATTCCTTGATAACCACACCTCCATTTTTAATTTATTCCCCCAAAGACAGGCTTTTGTGTTTTTGAGGGTGCGTGTGTGCGTGCGTGCGTGTGTGTGTGTGTGTGTGTGTGTGTGTGTGTGTGTGTGTGTTTGCACGGGAATGAGAGGGTAGGAAAAGCATTTGTGTCAGAAGATAGAGAAAAGATTTTGTGGTATTTTATCTCATTCCCTGAATATGTCTTTTCTCCTGTACATATATCCCTTACCTTTTTACTGATGCAATCAGTTCCCACACAGTTGGGAGCAGCACTAGTCAGATGAGAATAAAGCAATTCTGGCAACAATTATTAGACAGGAGCCTGTACTAGGCCAAGGGATAGACACAAAGTTTACGGTCAAAGAGTTTATAGTGAAGTAGTTCTAGTGGGGGTAGTTTTCTAAAGATAGAAGCAGGTGAAATCCAAGCTTCCTACACCCTAAGCTTCTAAGGAATCAATTGACAGTGAGTGGTTTTTTTTTTAGAGGTGCAGTGGAGAGAATGCTGGACCTGGAGTCAGGAACACCTCAGTTCAAATCCAGCCTCAGACATTTACTAACCGTGTGACCCTGTGTAGCTTACTTCAGTTTTATCGTCCTCAGTTTCTCATCTGTAAAATGGAGAAAATACTAGACCATACATCTCTGGATTGTTGTGGGAATCAAACGAGATCACATTTGTAGAGTGCTTTGCAAACCTTAAAGCACTATTTTACTATTATTATTTTATTGCTGTTGTTTTGTGTTTTCTTGTTTTAATTTTGAATCACTTTTAGGTCTCCTATATGCTACCTTTGGAAATTAACATGTAAATTGAAAATTATGTGATACTTTAATTATGTATAATTATGTCATATATATGAGTCCGTAAATGGGAATGCATTGTAACGTCTTAGTGCCCCATACACTTCCACCCTGTCCTTCACTGCTCTTTCCCATTTGTTTTCACCAGTTTGTTTGCACTGTTTTTTAGGCAGGTTTTCCAGGTGAAGACCTCGTGATTATCTGTCCACAGGTTGGGGACCTTGACCCCTTGCCTTATTTTAGTGCCTATGAACACAGACAATGAAGCAAGATAGGGGGCCTGTTGGGTCAAATGTCCCAAAAGACCTGCTTTGTATGATAAGCTCAGGCTTATCACACAGCAAGGGAAGTCAACCTGACCTCTCCTCCTCTTCTGGGCTTTGGCTGGTCACAATATCTTTCATGTGCTTTCCTATGTATATAAAGCTCCATGTTCTTGGCACAGGATACCCATGTGACAGAAATGCTATGGCTTAGTCATGAGTCTAAAATCCAGGAGGTAGAATAGATGTCTTTAACCTGGGCATTTCCAGTTCCTACTCAGTGATGACAGATTCCAGTCTTTCTTCCCAAGGACCATGGTTCACTGTGGATACAGTCAACTGATAGGTGACAGGGAGTGAAATGTATTCTTAGGGGAAAAGTTAAGGGATTGACCTCCTTCTTCTTTGCCAAGAGGTGGGTCCCTAGGGTGGACTTTTGACTTCAGAGAGGAAAAAAAGAAAATGCAAACAATACATGAGTGCTGTGGAGGGTTTTCTAGGTAACCCAGATTGCTAAGAGTCAGATCTTCCTTGGGTCATTATGGCCCCATGGCTTGGCAGAGGGCAAAAGACCATGAAAGGCAGATACAGACTTTTGAAGCTGTGCATGCCAGTCTCAATCTGCTTAAACAGGCGGTCCAGCAAGGATGCCTCCATTGTAAATGGCCAACCACAGGCTTCTCTCAGGCTCCTTGCAGAGCCCGAATCCAGCACATTTCCTGAAATAAAAACAAATAACTCTCCAAGGGCTTTGGTACATGACCCTGAATGGTGATAACTAAAAGAAAACCTTGCTTGGATACTGTTATCTTGCTCCATTTAACCCAACAGTTCCATTTTGTCTTTGGTAAGTAGGCTATGTTGGTTTTGTAACCTCAAGTCAAATTTGAACTAATGTGGAAAATTCCCCTGTCAACATCTTCAGCAATGCAACAACAGGAAGAACTGGGGAAGAGAGAGTATTTTCACTTCATTTGTACTCATGCTTAATGAAGGGCATTATTTTCTCTCTGAAGTTAGAACTGGGACAAGGTATTTGTGTGCCCAGGCAAGGTCTGAAAGTCACCTTCTCCTTAATTTGAAAATTGTGTGTTTTGTGTATTATTGCCTACAAGAAGCTTTCAGCCTTCAGTATAGTCAATCAGTCAATAAACATTTGTTTACTACATTCTAGGAACACCATGGATACCAAGAAAGGCAAAAAAGCCCAAAAAACAAAAAAAAACCCCAAAACAAAACTAGATATGTAAGAGAAGGAAGATGATCAAGGAGGGGAAACTATTAGTGGCTGGGGGAACAAGGGAAAAGGCCTATAGAAGGTGGGTTTTGAGATAAATCTCATTGGAAGCCCAGGAAACTAAGAGGTTGACATGAGGAGGGAGAGCATTCCAGGCATGAGGTACAGCCAGTGCAAAGGTATGGAGAGAGGAGATAGTATGTCATATGTAAGAAGCCAGTGACCTTATCAGGGGATAAATACCTCTGTGTCATGAAGAGTAGAATTTTTTACCATTAAAAATATGTACATTTATAAAAAAACTATTTTTTTATAAGCATCTTTTGTGTTTCCTCTTACTCCTACATGAAAGTGTTTTACCCTAGGCAGCTGCCTATCTTGCCTATCTCTATACCTGGTTCTGTTTGAACTCCTTTTAGTTTCCTTATGTATGTGTATTTTTAGAGAGGGCAGAGGGCAAGATCCATGCCTTAATCCAAAAATAATCCTATCTTGTACTTTAATAGAATCAGAGAATATCAGAGGTTATCTGGTTTGTCCTAGATCTGAACCAAAAAAAAAATCCCCTCTATGTAACAGTTAGTCATGACTTTTCTAATGACAATAGTAATTGTGACTTCTCTGTTTAAAGAGGATTCTAGTGTTTCTTTCTAAGGAACTTGGAAATGCTGAAAATATCTCAGTGAAGAGACTACAGGTAACAGAGGATTTATCTCATTTCACAAATGTGAAAGTGGAATTACAGATGAAATGACTTACCCAAGATCACACAGTCTCTTGACTCCTGTTCACTGCATTAAAATGAATTCAAAGGAGAATGGCTATTGGAAGTCAGGCTGCCTGAATCCTCACCAACTTCATCAGAGAGTAATTGTCAAGCTGACTCATAGGGTCATTGACGGCTTCCTTTCAGTAGTCTTGAGAGACTCTTCATTTCCATTCCAGGTATGTACTTACCTTTTCCTCCCCTCCAAGCCGACAGGATGGACGTATGAACTAAATATCTTATTGTCCAATTATACAAAAATTGAATGCTTCAAGTGAACTGCTTAAATATATATTTATATATTTTGAACGTGTCAGCATTTACCTTACAAAGGAAACCTCTAGAGAACAGGGACCAGATTAATGTCATCCTCTTGGTATATTACCTCACTGGACTGAGTATTTCATAAAAAATGCATTTTGAAGATGATGATGATGAGAAAAACATATACTGAAGATGAGATGATGAGAAATATCTTCAGATATGGTTATGGAATGTGGTAGTTATGTACTACATAGGGTGTCCCAAATGTCTTGGGGATACCTTATACTTGGGGGACTTTTTTTTGAGACTTATGCAAGCAACATGAATATGCATCAAATATTCTGTAGATTTCCTCAACTGTCTAAAAAAAAACAACCCAGAAAAGTTATTTAAATAGTGTTAGTGAAAAATAAGTGTAACATAGCTGTTACTCTCATTGAAAGAAATAAGAAATAAAACAAAAGAAATGGAAGAAAGGATAAATCACGTAGAATAGTTTGGTTTGTTTTTTTTTAATCCTACCAAAAAACAAAGAAACAAAGCGTAGAATGAACGACTGGCTCCAGAATGCATGGCAGGATATTCTGCCCCAAAGGACTACAAATAATCATAGCTCAGGGCACAGGCAGAATTTACTTACATAAAGCAAGTGAAGTGATGAACCATAAATATCTCTACCCCCTCAGGTGTGCAGCTTTATTAAGCTTTAAATTAGTTCAGGACTATTAAGGACTCCAGTCTGTTCTAGGTCAGGGGCGTCTCATAAACCATTTGAGGACGCCCATCTAGCATTCGGAAGCCATGCTGTTGGCAGGAACTGATGACCCTTTGGCAGACCAGGAAGCTGTAATGAATGAGTCAGCTGGGCAACTAACTATTTGGACCAGTCAATTTCGGATTTTCTCAAACTTCTATCCTGGCTCTTTCAAGAAGCAAATACCAAACAAGTAATGCCACTTTAAGCCTCCTACTCTGTACAAGCATCAGAATTCATCTGGGACAGGGAGAAGGGTTTTTAAGTTGTTATTACTCTTTCAGTAGTTTTTTTAAATTCACAATATCTCAGAAACAGTGCAATATCCTATATATAAAAAAGTCACTTTATTAGAAAGGAAGATGGCTTGTCTTTTCCCTTTAAACAAAGAAAAATTCCTTTATCATAAATAGTTATTTTTCAATACCAAACTACCTAAAAGTGATTGTACACTGGGCCCTCATATTTATATGCTTTCTCTGAGAAATTGCAATGTAAAAGTGCCAAATTTGCTCTGGACAGTAGCAAACATCACCTTTTGTTCCACTAAATTTTACCCTGAAGGTGCACCAGAACCAGGGGCTCCCTGCTCTTCCTTCTTCTATGAGAACATTATGAAACGCTAAACTAAAAAGGGAGAAAAATGAACTGCTTTCTCCTCTAAATCTAACATAATTTTTTTAAATGTTAGAAATAAGCAAATTGTGAAAACTTTTATAAGAAAATAGGCATACAAGCCAGATTTTATTACAGCAAATTCCTAAGGGATGTCTGATTTATTTTGCCAAGCTGGAATTAAGTTATTTCAAATATTACTTTAAGTAAGTGGGTCATTGGATGGGTTTGGGGATTATTTTCCTCATCATGGGATTTCACTTATAGTAGAGGTTATTTACTGTTAGCTCTGTTAATGTTGGTTAATAGAAAGTGAAATGTCACAGCAATAAATCTTTCACGTGACACCCAAAGTGATTCTGGTAAAAGACACACTAGGATACTACTTCTGGAGAGGAAGCAGAAAATGCTGAGAAAGGCAGCTCACTTGCAAGTAACATGCTGTCAAGACTCTTTCATCTGTGGCAATATGACAGCAAGGCTAATTCAAACCCACAGATAATCAGGACACCTCATTTTAACACTTCCCTTTTATTCTGTCCATCCCCCCAATGGCTTGTAAGAGTGGTTAGGGAAGAGGAAAAAGAGAGAGAATTTCATTACCCTTCTCTCCTACTATGCAGTAAAACAAACAAAAAGGTGGGTAAGGGAGAGAATGGGGACCACAAGGGTCTGGAATTAAATTAAATACTTTGCATCACTGAGATGTCTGTATTTGCATATTAAGAATATTTTGTGAAGCAAAATGTGGCCTTGCTTCACTCACAGAGTAATAATACCGGATAAGGCACCTCTCAAAATTCCCTATTTGAGGGCAGGTGGTTCTTTTGAAAATGAAATGGTCCCTTTAGTTAATCCAAGTGGAGAGAATACCACTTATTCTACAGAATGGCACCAAGGCAGTTTGCTAGTCAACCTTCACAAGATACATTCAAACGTGGATCTGTATTGATTCATTCTGAAGAAAGCTGTCAGCCTAGACTATCCACCTACAAGTGATAGTTATTTTGGGGTCACTTGGGAACCAAGTCAAAGACAGAGAGGTGGGGGTACTGGCCTGTAACAGAGTGTCACTATGATGGATTTGAACTGCTGACTGCAGAAATATGTATTAAACTGACCTGGGGTATAAAAAGGAGGCAGCTGTTAAAAATTTCTCTGTGAACACTGTAACTGTCATGGAGTCTTCGTGCGCTAGCTTGCAAGAAAAATCTCACATTTTGACAATTGAGGATTTGCTGCAACACCTTTAAGGAATAATGTCTTGTGGTTGGCTTTACCCTGAAATTTTTTTTTTTAGATAACTGCTTCCGACAGAAAATTAGGATGGAAGCTGGATTCATCTTAAACTGCATCCCAGGAATTTGGTTATGGACAGCAATTTTGGCGTGAATAGAGAGAGGACTGGATACAGAGTGAGGATGAACGGAATTCAAATCCTACCTTACAGATGTACTAGCTATGAATTCTTTTAACTTCTGCACTTACTGATAGAGTCAGGGTGACTAGGTGGTGCAGAGTTCCAGGCCTGGAGTCAGGAAGACCTGAGTTCAAATTTGATCTCAGATATCTATTAGCCGTGTGACCCTGGGCAAGTATTTTGCTGCACTTAAAGCATTCAATAAAAGTTCATTATGTTGTCACCGTTGTTGTGTTCCCAAAGAATCTCATTTTAAGATACTCATATAATTCTCAAACAGCATTATGGAAAGAGTCTAGCATATTACTGAATAAATACAATAATCACAAGGCTGGAAAGTATATTTAGGGAATTCTGATTTCAATCGAGTCTACTTCTCACATACCACTGATATGCATACATATTTTATAGTTTGCCAAGTGCTTTACATATATTATCTCATTTGAGTCCCATGGCAATCCCATAAGCTAGGTACCATGAGTATATTACACTCATTAAACAAATGAATAAACTGAGGCTGAGAGGTTTTGACAGGTAAATAGCGCAGTGGAAAGAGGGCCAGGCCTAGAGTTAGGCTAACTCATGTTCCTGAGTTCAAATCTGGTCTCAGACACTTACTAGCTATGTGACCCTGGATAAGTCACTAAACTCTGTTGGCCTCAGTTTTCTCCACTGTAATATGAGCTGGAGAAAAAAATGGCAAACTACTCTAGTATCTCTGCCAAGGAAACCCCAAATGGGGTTGACAAAGTGCCAGACATGACTGAAACAAGTGAATAACAGCCAAGAGAGGCTAAATTACCTGCCCATGCTAATACAGCCAATAAGACTTAAAGGTAGGGCTTAGACCCAGAACTGGTATTGTACTACATGGCTTAACAATCTGGGATCTTGCCTGGATAATTCCATACTTTCTTAAATTCTTCCCACCTCTCCCTACTCCTTTCCCTCCTACAGACTACTGCTAGATTCATCTTTTTAATGAACAGTTCTGATCATGGCAGATATCATCAGTGGTCATCCACTGCCTATTAAATAAAATTCAAATTTTTTAAACTGTTATTCCAAGTTATCCACCATCTGACTTCAACCCATCTTTCTTGACTTAGCTCAAATTACTTATGTCATTTCCATGCTTTACACTCTAGTCAAACTGGATTATCTGTAGTTTCCTGATCACCTCCCATGCTTATATCCCTCCACACATTTGCCCATGTGCTCTTGCATATCTAGAATGCCTTGTTGATTATCTCTGTTTTCTTTGCAATCTTCCAGGCCCAACTCAGTGCTTCTTCTTTCTTCATATGTGTTCTCAGTACAATAACTACATTTTTTTTTCATCTTGCTATCTCCCTCAACATCACAAAGGCACTGGATAAATTATCTTTTACAAGAATTGAGATTCCAAACTCTTTAGTTACAGTATTGCTATTCTATTAAATAAGGAAGAGTGGAGGAAAGGAATAAACATTTATTAAGCGCCTACTCTGTACCAGACACTGTGTTAAGTACTTCATAATTGTTATTTCATTTGATCCTTATAATGGTGCTGGGAGGTAGATGCTATTATGATTCCCATTCTACAATTGAAGAAACTAAGGCAGACAGAGGTAACATGACTTTTCCAGGGTTGTAGAGTTAGTAAGTGTCTTGAGGACAAATCTGAACTTGGGTTTTCTAGACCCCAGTGCTACAGCCCAGTGCTTTATCCAACGTGCTGCCTAGCTGCTGAGGACCAAGACATGATGGTACAATGAAAGGAGTGCTGGATTAAGGGTTAAAAATAAACTGGGTTCAAATCCCAGCTCTGTCACTTACTAACTGTGACTTTAGGCAAATTACTTACTCTTTCTGGGCTTCAGTTTATCTGTAAAATAAAGGAGTTGAATAAGGTAACTCCTAAGGTCATTTCAACATCAATTTATAGTCCTTTGGTTTCTTGGGACAAAAAAAAAAGAGAGAATCATCATTCTTTATTCCTTGTTTGTCACAATTATTTGTACTGGGCAAGCTGATATGCCTAAACCTGGTCATAAAATTATTCAATTTCTTTACCTAGTCTCCCCCGCTTCCTGTAGTACAAGGCAATAGAGACAAATAGTTTTTTGGTAAATGAATCACCTCCCTTTCTATAGAGTGAGCCTCTCTGGATACTTGTGAGTTTACTCAGAGAATATGAATAGACAGATAGAATAAGGAGTGATGAATGATAATAAGCAAGATATAAGAATGGCAAGCAACAAACTCAAAAATGTGAAGGTACAGAACGATTTCTTCTGTAGATAACTGTTTCCTATTGCTTATTGGGTTGCTAAACCCACTGTTGGTTCTTCCCCCTCTTTGCTAAACTGTGAAACTACATATGTATGCATAAAATCTATAAGCTGAAACCATTCATTGCTATGGGAGGCTTGACTGGCATTAAATCACATTCAGTCTTTGTTTTCTAAGCTCGGATAGCAAGAAAGGAACTGTAACTATTTACTTGAAAACTGACATACAAGAAGCATCTCAAAGAGGCAGAGAAGCTGCAGGGGAAAGTATTACCTACAGTAATAAGTTAAAACTATTTGAAAAGTAAGTACTTCACATGTATAGAATGGGAAAAAAAATTTGCCTCCACATAGTGAAGTGCCTTCTACCATCAAAAGAAATTATTTATGATTCTTGTATATACCTCATTGAATCTCAACTCAGAGAGGCAAATGGGTAACTTTAAAATACCCTTATTTTAAAAAAGGAAGTTCACCAGGAAGAAGGAATGTACTAGACGCAACAATAAATAGTATAGCCTGAAAATTCCCTGTGGGTTTTCTTTTCCTAGACTGGAAGCACAACCGGCTATCCCATTTCTGGTGAGTATGGGAGCTGGGACCTGTTCTGTCTCTCACCTGGACCAGTTCCCTTACTTAGTCAGTCTTGTAACTCCTCTCTCTGAGAGGTTCACCATATTGACGCCAGACTTGATATGGACATTCAATTGGCTTACCCCACTACATCTCAGAGCTCCCAAACTCAAGGAATCGACCAGTCTCAGCCTTGTCAGCAGAAGAGGAGATTATAGGCATATGTCACCATGCCCAGCAAAAAATATACTCAGATATAAGAGCAACACTGCTGTCACTCATAGCTCTCAAAATGCTTTAGGAAAATACACTTACTAATAATCTTCACACCAGCCCCCCTAAGCATAGATAGGTTACAGAGATCACTATTTCTTCTGTCAGCTGTAGCAACACATACAATTGTTCTCTTTGTATTGAGCCCCAGCAACCATTCCTCAAAAACAAGGGCAAATTTGGGTAAGAAAAAAAATGACCAAAGAATTAATTCTTAAATAGGAGAGATTAATGTAAATAAAGGAAACAATTATCATGCTAAAATATAAAACAAGAAAGTTGATTAAGTGAAGCTTCAAAAGACCTGTGAGAAACTTATGAAAGACATAATATGCATTTACCTGGTTTTTATTCTTTCATGATTTAATTTTCAATTTTATTCACTACCATCTGATAATTGCATGAAACAGTTACTCTAACCATGGGCAATTTAAACAATTTAAATTTTTATTTCAAGGCCATGAGACAAAAGAACCTATTTATTGCCTGAGGGGATTTTTACAAAAATGAAAGCTTAATCTTTCATGTTTTTTAAGCAAAGGCTGTTTAAAATCATTTATAATAATGCATTAGGGAGACTTTTCCTGAGCATGCAAAATTGAAATTATAAATTTACAATTATAAAAAAATTAATAGTTTGGGGGATTGCATTGTCCCTCTCCTTTCTGGATGAATTTGGCTGCAGCTTAAGAAATGGTATTAAAAAACAAAACACAACCCAGTTACAGATTTAAAACTACAGAATCCTCAGGGGGACTTAAAAAAAAAAGAGGTCGCAATGCCATTTAACAGTTCCACTGGGTCATCTTAACGTAAAGTATTTAGGCCTGTTTATTTGTTTTTTAAAATAAATAATGGCATTAACCTCAAGAGTTGTTTCAAAGTGGAATATTTTATATAAAATCTCCTGGACTCATTGGAGATCCAACCACATTTTCTGGGGCTTTGACTTAGCCCTTGACAGAAATTAGACAAACAATTTACATTCACTTAAACACCACATTTTTTAGTTACACTTAAGAAAAATAATTGAAATGCAGATTTAAATTGTTCCTGCTACTATAGCTCAGTTTTAATGGGAAATACTTTCAGCTATTATGTAGGGCTTTTCTTCACAAAGGAGAAAAAAAAATCACTTACAATAATACTCCAGTTAACAGAATACACAGAAGGGTAGAAAAATTACTTTGGGGTTAAATTGAAGGACACTTTACCAGGGTGGTTTTTCAATTAATGAGATAATGAGAAGAGAAAGAAGGATGGAAGAATATTTTCCTTTTGCTATCATCTCAAGAAAAAGAGATATGATCAAATAAACACAAGTACCATCAAAATCTCTTTCCAACTCAGTTCTTCTTGATAGGTTGGGTCACAAAATAGTTAAGTATCATCCCTTTTGGGTGATAGCTACCTTATGCTGTGGAGTGAAATGAGCAAAAGAAAATGGCCTTGGAAAAGTCTCAGGTCATAGAAGACTTAGAACACAGAAGGTTCTTAAAATGACTTGAACAAGAATATAGTATCCCCACCGATGATTCTTAATCTTTAAAGGACTGTGACTGTCTTTTTAGTATTTTACTTTTTAGTACTGATTCTGATTCTCTCAAACCTCAGGCAATAAAATAGGCCAGGGTCTTCTGTTCCCAAAGATGCTATAGACTGAAATAAAGCATGCTGGGATGACTAAAATAGTTAACAGGCAGAAGAGGTTTCTCTTTTCTTTCTTTTTTTTTTTTTTCAATTTTGTCTCCTGTTTTAAAGGAATCACAGCATAATTCTGTCAGCCCTGTCTTAACACTGGGTTGCTATTCTGGGCACAAAAGGGGGTGAAGCCACACTTAAAGGTCTAGAAAATTCAGGAAGGAGGAAAAAAAAGTGAGAACTTTCTGGATATTTTTGTAAATTCCAGTGTCTGAACAGCAAAAGGGCATTTCCTTTTAAGATAAAGAGACAACTTTTTAACAAAAAAAACCTACAAAGATGAATTTGAGTATATTTCTATGATGCTTTAATGTTTATGAAATTTTACACTTACAAACTCTTGTAGATGGGTAGTACAACTATTTGGGTTCCCTGACCAGTTGCTACATCCAAGTTTTTAGGTTGTTTTTTTTTTTAAATCCCTTCTAGCTCAGAAATCTAAGCTCCTATGATCCTATTATCCCCATTAAAAAGAGATAGGAAACTGAGACCCAGAGAGGTTAAAGGATATGGCCACAGTCACTGTGACAGAATCTGGGTTTGAATTCGGGGCTTCTAATTTTAAGTGCATTGCTCTTCTTTTACTCAACAAGACTTTGCTATGGGCTGGTGTGGAAATCACATTAGAATAATCTGAGCTCTTATAACAGCATAAGGAAATGAGAAATGACTTTTTTCTTTAAAAATTCTCTGATGTACCGAAAAGTATGACCATCTGAACTCGTATATGGAATTTTAAAGACAGAAAGGAGGGACAGATGGGGTAAATTTAAGGAGAAGAACCCAATATAGTCAATAAATAATGCAATTTACAAAAAAAATGGGATTTAAACAAAGCTTTCCAGGGAGAAAGTATGTAACAGAAAGGACAGTATGTAAAATTACCTTGGGCAATGTCAGACAATACTCTTTTGGACTCTGAGTGCCAGTTAATGTTGTCAGTCTTTGAATTTATAATCTTTGGACCTCTCCCTCCTGTTCCTTTTTTAAGATTTTTTTTTTGGGGGAAAAACCCAACTCAAACTCTGTTTCTTAAAACAAATGAAAATACAGCCATCCTTTTCCATGTGGTTTCTTAGCTATCCACCAGAAACGCCCATCCTGGGATAAGTGAGTGGGCAACATTTGTTTATGGACCTGTAGAGGCTCTTTGCCTTGTAAAATTTTGGAATTAGAGGAATTTCTCTTACCAGGACTCGTGAGGGCTCCCAGGGCACTACTTGTTGTAGAGAGAGGGTTTGCATTGGTGGTGGTAGCTGAGGTTTGGGCAGCAGCCGCAGCAGCAGCTAATGTTGCCAGATTCTGTAACTGTAAAGCGTTCATGCCTGTAAGAAGGACAAAAAGTAAAGCATTACAAAGAGGGTTATGGTTAGGAAAAGTCTGATTTCTTTGCCCAGTCTCCTATGCAGAGAAGGCTTCTAAAATGATCCTCTTTCATATATGGTGAGTAGGGCATATTCCTTGCCCACCATTTCTTGCCACTCCCTCAGTCCTTTTTTGTCCTATACAGCTAAAGCTAAATTTTACCAGCCCTATTTGCTGTACAGAGAGCCACAGTGTGGGTGGTAGTGGCCTTCTTTATCCCATTTTTTCATTGGAAGCAAAACTTCAGTAACTGACATGCCATTAGCCTCGTAGAACAACTCCCCCACTGTTTGGGGGTAGAGTAAAATATTCTAGGTATGTCTGACCAAATAAAAAGTATATGAATTGACACACTTCATCAAGAGCACCATCTGAATGCAGTGCCAGCTATTCCCTGTGATCCAACTACATCCACTGGTACAAAGAGACAACAGAAGAGAGCAGAAAGGGCCCTGGTGTGAAATTAGACAAGCTGGGCTAGAATCCCACCACTCCACTCCTTATTACACCTTATAGTAGCTAGGAAGCCTAGTGAAGGAGTGTTGGACTTGGAGGAAGGAAGACTGAATCTTCAATATGCTGTCACTTTGGGCAAGTCATTTGAACTGTTAGCCTCATTTTTTTTCTCATTTGTAAAATGGCAGTATACCTCACAGGGTGTGAGAATCAAATTACAAAATACATTGAAAAGCTCTGTAGGTAGGGGTGGAGCCAAAATGGCGGAGAAGAAAGACAAGCATATGCTAGCTTCGAACCCACAGCCCATAATTATCTATAAAAAGAACTCCCAACAAATTCTGGAACAGTGGAGCCACACAGCAATGGGGTGAAGGAGATTTCTGTTCCAGAGAGCCCTGAAAAAGTGATCCCAAAGGTCTGTCACGCACCAGACGGGAGTGGAGCCCAGTCCTGTCCTGGCTGCACAGCACTGAGAAGAGCAAGCAGATCTGAGCAGGCTTCAGGGATGGAATCTCCAGCAGCCGCAAAGGTCCCTCCACCCACAGACGCTCAGGTCAGTGAGAGAGACGTCTGGACAGGCTGAGAGGGGATAGGGGTGTGTCCATGACTCAGGCCCCCTCGGGAGGCAGCAGCAGAGGCAGCAGGCAGCCAGAGGCTCCTGGAGCAGGCAGGAGCTCTGCAGCAGCTCCATTACAGAAGGTCTCTGCATAAACCCCCTGAAGGAACTGAGCCTGGGAGGTGGCCCTGTCTCCACCTGAGCACCAGAACTTAAGCTCCCATGGAATAGCAGCCAGGCCTGCCTCTGAAAGCCCTGAGGCTGGGGAGCAGCATTTGAATCTCAGACCCCAAGCACTAGCTGGGCGGATCTAGGCGAGGGTGGACAGGAATCTCAGAAGTCAAGTAACTGGCTGGGAAAATGCCCAGAAAAGGGGAAAAAAATAAGACCATAGAAGGTTACTTTCTTGATGACCAGATGATTCTGCCATTCCTCTCTGATGAAGAAGACCAA
>CM053770.1:131824202-131904176 GCA_028658325.1 Potorous gilbertii
GATGATAGAAGAGAGGGCAGATTGGTGGTAGGGGAAATTAGAATGCTCAGTGTACTGGGTTGGGGGGAGGGGAAAAATGGGGAGAAATTTTGGAACCCAAAATTTTGTGAAAATGAATGTAAAAAGTTAAATAAATAAATTTATATTAAAAAAAAACTGACCATGTAAAAGGTTATAAAGATATTGCACATAAATTAAAAAAAATAGAAATAGAAAAAAAAAGCTCTGTCAATCTTAAAGCTCTAAAAGAAAGCCAGCAGTTATCATTATCAGCTGAGTGACTTTGGGCAAGTGACAATACATCTGGGTCTCCGTTTCCTTGTCTATCAAAATGAAGTGATTAGCCTAGATCATCTCTAAAATAATTTTATGGACCTAGATTAGAGAATGAAGAAAAAATCTTTCTACACCATGGGTATCCAACATGTGGCCTGCATATGGTCTACAAAAGTCTCTTGCACAGCTCCAACCAGATAAAACTATAATTGGAAAGTATTTAATGAAAAAAGTTAAAATACAATGAAACACAGATAAAGTTAACATGTGGTTTTCTAAGCTAAAATGCAACCTGCAGTCATGTCTGAGTGGTCAAGACCCTATTTGGGGTTTTCTTGGCAAAGATATTGGAGTGGTTTGCCATTTCTTTCTCCAGCTCATTTTATAGATGAGGAAACCGAGGCAAATAGGGTTAAGTGACTTGCCCAGAGTCCCATAGCTAGTAAGTGTCTGAGGCCAGATTGAACTCAGAAATAAGAGTCCTCTTCTCTTGACTCCAGGCTCAGTGCTCTATCCACTGTAACATCCAGGTGCCCAACTTGGGAGGCAGATGTGATTATGTCCATTTATTCCCCATCACTGTACAGTAAGGAAACTGAGTCAAGCAGAGGTTTGAGAGCTACTAAGTGTCTGAGGCCAGATTTGAACTGGAGTCTTAACCTCAGGCATATTCCAGAGTTTAACACATGATATGAAAGAAAAAAGCCACTTTTCTCTGTGATATGGCACAAATACTCTCCAAATTCATAATCAACCTTTACGAATAAATGTCACCTAAGCCAGTAGAAATTCCAACCATCCAAGAAAAAAATTTGAGCATTTTCCATTTCCTTCATTTACTAACTACTGTGATTAGCATTTGGAAAATGTGAAGAAAAAAGTGAGAAGAGGGGAGCAGGAGTGAGCAAAGGAAAGAAGAAACAGAACCTGCCAAGTGGAAAGTTTGTGCTCAGATGGGTGAAAGCCAGTGGCCAGGTTCCTAGACTCTCTGATTCCCTGAAAATCTCTCTAACAGCCTAAGGCTCCAGGGGAATGCACAATAGAGAGTAAAAGAAATTCTATTTGATCAGTCTTGAGTCTACCGGGAAGCGGGGAAAGAGAGCAGGATGCCTTTAGGAGGTAGGCACACTTATTATCCCTACTTTACAAATGAGGAAACTGAGGTTTGAAGGAAAGGATGGTTGGGGGTGGAGCAAGAGGAAGCAACAAGGGAGAGATCACCTTCTTGTTGTACCAATTAATGTTGCCAAAGCTCACTAATCTTTTCATCTCAGATGCTACCTGCTCTGTACCTAGATCTTCCCAAAGTTCCCTTCCGTGAGGTTGTTTAGAGGAAACGCCTTTGAAAGCTGTATAAATGGGAGTCATTTCCATTGATCACAGCCGTTCACATTTGCCCCAACTACTAGTTTCTCTTTCACATGTTTATAGCCTCATTCCTCATCCTCGCTGACCTGCTTATAGGATGTTGCTGAATACGTTCACTCTGGGACAGAAATAATAACAAAGAACATTCATATAGCACTTTAAGGATTGAAAAGCAACATACGGCTCATATGATCCCCATGACAACCTTGTGAAATGGGTACCATTACTATTTTTATTTTACAGTTAAAGAAACAGATGAAAAAAGAATTACGGAATTTGCCCAGGGTCACACAGCTTATCAATGTTTGAGACTGGATTTGAACTCAGTTATTCTTGGGTCCAACTCCTTAAGGGTATCTACTTTGCTACCTAGGAAGAAACACAACAACACTGTGTGGTATTATTGTTTGTATCTTACAGAGGAGGAAACTGGGGCTCAGAGATCAGAAGCTATTTGTTTGTGATCATGTAACTAACAGGTGGCAGAGCTGGAATGCACAGTCTCCAAATTCAGGGCTGTTTTCACTTTACCACATTAACAAAGGGATGCCAGTTTTATCTGCTTCACATTTTAAGCTTGGGTGAGCTTCTAGGGTTATCTTTAGTTATACGTAGACAAACAAACACTTTGTGTAAGTGTTTTCAACCTAATCTGGACAGCACTTGGGACCAACGCACGCATCTGTAAGACTATGGGTTAAGATTATAAATATACTCTGTAGCATAGAGTGAGGCTAAATGACCCATGAAATGATGGAATCTGTTCATCTTCATTGCATAAAGACAAACTAGTCACTTATCCATAAAACGCTACAGCCTTCACCTCCCTCTCTAATATTATTTAAGCGATCTTTTACTTTCTCAAGGTAGTGGCATTCACTTCCTTCTCTAACCACTATATGAACCCCAGCTATTATAGGTCATGGATTGGAACTTTTCGACATTCTCATATAAACACACATATTAACCCTTCTCTATACTGGTTATGTTGTTATGGCTAGGTTTCTTCAAACACTGAACTCTGACAGCATAGCATGGACTTGGGCATTTGGGGTTGAGGCAGGGATGGAGAAAGAGAGGAGAGACACAATCAGTGCTGCTGAAGATCTATAAGAAATATAGTACTTTTCCTTATCCTATATCTCAAGACTAGCACATACATAAATTCCTTTCCTTAGTTCAGTGGCCTCAAAGCCACAGGTTCCCCACTTTGATTAGTCTATGCTAGTCAATTACTAGTTACCCTGTAGTCTTAGCTGAACTTTCTGGTACAAAATGTCAAAGAGATGAGCATAAGGGAACAAAATGGAGGAAAACAGAAGTGCCAGAGCTCTTAATAAGTTCATACAAAGTAAAATAAGTGATCATCTATATGTTGAAATCTAGTATTCTGGATTCAGAGGGTGGGGGAAGGAGAGAAATATAGTCTCCTTGTTCCTCACTACATTTTCTCCAATTATCCATCCACGAAAATTGGAATTGTATTAGATCTGAATCCAAAGTCCTTTATCACTGGGTGGCAGTTTTAAGAGAGAGGGACAAGTTCCACCATTACTTCTTGTTTCCTTAAGGTTACTTTCATTTCTTGATAACAGATGCATTAGGACCTCTCTTTGTGAATGTAGATGTACCAAAAGAATTTTGGACCCTCTCAATCTGAGCCTCAGTTTCCCATCTTCCCATAATGAGAACAGATTTCTGAGCTTTTCCCTTCAAGTCAAATATGATGTCATTCTTTCTGACTGGAGTCCATTTGGATTCACCTGACTAAAAATATCAGTACTTAATCAAATTTCTAGGCGGCAGTATACTGTTCTGAAGTTCTATTATTTGATCCTGGTCAAAGGTCCTGTTTCTAAAGAGGAACTTCAAGTTCAGGGAGTGACCCTGAACTCCTAGAAAACAGATTAAGGGGACAGTCAGTCTAAGAGCAGGAACATTCTTTTGTTAAAACAATCAAAAGCAGTATCTTTTTCTCTACCCTTGACCACACAGAAGGATCCCAGGAAGACTGAGCAGTTCTAAGGGCACCCCTTCCAATATTAACATTTCTACAGTACTGATGGTGAAGCAAATCCTAAAACCGAATTCTGCTTAATCTAGACTCTGGAACTTTGTCTTAGATTCATGACGACTATAAAAATGTAAGGAGAAATGGTTTGGGTCAAAGAGAATTCCAAGAAAGGAGAATAAACTGTCTTTGGTCTGTTCCTGTCCTCTCTTATGCACCCCTTTCTCTGTCTCCCTTCCTCCCACTCCAATCAAGCTTGTATAATTAATAAATTTGTCTCCTCTAAGCTTATGACAAAAAATTCATAACAGCTGAGATTTTACTCCCTAAAATAGAAGGGACCTTAGCAGCAATCTAGTCCAATCGCCTAATTTTACAGATTAGGAAAATGAGACCTAGGATATCCAGATGCTGAGCCCAGTGCTCGCTCTAAGACATTTGTGTATGTGATTGACTTCTTAGTTCTTTGTATCAGGTATAACCTGAAAAGGTATATGAAAAGAATACACACACACACACACACACACACACACACACAGGTTTTCTAGAGTTCAGAGAGACCTGGGCTTCTCTTAGCATCTTACCCAAGTCTTCCTCACTTGGGAGAATTTTTCAAGCAATTTTTTGAGTGCCAGGAATGAGAGTAGAGGAAGAGAGAAAGAGGGAGAGGAAGAGAGAGGAGGGGAGGGGGAGAGATGAATTCCTCAAGGAAAGAAAATTTTGTAAAAAGCACGAGAAAAACCAGCTAAGAAAGCTTTCCAGGTTGAATGACATCATTCTACATTCTCATTCCTCATGTCTAAGTAGGTCATCTTCCTTAAGGAAATCGTTCTTCTCTATTTCACATTATCTATAGCTTTTGTACCAATACTCTCAGAATCTCCACTGTTCTCTCTTCTGGGAGTGAGAGTTCCCCTTTACTTACTAAATTTGAATTCTCTCTCTGTAGGAGAGTCAATCTGGGGGTGGGGGGAGGTGTCACAAGTAACTGAACAGCCTTACAATAGATTGCTGCTGCCGTTGTTTAGTTTGGAACAGTGTTCTTTCCAGCTTTCTAAAATGTATGAATGCACGCAGGGGCCATTCCTGTTCCTTTCCCACCCTTTCACCGCCTTCCCTTGGCAGCTTACTTTCTACTTACCCAGTAACACTTTCTATCTCTCAACTACTGCTACACAAAAATTCTGAACATCACACATAGAGTGGTAATCACCATGGCCGGAAGCTGGTACAGCAAACAACTCTTTACCCAGGAAAAAGAAACAAAAATAATATCTGAAGGTATGCTCATCCTGGTAACAGTACCTTTTACAATGACAGACAGCATCCCTTCTTCCTTCTGATCAAGAAATTACTACAGTTCTTTGGAGGTAGACAATATTAGAAATGATTTAAAAAAATCAGATCCTGTAGGTTAAAATGTTATTATGAATTTCACTCGAGTACTGATATCAATTTTGGGAAAAAGTTGGTAATAGAGGAGTTCAGTTTTCATTTAGTTATTTGGCAAGTGGAGGAGGGAGAAACCCTTTACCAAACAATGAAATTAGGTACAAAAACAGTTGCACAACATTCTTGCTTGAAAACTTAAAAGTTTTTAAAAAAAAAAAAATTATTTATAAGGAGAAGGGCATGAAAATTTAATTTAATGTTCACCTTAGGTAATTTTGTGTCTTATTGTTCATAGCAATTACCATAAATCTGCATATCAATAAGGAAGAACAGATGTCAGTTGTTACAAGTGCTTGCCAATCAGGTCTGTTAAAAAGTGACAGATGGGTGGTTATAGAACATTCTCATAAGGCCTATTAGAACATTCACAGGAAATTTCTGTAGTGTTGGACTGTTGCAGATAAAGTTCTGTGTAACGGGGATAAGTGAGTCCAAGATTCTACTTTGTCACTTTGGGTACTGTCCATAGTGTAAGCCTATCAGATCAGGGCAGAGTATTATCTCTTCTCTCTTCCACACCCCTCTCTTCCTGTTTCCTTCTTTTCCTTTTCTTCAACTTGTTACACTAAAAAAAATGTTCCTCTTGGAGTACTGACTTGTATTTTGTTTGTGGAAGTTTGCTGTTTTCTTTCTTTCTTTCTTAAAAAAAAAAATCAAGTTTTTTCATCATGAATTTTTTTTTTGATTTGGATTTTACTCATCCTAGAGTAAAGTGTGGTTTGAAAACCCCTGTGGATCTCTGAGACCCTTTCAGGGAGTTCACGAGGTCAAAATAATTTTCATGGTAATACTAAGATGATTCAGTTTTTAATACAGTAAAATATCTAGAGGTATATCTCACATAAACAAAAGCTCTTAGTAGGTAGGGGGTGGTGTAATATTATTTAAGAGTATAGAAAGGCCCTAAGATCGAAAAGTTTGAGAACTGCTGAGAAGCTTACTGCTGAGGGAAGACCTTTTCTGCTTTAGGAAAGTATCCTTCTCTTTACTGATAGCTCTGGAGTTGCTGCTATTCATTTAATAAGTTTTTTCTCCTTAGCCCTTCTTCTTCCCAACCTAACTTGAATTCATACATTTCGAGTTGGTTTCCAGGATTTGGTGGATGCAGCTTTCCAATCAACATTTCTGACCTTGTCTTTCCTAGGAGCGCATTTGGGCCAAATATGTCCAAGATGGTGACTCACACAATGCACAGACAACTCAGTACTTTGCTTCAGGTCAGTTTCACTGCAGTTCAGTTTACAGGACCTCAACTGATTGCTACTGGCAAAGTCACCTGAAAACACTGAACCCAAGCAGCTTTTCCTCAAGCCTGGGTTTTGCATTTGGTTAAGAGGGTGGCATAGACACAGGTAGGCTGGGTATGGTAGCCTAAGGCAGGGGAGGGGTGGCATAAATATAGGGTCATGGGATGGGATCCAAGTCAACTCTTCCATTTCGTAGGAGTGGAAATGTTGACCCAGGGCTATGACAGGAGCACAGATTTAGGGCTAGGAGAGACCTTAGAGGTTACTAGTTCACCCTTACTCTCATTTTATTTATAAGGAAATAGAGGCTCCAGACTCAAGGGACTTGCCCAAGATCACAAAGACTGGTATAATGGAAGATGTAGGATTCATATTTTTTTATCTTTATATAGCATATTCCTAACACTTTCCTGTGAAATAAAACGTTATAAAGAAATTAAGCAACAGAAAAGCCAGAGATAAAGTCAAATCCCTGCCTCCCCAGAATCTTAGCCAGACATCACAAGCAGGGTCCTTTCCAAGGTTTCAGAAATTCCAATAAACCAGACATCAAAGCTGCTTGAGAAATGGGAAAGTTTGTAGCAAGTTTTGTTTTGTGAAGGGGTAAAAAAACCTCAAAGGAAATAAAAAACTAATAAAAAAAAGTACCTAAAAGCTTTCAGTTCACAAAGATTTGATTTCAACCCATTTTCTGCTTTTAGGCTCTATATTTAATATATGTTCCCCTTTTCACCAAACAATTATGGAGGTTTAAAGTTAATTATGAATTGAAAGGGCAATAATAAGATTGAGGGAAAAACATATTTCATGTCTTTTGATTTTTATTGATACAATTACTTAGTGTCTTGTCATTTAAAAATTATTTCTTCTTTCTACGGTTTTATTTTCTTTCCAAACAGCAAAAGTGCTTTACTGTGTAGGAACTAAGTATTTTACACCTTAGTTATAAACCTCTCAGTCTCCTGAAAGATGAACCATTACAGCATGAAAGCTTGCATATAACAAAAATACTGTTGACTTCAAAAAAGACATTTCACTTGCTTTGCGGAAATTCTCCTGGCAGGACCAACCTCCTAAATTTTATACATTGCATTCCATTATAGGTGCTTACTGAATTGAATTGAACATATGCCCCTGCCATCATGTGTCAATAGTCAACATGTATTTCTCCTCCTTAATAACCTTATATTTATTTGAATTCTTTTTGTATTTACACTGTTTATACTGATACATCTTTTCATACATTTATGTACTAGTTCTCTCACTTGAAAGACTGTAATTATGCTCTTTGAGATTAGGGATTGTTTTACTGCTTCCCTGCCTGTGCTTCAAAGCCTCCGTCACTTCCTTCAGGATGCATCCAAAGCACCACTTTCCTTGGTTCTCTCCACTGCTAGATCTCTCTCCTAAATTATTATATGTATATATATATATACATATATATATACATATATATGTATATATATATATATATACATATATATGTATATATATACACACACATATGTATATATACATATGTATGTATACATGTACATATACACACACACATATATATGATTTCATTGTGTTTATTTAGATCTACTCTCCTCATATTTATTCTGTATATTCTTAACAGATGTACTTGTCTCCATTAGAATGTAAGCCCTTTGTGCATTGAGATTGTTTCATTCTTTGTATTTATACCCCCAGTGCCTAGAACAGTGGTTACACACACCAGATGCTTACTCATTGCTCCATTGTTTGATTTTCCAGGTGCCTGGTACGGTGACTTAGGTAGTTTCCAAAACTACCCGCTACTGTGACTTAGGTGTGTCTTGTTTCCAAAACGCTTAAAATGCTCTTCATCAGATATCAGTACACCTTAATTATTACACCCTGACAGTTAAAGCTAAACTCTGAAGACACCCCGAGCAGCTGTATTAAGCTCAATACACTCAATACACAGTAAAGGATCAAGTTTGGGAGAGAATGTCAATGCCTCTCTCACTAACTAACCCACAAGGCTGACCTTGAAGGACTGGTTTATCTTTAGAGACAAAGTAAAGAATTACACCTCATTTTGCAGCTTTGTAAGAGGATGCTAAAAGCTGGAACATGTCCAAGTTACTCTTTTTAGAAAGCAAACACCAATACTTAGAATATTTAAGAAGATGCTCACTCTGTAATCCTTTGTGGGAAGGATGGACTCTTTTCTTTGTAGAAACAACTGAGCAGAGCTGTAGCACCTACAGCCCATTTCACACCACTTTGAAAGTATAGAATGATGAGAGCTGATTGACGACTGCACTGCATTTGATTTCACAGCCTATTGAGATTCGGTTTATTGAATTTAAGATGTTTGAGGTTCAAGGAAGGCATATTCTGGAAGGCCCAGAGCAAACACAGAGTGGCATTAAATTAACCATCTGCTCAGCAGCCTGGGCATGAAGTGAAGGGATTGCCTTATGGGATAACTCCTCTAGACAAACACAGTATTTAAATGAGCACATGATGCATTCAGGCACTAATGATCTGACCTGTAGTTGGCGAGGTAGAGGAGCACAGCATCCTAATGCAGAATGGCATGCCACTGTGCCCATAGGAAATAACACCCTTGGCAGTAACGTCAGGAGCCAATGACCTTCTCTGCATAATTCAAGTGTGACAGCGGAAGCACCAGGTCATCCTGTCAGGAAAACCCCTAATATTGGCCTAAGAGGACCTGGGTTATTGGAGGAAAAACTAAGCATCTACTAAGCAGCAGCAACACACCTGACCTATGCTTTGGATCACATGCCCTTCTATGTCGGAAAACTCCCCAGCATGTTCTCCTATTGTCTCTCTAGTCCACTTAACAGAACTAAAAAGACATTTGATATTAAAAGTGATTTTCAGCTCCAAGGCCAAGTTTCCAAGCTCCAGTACAAGGATGCTACTGAATGACTCTTGTTCATTTCATCACATTAAGATATGTTTTTCCGATGGCTCAAATGCTAGAGCAGAAACAATGCAACAGGGAGCATAGATGGAGCTGGCAGGCTTCAGGGATAGAGATTCATTCAGCAATATTGTCATTCACAGGCCAATTTAGATGGTCAGCCAACAAGTTAATATTCGTTTGCGATGCTACTGCAATAATGGCATGCTGGAATTGAACACCTATGGAGAGAAACCCATCTATACTCATTAAAAGTCTTTCAAGATTCATTCAAAGTGAAAGAGGCTGAGGCCAAAGACATGATTTTTTTAAGGAGGCAGAAAAAGAAATGAAAGAAAAAGAACTTTGTTTTTTTTTCTGGGGGGGGGGGAGGGTAACGATGGATAAAAAAGCTTGGCCTTTTATTCAGGGCACTTAGGTCTTGTTTCATTGATTCTCTGTGTCCATGATTAAAATAAACCGAATCTGCTTTTTCACATACCAAATTCTGTCATCTCTCTCCTCCACCCCTTTTGGAATCAAGCGAGGAAGAAGCTTTCTAACTGCTTTTCACGGCAGGTGGAATGGGCATTGGTGTTCTGATTTATTGCCCGTATTGCCTTCGTTGGCATCACGTTAAGTTAGGATATCAGCATGGAAGGTCACACAGTGGGAGTGACCTTTCACTAATCACCACACGTCAGTTACTACCGGCACAGCTCATTACCAAAAGAAATCCTTCAGTGAGCTAGCTTTCAAATACAGTCACACTTTGATTTTTCTAGAGACCAAAGATGATACTTGGAGATAAAAGCTTCTGTTGCACAATTCTGTCAACCTGGGTACCGGAGTCCAAAAAGGCATCCAGTTAATTGTCTGTGGGTATCAAGGGATTGCAAACTTGTATCAAAGGTAGGTCTGTAATCTTGGCTTTCATTAAGAAGGTCAGAACATTTTTATTGACTGCCTATTATTAAAATGTTAGAGGGCTGTCATTAATTTGGCTGTCAGGATATAGAAATCTTGTTGGAAATCCCTCTGTACTCCTAAAGTTGCTTCATTGCTCCTGGTAGAGGATACAACTAAGGAGATTTCTCAATTTTGTGACTGTAATGAATTTGAGATTTAAATGCCCGAGGTGAGACCTACCCCAAAGCAGGTTCCAATTTAAGTACCTAATAATAGTCAAGATTTATATAGTGCTTTAAAGTTTACAAAGCACTTTCCTTACAACCCTGTGGAGAAGGCAAGGGGGAAGCAAATGTGATTATCTCAATTTTACATGTTGTCACTGGGATCCCCTTCATCGGTGGGCTCCCAAAAATCTGCTCCATACAGATAAAGAAATTGAGGCTCAGAGTTGACTTGCCTGTGGTCAGAGAGCTCGTGAATGCTGAAGTTAACTCTGATTTCCTTGTTCTAAGTCCAGTATTCTTTCTATTATATCAAACTGATATCCTGACAGGTAACAAATCAAATGTTTTCCTCTATTTTATCTCTCGGCTTGCTTGGTCCGTCCTCTTACCTAATCTAAAAACCATTACTGATTAAGATACCACAAGGTCTCAGAAATTGCCATATTATTAGAAGTCAAGGCACGTTTTCTGACTTACCAGCCATTTGCTGAATGCCACTGAATGCACCCAGGTTACTGGAGGAGGTTGCCTGTTGCAGAAGCTGCAAGTGAAAGGATACATGATCACAAGAGTAATACAAGAAAAGTTGGTGTTTGTTGTGCAGTCATTTCAGTCACATCCATGACCCAAGTTGGGGTTTTCTTGGCAAAGATACTGGAGTGGTTTGCCATTTCCTTCGCCAGTGGGGAAGTTAAATGACTTGCCCAGAATCACACAGCTAGTGTCTGAGGCCAGATTTGAACATAGGAAGAAGAATCTTCCTGATTCCAGGCCCAACACTCTACCCGCTGTGCCAATTCACTTCCTGCAAGATGAAAAATTTTTGTTGTTGCTGAGTTGTTTCAGTGGTGTCTGATTCTTTGTGATCTCCTCATCTCCCAAATACTGAGTCACAAAGTTTGGCATTAAATGCCTTCCTAATGAAACTGAGTATGTTCACATGTAGTTTCCTTTACTTTTACTTATTTGCCTACTGTTGCCTATTGATGGACTCCAGGTCCCTGGAGTAGGTGCAGTAAATCCATATTAATGTCTAATCTCTATTAAGAAACACACTGACACTGGGGAAACTCAATAACATGGCTGCTTTAAAACAATTAATCAATTTACTCTTTTTAACAACCAGGTGTTAAATCTATTGAAATCAACATAGCGTGACTAATTATAACTCTCTATAGTCTAGTAGTTACCATAACTCATCTCTGTCAATCAAGGTCCATTCCCTTAATCCCCCTTATCTTCCCTCCCAGTTTAGATTCCTCTGTTACTTTGTGAAAACAGATTTGTTGGATAATGGGTGACTAAAAAAGCACTGGTACCAACCAGTTTTATACACACACACACACACACACACACACACACACACACACACACACACAGTGTTAATAATAAGAAACGGTGTCAGAGAACTTAGAGCTGAAAGGGACCACAGGCACAGATGATCCAGTCCCTTTACTGGGGGGACAAAAATGAGGAGACAGCAGTCTGAACACTAGTTCAACATTGGCTGATAGCCAGAATTTGAAACCAAGTTCCCTGGTTCCATAGTCAGTGCTTTCCCCACTACACCATATTACCTGTTTCTATGGGTCATACATCTAAAATCTGTGTCCTCCAGTGGTACAGCAAACCCATTATTGGTCAGAACTCTGGAAAGGTTGCTTCAGTGCCCGAAGCAATGGATTGGAAATATATCAAAATCTTTGCAAATAACATATTATATCTGTGAGGAAGTCTCCAGAGATTCCTTGAGAATTTTTAATAAATGATTAATTTTTCCCTGCCCACATAGAAGCTACAGATGCATCATTAGGTATACAAGGATACACACACACATACACACGTGTACATATGCGTATATATACGCATATGTATATGTGTATACTATGTGTATATGTGTATATTTATATACACATACATGCATATACATACACACATGTGTGGGTATGTTTCTGTCCATGTCATGCCTAAACTACTGGTTGATTTGACCAATCCAGCACAAATATGGATAAAGTGATTTAAAAAATTATCAAAATCAATTGTTTGCTCTAATTATGTCTATCTAAAAACAATGAATACAACATAAATATGGTTTATGTTTATGCATATATGAAACCTAAGCACATATGAAAGATTATTCTCCCCTTTTAAGCTAAAAAAAAAATTTAAAAGTTATATCTAGAAATAATCACACACTCACTGAATTTATCAACTTTAAACTTATGATTCTGATGTATTTGGTAGGTCATTAAATCAACTGATGACTTAAAATTTTTTTCCAGGATTTTACTTAGAGCTCTATAAAACATACTACAGGGAACTATTGTCCCCTGGGCAAAGTTTGGGTCCTTATAATTTCTTGAGACATAATTTTTAAGTTGGATATGTGTCAAGAATTGCCATATTTCAAAGTTCTAATAATATACACACCTTTACTCTAATCTACAGTTTTTGGTATGGAAAGGCCAGGAGAGATCATTGAAATCACTTCTTACTTTTTCAGATGAGGAAAACAAAGCACAAGGAGGAAAATTGATGTGCCTAAGATCACAAAAATGTGTATGTGTGTGTGTACTATATCTACATATCTATCTCCATATGCTTTAAAGATATGGCCAAAATTAATTCTGTTATGAATTGAGAATTTGTGTGACATGGATTGAGGTAACCAGGGGCACTCTGTCATGCTGCAAAACTCATGGATCTTGGGGAAACCTGACAGCAAAGATTCTTGTATTTTTGTCTTTGGAAGCCTGGTGATGTCCCTAAATCCCTTCTCAGAATGTTTGTTGTCTAGATGCATAATTGAAGGAAATATTAAAATTCTGTTAAAGGTTAGTGAAAATAAAGATATCTATTTTTCCTCCTCTAAGTTCATGGGCCCCTTGGAATCTACCAATGGATGCCACATTAAGAATCCCTCTCTATCTTAAAGGGAGAAACAGGATTTCATGTATTTCCTCAGTTGAATCCCAAACATTAATTATTTCTCATGTTATACTTGGTAAATGTATTTAACTTATTTGGGCCTGAATTTCTTAATCTGTAGAAAGGAACAGATTAGATGATCTCCTTTCAAACTTTAAACCCTGCTCTCTAGTCTATTCTTGACATTTCTGCCTGTGCAATATTGCTCTTATACTCTTCCATTCAAAAATACTGCAACTCTTCATTATGTACACAATAATACATAACATCTTTCTCATTACATTCAAGGCCCTCTATAATTTGGCTCTAACCTATCAGTCATGCTTTATCTTATGCCATTTGTTTCAGTCAGACTGGACTACTCACTCATTTTCTATTCCCATATCCTTGTGCCTTTTACCACATTATACCCTAGCCCTCATTGCCATCTCTGTTATTTAGTTATATCCAACTCTTTGTGTCCCATTTAAGGTTTTCTTGGCAGAGATACTAGAGTGGTTTCCTTCTTTAGTTCATTTTACAGATGAGGTCACTGAGGTCATCAGAGTTAAATGACTTGCCCAGGATCACACAACTAGTAAGTATCTGAGGCTAGACTTGAACTCAGGAAGATGAGTCTTTCTGACTCCAGGCCAGGCACTCTATCTACTGCACCACCTAGCTGTCCCCTCTTTATCCTTATTCAAAGTCTAACTCATGAGGCAACTTCTCCGAAAGGAGAAGTTTCCTTCATCTCTTCTTCCTCAAACTTCTAATGGCAATTGGAACTTCTCATCTGCACTTATTCTATTCTAATAAAATATAATTTTATATTTATATATATTTTATTTTATTTATATAATAAATAAAATAAAATTTCTAGTGGGTAGAAATTGGGTTTTATTCCATCCCACTATGCTAAATTTTTTAACAACTGAAAGACAGGATGATCTAACAGAAAGGAAAATGGGGCTTCCAATCCTGTTTCTGACAATAGGTGTTTAACCTTGGGCAACCAACCAACAATCTCAACCTGCTTCTTCATATGCAAAACAGCAGTTATAACATTTCTACTAACTGACAAGATTGTTGAAGGGAAATTTTTTCAGATAGTGGAGCTTTTTGCCATTTTTTTTCTCCAGAATATTTTATAGATGAGGAACTGAGGCAAACAGGGTTAGGTGACTTCCCCAGGGTCACACAGCTAGTCAGTGTCTGAGGCTAGATTCGAATTCATGAAGATGAGTCTTCCTGATTGTCTATTCCACTGCTCCACCTAGCTGCTCACTGATTTTCAACACAGCACTTGACAAAGTCATGCCATCTTTGTAGACAAGATGGAGACATTTGCGCAGGGACTTTCTTTGCATCCCTGACAAAAAGTAGGCATATGAACTGAATTAAATAACTTTATAACCAGAAGAGCTGTCTTACAAATGAAATGAGTTATTTCTTCATGAGGTACTGAGCTTCTGGCTTTCAGGGAAATCAAGGTTCAGGACAAAGTTGGAGGGCTCACTTATTTGGGGTGGCATAGAAAAGATTCCTGAATGAGGCTTAGTAAGGTTAGAATATAAGTGCCATTCAGATTCTAAGATACTCAGAGACACTGCCTCACCTGTATCATGGATGAACCAACTCTTGTGCCAATGATTGCCCTGATACTCAATTTAACTACGGGCGCTTTAACAGTCCATCAAGAATTAGAGAGTTGTTTTGGGTGCAAAATATAAACAAAAAACCCCCAACTTCTTGGAGGAGCCAAGAGGAAAAAAGTAATCTTAAAGTACGCAGGGGGACGTGTAAGTATCTGATGTTTCAGGAGACCATGCTTCTGGGGCACTTACCGCCAGGTACTGTGGGGTGAGTCCACCCAGGCCTGTCAGGTTCCCCCAAGTGGCAGTATTGAGCTGTTGCATCTGCTGTGCCAACTGCTGTTGAAGACGCCTTTGTTCTTTGTCCTTCTGAGTGTCAGCAAACTTCACCACAATAGGTGAAGAACAGCCCTGTGATTGGACACATTGGAAAATGAAGAGGAAGTTATGCTACAGAGGGACAGAGTTAAGACTCCTCGATAGATACTACTACGTTGCAAAGTTACTGTAGCTCCTCAAGCAGGATGAATCTGGGATTTCTCTAACCTGAGTTACAGTGGATGGGCTGGGCTAGACTGGCCTGGAGTCCCCAACACTCACCGGAACTTAATAAAGCTCATGCCCAAGTTTCTTTCAGAACTGTAGAATTCCTTTTCTCTGTTTATTGAACTGTCTGTCTGTCTTCAGCCTTTTTCAGGACTCTCACAAAGACAACAGACCTTATCAGTGTTCTTTAAACGTTTACTGATTATTGAATGATTCCCACATGTCAGCCAAAGACAAAAATAAGGGGTGAAATTGTAACAAGAATAAAAAAATATCTCATGCATTTAATTTAGCTCTCCATTTGTATATGTGTGTTTTAGAATTAGAAGGATTTTATTATAAGTATGTCAAGGTAGCAACAGGCTGATCACCAAAGATCAGTCCATTTTTATCTTTTTAGGGTCATGAATTTTTGTGTACTAAGATCCTGACAAGAGCCAGATCCAGAGAGCAGTGGCAAGAGGATATGGTTTTCATTTTAGGAATGTGGAAATGGAGGAAAGAACTATTGAGAGGCAGGAACATGTGACTTCTCTTTTTATACAAAATAGCTTGCTGATGGCCATAAAACCTTTCCTCCCCTTACCATATCATATCCACCCTAATTGCCATCACCAGAGCTGAAACACAAAAAAGATAGATTCTTAGTCAACTACATTTCATGCAGCAGGAGAAACAATAGATTTTCCCCTTCTTCTTTTCTAAGCACATCCCACCATTCTAGGAATTTCTCCAGTAGAGTTCCATTTCTCTACTCTTATAAAGGAGATTTTGAAGGGAATAGGGATATTAAGTTAGAGAACAGCCTAACATAATTTTACATTTGACAAAAGTATTGAGTAAAATACAGCAATATCATCTCATGCTTGAGATATTTTGTACCATCTCAATCATCTTTTTAAAAATTAGCAATTTGGAAAATAGCAGGGCTACACTCTTCCATTTCTCCTGACTTTAGTTAGCCTGCACATTCCATCACAATAAGATATTTTATGTTTTGCTTAAAGTAAAAGGGAGAAATTCTATCCAAACCATCAAGTAAAGCAATTTTTTGGTAACATCTCTCTCTCCTCAAAATTTAAAAAAATGAGCTTTCCCCTTTTCCTATAGGATAATTCTCTTTCATTCTCAGAAAACAAACTTACATTCGCTTTTCAGATCACCTTGGGTGGATCCTGGTTTATAGCTTGATACTGTGGTTAGCACACATGGGGTACTCATTTTTCTTTCAAAGAATAGTATGGAATTTGAGGAAAATGTAAGAAAAATGAAGTGGCTCTTGCAATGCTCTGCTTCTAGCAAATCATCACTCAGCCCAGGAATCCTGAATCACAGTTAAGAATGCTGAATGTCAGTAAATTCCATAAAAACAATATTGCCACCATTTTTTAATCTATAACTCATTTTTCGTCATCTCCTTCATATTTCACCACTTCATCACTTTCAAAACATTCTGAGCATGGAAATTATACAGCAAAGTGGTTTTGTATGGGAATAGGGATGTTATCGCTGTGTCAGATTTGTTCCATAACAAATTGTAGCATCTCCTTCTAATGGTAAGTTTGAGGTTGTTTTCCTTTTTTAAATGCTAAAAACTGACATATAAGCAAAAAAATTAGACCAGTGACTGTGGCTTTTAAAATGACTTGCTTAAACAAAGAGGGAGGGAAGAGGCGGGGAAAGGGAGGTAGAACACATAATACAGTAATTAATTATTTCCAAGGACTCGTTCTTTTTAAGCATTAATGTCCTCATCACTGTGAGTTCGGATCTCACTTTGAAAATATATCTTAGTCAATGATGCATGACAAACTACGGAAAATAATGAAATTAAAAAAATAACTTTGGTTGCCTAACTGAAACCTGATTTTGTAATACATGATTTTCCACTTTAAAAGTTGATTTTTGGAACTGAAAAAAAAAATAAGCTACAGGGCTTAAAGGACCCCTTTGTTTAAAGCTCCCTATGAGGTTGAATATTAACCATCAAAATTCAACCTTATTTGATAAGGTGGATCTTACTAACAAAAGGGCTGAATGTCACTCTAAACAATGCTTGTTTTCTCACCCTATCCCTTCTCTACAATCTATGTATTCTTTTTTAGATGGAAAGTCTACTTAGCCTTGCTGCTGGTTCCCAGTCTCCCCTTTTATATAACCTTGACTGTCTTCATTTATAAGGAGCCTTAAAAAGTTCACTTATTCTCATTCTCTACAGCCTATCACTTTCTGCACTAATTAAAAGTGAAGGTAGTTAGGGGTGGGGCTGTTTTTTTTTTTTTAACCTTCCTATTACTTCTGGGGAGAAGAAAGCTCTTCTTTTCAATTGAGAAATTCTTTAAGGTGAGGTCAATTTGAGCAAAGGCCATCATCTTACCTTTATTTTTCTTAAAAAATAAAAAACAAAAACATGGAAAATAATACATGTATATACATTTTCATCAATGACATTTTTTTGGTCCAAAGTAAAATCTAGCAGAAAATAAGACTGGCCTCTATTTCATTATAAAAATATGGATTGAAAAAGACTGACACTATATCCTATTAGAGATGTGTACATATTGTGGCTACCTTGATTTCTAGTTATTTCAAATGCTGCTATTCATTATTTCCTATCATGGCTTTCTCTCTTGCAAGACTGCTTTTAGGAAGGGGAGGGGATGTCTTTAAAAATGCATTGCCTTGGAAGGAAAACACATAGATTTATATATATAAGATATGGTAGGAATTTCAAAGTTAAGTGGAATGTTTGAAAAAGACAATAATGGCTTTTGCAATGCTAATGTTGTTCCTCAGAAAAGTACAGGAGACAGTTAGTGACAACATCATGCATACTTCTTTTCCAATTTTCCACCCACCTTTTCACTTATTATAAAATTGCCCGAAAGATGTGACGCATGATGATCACTTGGTTCCCAGCATGCTTTGGGAGACCCAGCATTGCAAGAACAAACAAAATCCCCAACCCCCTCCCTCATACCTCCCATTCAGCCTCCTCAGAACAAAAGAAAATGAACCCCAAACTTAGACCAATTAACTGCTTTTTCCCCACGCTAAGGAAACTGAAAAGATCTTCTTTTAAAAATATATATATATATATATATATTAAAAAAACATAGCTGCACAGAACACCACAATGCCACCTTTGAAAAGATCATCCATACACAAAGATACAGTAAACATAATACAGTAGAACATGCACTCTCAAATGATTCTATTTGACAATACAGAATCAGTAAAGGCATATCACTCTTGGGATGCTTTTGTGCAAAACTCTGAAAGGCCACGACCCAAATCATAGGCTAAAAGTGCAGAGCCCTCTGTCAGTACTTGGTGGGATTAAAAAAGAAAACCAACCACACCAGTAAATTTCTCTTTTCCTAAAGCCACTGTCTCTCATTAAGGGAGTAAAATTTAATTCTTTGCACTATTCATCACTGAAAAGTCAGTTGTTGAAAAATGGGAGGGGGATGTTAAGGAATGCTTGTGCAAGCCTTTATCATTTTCTGGTAAGAAGACAAATCAAACCTTCCAGTGGCATGTGATAGAATTAACATTTTAATGAGATAAGTTTATGTAGAAGAAACGTTCATTTTTTTCCCCCAAATTCTATACTTAAGGACTTGTGCACAAGTTAACTCTGCTTAATCGGGGGAATTCAATATCTTTTGATCCCAAGTAAGATATCATGGGATTTTAATATAGGGCAAACCAATGTGGGGTTTCATTTTTTACTTCCTACAAACCCTTCCAGAATCAATTGGGTCTTTTTGGTAAAGAATGGCACTCCATTGGTTAAGTCAGATATGATTTCACTTGTCAGACTTGTGCCACTGAAAGTAAAAGCCTAAATATTTATTAGAATTGGAATTAAATGGAAGCCTCTTATTAAATACATTTCAACTCATTAGAGAAAAAAATCAGAGAGAGAGAGAGAGAGAGAGAGAGAGAGAGAGAGAGAGAGAGAGAGTTGATGAAAGTTGAAATCTGTGATTGTCATGTGAAAGATCCACACAGGAGAGAATTGCTTTACCATTCCCAATCATTTGCACAAAGAAAACAAAGAAAGGGCAGATGATACAGTACCTCCATGGTCTGAGACTGATGCATGGCTTTGATTGCATTCTGTGCCATTGCCCTTGTAGAAAATGTGACAAACGCACAGCCTGTGGGAAACAAGGGGACAGGGAGAAGGAGAGACAAAAAACAACAAGACAAAAGGGTTGGACGCTTGTTAAACCAACACAGTCTACGAGAACTGCCACAAGACGACACCGTTCTCAGTAGTACATAAAAATAAACAACTTCTCCGTTTTGTTTTAGGCTGGTTTTATTTCTTACTCACAGTGCTGACTTGCTAATCTGACCGAAGCGGGAAGATTGATTTATTTATTAGTTTATTTTTACGTGGGAAGAGCTGGATCCTTTTTAGCCGCAGGGTTTGAAAGGAGCAAGGTTTATTTTGCATTTTCTAAGAGGAAAAGTTGGTATTTTACATTTTCTCCCTGGCAGATCATCTTCTCATTTAGGGCAACCACATACCAGGGCTTTGCATTTCAAATTTTATTGTTGCTTCTTAAGCAACAACAAATACAATGCTCATACCAAGGGCAAATTAGCAAACAAAGTTTGAAGAGCTTAAATGCCAGTGGTAAATTTCTCTGCAAGATCAGAGGAATTGAAAAAAGAAAGAAAAAATATTGTCCTATAATGTATAATGAGGCTACTTAAGCGTAAGCAGGAAAAAGACCTCTGTATAAAATGTTTAGTAACTATCCATTTCTCCTAGGAATAACTGGCATCATTACTGTGAGAATATTCAACAGCGTGAAATGTTAAAATTCATAAGGACTTTTTGGAAAGAAATCTTGGTGACTTTCAAAATTTGTGGTCCTATGAAATGCATCAGAACCCTGACCTGAGAAATAACGTATGCTCTAGATATGCCTTGAACTTCTTGTGTCTATTGCAGACTATTTCTCCCTAGCTCTGCTGTAGGATAGCCGGAGTCCCTAGTGCCTAAGCTATTCGCTTTATTGCTACTTGTACCAGCATTGGCCACCATGCAGGTCAACGTTCCCCCTGCACGGCTCATTGCCCTTTTAACTAATAAAAACACTGCCTTCTGAAATTTACATTTTATTCATCATGCACCCTTGGGCTTCTCAGAGAAAAAGACTGTGAAATTAATGCAGATTCAGGCTGATTTTGTAATAATACCACAGCACACTAAAAGCTTAGCTAAAGCAACACAGACTTAATTCATTTATGATCTCTAATGACTTTAAAAGTGCATTGATTTTAAGCTTCTTTAGCCTTGCACAGTTTGAACTTAGGTATCAGAGAATAATTTCGTGTTCCACTCAATTTCCTCAAAACATTACTATTACTACTACTTAAAAGATTCCAAATGAGGCAGAGCTAAACACAGAGAGGACTGAAGCATATTGTCATTTCGGAGCTAATGCATGAAAGCTAAATTCTGGCATCAACAAATACAATATTGTTGCCCCTGTGGCCAATGAGCAAAATAAAGCATTCGACACCCCAACCACCAGCAGAGTGTTTGGTTTATGCAAATCAATTTGTGAGGGATCAAACAGGCCTTCTCTCTCTTTTTTTCTTTTGCTTTGTATGTATCTGGTGAGATTATCAAGTCAAGACTGTATTAACATTTTAATCAAACAACAGTAAGATCCATCACCGCAAAGTCATGAAAAGTCAATGCATTTTTGTAGCCTGCTGTATTGTCACTTTTAATATGAGTAATCCCACTATACAAGAGGAAACTCATTTCATGTATCTATATACACATATGCATATATAGATTGACATTGATAAGGGATAGAAAAATATCCAGCTCTTTCTATATATTTATCTCACTATTAAGCTAGTCCTATAAAGCTTGAATTAAGCGTGGCTTATCAATAGTGCTTGTGTTTGTGGCTTCCTATATTTCTCAGACATCATAACAGTTGATGAGCCTTACTATTTATACATATTGTATAGAGCTACACTGGCTGCAGTTGGTGTTAAGGAGATACATTTCCACCAGTAAAAGTAATTTACAAGTTTTTTTTTTTTTATTAAGACAGACTAGCCAATGTGTGTAATGTGGGAAATAAGAGAACATGGTATTTCTGCTAGATTTCATATTAAAGCTATGCACTAAAATTAGGAGGACTGAATTTACCATCACTCTTAAAGTAATCTCTCTTCAAAAACATTTTGTTTATTACTGATATTAGTAACAGAGGAAATAACACTAGGGGGCTTTCATTCTTCCATTTCTTATCTTGTGACTTCATTGGAGGGAAAAGAGAACAATCTAATGGAGACATATTAGAAATCATAGAGTGCCTTGAATAATACTGCTTTTCTTAATTGTCAAGAAAATTGTTTCATTCACTTCATTTGCTGTTATTACCCAGAAACATGTGCTATGATGACAGTTGCCAAATGGAAGTTAAGAACGTATTTTTTAAAAAAGCATGTGAGATGTCAACAAAAATCAATAAGGCACAGTTTATGCATTTACCACAATTCCAAACCAGCTCAACTGCTTTAAGTAACTAAGGGAGAAAGATGTTGCAATTTAGCAGATCTTAATAGAAAAGCATTTGCCACAGAATGATAAAATTGTGCCTCTATAAACTCAAATCAGCACCCCTTTCTCTATGAAAATGGCAATTAAAATCTCAACTGATGTCTGATTATAAAATCCTCACCCCAGTTCCCACCCCCAAGCCCCAAAGTAACCTGACAAATCCAAAGACTTTTTAACCTTTTAAAAAAAATGTTATTATTGGCAGTGGTAGAATGACAGAGAAATAGTTTCCTCTAGGGTTTCTGTCAAGAACTGGACCGCGTGCTCTGTGTTCAATTACTTCCGAGGGAAAATTACTGTGTCATTTATGAAGTGGGAACTCATGTTGTACAATTTCTCTCTCTATACCATTCTCAAGGATTAAGTTAAATAACTCCAGAGTCAAACGTTTCTTAGTTCTGTGGCTTGTTAACCTGTGTAATTTCTCTGCAACAGCAGATCATCAGCGTAAGATGGCTGGATTTTCTTTTCACCATTAAAAAAATAGAGCCCCAACCACAAAAAAAAAAAAAAAAATTAAGGTGAGTGAGCACAAGATCTCTAGGATTTCCTCCACATGGGATCACAAAAACTCCTGGTTCCATAGTATAGATTGATGACTACTTTCCCCAAGGATACTCCCCCAATGGGCTTCAGCAAAAGTTATACCAAGTTTATCACTGCCCTCTCCAAAATCAGATCTGGGAGAAGGCAGAGTTCAACTTGCTGGGATGGAGCAATAGCTCTAATTCTGTGAGGCAAATCTTTAGTTCTTGAGCATGGTGGCCCTATATGTCTCTGACTACTGACAAATATTAAGAAGGAACTAGGTTGTGGGGGATGTTTAAGGACCCAAATAATGATGCAGCATTTGGGGCGAGGGGCTAGGGGTAGCAAAACAACAAGGACATGCATACCTGTAAAAATTTAAATACACAATTGTAAAAATGAATTTGTAAAAGTGGTCAACCTATAATTTACTTGACAATTATTTATTGTCTCCACTTTTCAAGATGTCAGAGATCACTAATAGGAATGAAAGGAGGTGAATTTCACTTATTTCAGCAAGGTTGCCTTCTCACCCAGTAGAACTGATAAATGATTGACTGGGAAAGGTTTCTCAAAGTAATTTCTTCCTACAGACAGGATCTGAAGAAAGCACGTAGCCCTGTTACAGAGAAGATTTTGGAACACATCTATTACACTTGTCATTTCAATTGAAAGGATATCTTAACTCAGGTGTTTTGCCTTTTCTCTGGGCTGCAAAAGAATTTTTCAGAGAACTAGATGAATTGCTGCTCCTGACTCAAATAATTAAAAATACATAGCCTTTAAAGGCATGGCTAGCATGCATAAAGGCTGTAAACTTTTAGCTATTTATATGAAGAGTGAGAGCAGGATGATTAGTTCATACGGGAAGAGCAACGCATAAAAATGGTGGGTCTAGTGGGAAGAATATTTCCACCCATGAAAGACTTTCTGTTTATGTATTTCTACTTGGCTAAAGGTCTGGATTTGACAGACTGCTCTCATTACACCTTTGTCCGTGGCCAGGTGTTGTGAGGTTAATGTCAAGTGTAAGAGAAATTTTTAAATTCTTCGCTTACAAAGTAGGGGAACATCACCAGTGGTGGGAAGTTTAGGATTTGAATAGACATGTGTAAGATTCTAGACATCTAAGAATTGGACGTAGGTTCTGGACAAAATTCAGAGGCTGGGCAAAAATATGTGGAATGAAGCTTAGATTTAATTTTGATGATCTCTAAAGACTTAAAAAAACAATTTATCCTCTACATTATTATTCTATCTATGTTTTCAAATATCTGGACATTGGGTAAGGAGAAGACATAGAATGAAAACAACCCTACTCCCTCTATATTAAATAAAGGAAAAAAATCTTAGAAGTCATAATTAAGTTAGATATCCTCAGGGAAAAGAGGGGAAAGTGTTGGCTAGTCCCAGATTTAATGAAAATGGTGGCAGTTAAATTTCTAATGCCTTTGGTACTGCAATTATGGATCACCCTAATACAGTCATATGTGTTATCTAAATAAGCATCTCAAATGACTGCTGAGTTCCAGAGCTGATCAAGTTCCTAGATAGCATCTGCATAACTAAGATATGGATGTCAGCTGCTAAAATGCATGAGATCTTATAGATTATGCCCAAATGGGTAATTTTCAACAGAGTCAGTAATCTTCAGTAGAACCTGGATATGGGAGAAATGCCAATTTGGTCATCCTAGGAAATCAACAATGAGCTTATGCTATTGAACACGTGTATTAGCTTTCCAAACTTTGAGTCTCAAACCAGAATTTTGAGTGTAATTTCACAATGAAGTGCTAAGAATGGATGGGTATGTGACATTTAACGTATTTTCTTAATGAAGGCAGGCGTGTATGTATGAATGTATGTAGATACGTATATATATATATATGTGTGTGTGTAGAGAGAGAGACAGCATATACATATCTGTATATCTACACATAAATTTAGAGCTAGAAGGGACCCTTGAGGTCATCTCAAGTCCAACCTACTCATTTTACAGATGAGTAAACTGAGGCCCAGAGACCTTAAGCAACGTGTTCAAATTCATACAGGTGGTACATAAGAGAAGCCAGATATGCATCTCAGTCCTATAACTGCAAATTCATTACTCTTTACATATTAACACACTGTTCTTATCCTTTCATATTTCCCTCTACTATACAGGGATCTAAGGAATTCTTCAGGAACGTGTTTTTTTATAATGTGCTTTCACGCTCAACAGTCCTTGTACCATGTTTCCTAACAAGATAAAAGTCTAAAAGAAGGCTTTGCAGAAACAATGGGGGTAAATGTATGTTTTAGTGACTTGGAAGTGCATTTGTTGAAGAACAGATTAGGTAAAAATCCTGATCAAACTAAATTATTGTAATGAATTTTTGATGGTATCCAATCTGCTTGCGTTCCATCACTGCACTGGTTGTACTTTTCAGCATGAGATTTCTTAGTAAAAAATAAGGTGGTTTTTTTTGTTGTTTTTTACAATTTAATATCTTCTGGACAGTGTATTTCATCCTTGACCTAAACTTTCTTTTATTCTCCCCAAGACTTCAAGCTCCCTGTGGCTAAGAATTATATTTAAGATGTATTTTTGTTAAACAGATTCCTCATACTGTACTCAGTGGATGATGATCACAGAAATGAATATATGACAAAAGTAAAAAATAATAATACAAAAACTTCTTAAATGAATCTAATAGAATTTAGATCAGGAAGAGCATTTGGAGGTCTGACTCCTTTTATGACCCTGAGTAAGTTCATTCATCTCCTTGGCTCTCAGTTTCTTCATCTGTAAAATGCAAGTGTGGGGCTAGAAGACTTCTAAGGTCTTCTACTCACTCTAGACCTATTTTTGTCCAACCCTCTGATTTTACAGATGAGGAAGCAGATACTCAGAAAAGTTAAGAGAAGTTTGTGCCCAAGGTCACGAAGGTAGTATAAATAGCAGATCCTGAACCTAGCTTCTCTAGGTCCTGTTTCTCTCCGTGATAGCGCATTAAGAGCTATGAAAGCTGTTATTTCCCACTTTGGTATGTTTCTGGTTGTAGATTTTTTAAAACAGTTATGACAGTAATATTATGTATGTAGTATTACAACTATGGAAACAACCATAGCACAGGCAAGATCTGGCTATGATGAGCTGTGATAAGACCTTCTTCACTGACTTGTGATGCAATGCCTCTGCCTTCCTTAAACGCCCCTGTTGAAAGATGGTTGTGGGGGGCACAGAGATAGCTTTGAACTCAGGAAGACCTGAATTCAAGCCCTTTCTCTGTTATCCTGAGGTCCACACTCTACCTGTTACCTAAGCAAGTCACTTATTCTCTTCAGTGACCCATGCAACTCTCTAAGAGATGGTAAGATATCAATGAATTGCTAATCTGTATTGGTAGACTGTTTCCTCACTGGGTATTCCTTATACCAATGAAGTCATAAGTCCGGATGTATAAGCTCCCCCCATTTCCACCCCTTCCACATGTACTCAAATGAGACTGTTAGGTCAAAGGGATTTTTAGGCCAAAAATTTTAGACATTACTTTATCCTGGGGATCTCTTTGCTGATTCTAGGGAAGCTACTAAGCAATGATTACTGGTGATAATTTCAACTGAATACTAATATAGAAAAGGAATATGGGACAGTAAATGAAAGATCAAGGAGCACACATGGCTTCTTTTCTTATCATTGTAATCAGAGAAAAAATAGGGAAAAAATAACCAGATAGCTAAACCAACCTTTTTGCCATAGTCAAATGAATAGGCTTAAAAATTTTTCCATTAAATAATTATCTCCTTAGTTCAGACATAAGAACTATGTTTCAAGTAGACCCAGGTTTCATTTTATTTTACTTAATTTTTTTAAAAAGTGTTCTTTTTAAAATAGCTGAGCCAGCAATGAGTTGGGAACAGAAATGCTGAAAGCTTTTTGTCTGCAGTGCCACTAATGGGAGATGCTTTATTAAAATTTGATTGAAAACTGTAATGCCTTGATAAAAGCAAAACAGAGGCATCAAAAATTGTTCTTTTAGCAAATATACTAATTCAAGAGCAGTCTCCTGTAGTACAAAAAAACTGGGCTCCACAAATTTGAAAAAAAAAACGTACCTCTGTCTTTACATTTTTAGAACAAATAATTATAAATGAGTTTTTTAATTGATTGATTTATTTACTGCTATTGGAAATTAGCATCAGCTCACCAAAAATGACTATTCTTTTAAAAAGGAGTAGGAGGGTTCTCTGCATTTTTAGACAGTGGTTTATGGGGAAAATATGGATCACTGAACTCCTTTAACTGTATTTCAGAAATAAACTGCTTTTGTTGTCAAGTACTTGTTCATCAAATAAATGGCTGATAAAATTAAGCAAATTATCTTATTAAGCACCATGTCGTCTTTACTAGGAAAGTCTAGGCTGCCCTAAAACCGTCTCTGAAAAGAGAATTACTATTAATAAAAGGTACTCTAAATGCAACATGTTCTAATGTTATGGCATACTATTCCTTATTGTTCTCTCTTAACAGTAAGATGGAAAATGGGAGGCACAGAAATTTTCACAAATTGGCCAAGTCAATCATAGAGTATAGAGTATAACTCAATCAAACTCCATATTCAGAGTCTCACCATTAAACCATGTGTACAATGATATGTATTTAGTACACCATGTGTACAATGATATGATATGTATCAATGATTAGTATTTATGATATGCATTTAGTACTTTTATTATGTACATGCATAGTATTTTCATATATTTTTAACTTACAGATCCTCACATCTCATGAAGAGAGAAAAGTAGTTATATCTGCACTTTGCAGATAGGAAAACTGAGTCACAGGATGCTTTAGTGACAGACTCCAGTTTACATATAGAGGCAGTGGCTGAATTTGGGTTCCAAGTATTCCAGCCACTTGTATTAAGATCACCACCAAAGAAAGTAGTAAATAACAGGGGTATCCAAGTGTGACAGAGAAAAGCAGTGGGCACTGTTTAATTGGCAGTGATACCACTTCAAGTTTCTCCCCTATATACGACATCCTTTTTGATTTTTCAATCATACTGTCTTTCACCAACTTTCTACTTTGTTCAATATGGTCTGCATATACCCTTCTTTAGTGGAATCGGATAAGCTGTGACTTGAAGAATGTATCATAGTAATGCCCTACAGATTGTCTGAATGATTGGCTCTAAGAGGGTGGATGTTACAATATACTATTACTTATCTTTGGCGAGGGATCTTTTATTCAATCTGATTCTTGCACAACTGCCTAGACGCAATCTGTCCTTAAATTGGAAGCCCAAAGGCCAGGGATCACACTTAATTCCATGTTCCATACTGCTTGTAGACAACTGCTTTTTAGAGAATGGTAAGTGACAAAAAGAATCTCAATTGTAAGAGAATGCATAAACTGTGATGTCTGTGCCTCCTGTTCTCTCTTTAAAAAATATCACCTTCAGAAATAATACAGGCATATCAAAGCTCGCCTGTTCTACCACCTGTCATTTTCTTTTTTGGTATCTCCTTCCATTTTGGAGCTATGTAGGTGGATATAAGTGGAAAGATTTTATACTTTGTATTTTGGATTGTGGTAAGGAGCTGACGTTGCAATACTTTACTGTCAGAAGAACAGACTACTCTGTGCCTTGTGTCTTGAAACACAATTAGAACTGGCAGATGAACTGAAAAGAGCCTCAAAGACGTTTGGTCACTGGTAGCTTACCCCTCTCTATCACTATGTGACATGGAGTAGTCCCATCCCCAAAGGGGTAAAGGGCAAGAAGACATCAGTAATTGGGAGAATGCACTTGTAAGTGTCCTACATGTTGAATGGAGATCTCACACTCAGGGTGGAGAAGGTAGTTTTCATCCCTGTAAAAAGTTTTTTCATGTCCATCTCCCTGAAGCTAATAATTTTCTAAGTTATATTATCATTACCTGTATACATTTCTCATTCTCCTAATTACCTAGCTTCTAAGCTTCTTGAGGGTAGAGATTTTTATTTTATCTTTGTATACTGAACTCTCTAGCACATATATAACAGGTACCTAATATTTGTTGAATCTGAGTACCACCAAGATTGAGCTGGAAAACAGAAGACCTAGTATTAAAAATGTTTTCTGCTGTCACACCTGTTTTTTCAAATTTATGACTGGGTTAGGAAAGGAGTAGAGGAGATAATTGGGAAGAGAACAATATTTACTCTATTCTGAATAGTTTCTTATGAAAGCAGTGTTAAGCTTGGTTTCATAAATATTTTGGCACAAGGCCTTAGAGCCTATAATCCCAGAAAATAGTCCTTGTTCAGAACTCAAATAATTTCTTCATCTGTTAGAAGCCTCTCCATACTTGGGACCCTGGGATATTTTCCCCTAAATAGTTCAAGAAAGGACAAGGAATCCAAGTCCATATAAGGTTTCCTGCGAATAGCAAAGTTTTTCCTGATCTGTATCACTATCAAAGAGTCTGTAATTATCTTAATATTTCTTTCTGGCAGAGGCAGAAAAATCAGGACACTAAAATGAAAACCACAAATAACCAATATCCCTTGCTTCTGAACCTTCGCTCCCCCAGGCCTAAGAAAACAAACTATAATCTGGGATCAAAAAGGGATGTGTTTTCTTAGACTGCTATGACAGCTTTTCCATGGAACAAACAGAGTGATAACATGAGTTAATATGTTGGCACTGAGACCTTCTTGACTTTTGAAATAAAAGGTGATAATTTCAGCCTTGGTGAAAAGTTCAGGTGGATAACTTCATCACATGGGACATATTACAGGGTAACCTCTAGCTGTACTCAGTGGCTGCCTCTACCTTGACTGTGACACAGACTTCCAATTAGCACTTAAGGAAAGAGACTTTATAGACAGCACACTCACCTCGACTCAACCCGTCAGGTCCCCGGAGGATTCGACATTCTTCTATCTGGCCAAATGGAGAAAACATCACCCTGATGTCATTCTCATTACACTTCTTCGAAACCATTCCTATGAACAATTTTCTGTCTTCCACAGCTAGGAGATAAAAATAATGAATGATCAAAGGCCATTTCATCTTTTTTCCCCCCCCACTGTAATCAATGCTTCATTACTACATCAGGCCAAGTTCCAATCATGTGAGCCTGACTCTCTGAAACTGAGGACCAGCCCTAAGGCCAACACTTTAGACTTATGAGCTCCCCATTCCCTCTCCACCCCCCATCACCCATGTACTCTTTTATGCCCCTTTTTCTCCCACTTTGCTCTTTCTGGGTCATTCATCATTTTGTAAGTGTGTTGTCTTTATGTTTAATGGGATACACAAAGATACTTAGTGCCTTCCCACTCCCTCTTTCTTGTGTCTAAGAATAATAAAAGACATACATTTAGCAAACTTTAAAAATACTAAATGGAAAGTGCTTTTATTTCATAGAGGCATTAATTTGTTTTGGGGGGGGGTTAATTAAGATTTCCTTCCCCATCTCCTACAAAAAGATAGAGAAGGAAAAAAGTCAGGAGAGAAAACTGAACAGGAGTTGGTGTAATGAAATGAGTGAATGAAAACTTGTCTAAATGTCTCAAAGCATTTAAGGAAAGGAAATGTGGTTTTCAAATGGAAAGAGTTTTAATGCCCAGGATCTTGGCAGAAAAATGCTAAGGTGCCAAGGCATTAAGACAGAAACTCATTCCCATTTGTGAGGAGTAAAGTTGATGAGTCTGAGGGAGGGGGATGGGAGGAAATCAAAGAAAAGCTTTTCAGGTTAATTAGCATGTTCATTTTCATTCTACTACAAAATGACCTACACAGCTCAAACCAGGCTCCTTCAGCCCATCTGGCCCATCATTTCTCAACCGAAAGGAAGATCAGCTCTCGGGCCTAGAAAACAAATGAGCTACTGCTTACAGTGACCGACTTCAGGATGTAAAAGAGCCATTGTCTATTGATGAAAGTATTCCATGAAAAAGGAAAAGTGTGCCAACAACCTTCAAATGTCAATCCTTTAAATGCATGCTGCTTCCCCCATTTAGCTCCATGAGAGTAGGGAGTGTCTTATGCTTCTCTTTGTCTCCTCAGGGTTTAGTAGAATGCCTGGTATATAGCAGAGGCTTAATAAATGAGTATTGACTACAATTTTGCCTTTTTTTGAAACCCCAGAATTTCACTCTGTGCCTGGTACATAGGTACTTAATAAATGCTTACAGACTGAATGATTCCTTTACTTGTACAGCGTTATAAAGTACCATATAAGTGATGCTTTTCTTAGGGGGAGGTTTAGATTAGAGGGCTTCTAAAGTCTTTTCATATGCTCCTACATCCCTCTCTTCTCTCCCAAATGTATTAGCATACCTTTAAAAACATGTGGTGTATCTCAAGATAAAACACATCCATCAAACTGAGAAGTCCCTTCTCATACCCCCTTAGTTTGAGATTGCTGAGAGTTGAATCTTGTGTCACATCAGATTGTTTAATAATAAAAATAGGAGGGGACTGTGCTATAGCGAACTTGGCATTCAGAAGACCTAGATTCAAGTCCTGCTTTTGATATGTGAGTCTGGGTCAGTCTCTTAGGAAATTCTCTAAGACTGAATTGCAGAACAGTTGTTGATAATATTGGTAAAGGGAGTTTTCTACTCCCAACAAGTTCATGTCTCTCCTCCCACGACAGTAATAATATGACTTCTTTTTTAAAAATTTCATTTTTTTAACTTAAAGACCAAAAAAGAACATTTCCATATACACAGCAGAACACAAAGAGTGGATTATATAATGAAACAATCTCCATTTTTTATCACTTGCTTTAAAAAAAGAGTATATAATAAATTCAATCATTTTGAAAACTGTTCTGCTTATCTGTGTTTCCTTTTGAACTACTTTCTGTTTTCTTCTATGCATTAAAAAATGTTTTAATACTTTCTCTATCATCATTATTTCTAACCATCCCTCCCCTCTCACCGCATTAAAAAGACAAAAACATCCCATTGTAGTAGTTCTTAGTTTCTCCAAGAAGACCTAAGACATCTAGAGGTGATATCTTAATTTGCATGTGAATTGGATTTAAGTGAGACAGAGTAGCTAAAGACATCAGCCTCACTGTATTATCCAGTTATCAAAACAAGAATAGTCAAGCAAAGCAAATCCACATCATGTCCAAGTTCAAAAATCTTTTGTTCCCCCTGCACTTCAAGTCTATCTCCTCTCTGAGAAGGATAACATGCTTCATCATTGATCCTCTGTAGACATAGCTGGTTACTGAACTGGGTAGAATTCTTAGGTTTTCAATTTTTTTTTTTTTACAACACCGTCCTCATATAAACATTTACTAGCTTTATGTCAATTAACTGTTCGCTTCAGCTTTCTCAACTGTAAAATAAATTGGAGAAGGAAATGGCAAACCACTCCAATATCCTTGCCAAGAAAATCTCAAAAGGGGTCACGAAGAGTTGGACATGACTGAACAACAACCACGTCTTATAAACCATTCTGGATCTGCTCACCTCACTCATATCAGATCATACTACTCAAAATTCTCTGAAATAATCTCTTTCATAATTTCCTTTGGTGAAATACTATTGCATTACATTCATATTGCTCAGTCATTCTCAAATTAGTGAGTACACTCTTAGCCCCTACTTGTTTGCTTCCCCCATCCCACCTTTTCAAGTCCCCTTAAAGATCAAGAAATTTGTTTTGCTTGGGACTATTCTTTTCCCATAATTATTCTCTTTTAACTTCTGCCTTCCTACCTACCTCATCCAAGTTGTTGAATTCGATGTGTGTATGTATATGTGTGTTTTTAACCCTTTGACTCATACAACAGTAAAGTTAATCTGATGCCCACTTCCCTATCTTAATATTTGTGAATATTCTTCTCATGCCTTTCAATGATGAGAACTAGAAAGTTTCACCCCCTTCATCCTCTTTTATATAGCAATATGTTCACTTTCCCTTCCCTTCTCTTTCTCCTACAACAGCTCTAGAATCCCCAGATCCTCTGTTTTTCTTATTTAGAATGTCTTATTTGAAGACATTTAGATTCTTAAGGGATACTTGTGTTTTCTCCCCCACTAGAATTTTAGTACTATAGAATCACTCAGTTCCTTCTAATTGCTCAAATACATTTATCTTTCTAAGTTTCTCTGGAGATTTGAGTTTGTATTCCAGAGTTACTATTCAGTTCCAGTTTCCTTATCAGAAATACTTGAAAGTCCTCCATTCCATTAAAGATCCACTTTCTCCCTGCTCTGAGATTTTTTTCTGTGTTGTTGGTTAAGTCATTCTTTGTGGTAAGCCTGTATCTTTTCCCTTTGGGGAATACTATATTTTTAGATTCCATCTCCTTTAGAGCAGAAGCTGCCACATCTTTAGATCTCATGTGATCCTGAAATTGCTTGTTTAGTACCTGAACTCTTTTCTGGATGTTGGCAATATTTTTTCTCTTATGTGGAGTCTGGATTTGGGCTATAATATTTACTAGGGAGTACATAGGACTCTTGGTTTTGAGTTTTCCTTTAGGAGATAATTGGTAGATTCTGTCTAGCTTCATTTTAACCTCTGTAGAACTAGGAAATTGTCACTTATGATTTCTTAAAATATAGTGTCCATGCTTTATTCTTTAAAAAAAAACACACACACACACATGGGTTTCAGGGAATACAGAGCTTCTTAAATTATCTCTTTTTGGCTTGTTTTCTAGGTCAGTCATTTTTTGATATCTGTTATCTTTCATTTTCTTATACTGTATCATTCCTTTGAGTTCTAAGGTTTCTTGCTCTCTTAAAGAGTCTTTGACTTGTTCCATTCTGGTATTCAGTTGCTTTGGTAAGGTTTACAGCTTTCTCTTCTAAACTGTTTGTTCTTTCAGTTCTTCTGCCAGAGTTATTATCTCATTAAAAAACAAAACAAAATAAAAAAAAACCCCAAACTTGTTTCTTTTATTCTAGGTATTCATGTAATCCTTGTGGAAAAGTCTACTTTTTTCCCTGGAAGTCACTGCTTACAATTATGAAGTTATCTTCTTCTAGGCTGGATTATTAGGCATCTCCAGATCTCTTACTTTTTTTTTTTTAACTGGTTGCTGTATTCTTTTATTTATCTGCCTCTCCAGCTTTAAATTCTGAATTTGTTTTTTGGATCGGAGCTAGACTGATCCACGGCTGTACTTAGGAGTAGAGTCAGTAAGCCCTGATTAGCCTCACCTTGGGATCACTTTACTTTCCTGTACTCACCTCCAAGTCCTGGTTTACCTCCCTTGGAACATTGAGGTTTATTGGACTGAATTGTTAAAACCCTCAATGAGATCAAAGGACCTTTGGTGTCAATTTCATGTCCTTATATATCTTTCACTGTCTGAGACTGAATTTGAACTCAGGTCTTCCTGATTCTAAGATGATATAACCCTCAATGGAAATACTATTTCACTGAGATACATTTTCCAGAAACCCATAGGGCAGATAACTAAACACCAGTATAAGGAAGAGTTCTAACAAATCAAGTCACTTTGGCATCTCTATTTAAATTTCACTGATATTCAGCATTTTTGTATGAAGCCATAATTTGTTATAAACATGTTTTTATATACTCTTTTATTGTCCTTTTATTTGCATTGTCCTGGTGGATCCAGTAAGCAAAGAATACCTTCACTATTTTTATTTGAGAGAGGCAGCCTGGCTTACTGGAAAGTTCACTAGAATCAAAAGATCAGGGTTTGAGTGGGTCTTAATTTCAATTCTGCTCGTTTCTGGATGTGTGAGCACTGGGACAGATCATTTGTTTGCTTTGAGTGTCTTTCTGGACAGCAACCTCTCTTGCTGGGGGAGGCTTCATATTATGGTTTGCTTTTAGTAAAAACTGACTGCTGGTTACTGTGGTGATGGCAGTTAGAAGATTGGCAGATTAAAAAGTCAGCAAGTAGCTTGGGACACTCTATCCTTAATAAAGCATCTTCCTCAAATCTTTTGACCCACAAAGTAAGAATAGTCATAGGCAACCTGAGATTAATGGATTCTCCAACTAAATGAGGAATACAGTTTGATTCTTTTCAACTAAATGGTTATAGACTATTTGTGGGGATGAGAGAAAAGAGGAAGGAAATAATTAAACTAAGAGAAATGAGAAAAGAAAAATCTTGCAGGTATGGCCATACGTGCTCTTTTTTCTTGTATCCTAAAATTCCGAGAACACAAGAACCTGCCTCTGGAATAATTTAAAGAGACAATACCTCACCCCTTGCTCAAATCCAGAAGAATTTGGTTCTAATTTCCTTACAACAGCGGATGATGAATTCCCAACTGATCTTTGTAAACCTATAATTATGTCACTTAGCTAAAACAATTTGCAGGTTTCCAGCTTGAGGGTGATTTTATAGTAAATTAAACATCTAGCTCCTGAGCATAGCTGAAAAATGTAAAGATTTCCTGCCCCTTCCCAAAGATGAATAACCAGAAAGTAGAAATTGTTTTAAGAATAAAGCAAGGCGTTCTGTGTTTTGATTGCTATTTGCTTGTTGCTAGCTACTACCAAAACTTCAAGCTTCAGAAATTTATCAATTCAATTGTCCTCTGTAAAATGAAGATGAATAAATTATTCAACTTCACAAGGCTGTTTTTTAGGAGTACAGATTTAGATCTGGAAGGAACTAGATTCCTGTCCTCTGGGAGATGAAGAAAAGTGAGGCTTGAAGGGAACTGACTTGTCCATTTCATAAAAATAGTGTGTAACAGAGCCAGAATTTAAACCCAGCTAGCTGGAACTTTAGGTCTGGTGCTCTATCTCAGGAAGATGTGAGTTAAAGTCCAGTCTCAGACACTTAGTAGCTATGAGCCTCTGGAAAAGTCACTTAACCTCTGTCTACTTCAGTTTCCTTCATGGTAAAACATGGCTAGTAATAGCATCTACCTCCTAAGGTTGTTGTGAGGACCAGCCATGCTTAGTAGTGTCTGGCAAATAGTAAGAGCTATCATACATGGGAGACAGGACTCTTTCTACTATAACCATGAGATAATGTAAAGACCTTATACATGATAAAAGACATATATAATGATATAAATGATGATATGATATGTATATATGTATGTGTGTACATATATGTACACACACCTATATTATCAGTTTCAGCAGGCACTAAACTGGTAAACTGATGCTGTCACTCATCTTTCTCTACCCTGACACACATAAATCAATGGAGAGATGAAGAGCTAGGTGTGGAGAGGGTAGAGAGTCAATAAGGGTCAATAAATATTTATTAAGAACCTACTCTATGCCACGTCCTGTGCTAAGCCAGAGAAGAGGATGTCTCTTTGACCTAAATTCTAGAATTAATTTAGATGGAAGAAAATCAAGACTTTCCCCCACTATGCCCAATAAAACGAAAAATCATGCATAATCTGTTTAATACAGTCTTTATTTAAAATGCTATCGGAAAGAAGTTGTTTGGGATAATTTCCTTTCTCTTGCTTGTGCTGTTATTTTCCTTAATGTACATGACATTCTAGAAACAAAGAGTTTTTCACCAACTATGGTCTCCCTCCAGTTTTTGAGAGACAACAATGATATATCTGGGTTGACAATAAAACAGGGAAAATTAGACCTAGATTCTCCTCCAATTCCTTTCTCCAGAAAGCCTTACTCCTGTCCTCCCCCCTCCCCCCCACTTCTCTGTCATAATCTTCCATCTACTTTGTATATATATTTCTAGTTATTTACATATTCATTTCTCCCATTGTCAGCTCCCTGAGGATGGGGGCTTTTTTGGCCTTTATATTCCCAGACCTTAATAAACAGCACTTAATAAATGTTTGTGTTGTTGTATTCTACAAGTTTTCCTTGACTTCAGAAAAGGAGAATTCCTTATTTGCCACAAACATTTCTTTATGAGGTATAACATACATTTTTCTTAGGAGCTGCTGTAGATATTTTTGACAAATACAGTTAATAACATTGCAGCCATACTTTTTGGATGAGTTCTTCTCCCTCAAGGACTAAAAATGAATGACTAAACAAAGCACTTTCAAATACAATACAAGTATTAGTCAACTAGTATAAATCCAGCAGTGTTTGCCAATGACCTTAGTACACATATTGTCCCTTCCATGGAAGAAATAGACAAAGGGTTAATTGTTTAAGTATAAAAGGTTATTTTTTTTTGTCAAGGAAAAAAAATCTTTTTTTATCTCTAATTGTAAGTCTGCTAACACCCTGGTGTACAATCTGTCAAAGTCACACCTGGATTCAGGGCTGACTGAATTAATTAACAACTTTTCTATGTGTTAGTGCTAACATATGGCATTTAATTACTGCCTCCAAATCTGTGAGTTTCTCTACTTTGAATTTCAAAATTATTTCTTCATCTTTCAGTGAATCGGATAGTCACTAGTTGGAAATGTCCTGTGATTCCTCCCTTTTTAAAGTGGAGTCTTTGTCAGTCTCCTTCCTGAGTTGATAATATTTAGTTATCTTTACTACAGCTGGCTTTGAACTTCAAGCAGGGACAGTAGGGATTTTGGAGGCCTCAAGACAAGAGATAGCGGGCTTAAATGGCATTTCTGGAATCTATGCCTTAAGAACCTCAGAAAAGTTGTGAGGTTGGTGGGTTAAAGCAGGATAGATTTGTGCTCTGTCTACAGGGTTAAGAGAAGAAACACACACACACACACACACACACACACACACACGCATTTATATCTATTATCTTCTCTCTCTTTCTCTCTCTCTCTCTCTCTCTCTCTCTCTCTCTCTCTCTCTCTCTCTCTCTCTCTCTCTCTCTCCCTCCCTTCCTCCCTCCCTCCTTCCTTCGTCTCCCATCTCTTCTTTCACAGCATGGGTTCGGCATTCCAGTTAGCACCTTGAGAGTCAACTAATATAACAAAGACAAGGAATCCACAAGGCAGAAACTGATTTTGCTTTCACAAGGTATGCTCTTACTTTTTTCCACTTATACCTAGCCTTGAAGTCTAGTTCTATCAACATTTCCAAATTAACAAAACTTTTAAAAAATATTTTAAAAATTAAGGTTAGTAGAGAAATGAGAAAAAATGAGATCCTCACATGGAACAATATTTTTAGTCCCTAGCTAAAGCCCTAAATCACTGAAGCTATGTGGAGCATCTTCATTTAGCTTTTTGGATGGAAATGGAAAATTGTGAAAAGGGGAAAAAAAGCTCCATAGGTCTTAAACTCTATCCAAACAAGCACTCTCAAATCTGGATATTGATATGATGTTTATCTGGCTCTGAAAGAATAAAAAGAATTAAGAAGCATAGCTTTTACTACAAGTTAACTAGTAGTTTACTGCTTCCCACTAGAATGGGAATGTATTTGACACACAGAATGATAGAAACAAATGCGGACATGATGAAACAAAGAAATCTGTAACATTTCATAAATCTTAAGGGATCCATGTTTAATTCAAAGGCAATTTAAAGAGAAAGATCTACACAAAGCTGTGAATATTTTGGAAACATATTTAATGGAATGTGAGCTGCAGGGTGCAAAACTTGGACAAGTCAACATTGCTAGGGCAAACAGAGGTTCAGTTTATGTTGGATTGTATAGACGGATGAAGGCTCAAGGGGTAATTATTTTTCTTTATTTCATTTGTCCATCACTAATTAATCTGTGATTAGGAGCTCTCTTGTTCTGTGCAAATACTGAGTTTCAGGAATCTAAGCATGTTGATAATGAAGACAGCCAATGTCTTACTGTGATGAGTCTTTTGTGCCATCCATAAATGTCAGCAAACTCAATAACACTGCAATTAGAGCTTGTTATATTTCTTTCATAACTATAGGAGCTATTTAGAGGATCTGATCCAAAGAAATTCTTGTGCTCTTTGAGCTTCCTAAAACTATGCTCACCTGTCAAAAGCACCTTGTAAAGGCCGGAGGTGGGAGAAGAGGGAGGGGTCGGCTTTTTATCACAAGCTTTAGGAAATTATATATTTCACCACTTCCTTGATAAATTTAAAGAAAGAAGTGAAATTCACCCATGTCAATGCAACATAGGATGCTTCTGATCCTTCTACTTTTGAAAGGCTCCTAAAATGAAGAGCTGTCATCCTTTAAAAGTAACCTTCAGCTCAGTCACATTTCTTTAACTCACTAGAATGTCAACCTGAAAACCAAACTTGGGTCTATATATGCAAAGGAAGAACTGGTTCAACCAAAGGTTTTGGTGTCTATGAATATTGTACATGTAAACCTATATCAGGACTTGAGTAGGAAAAACCTAGAAGGACCAGTTTCTGGAGAATGCCTGTTCATCTATCCATCCATCCATCCTTATGCCTACTTCGCACAAGTTACTTAACAAGTCAAAAACGCCTTGAAAAAAGAAAAGTACAGCATGATGATTAGACCAACAAAATAGTTTATGACTTCATCTATCATGAGCAAAATGAAATGAAAAATTCAGAAATAGGAGCAAAAGTCCCATATTGGCCTCAATTATTTGAATATGGTCTAATTGTTCCTGATAATTACTTTAATTCTATAGGTTACCATTCTATAGTTTCTCTCCTGAGAAGGTAAGGAGGTCATAGGGTCATATATTTTCAAATCTCTGACTTAGTAGCGATCTAGCACAAGCTCCAATTTTTTACCTAAGGATACTGAGGCCCAGAGAAGCTAAGTTATTTGCCCAAGATCAAAGAGATAGCAAGTGGTAGAACCAGGGTTTAAACCAAGTTCTTTGACTCCAAAGAATCTAAAGATTATAAGATGTACTGTACTAAGCTGAATTATTACCTTAACCTAAAGTTCTTGTCTCTTTTAATGAGAGAAATGTATCCTTTATTGAGAAACAAACAAAAAAATGTTCCTGAGTTATACAGTTAGGGTATCAAAGAGATTTCTAGACAATTAGTCCAGTGTCCAACTTCTGTATTAATGATGAGGCCAGAGGCACATCAAGATAATAGGTTTTTCGGGGTAGAGCTGTCAGGACAATTAGAAGGAAGTCAGGTGGCATGGGAGAATTGGACAACCCATAAGATCACCCACAAAAAAGCCAGACTATTGTCTATTCCAGAAAAATTTGGTAAGTTCTTATTTTCTTCAAAACTTTAGAGTCTGTGGAGAAGCCAGAAAATGGGATGCACTACAATTAGGAAAAGAAAAAAACAAAAAAAAAAAACCAAACCAAAACCTTGTGGAGAGATTTAGAGCCCAATCATAATTTACATTTGCAGATATGTAGATCTCTAAGTGCATGGCTTCTGCCCTGATTACTAATTAATGAGGTGCAAAAATGCCCGTTGGAAGGAAACAGGGCTGATTATTATGGCAGCCTTGTGGGACTTGAGAACCTCTGTGGTCTAAGAAGGTAGAAGATTCCTTTAACATATATTTCAGCACATTAAAAAAAAATAAGGACAAAGCTTTGCTAAAACAGAAGTAAAAACACCACACAGGGAAGTATGGCTATCAGTTCTCCCAGCTCCAGAAGGGACAAATTCCAATGATTTCATGGACCTTGTCAATTGTATATTTTATGCTTTAGTATAGGTTTATTTAGTATAGGTTTCATTAATCAGCAATCTGAATCCTGAATGAACGCTGATGCAAATATCTTTTGCTCATTTTGGCATGATCTAGGCCACCTGCATTAAAAGAAAAATACTCTAACCAAGGAATAAATGAAAAAGGGGAAAAAATTCAGTTTAACTCTTAAAGGGCAATCCCCCTCCTTCATGCTCACTTTTTCTTTTCACAGAGTAACAAGTATTCTTGCTTCTTTCTCTACACCTGCACTGAAGGGAAGATCAACAGAAGCTAAATGCCAATGGGCCATGACCTAGGGCAAGCCCCAAATGGACAGAGACAGAAAACTATTTCTTGTAACACCTTCCACACATCTTTACGTGAGAGATAAATGGGACAACAGATCATGTCATCATTTCTTCAGATCTGACAGGCACAGAACCATTTTCTGAAATAGTTCTTAGCTTTTTTCACAGAAAAGGATACTTGCAACTGGCTTCATCCTACTTGCCCTCACTTTTTAAAGACACAGGCATTATTATTAAACGAGACAAGCAATCACCACTTACCATTTGACTTTTCACTATCTGCAGGTTTCATCTGAATGGGATGATGCATCTAAAAATACAAATGAAAGAAAGTAAAAATGTCATCTGACAGCATTAAGTTTGAATAGCATTGTGGTGATGAGGGTACATGATCAATATTTAATGTCTTAGAAGTAAAAGAAAGCTACCAAGTTAAAATAATGCCTCAATAACCATTTAAACACGCAAGCCAAACATTAGCATAGTATTTTATAGCCATGAATTGAATTCTCTTAATTCACTGGGCCCCCAAGTATGAATCTGAATATAATTTGCTTTTCCTCTAACCATCCTAATTGTCCATTGCATGCATTTTTCTTGTCTCTATGATCACAGTTACTTGAGTCAGTAATTTGAGGGATCAGTACTTGACAAATTCATGTACTATAATTTAAACTTCCCCTTTTTTTTTAAGAGGCCAAATACAGAACAGAATGCAAACAACCAGGGCCAAGAAATGAACCTACAGGCATAGCAAATCTGTATTTAGTGACAGGAGGGAAATACGTGAATTTTCCATGGTGGAAGTGTGGAATTTTCTGTCGTTTCCCTCATAGCACTTGGGGCTCAATTCGTTAGCAAGCTGAATCACACCACCGTGCATTTACTCCAAATACAGAATGCTACCTCTATCCCCAATTAAAATAAATTCCTCAGACTACTTGCAGAAGCCCTTCTGTTTCATTTTTCACTGTACCCCAAGGAACATACAAGCTACAGGGTAGATGGAGTCACTGGCTGTGCTAACTGCTTTGATTGTAATGGGTCCCGTTCTCTCTGAACCTTTAATTTCCCCAGTGGACTCCCATCACTTGCATGCCACATCTCTGGGTTTTATCTAATTTAAATGAAAGGGGAATGGTACTTGGCTTAGGCATTTAAATGATGTGAAATCATTGTCAGTCTGTCCAGGCCATGTGTACCTAATGCGTTTCGGAGGTCTTGAAAGCACACAGGGGAAAGCAAAGAGTGGATGCTCTCACAGGGTCTCCCTAATTCTAAAAGGTGGTATGCTCTTAGGTTCTGAACAAAGATACTGTGTTGGAAGGTCTAATTAATATTTCCCCATTCATTCATTTGTTCAACAAACATTTTAGTGCACATTAAAAAGGTACCATTGTCCCAGGCAGCATGAGGAAATATGGAGAAGTATGCATGTGTGTGTATTTTTAAATTTATGGGCATTTTGTATATATGCATATATGTATACACATATATGTATATGTATATGTTATTACTGTTGTTCAGTTGTTTCAGTCATGTCCCACCTTTCATGACCTCATTTGGAGTTTTCTTGGCAAGGATATTGGAGTGGTTTGCCATTTCCTTCTCCAGCTCATTTTACAGAAGAAGAAACTGAGGCAATCAGGGTTAAGTGACTGAATCACACAGCTACTAAAGTGTCTGAAGCTGGATTTGAACTCAGGGAGATGAATCAGCCTGACTCCAAGCTCAGCACTCTATCCACTGCTTCACCTAGAGGCCCCCACACATTACACATATGTATATATACATACATTATGTGTTATGTATATTAGACATGTTATACACCTTATATAAACATAATATATACTATATATATATATATATATATATATATATATATATATATATATATTATATAGCACAAAAATGTACTTTCTGTTCTCAAGTAACCTGCAAACTACTTTAGGAAACAAGACACAAAGATGAAAGTTAAGTTGTAATACAATGTAAGAAGCTACACAATAGGGCCTAATTAAGTACCAAATGAGTGAACAATTAATAATGTATGCATTTAATATTTCTAATCTTGTACAGAGCACAAATTTCAAGCAAGATTTCAAAAACTAGCCAAAGTCAGAGTTTCAAATAATCTTTATTTCTACAAAATCTCATATTCACACCCTCCATGGTTTTTTTGGGGGGAGGGAGTTTGGATATTAATTAAGGGAGGACAGGAATTCTGGGAAAGCAGAGATAATTGTGGCTCTCCCAGGTGTAATCAAAACAAAAAAAAAAACCCTTATAAACCCCTAAAGAGCTCTTACCCTCAGGAAACTTACATTCTGTGGGTGAGATTTTGCTGTTTTGCCTTTTTCAGGACTTCTGATTTCATTGTCTTAGGGAACACCTTGTGAGGAATCTCCCTTAATTAAAGCATATTGGAAACTATTCCACAGTTTATTCTTAGAGAGTATGTACAAAAGGATTTGGAGCTAAATTTTCCTAACTCCAAGGCTAGCTCTGGACATACAATATAGTTCAGTAATTCCCAATTTCTATTTGAGTTCAACACTACTGATCTAGGCCTGGGGTGGGGAACCCATGGCCTCAAAGCCACATATGGAATCCAAACTTAGAAGTCCATCAAAGAGCTGCACTTGAGGACCTAGAGGGCCATATGTGAAGTTGAAGCTGCAGTTCCCCTCCCACCCCATAATTTAGCTTATAGGAGATTGAGGGCTTGATTTAGTGTACAAAGGATTAAAAAATGAACTGAATTCTTGTTTTATGGGGTCCAGATAATAGAACATGAAACAATGTGTGGAAAAGACAAAGAAATAAATTTAGAATTTTTTTTTTGTTTTGGTGAGGAAAAACTCCCTAAGAGTAACAACTATCCATAAGGCACAGTGGACAGCTAGGTGACCCAGTGGATAGAATGCCAGACTTGGACCTGGAGGTAGGAAGACCTGAGTTCAAATGTGACCTCAGACACTAGCTGGGTGATCCTGGTCAAGTCACTCAACCCTGTTTGCTTCACTCTCCTCATCTGTCAAAAGAGCTAGAAAAAGAAATAGCAAACCATTCCAGTATCTCTACCAAGAAAACTCCAAACAGGATCATGAAGAATCAGTCATTACTGAAACACAAAAATCCCTAAGTAGAACGTAAAATGCAAATAGAGTTATTGCCACACATTCTCAAACATTATACAGACAGAAACCTGAGTTTTCAGATTAGCTGGGACTTTACAGGATAGGTGGCAACCCTACTTCAGACATATCATGCAGATGATTTAGAGAACATCTGGGAAACACTGTGACCTCCTTGGGAAAAGGTGCTCCATAAATACTATTCTAAGTGAATCAGCATTCACTTGTTACAGATTTTTAATCACATACAGGGTGTAAAATGTCAAGTAAGATTAAAATAGCATAGGGCAGGGGTTCTGATCATCTCATTTTCACTTCTACAAAATCTCATGACCCTCAAAATTTGGAGATAAGTGTCAGGGAGGAGATGGGCAAGTTTATACTTAGGTGAAAGAACTCTGATGTAAAATTCCAAGTAACAATGAAAGGTCATAGTATTTAGAAATGGAAGGGTCCATAGAGGCCCTTCCACTCTGCTTCCCTACCTAGGACTGAAACGGGCCTCATTCCTGGGCACAGCAATAGACCCATGATATGTAACAATTTTATGTGAAGATTCTTGGTTTGACTAGCCAGTGTTAACAGAGGCAGAGACATTATGGGGCCTAGGGGAAAGAAGGGTGATGACGTTGGCTTCTTACACCCAGAACCACTCATGTTGAAACTTGTTTAACCCTGACCATCACTGATTGATAAATTAACCACCTTTAACGTGAGATCCAATCAAATACGCCATTTATAACCTGAAAAATGGGAAATCTCATTATTAAACCCATCCTTACCCCTTGAGGAAGCAGCCGTGATGGAACATATTATAAACTCACTGCCCATAAAATATTTAAAGATAAAAGGAGGGGAAAAAAGAAGTGAATTCACAAAAGAAGTGTGCCCTGCATAAGAAAATAAAAGCATACTCGATAATCAGTAAAAATAAAGCAGGTAGGTAGAGGGAGTTAATTAGACTTTCAAGTTAAACCGTACAAGTTATGAAATGATTATAATTTTTAATGACCCTATGCTTTCTGAAGATTTCTTGAAGCTTACAGATGGTAAAAAGATGTTTCCTTTGAGAAGCCACCCACTGGAAATATGGCACCTCCGCAAATGAAGGCTCTCATATTCTGTCAGGAAAAAGCCACTCTAACTATCATATAGCACAAGGTTATGAGCAGGCACTTCCTTCCAGGTAAATGATTACTGCCATCTGCCTTACTATCCTCTTCCAAACAGACCCAGCCCTGTCCTGCAAAAGGTAGAGCTATAGAGAAACAAAAGTAAGTTCAAGGACATGGGCTCCCAAGGTCTGGGGAAAAGTGCCCCATAGCAAGCCACCTAAGACATCTTTATCTGAATTACACCTACGGAAGTGCATAGAAACTCTGTCTCTGTGATGCCAAAATATGACAACTAACCAGAGAATTCAATATATTAAAAATCAGTGAAACCAAGCAATAACATGGAGGCATAGTTATAGTCTGGGTTCATGGTTTCTCTGAGCATGATCCTCTGACTCCACAGAAGTGGTACCTACATGGGCTAAGGACAAGGATAAATTTAGTCAATTAAGGTTAAAAGTCTTTCACCTGAAGTGAACATTCACTTAGACCCTTAAACTCAGCTGTGATATAGTTATCTAAAAAATTGCCTTAGTTATCTGTGTTTACGAGCATGAAGCTTCAATATATTGGTTTCTTCCTCAGTCTTTCAAAAACTATTTTCCCAATTTAATTGCAGAAAAGTAAGTTATAGACTAGTCCAGGGGTGAGGAACCTGCAACCTTGAGCCACACGTAGCCTTCTGTGGCCTCAAGGATACAGATTCCCCACCTAGTCTAGAATTTCTATCCTCTTGTTATTAAGGTCAGAGTTCACTAAGTAGCTAGGTGCTGCAGCAGATAGAGCACTGGGCTTGGAGTCAGGAAGACCGGAGTTCAAATTCAGCCTCACATACTCACTAGCTGTGTGATCCTGGGCAAGGCACTCAATCTGTTTCACTTTGTTTCTTCATTCATAAAATGGGGATAATGATAGTAACTACTTCCCAGCGCTGTTGTAAGGATCAAATGACATAATAATTGTAAAGTGCTTAACTCAGTGCCTGGAACATAATAAGTACTACATGAAAGTTAGTCTATAGTAGTAGTAGTAGTAGTAGTAGTGGTAGTAGTAGTGGTGGTGCTGGTGGTAGTAGTAGTGGAAGTAATAGCGGTAGTAGTAGTGGTGGTGGTAGTAGTAGTGGTAGTAGTAGTAGTATTATGGAATCAGAGCATTTTAAGGACTAAGCCTGGTAAAAAGAAGCCCTGTACTCAGAATGAGAGGACTCAGGTTTGTAGTCTAGCTTTGGTCCTTCATTCACCATTTGATTTTAAGGAAATCATTTCATCTCTCTGAGTTTTCAAAACTATAAAACAAAGGGTTTAGATTAGATGATTTCTAAAGTTTTCCTAGGGCCTTTTCTGAGAGTCAGAAAAAAAATGCCCAATGTACCAATGGGTTTATAAGGAACCAAGGATTATACAGGGTGTCCCCAAAATAGTGGTGCAGTTTTAAAGCTTTTCTGCACTAAGACTTTTGAGACATCCTCTACATGCTAATCTGAATGACTCCAGCCTAATTTTAATCACATGCAAAACATTTCAGCTTCTTCTAAATAAAACTTACAACCTGGAATTAACAAAAAGACTGGCAATTGTTTTGGGAGAATAAAATAGCGTTTCCACTCTATCAGGATTAATTGATCTATTTTGGGGTGCCCTTACTAAGGTTAACAGCATGAAATAGATCCATGGGATCTATAAAATGAGCAGTTAGTTAATGTGCTAGTTAAGCCAATTATCTAAACACAGATGGATTTACCTTGAGTTAACTAGATCATAAAAAACGTATTGATTATTTGAACCCTGATAGGCATTATTGCCCTAGATAAAACACACTACTGGCTTGCATCCATTTTTCAAGAGGTCAGTTTTATAATGGAGTATAGAGCACAGGCAACCTTAACACATCAATATTTTTGAGTCACTGGTCCTATTCTAAAGAAAACTTTTGGATCGACTTGGATGTGTAGCCTTTAATTTTCCTAACAGCTATCAGCTGAACCAGGGGACAATAAAGTTTCTGAAAAATACAAAGTAATTCTGGATCTTCTCTATCCCAAATCAGAAAATGTGGAAAGATTCCATTCCTATTGCTGGCCATCTTATAGAGTGGACTAGCGAGTCCTTCAAAGAGAAAGAGAGAGGCTGTTTGCATGAAGAATCTGAAACAAGTCTCAGTTAAATGGCTAAGTTAAAAAGGGCCATTGAGGATAACACTGCCTGGTCACAAATAGGTATCTGGAAGGCATCTTCAATCCAGGTTCTAATCATCTACAGATATATTCAGAGATAGAAAAAAAAAGCAAAACAAAATAAAAACCTAGAGTACATGAAGATACACATCAGTTTTTAGCTTCAAAGACTTCTAGTCAGCTTTTCCACTGTAAAAACTGCACCTATTTACATTCTTGTCAAAACCATGAGACGTGTATGGAGGGGGGGAGGAACAAGCAATGTAACCATTTACTTTTGGCAAAAAAAAATATTACAGGGAAATTAGATTAATCTGGGTGGAATTCTATGTGGGAATTTGGAGTCTGTCATGGTGATTAAGTCATCATTTCTGTCAGATTACTTTAATCGGCTGTCAAATAACATTCCACAAACCCATCTGTAACTTGGCATCCTAGTTATTGAGTCTATGTTACCTTCTGTATACAAAACACATACTAAATAAGGAAGGGGCACAGCCTAGCATTTATTAAAGTTATTAGCTATGATTAGGTTCTGTGTTTTCATACTAAATAACAACATAAGCTCACATTTTGTTTTATTTATTCTTGAAATTAGGAAAAAAAAGCATGGGCTTAAACAAGGAGTATGGAACATGAATGAGAAATGCTTATTATGGATGAATTTAGAAAAGTGTGGCTATGGAATACATTGAAAAGCAGAATCACATAAAGCACAGTCCATTCATTAACCCTTTCTCAACTTTTCTGGGAAAGAATGTGTTACACCCAGAGCAGAAATTAATCTTAAAAAAAATACTGACAGACAAATATGGAGTGACAATATTAGTCACTTTAGTTGAGGGGAGGAGAACCTGTGGCCTCTAAGCTACACGTAGCCCTCTAGGTCCTCAAGTGTAGCCTTTGGCTGAATTCAAATTTCTAAATCCCCTTAATAAAAGGAGAGCTTCCGTAAAGCTTGGACTCAGTCAAAAGGCTACACCCGAGGACCTAGAAGGCCACATGTGGCTTTGAGGCTGCAGCATAGTCTATGACAGCTATCAAGAAAGAAACCTGTAGATTGCTGTCAAGGCACTGAGAAAGGAAAAAAGCACTAGTATAGTATCTACTATGTGCCAGGTACTGTGCTAAGTGCTTATATAATATTGCCTCATTTGAATCTTATAATAATCCTGGGAGGTAAGGTTAGTAAGTATCATTTAGTAAGTATCCATTAGTAAGTATCTGAGTTTAGATCTGAACTAAGGGTTTTCCCAACTCCAAGTCCAGCGCTCTATCCACTGTGCCACAGCTGCCTCCACTATGTTACTGTGATAATTGTTACTGTACAGTCCTTTCAGTTATTCCTGACTGTGACCCCATTTAAGGTTTTACTGGTGGAGATACTGAAGTTGTTTGCCATTTCCTTCTCTAGCCTATTTTACAGATAAGAAAACTGAGGCCAATACGGTCAAGTGATTTGCTCAGGGTCACACAAGCCAGTAAGTGTCTGAGGCCAGATTTGAACTCAGGAAGATAAGTCTTTCTGACTGCAGGTCCGGCATTTTACCCACTTTGCCACCTAGCTGCCCACTGTGACAATACTCCATCAAAATATCACAAAGGGATAAACATTGGTCTTGGGAAAATAATAAATCATTTCAGATTAATGAACCGAAATCAAGGAAATTAACATTTTGGTCTTAAGAAACATAAAATACATTCTAGTTATCATCACTTTCTTATTGTGGAATTGTTTTCCAAGGACAATAGCATCCCTGAGAATAGTGATTCTGACAGTGTTACATTTAGAAAGTCCCAGCCATGTTTATGACTAGAAAGGACCTTCAAAGCCATCAAGTCCAACCCTAGCATGTTTAAAAAAAAGTTTTATTCATACATTTTTTGCTTCACACCTTAGTGATTTCTTCTCATATACTTTATCCTCCTCCATCTCCATCAAACTTTCCCTTGTAATAAAGAAAAATCACTTCACAAAACCGTCTGACCCAAACAGAGATAGCCTGATAGCACATGCAACATTCCACACCTGTAGTCTTCAATCTCTCTGCCAAAAAAAGGGATGTGTGCTTCATCATTTTTCTGTTCACTGGGATGGAAACTGGCCATTGTAATTAACAATCATAGGTTGGCTGTCTTTTAGCTTTTTCAGCAACAATATTCTCCTGATTCTACTTAATTCACACAACATTAGCTCATGTAAATCTTCAGTATTCTTTTCCCCTAAATTCCTCACACTCCCAGTTCCTTATGGTATGAGAGTTTCCTATTACATTCATATATATCCTGCAATTTGTTCATCCATTCCCTGACTGACTGGTTCCCAGTTTATTTCTAGTTACTTTTTTCTGCTACTATTAAGAAGTTGTTCAGTTATTTTTCAATCATGTCTGATTTTTCATGACCCCATTTGGGGACTTCTTGGCAATGGCACTGAAGCGGTTTTCCATTTACCTCTCCAACTCATTTTATAGATGAGGAAACTGAGACAAGCAGGGTTAAGTGACTTGACCAGAGTCACAGATTTGAACTTAGGAAGATGAGTTTTCCTGACTCCAGGCCTGGCACTATATTTACTGTAACACCTAACTGCCCACTATCAAGAAGTGCTGCTAAGAATGTTTTATTATTTATATGGGAGTTTTCTTTCCTCAGCCTCTTTGCAATATATGTTCAGTATTAGAATTTCTGGGTCAAAGGAAAGGACGGATGGAATCATAAAATTCTGGGTTGGCATACTGATTTTCTTCTCTACTATGTATCTCTTTTTATCTTCCTTTTGTTCCTCTGACATTGAATATTTCCTTTAACCATCTTTAACATTTCAATCTATTTTACGGATAAGAAAACTGAGGCCCAGAAGGGTTAATTTAGTTGTCCAAGGTCATACAGACATAAAGTGGAAAAGTCAGAATTCAAACTCAGATCCTCTGACTCCTTGTCCAGCACCATAATTTTAATATCTCTCTCTGAGGTCTTACCCCTTCCTTCTTACCCCACTCCTGAACTAAATTACCTCTGGGGAATTAGAATCACCAGTTATAACCCTGGATGGGAAGAGGAGACACTAACATAGATATAACTATAAAACCAACTAAACATAAATTCAGATGGGAACTGTATATCATTTGAATACCACAAAACTAAGTGAGAGGTGAGGGTCTACATATCATCTGAGATGACTTTCTTCTCTGGAACTAACTGTATGGGCATAACCATCACAACCTTCATATAATTCCATAATAAAACCAAATTAGATGTTTACTTCAAATACATTTCGAAAGGAACTCAAATGATGTCCCTCTCAACAACTTGCTTCATGAACGCTTCTCTTACTTCTTTGCTCATACTATGTCTTATGACTAAAATGTCCTCTCTGTCACTTTCTCTCTCTATTTCTCTCTGCCTCCCTCTCCTCCTAGAGAAATTCTAAACATCCTTTAAACCCCAACTCAAATGACACATGCTCCAAGCTGCCTTCTCTGATGCCCTTGGCTAGAAAACTTTTCTCCTCTTAGACTTGTGTTGCGATGGGCGAGTCTGTGATGTTTTTGTGGACTCGTAAATATTACTCCTGGACTCTTAGGGAAAGCTGATTGGGTAAGCACCATTCTAATTCTGTGCAGGACCACTTAGTCCTTAGATGACATCTCTAGAATGTTGACATGTTACAGCACACCAATTTCTAAGGCAGATTTTGTAGTTTTTCATTTAGAGTGTGTGTGTTGTTGCCAGAGCAAGTCAATGAGTCCACAGTGATTTTCAAATTAGATACAGTATGCTTTTCCAATAGGAGCAAACCGTTCCTCAAACCTCTTAGCATAAGTTTATTAATCTCAAAATAAGCTGCCATAAGCTTTACAAATAATTTTCAAAAGTCATTAGTGCTGTAATGATTCTATTTAGCCATACAGTTTATATTGGCTCCACCTACATATACCGATGGCTTCTCTCCTTTCCCTTCTCTTTCTCACTCGGAATCTTTTATCTTATCACTAGTTTAGACAATATAGAATTTGTCCTGGAGCAATTCTCCACCACCACCCCCAAGCCTCCCTTCCAAACCAACAAAAACTCTAGCCAAAGTAAACAAACAAAAACACCCAAACACCATCACCCCACAGGTGTCCATGAAAACCAAGCAAGAAAAGAAATGGAAGGGAGAGATGTTTTCCATTAGATCTGCTGTGTAACTCCTGTTAGGCCTTGGGCACAGGGTTCAGCATTTACTTTCATGTATATAAATACAGTGGTCATGCTTTCAAACTTAAAAGGTTCTACTTTAGGTTTCCCAGCAAATGAACTTATGTCCTTGGTGTCTTGCCCATTAGCATTTTACTTACTCTGGCAACATAGCATGATGACAGATAGTTTCTGTAACTGTTTTTTCTTTTAAAGCAATTTTTTTTTGAGTCTGCAAACAGACTGCTCTTTCCTAACAGGATGCCGATAAAATAACCATAGTAACTGGGGAAAATGAATGGAAGAACACTGAATACACACATGAATGGGACCAGCTGTAGGAAAAATTGTGAAATAGGCGAATTTCATCTTTGGTACCTCTCCATTCCCTTCATTTTCCTAAGTGTCCCTATCAAAGAGGAAAGTGATCTGGGAAATGAGTTCATACATGAATGTGTTAGTGACTTAATGTAATTTCCCTTCTGGGTGTACCTGAAGAAAAGGGGGGCAGCAAGATTTAATTATAAAGAAAGAATCATGGATGATGTAACTCTAGGAACCAATCCTTTTTTTAAGTTTTATTGATGCTTTAAAGAAATATTACATCACTGTCATTTCCCAATATATTGCCTTCTTCCATCAAACCTTCTCTTAAAAAAATGGGAAGACAGAGTTAAGCAAAACTGTCTCCCTTAAATAACTATGTTTGACAGATTATGCAACACTGTGCTGCCAGAGTCTCCGGAGTAGGACATCCAGGAACCATTTCACCTGAACACAGAGGGCAATAATCTTTATGAGTCCAAGAGCTATAGCCAGTGTGTGATAAGTGGGTCTTTTTCCTAGTGTGCTAAATTTAGAGAATGCCTAGAGCCAACTCCCTCATCTGATAGGATGTTGGGGAAATAGCTATGCATCGACACAAAGGAGAGTGATGCTAACACCCTTAATTAAACTGACAACCCTATCTCCTTCAAATAACGTGTTTGGCTGACCCAGGAAAGTCAGTCCTTTTCTACCAGGATCTTGAGGAAGTTAACAACATCCTGAGTAACACCCAACTCAAGCCAAGGCCGGGAGGGGAATTGGGAATGCCTGAAGTGCACAGACTCATAGTTCAAAGGCAAGTGTAGTATCACAATACCCTTAACTGTCAGGCTTAAGTGGGAACTTGGCTGTCTTGGCTTTGGCATGACTGGGGAACACAATGGAATGAAGTCAAGGTAGTGAGGAAGGGGAGGGAGAGAAGAGAGAACTGGTTGACTCATAGTTCTTATTTCTGCAGGGGTAGCATGGACCCCCAAACCTTCTGTTTCTATTACTTTTGTTTCTTGATGGAAGGTCCAGGCCCTATTTCTACCCTTGCCTAGGGTTTATCTTTATTGACCAACAGCATCTCCCTCTTAGGGAGAGATGAATGTTGGGGCTGTGTCTGGGGTAAACTGGAAGATAGTGGTAGTGGAGGGTAGAAGTGGATAGGTAGGTAGAGAATGGTCTCTTTATTGCTAAATTTAATGACTTTTTCTCAATCATCATCCTTCTTGACTTCTCTGCAGCCCTTGACACTGTGGATCCCTCTCTCTACCTGATTCCTTCTAGGTTTTTGTGATAGTACTCTCTCCTGGATCATCTATCAGTCTGACTACTGCTTCCCCATCCCCTTTGTTGGTTCTTCATTCATCTCATGTCAATGAGCTTTGAGGATCCTCATATTTTTTTTTTTTGCTCCAACTATTTTTCTTGATGATCTCATCAGTTCCTAAGGGTTCAATTATCATTCCTATTCAGATGAATCTTCCATCTATATATGCAGTCACAGTTTTTCTCCCGAGCTATAGTCATTCATCAGCAAAACTACCTTTGAGATATCTTAACTTGGATGTCCACAGCCATCTCAAATTCAACATATCTATAACAGTTACCTTCCCTTCCCCAAAACAGACCCTTGTTTGAGTCTCCCTATTAGTTCTCAGGATACCACCATCCTCCCAGTTATCAAGGCCCTCAACCTTGGCATTGCTGTTGGATCTCTCAATCTCATTCACTGCACCTATTTCATCCACACAGCCATCCATAGCCATCTTAGTTAATGCCCTCATTACCTTATGCCTGGACTACCATAGGAGCCTTCTAACTGTTCTCTTTGCTTCAAGGATGCCTTAAATCCATCATCCACTTAGCTGCTGAGGTGATTTTTCTGAAATACAAATCTGACCACGTCAATCCTCCACCCCCTTCTCCACTCATTCCAGTGGCCTTAAAGACCTCAGTTTGGCATTTGACATGCCTCTGCCTGCTACTTCAGTCTTCAGTTACTTTCCTCCTCTCCACACATTCTCTCATCTAGTTACCAGCATCCTGCCATTTCTCACACATAACACTCCACTTTGGGTCTTTATGCTTTCTCATTGGCTATCTCCTGTGCTCTGACCGCTCACCTCTGCCTCTTAGCTCCCTCTAAAACTCAGTTCAGATCCGACCTCATGCAAGAGGCCTGTTCTGGTTTCCCTAGCTGCTGGATAGCGCCACCCCTTCTGAGGGGACCTTTCATTTCTTGACATAGGTCTTAGCCATACCTAGTTGTTTAAACAGTATCTCCCTCATCTGGATCCAAGATTAGTGAGGGCAAGGATTGACTGTTTTTCCCTTTCTTAGTATTCTTGGGAATTAGCAGTGTCTGGTACATAAGTGTTTCCCTTTTCCTGCTCTCTTTGGTGCCTCTCTATAATCTATGCATAGCCCAACTCCTATCTAGTTAGCAAGAATAACTTGTTACAATAGAAAGTTACCACATTATCGACTGAGGTGGCAACTACCTGAGAGCATCTTTCACTCCTCTTGCCCCAGGGGCAAAATTCATGATTACGGCCTTTTGAGATGCCCCTTAAATCCTATCATCTGAACACCACTCCATCTTCATGTAAGGCTGACTCTGTAAGATCTAATAATATTCTCTGATACACACACAATATATTAGAGGCAGCTAGGTGGCTCAGTAGATGGAGCATTAGGTCTGAAGTCAGAAAGACCTGAGTTCAATCTGGTCTCAGACTCTAACTAGCTACATGACCCTAGGTAAATCACTTTATCTTTTACCTAACACAGTTTTCACAATTGTAAAATGGAGATAATAGTAGTACCTATCTCTCACAGTAGGAGTTGTGAGGATCACAGTGTCTAGGTACATAGTAGGCACTTAATAAATGCTTGTTAGCTTCTTGATACCAAAAAAAGGTTATTGCTTCTATTGTCTTATTATTCTGGATTAGGGGCTTAGAGTAGAAGTTAGAAAGGAATATCTTATTGATTTCATTCCTAATACTAACACTCTTTGGTATCTGAGCATCTCATGACTCATGAGCATCATTGTGGTGAGGTGCTCATGACATCTAAATGCCTGTAAAGTGTTTTGAGATCCTGGATAGAAAAAAGTGCAGAAGGCAATTAATTTTTTATTAACCATGTATTTTGCAAAAGGGTATAATGATAGCTTCTTTTCCTTCTCATGTCCACAAACACAGATTTACTTTGCCAATAAAACCACATAAAATTATATATTAACAAATATATTTCATGTTACAATGCCTAACAGAGAAACACCATAATTTTCTATCCCAAAGACCAAAAAAGCCCAGAGTTTAAATTAAATTGGCCATTTCCTTCATGGAAGAGTACTGAAAGTGGTTTGGGGAGCTTTCCAAGCCACTCATTTGCAATATTTTCTAGTTTTAATTAAAGTTACACAGAATGTTAACATGATGACTTAAAACAACACTACATTCCAAACTAACCATAGTGTAGACAAATATTTGGTGGGCAGTCTGTAGTAGCCCTTACTCATTCCCAGCTGCTTCATATTATGTTAACAATATCAACTTAAGAGAAAAACTAAAGCTGGACCCTTCTCTACCACAAAAAAGTTAAAACAAAGGCAAAAAAATACCCAAGCAATAAGAAACTCTTTAAACCCATGGATTCAAAACTAACTTGGGAACTTTTAAGACAAACACTTGTCTTGAAACTCCAAACACAGAGTGGCCTCATTATCAAGTCAGCTGGGAAGCAAAACTGACTGTTATGTTCCAATGTTCTTTCTACAGCTTAACTTCTGAGTCTCGAATAGTTTCTGAATTGCTTTGCCAGCCACGTTTATTAATTAGTGTCTAACATTTCCATCTCTCTTCAAGTTACAATCTCTCATAAACAATGTATGATTTGATTGGTTTAGGAATGACAACTTCATTTACAACAGAAAAACAAATATAAAATCTTACTCTTTCATTTTCGTCCATTTATTTATTTGTGTCCTCTTACTACTACCCACAAGGCACTGGAGATCTGTGCTAGCTGAGTGAAGGAAAGTAGGTATGGCTTGTAATTCTCCTTTTCTAATCATGTGTAAACAAAAATGATGAACTATCTCCATTTTTTAACAAATGAGCCTTGCAAAAAAAGATCTATTCCCTCCTAAAAATAGACAGAAGGTTTGGAAAAAACCCTTAGGGCAATTTCATGTTATCCATGCTTAAAACATAAATCCATTAAACATCTGAGCAAGACATCAGATATTGTTTTTAGCAGTGATATTTATTCATCTCATCATCTGCAACAGCAGTGACTTTCGGCTGATTTTTTTTGGCCAAACAGAGATTGTTCCTTCAGTGCTAATAATTCTTGATGAATATGAGGTTCATTTCACTGTCTCATTTAGATTTCCACCTTAGACTCTAATGTACAGGTCATTTACCTGGTTTGGAAATTACTTGCTGAGAGCACTTGGGAAAATGATGGCATCTCAACTGTATTTTGAGAACCCGTTATCCTAAGGTTTATTCTTTTAAAAACCAAATTCTCAAGGCCAAGTCCTTCAAATGTATAGCACTGGACCAAAATGGAAATACTGGTGATAAAATTAACAGAAGGATAGTTTTTATTTCATTACAATCAACCAACCTTTATGAAGGTGGCAAGAAATTTATGAGTGGTGTTGAGTGGATTCAGTTTGGCTAGAACATGGAGTATAGGAGGAGGGCACAGTACGAAATAAATCAAACAGCATTTCTTCTGTGCACCATAGGATAACGTTTTGCTGGGGAGGTGGCAAGATGAGCAGCAAATGAGATGAACTTCAATTTCACCTCATACTTAACATTTGGAGATTTAATTTAACATGACCTTGGTTCTTGAAGTTTAAGCCTTAAAAATACCTTCTCTCAGAAAGTCCCCTGTTGGAAGCTTTGTACAGTAGATTGCTATCAAGGGTATTTGCCCGGGTTTCTAGGAAATTAAATTCAATAAATATTTATTAAGTACCTACTGTGTCTATGGCCCTGTTCTAACTTCTGAGGTATTGTTCTAGGTATTGGAAAAACAAAGATAAAAAAAATAGATTCTCTGATTTCAAAGGGCTTACTTTTTTTGGTGGGGGGAGGTGATATACACAGATAAGGTATGAGATTTTCTTAAAATTTCAAATTACCAACTCTTCTAGATTGGCAAAATAAAAACAAAAAATTAATTGAAGAGAAGGGAAAGGAAGAAAAGGGAAGGAAAAGGAAAGGGGGAAGGAGCAAGAGAAGAAAATGAAGGGAGAAAGGGGAAAGGGAAAAGGAAGAAGGGAGAAGAAGGAAAGGGAAAGGGAGGAGTAAGGGGGAAGGGAAGGCAACCTCAGTTGCAACAGACTGAATCTTGGAAGAATGTGAAAGGCAGAAATGAAGAGGAAGGGCTGTTCAGGCTTAGGGGTTGATGAGTATAAACAGATGGCAGCAGGAAATGCAATGCTGAGCTCTGTAGTTCAGTCTGTCCCTAATGCAGAGTGAATGAAGGGAAGTAATATGAGAGGGGCCAAAAAGGTAAGATGAAATCAGACTGTGGTTAAACATCAGACTGAGGAGTTTGTGTGAAGAGAAAACTCTTCCTCCTGAAGATGCTTTAGGCCTGTAATTCTCTCTTCAGAGTATATTTGGCTTCAGGTCCCTCCCTCTGATTGTATAGATCCTCCCAGAACCTCTACAGGAGAGAAGTTTTGGAGGCCAGGCCAACCATCTCTTCATTTCTCACCAGACTGTACTCCAGGCTCTTCCATTAAGCCCCTTCCCTGGTACCCTGTCCCCCTTTAACTCCTTTTAAGTGTTGCCTTCCCCCACTGGAAGGATGTTAAGCTCTTTGAGGGCAAGAACTGTTGTTTTTTGTTTTTTTTTTAGCATAATGTCTGAATAAAAGTTGGTTGATTGACTTGAGTAGTTTATCCTAGCAGCAATGGGGAGACACTGGAATCTGAGCAGTTACATGTTACCTCGTAAGATTATTTTAGCCATTGTGTATTGAATAGATTGGAAAAGAGAAAAACAGGAAATCATTAGGAGCCCATTAGAGTAGGGGAGGCAACAGGCAATTGAGGGCTGGAACTATGGGACAAAGGAGTCAAGGGTAGAGGGGTTATATTTGTCCTGTTTGGGGCCATGGGGCAGAAAACAATAGATGAATGTGGCAAGGAGAAAAATTTTGGCACTTTAATCAGAAAAAAACTCTCTAACAATTAGGTCTATCTATAAGTGTAATGAGTTTGCTTAGAGTCACACAGGTAATAGGTGCTAGACATAAGCAAAAGCTCCATCTTTTGACCCCAAATCCATTATGCCTACTATTGCCCCAGACTTTGAAATGTCAGAAAGAAGCCATCAAGGTTTCCTTGAGTATTCATTAGGCTAGGCAAAATATACCCATTTCTTTCAAACAATCCTCATTCGGCATGAATTCAAGTCCCTTTTATCATCCTGGCTGATCCTTGTTGGATGCTCTCTGGCTCATCTATGTCTTTTTTTACATTGTGATAATACAGGGCTGGAAGGAAAATTGGTGAAGTCTTGGCATATAGATTTAGTAATCATGGTTCAGCGGATAGAGTACTGGCCCGGAGGAGGCTCTGAGTTTAAATCCAGCCTCAGATACTTACTAGCTGTATGACTCTGGGCAAGTCACTTAATCCTGTTTGGCTCAGTTTCCTCACCTGTAAAATGAGTTGGAGAAGAAAATGGCAAACCACTCCAGTATCTCTGCCAAGAAAACCCCAAAGTGGGGCATGAAGAATTGGACACGACTAACTGACTAAACAACAATAAACATCTATTTGGGGATGATGAATGAGCCCATGGGTGCTGATGAGATCCCCACAGGAGAAGGCATAGAGCACAGGGAGAAAAGAATTCAGGATAATCTTTAGGGACATTTATATTTAGCAGGTAACCAATAAGGGAGATTGAAGAGTTCTCTGACACACAGGAAGAGAACCTGGAAAGAGCAGTGTCACAGAATCAAAGGGAAGAAAAGAATATTTAGGATGTGCGAGTAATCAACTAGGTGAAAAGCTGGACAGAGGTCAAAGAGGGTGATGATTGAGAAAAGGCCAAAAAAATATTTCTACCTCTAAATTTTTTCAGATGTAAGTTACCCTAGAACTTTTAGACCAAAGACATCTCTATTTTATATTCAACTTTATGGTTACATTTTTTTCCCTTCTATAATTAACCCAGTTTTAACCTTTCTTTTCAGAATGAAATACGAGGTTGGGTCTATGGGTGCGTTTACTCTTTTACTCTTTAGTACATTATTTAAATCTGAACTCAATTCTGTCTTCCTTATAAAGCTTTTGAAAGTTACCACTGGAAATATGTAATATCTGCATTTCAATAAAACTGCAAGAGCATATCATGTTTACAGAGCAGAATCAAGATAAAATACCCAAGAATAGTCCAAAAGGATCCAAATGATAACATCTATTCAATTGCTTGCTTTCAGATTAGGCTGAAGGGCCTGGTTTATATAGGACTATTTTGGTATCTTGGCATAGCTTATTTAAGAGTGATCAGGAAAACCCAAACTTAGAAGAAACCCATTCTTTATTCAATTTTCTCTTTTCTTTACGCTATCTCCCCTTCTCTCGCTATCTCTCCCACAACAAATTACATGTAATTATTATTTTCTCGTGCTTACCTTGCAGTGCCATCGTTTATAGACCTTCACTGAGCATAGGTTTTTGAGTAACATCTGAAGTTCTCAGATACTGGTTTCTAATTAGTGTGGTCCCTAAAAGGGAAGTTTTGCCAACTTAAATGCAGAAGTGGCCTCTAAATAACTGGGAATTGATCAGACTCTATCATCAGCCAACATCACGTACGGGGAGAGTGCAATGTTAACCTGCCCAATTTTAGAGACATCCTTATCCCTCATTTTAAGGAAGCAGAGTCATTTATAGTGCTTAGGGACGCGCCCCAGAGTCCGATGCCTGGGCTCTATTGCTGGATCCCTTAGTGGGATGCTGAGGTTTTCAGAATAGAAAAGGGCAAGAAATCTCTATCTGAATATATGGATGGAAGTGATGGGATCAAGAAAATGATGTGTTTCGCATTTCAAAAGATTGAGAAGCGTTAAGCAACATTTGGATTACCTGAAATCACCCACTTGTCCCTCACTTTATAATTTAGTCCAAACCAGTTTAAGAAGAGTGGAAAGGTAACAGGAAAAGCCGCAATGTGGGGAGGGAGAGGTGCGTTTGTGTGGCAATCAGTTTGTAGTGTCCAAAACACACATTATTAAAGTACCTTAAACACAACAGAATTCTTGCCATTGAGTGAAGATGTGGGCTTCTAGGCCTGGAAGGCATCTCATAGACCAGAGAGCTAGTCCAGCATTATACAGTTGAGGAAACTGAAGTTCAGAAGAGGCATACTCTGCTAGTATCAGTTTTTTTCTTTGCTTTTCCTCTGGATGCCTTTTCTCTGTTCTTTTTCATATTAAGAAAGTCTAACATAATCTAAGTACAAATACAGAAGACACTGAACACAATTTCTCTGACAGGGAATCTCCTTTATTGCATTTTTTATAATTGTTGTTCATTTTCTCTCCGACTGAGACCCCATTTTGGGGTTTTCTTGGCAAAGATCCTGGAGTGGTTTGCCATTTTCTTCTCCAGCTCATTTTATAGATGAGGAAACGGGGCCCAGCTGGGTTAAGTGACTTGCCCAGGGTCACACAGCTAAGAAGTGTCTGAGGCCAGATTTGAACTCAGGAAGAAGAGTCTTCCTAATTCTAAGCCCAGTGATCTATCCACTGCAACACCTAGCTGGGATCTTATGCAGTTTTTTTTCTCTGCTGCTCACTAGGGTGCCATGCCTGGCACCCACCAACACCCTCATGCCTGCTCACTTTGTTTGGAAGGCTTACTCTCTTATAGGATTGCTGTGCGCCACTCACAGCTTTTGCAAAACGTCTGCCACAACAACCTTCCTATGGTGAAAGATAGTTTGTACAAAGGAACTACCAGTTATAGCACTGAATGCCTATGATCAAATCAAAAAATGATGAGCTACCACAGAATCCAAAATAGCGAGAATAGAAAACAAGATGCATTCGCTTGGGAAAGCCACATCCTAAATTTACCCTTAACTCTTACAACCTGCTGGTGTAGGAGCAGAAGAGACTTATTTTTACATCTTCTAAGGTATGGAAAACACACACACACACAGAGCACCTTTTACTGCATGATTCCATACTCTAACCTTATGTGCACGTCGTGGTTAAATTTTCTGTGTCAGCAAATGTTTTCTTTGGCTGCAGCTATCTAGGAAAACAGGATAATAAATGCTTTGCTTTCCTGGTGAGGAATTTCATGCCCAAGAATGATGAAACAGCAGGGAACCTATACTTCTAGAGATTCTGCAAGGTGGGTGTGGGCCTGCCAACTATTACAGATTAACCTTGCTGTAGAAATTGCTCATCTTGCCTCAGAATTAGCTTACTCTGGCCAGAAAACTGGGCTTAAAATAGAACCAAGTCTATTCATCCTCTTATAGTCTCAGATGTATTAATTCTGCATAAGTTTCATTCATGTGAAATTTTCTGCACAGCCCAATAAGGATAAGGCAGGATGGAAAAATACAGTCACCAAGCTGGCAGTGAGAAGGGCCTATTCACCCATTGTTTGGCTTCCTGTCCAACCTTGGTCATCATGCCTGTCCTCTTTCGCACCACTATGTGAGAAGAGAATAGGTAAGCATGGTAGCTCCTCTGTGGGCAGAGATGGTTAGTAGTTCCCTTTTCTATGCATAGATGACTAGAAAGATATTAAATTCAGTGTCTGTAAAAGGCTCATTCACACTCAAGCTCAGATGTTCTGGCTTGGGGTATCAGGGTATGTTGTTTTTGGAGCATTCCTGGAATGGTCATAGCATTGCATCCACCATACCCAGTGACCCTGAGGATACCCAATGCTTTTTGTTGTTCATGTGTGATTCTTTGTGACTCCATGGACCATAGCACACCAGTCCCTTCTATCCTTCACTATCGCTGCAGGATATGTCCATGATATAATCTAAATAGCTCATTCTCTGCTGTTCCCTTTCCCTTTTGCCCTCAATCTTCCCCAGTATCAGGGTGTTTTCCAGTGAGTCCCATCTTCTCACATGCAATGCTTGACTTTTGGAATCACAGCCAGTTACTAAGGGCAGATAAAGTAGGCAACTGCTAGGCTGCTGCACACATAGGCGCAATGAGGGGCACTTTTTATAAATGTATATATTTTTTTCATGTCAGAAAATTCTATTCCCTCCGTTACATGAATATTTTATTTTGTGATTAATCAAGTCATATGTGTCATGGAGAAGATTCAAAGTCTTTTAAGGAGTACAATTTTCAGATGGAGGGAGGCACAATTATCTTATTCTAAGGTTTGGTCATGTGAGTCCAAAAAAGAAAAAGTCAGAGGAAAGAGAAGAAAGTGAATTTTTTTTAACCAATATTAACTTTTTCATGGGAGGAAGTCAGTGACTTCTTCCAATAATTTCCTAGTAATAGGCGCAAACCTCTTTTCTTTCATTAGCTGTTGATTCATCAGTTTTCCCACTGTCTTTCAGGCAAATGTACCAAATTTGAAATCAATTTGTTTCTGCGGGTCATTCTCACATGATAAAAATGAATGACTATATACATTGGAAGTGTGGGGAGAAGGGAATAAGCATTTATGCTGTGCCTACTATGTGCTTTACCAATATTGCCCCATTATCTTCATAACAACCCTGACAGGTAAGTTATCCCTATTTTTACAGCTGAGGAAACCAAGGCAAACAAATGTGAAGTGACTCACCCAGGGTCACAAAACTAGTAAGTAACTGAGGCTGAATTTGAAATTCTTGATACAGCACCAAACCATTGTATCACTTGGCCACTATTAGCTCCACCCATAGACTATAATATGACTCAACAAGAATTTACTAAATGATGACATTGTACTAAATGCTAGGGATACAAAGATACTACATATAGAATCAAACTGGCTTTACTTTTTTTCTTTTTTAGATGAATGTTGCAAAGGACAAATTGTTTGGCAATAGCATAGTATGGCAGAAAGACAACTAGGTTGTAAGTTCTGAGATCTGCATTTGAGTTCCAATTCTGGCAATTATTTGCTATATGAGCTTGGGCAAATGGTTCAGCCACTGGGCCAAAGATTCCTCTCTATTAATTGAAGAGGGGAGTGCAGACTAGATGATCCCTGAGGACTTTCCTAGTGTTAATGTTCTGAGATCTCTGATTAGAGCCCTCTCTCCTGTAGGTATTTCATCACTTTATTTTTGCCTCAACATCATTACTCAAATGGACAACAGTATATTTATACCAAAACAAGTGCTGTAGAAAACTTGCGAGTTAGTGTACCTCCATGTCTCATCCAGAAAGTAAAATAACCCGAGTTGATCAAAATCTGATTTGATTCTCTCTTTCATGACAAATTGGGAAAACTGGGGCAGATATTAAGAGGCAAAATTAGACAGTGGCAATGGCTTAGAAGGGTTTGGTAAATTTGCCCTGGATAAACAGAAACTTCTTTAATATCACTGATATTGTGTGACTCTACACAGCTCAGACATCAGCTGCATAAGGCTTGGTTTCCCATTTTTCTAGTCTTTGTTGGAACAAAGGTTTCTTCCAGCTACATGGTTGTCCCTCCTCCACTCTTCTGGCTTCTGAAAGATATCTCTTCATGGTCCCGGAATACTCTCATAGCACAAAACAATCTCAAGCATTACTGGGTTTCTTATTGGTTAAATAAATCAAAACTCTTTCATTCCCAAAGCTATGGGGAAAGCTATGTGTGTTTAGGAGAAAGCATATGAAAGTTTTTATAACAAGAAACATTTTCATCCAGGTGCTCTAAAGTTCCTTTTTTCTTACAAAGAGGAAATATTAATATTTATTCAATAATAGAAATTCATTTTCTAATTACGCTACTAATTATAGACTGTCTTTAATTCTTAGAAAGCTGTTCATTGACTTTCCTGTGATACATATATTTATCAAAAGGAAATATCTTCTATCGGATGCCATTTCCTAGCAAGTCTTTAAAGGTGTATATGAAAATGTATACTTGTTTTGTTCTCCAGAAGGTAGGACATAGCATACCAGTAACAGAATCAGGGCTGAAGCTGGACTCTGGAATCCTCCTCCAGTTTACTAGCTAGGCAACTCAATTAAGCTCATGGGGAGCCTCAATTTCCTGCTCTCTTCAAACTCAGCATATACAAACAAACACTATCTTTGCGTCTCCCCCCAGGCTATGCCTCTTCCAAACTTCACTAGGATTGTTGAGGGCCTTAGAAGGGCACCCTTACAGCAAAGGCTCGTGGCCCACTGGCATCCTTGACTCTTCCTTGACTCTTATTTTCCAAATCATGTCCTCTCTGTCTCTACAACAACTCCCTTAAAGGTGGCAAGGTGGGTAGAGCTGCCAGCCTGGAGAGGGGTCAGGAAGACCTGAGTAAACCCCGCCCCCCAACACCTACTAGCTGGGTGCCTCCAAGCAGGTCACTTGGGCTGTGTTTGCTTGTTTCCTCCTCTGTAAAATGGGGACAATAATCGTGCCTACCTTCCGGGATGGTCATGAGGATCACATGAGTAGAATGCTTCGTGCCTGGCATGAAGGAAGCGCTACATAAATGATGACGATTTCTATTCTCACCATCATCTCCACTGACGAAGCCACATCCCTCACTCAGTCCATAAGGACTCCTCATCTGTGCTAGTGTAATGGCTTCCTACTATTTGCTCTCACCGCCTCATGTCTCTTCCCCACTTTAATCCATTCTTCACACAGCTGCCTCGAATTTTCCCAATATATTAGATCTGACCATGCTCCCCCTCCCCCAATAAACTCTGCTGGCTCTCTATTATCTCTATGATCAAATATGAACAAACTCTTCTGTTTGGCATTTAAAGCTTTTCACATACAACTTGCCCCCTTCTTATCTTTCCAATCCTTTTACACATTATTTCCCTCCATGTACACTACAATCCAATAACTCTGACTTATAGGCAGTTCCATATTACCATACTTGATGCTTTATCTCCTGACTCCATGCATTTGCCCTGGCACAGGTTTGCTTTGGGAGTAGCTCAAATACCACCTATTACAGGAGGCCTTTCCTTTTCCCTTTCCAGCTGCCATTGTCTTATTCTCTAAAGCTATCTTGAAATCACTTGTATGTATCTAGTATGTGCCTATCCATCTACATGCTGTCTCCCCCATTAGATGTAAGGTCCTTGGAGGCAAAAGACATTTTTTAAACTATATCTTAAGAGCTTAGCATAGTTCTGGCCACAAAGTAGCACTTAACAAATGTCTGTTGATTAATTTGTGAAATGGAATAATAAATCTTGCATTTTGTGCCTCACAGAGTTGTTTGTTGAAGAAGGCTCTCTCTCTCTCTCTATACACACACACACACACACACACACACACATATACATACACGATATATGTATGTATATATGTACGGATATTTGTATGTATATATATATATATATATATATATATGTATACACAGACACAATAAGATATCATCTCTCATATATAATGATGACCTGCTGATTCAAGGTCACTAGGTCATGAGCTCTGAATGATTCTACCAGGAGTGATGAATCTGCTCTGAGTTATTCATGCTTTCTCCCAGTTCTCCCCATGAATAATGGCTCTCATTTGTGAGATAGTTAATCATGCCTATGCATATATCCACGGACACAAAAGAGAGTTGACTGATACAAAGAAGAATTAAACTGGGCGACCTAATGTCATTGATAACTACTCTGACCAACTAAGTTAACTAGTCAATAGCCCTAGCCCTTAATCCTCAAACACATTTACATATTTTAATTCATGTAAAAACTAAATGCACTGTGTTGACTATAAATAGCATAGCTCAAAATTCACCATGATCCTCCAACAACTGTTTCAACTTTTAATCAATTTACCTTCAGACCAGTCTCTTCCTGAAAGGGCCAATGTAAACACTGAGTTCTTTTGCCTCTAAGAACAGAAGTTCCAAGTCAGGACTGTCAAAGCAATCAGTAAAGAGACCCTTGGCCAACATTGTGTTATGTCAAAGCCCCCCAAATTCAGGCCTGTCAGGGGAAGACAGAAAAAATATCTCAGCTAATTTCAAAGTCACACCCCTCCCCTAAAAGATGCACCTGTTGAGCCTTCCTTCTCTCCCCTAACAGGGCCACTACATTGGTGTGGGCTTTTATCACCTCACAGTTTTCATGACACTAGTCTCTCCTGGTTCTCCTCCCACTTATTGGACCACTTCTCCTCAGTGTTCTTGGTTAGATCTTCGTCCATCTCAAGCTCACTACCTGGAGTATTTCCCAAAGAATCTTCTCTTCTCCCTCTATACTATTTCACTTGATAATGTCATCAGCTCCCATAGATTTAACTATCAGCTCTGAGCTGATGATTCCCAGATCTCCTTATCCAGCCCTCCTAACCTCTGGTGTTTCATCTCCAACTATGTACTGCACATCTCAAATGGAATATTCTGTATGTAGCTTACTCAACCCATCTAAAACAGAATTCATTATTTTTCCTCCAAACTTCCCCTTTTCTGAAACTTATAGTCTTAAGAGAGTTGCCTAAGACCCTGGGAGGATATATCACATAGTCGATATATGTCAGGTCTTCTGACTCTATACCACTATAGAGTATTCCACTATACCACTCCTCAAAGATTGCCATGTTCCTAATTTGGATCGACAACACTACTTTCCTGAATTGCTCTTGTAGGCTTCTAATGGTTTTCCATGCCTTTTCTCCCTCCAATTCATTTCTCCCTGACATGAGCTTATGACCACAGAATTCTGCCTCTCAGCAATTTTCAATGACTCGTTACTACCAGTTGCTTAGCCTATCATTCAAGAGACATACTCCAAGTTCAGGTCAAACTGGACTGATTATTATTCTTCAAACCCGATTCATACTTCCCTGCCCTTGTTTCTTCCTTTACTGTTTGATATGTCCTCCCTGCCTCACTTCCAGCTATCCTTTATACTATCCCTTCTGGCTCAACTTACCCATCAAGGTTCAGCCCAATGTTCTCCCCTGTGAAACCTCCTTTGATTGTCCAGATACTCCTACATTCTCTCCTACCTTTGCAAATACCTCTGTTATTGTACTTTTATGGTCTATCTTGTATTTATGCATATATCTTCCTTTTCTGCATGGGATTTTGGTCTCAGAATATAAGGACTTCAGTGTTTTGGGTCCTTTTTTTGCTATTCTCTCAAAGCATCTAATATAGTAAGGAAACACTCAATATTTTTAAAAATGAAATCAACTATACAATCTGCTATGTGAGCTACTGCTTCTTCTAACCGTTTATTTTAGGAATCTGTTGAGAGATGATTATTCCTGTTTTCACCTGAGGTTTCACCTGAAGGTGTCAAGAATATTCCATTAATGAGGCAGCCAGGTGGTATGGTGGAGAGACAGCAATCTGAGTGAGAAAGACCTGGCTTTAAATTAAGCCACTAACATGAACCAGCTGTGTGAACTTGGGCAAGTCACTTACCCTCTGTCTCAATTTCCTTATCTGTAAAATGGGGATGATAACAGCACCGACCTCACAGGATTACTGTGAGGATCAAATGACACAATATTGATAAAGCACTTTCAGAGTTTACGTTGCTATGTAAATGCTATTATTAATGCCAGTAGGCAGTGATGGTGGGGGAGCTGCGGAAGATGGGCTGAGATTTTAGCTGTTCTACCATCATAGCCATGTGCTATAGTCTCCCGATCAAATCAAACCACTCCTATGCTCTGTTGTTTCCTGTTTCAGTCTGCAAGCAATGGGGATCATGTCTAATCTTTTGAGATTAGCCTCAATCTCCGGTTCTGTTATTTCACCATAAAACAGAAAGGAAGATACAGATAGAGGGGTGAGTGGATGCCAGCTGGAGAGGACATTAGAATGCAGATTGCAGATGTAGATAAAGAGCCTGTGGACAAGGATAAAAAAGGCACCCTAATAACGTGAATATTAATGAAATAAGGCTGGTAGAGCTAGGTTTCTCTGAAAAAGGATATTGCATTTGAAACAATTTATACAAAGGAGTCACATGTACAATCGTAATTATCTTTATTAGCCACCTCTTAGGAGACCACTTGTACTAGGAACCCTGAATTCATTATAAGTTAATACCCTGCCTCTCCCACTAAATTTTTTAATGACCCCAGGTGGTCAGAGCATCACTCTCAGGCAGAAAAGCCCAGTGCCTGCCCCTAATGACTATACTGAGTCAGTGTTGACTCATGGGAGAAGATTGCTACCAGCTGAACTCCGAGCTCCTCTTTTGGGAGCACTATTGTTCCTTGGACATCTTCCATCTATATCCTGAACTGATATGACCCTGCTCAGCTTCCATGATCTGGTGAATTTTGTGTGCAAGGCTATTTTTGGTGGAATAAAGGACCACATTTTTATATTGCATCTTATGAGTACTAAATAATTTGTAATTGCTAACAAATTATAGCCCCTCCTACCTCATGCAGTTAATGGCAAATATTATCCTTCTTACATAATACATGAGAGAATGGAGACAGAGAGAGATGATGCCATGCTTGAGGTCACATTTTGTCTTTCTTTCTTCCACTTTCATGCATTCAAAGAGGCTGGCCTTTGTGTCTGGAATGGGCCCTCCTCTTCTTTATTACCGCTTCCTAAAATGCTTTCTTCAGAGCTCAAGCCTGGCTTCACTTCCTTCCAAATCCTTTGCTTTGAAGGTATTCTCTTCTTTATCAGATTTTTTTCAGGCAGCATGGACCTCTACTTTGCTTTGGTCTCTTCTTAACCTAACTCTTTTTTCATAATTATCTGTGTACGCTGTGACATCTCTCTCTTGCCAATCAATAAACTGTAAAATCCCTGAGGCCAACAGAAGATGGATTGATTGATGGATAAACAGAAGCCATCATTAAGCACTTCCTATTTGTCAGGGATTATACTAAGTGCTGGAGATACTACATAGTCAAGCAAGACAGTTTCTGCCTTCCATAAGAATTCAGTTTAATAGACAAAGACAACATATACAGTAGAACTAGAAAGAAGATGGAGATGAGGTATAAAAATGTCTAGGAAGCAGCATGGAGGCCTGGTTGTGGACCAGATTGGGTGAAAAGTCCCCTGTAAGAGTCAGGGTGCTATATTTTTTTCCTCTTTGTATCCCCAGTGTCTATTATAGGGTGTTATACAGAGAGACATGCACATGATATACATATTACTAAGTCTTGTGTTCCTGGGAAAGTCATGTAAGCCTGCTTGCCTCAGTTTTCTCATCCGTAAAATGAGCTGGAGAAGAAAATGGCCAACCATTCCAGTGTGTCTGCCAAGAAAACCCTAGACGGGATCACAAAGAGTTGGATGTGACTGAAACAAATGAAAATACATAGGAGATATTTCATAAGTGTTGGACTGAGTTGAATGAGCAAACCAGAGACATATCAACATCTAGACATTTTAGGCTGCTCATTCAGTAATGCCATTTCCCCTGTCATACACTCTTGGTATACTCTGTAGCAGCCCATTGCCCTGAGCTTATTTTTACCTGGCTTGGTGGGTAATAATTGTGGGTTCTAATTCTGTTTCTGTCCCTGCTTTGCTTTGAACATAGAAATGTAATTTAACCTTCCTGTGCCTGGTTTCTTTCACAATGTAACAGGTAAATAAAATCAATCTTTTTTTTTTAAAGAAGGGATAACAAATTCATAAAACTATAAAGTCATTTGAAAACACAGATGATTTTCAATTGTTTCCATCAACAGAGCAGGAATTATATTAATCTATCTAAAAAAACCCAATTATCTACTTAGCTAATTTCTCAACTCCTTTCTTGTCCAACCAGAACTGTAAGCAAGGAGCTCAAATCATGTATTTCAATGCCTTTCCTTTTGCTTCCTTTATCCCCTGCTGGAACTGTCACCAGCAATAAGATTTGGACTGAAGATAGCAAGAGAAAAGCAGAATCTTGGAGAATCTGCCAACTAGACAATCAGTCCTCAGACAATCAAGAGTTGGCTATATGAAATGATCTTTATACAGAATGAAATATGTATCTGCCTATCACATTTGCAACTGACACAAAACTAACACACTGAATGAAACTCGGAATTTGAATGGCTAGAACATTAGGGCAAATATGAAAAGATGACAAGAAGGGTAAATGTAAATTCTTACTCATGGGTTCAAAAACTCAACTATTCACATGCAGGATGGGGAAGGTGTAGCCAGAGAACAGTTCAATTTGTTTGGGAAAGGTCTGGAATTTTTAGCAAACTACATTCTTAATACAGATCAACAGTGTGGAATGGTAGCCAAGAAAGTGAATGCAATCTTAGGCTGAATTCAAAGAGCCATCATAGTCTAAGTAAGGTGACAGTTCTGTTATAATCTGCCCTGATCAGAACACATTATTATGTTCAGTTCAGTGGGGCATCATTTTAGGAAGGGCATTGTTCTCAAGGTAGGAGGATAATCAGGATATTGAAAGTTTATGAGAGCTTGATACCCTCCATGAAAGGACCAGTCAAAGGATTGGGGGACGTTTAGCCTGAAGATGAAAAAGATGTAGATTGAACATGATGGCTGTCTTCAGATTGTACTGTGCCAAGAGCACTGAACTTGGAGTCAGAGGAGCTGAGTTCAAAGCCAGACTCAGCAGCTTAGTATTTTTGTGACCAGCTCAGTTTCCTTCTTCATCTGAAAAATGGAATCAGACTGGTTGACTTTCCAGTCAACCTTCCCAGTTCTAAAACTATGATCGTAAGTGTTTTAAAGGGCTGTTATGTGGAAGAGGAACTTGATTTGTTCTACTTGGTCTTCTAGAGAACAAAAAGAAGTGCCATGTTGAAAAGAACAAGGGGAAATAGGCTTTATGGTAGGAGAAACTACCTAACAATTATGACTAATCAATATTTTGTAGATGCGATATTTATATCCAAGAATGCAGTAAACTGCGGGGCTCCAAGCTAAGGCTTGACCACTTGTCTGGAAGCTACACAGCATCTCAGATATTGAGTTGAATGAGCAAACCAGAGATAGGGCAAGGTCTAGAATTTTCAGGTTTCTCATGTAGTCTATAGAAGTCCATTATCCTAAGCTAATTTTCACTTAGCTTAGTGGGTAATAATTGCGATTCATTTGTTACTTCTCTATCCAAACCGGGCTTTGCCATGAAACTATTCAAAGCATCTTTTTCCACAAAATTTTCATTTAGAATCCTATGGAATGCTGGGGACCAGATTCCTTTTATATTACCAGTCTCTTCTAAGAAATCTAAAGCTCAAGGAAAGGAGAACTATTAAAGCCAGTTGCTAAACCTGTTTCTGTTTGCTACAATCTCTAAAATGACCAGTCCATGAGTCAATGATTCATTCTCTGTCCTGGATCCCACTAAATTATTCAGGTGATGAGTCTTCGATAAAGTCCCATTACTTGGACAACTGCCCACATAGTCAACTTTACTTCAATTTTTTTTCAATTTCATTTCAACACCATAACCTTTCCCCTTACATCAGTTCACATCTGAACCTTTAATTGGATTGATAGCTTTTCACCAAACTTCTTTTTGAAGTTCTATCCATCTTTTGGGGACTGAGTTATATAGAAACTGGCTCAAACTTTATTGGGAGCTAACCAGAGGAATGAGTACTTCTGAAACCCAATGGAGTTAATTTAATTGTGTCATCCTGACATTCTCTCCTTTTCTTCATCCTCCATATAGGCGATATAAACTCATCTTTCCTTTAATGGATGGAATACAGTTTTTCCTGAAATATTGTTCATAAAATGACATTTCCAGTACTGGACTATTTTTTCCAATGTTTTTCATTATGCATACTAGGGGAGAGGGGAGGAGAGTAGGGGAGGGAAGTATGCCTTACAAAGTAAAAATAACAAAACAACACAAAAGAAAAAAAAACAGATCTCCAACAGTCCTGAACTCATGACTACAATCAACCCTCTCCTTTTCTTTGATTTAAAACCCCCATGGCTGTCAGTTCATTTAAGTCACTTGATCTAGCTTTCCAACCTCCTTTTATCTGGAAATACAGGTCAAAACAATTGAATTAGGTCTACTTCAACTGGGTTAGCCCCATTTGGAATCTTTTACCAGAACTTTACTTCTATTCTATATCAGAAACTCTCAAAGTGTGGTTTAGGGATCCCTGGGGGGCTCTCCAAGACCCTTTCAGCAAAATTGTGAGGTCAAAACAATTTTCATAATAATACTAAGATATTTTAATTTCTAATACAGTAAATTTCAATAGATAGAACAGGGTGTGTGTGTGTGTGTGTGTGTGTGTGTGTGTGTGTGTGTGTGTGTGTGTGTGCGCTACAGCCTGCTCCAATTGGAACAGATTGTTAAATTTTCAGTTTGAGAACTTACACCTTGCAAATCAGCAAAGGCTATGAAAAGCAGGGTTTCATATATTCTTTTGCTGATTGTTTAGACTTGAGAAAGTGATCAATTAAATATTAACAACATAGATTAAACTTAAAAGTGCTACATTTTTGGGGGGAGGCAGGCTAGTTGTTAAACATTTACCAGCACACCCCTTGATATAATTCACAAAAAACAAAAACTCTTTGGTTTCCTGAGACCAGGCTCAATAATACTTAACTTTCTGCTTCACAGTAGGTGTGAAAGGACCTCTCTTCTCTCCTATGTCAGGGTACAATCACAATGCTACTTTTCAGAAATTCAATAAACACTTATTAAGTGTTTTCTGTATGTTACGTGCTGAATTTACAAAGACAAAAACCAAATAGTCTCTGCATTCATGAAGCATATTCTATAGGGGGGTTAAAAGTAAATAAAACTACATATGCTTCTGTGTTGACCCCTCCCATAAGCCATAAATCACTCTTGGAAGAGGGAGCAGAAAAGGTTTTTCCTTTCTTTAGATTTTGCCCTGCTGGGTGTAAGCATTTAAACACAACAGGCTTAGTGTAGAGGAAGACTGTTCCTAAATTCTGTCTATCCAAGAGAAGTTCTTTAAAAATGAATATTAAACTTTGTAGTCATATTTATAAATGCTATCATAGAAAAATCCTCCATATTGGATCATTCCTTGAGAAAAATGTCTATATAAATTATCAAAAATATAAAAGAAACTTTATTATATTTATTCACACATTTCTTCAAAGTCTCGTGCATATATTAGCTAACTGAACCTCACCATATTCCAATTAAGTATGGTGGATGGCAGGAATTATCGTAATCAAGCATATGGCACTATGTTAGCACACAAGTTATAAACCAAACAGGCATTATAGTACCCCTTTGAAAAAAGAAGCAAAACGAATATTTTGAGGAATGAAATGACAGGTCTACAGGTTAGAGGTCATACTTGCTTAGGTTGATAGCCCAAGTGGAAAAGGTGCTTGATTATAAATCTGAATTTTACTTAGACACAGGTGCATAAACTTATGCAAACATGCCCACTCATCTACGGCAATCTCCCATCACCCTGGAAGATGCATAGTGAAAGACATGTCCCAGGTGGTAAAGACCTCAAGGTCCCTTTTACCTGGATAGATATAATCTTCTTCAGCATCCTTCAGCAAAAGGGTGCTCGCTTCCTATGGGAGCCTTTTATTGGTTTCATTTTGGCACATCTATAATTGTCGGGAAGCTCTTCCTCATGAAGAGTCAGATACTATGAAACTATCACCAATCAGTCTTTTACAATTACTCCTCTTATCTGCCCTCTGGGCTAAGCAGAATGAGGCTAATCTCTCTTCCACAAAACCATCCCTTTAAGCAGTCTGTTGCCATTTTTACAATAGTATAAATCTACTCAGATCTTTTCAGTGATGGGTATTACAGCTATGGAGTCAGGGAGGTGTTCAGTAGTTCAGCTGTTTCTAACTCTTTTTTGTGACCCTGCAGACCACAGCACATTTTGTCTGTGAGGTTTCCTCGGGAAAGATACCTAAGTGGTTTACCAGTTCCTTCTCCAGTGAATTAAAGCAAACAGAAGTTAAGTGACTTGCCTAGGGTCATACAGCTAGTAAGTGTCTGAGGTCAAATCTGAATTCAGATCTTCCTGACTCTAGGCCCAGTACTCTATTCACTGCACCACTTAGTGGCCCCTGGGTAAAAAGCACCAGGCATTTTAAGTCCTGAGAAAAAGTTCAATGTCTTGTCTAAAGCCTAGACAGGTTTTATATGCTAATGAGCTATTCAAACTCTCAGATCCTCCCTTGGTGTGGACAGATTCAATCCAACCTCAAAGTGCCTCACTCTTCCATCTCATTGTCTCTGTCCTTGGTCCTTATGACCTCCAATTTTTCTGAAGTCTAAAATCAGCACACCCTTACAATTATAAAATACCTTTCTGTACACTACTGCTAAAATAAGACATTCTAAACAAATGCTAGCTTCAGGGCAATGACTTTTCAATATAAACTGCATTTAATAAAACCAGTAGCGACTCTAAAAAGAAGGATAGGAACAGCTAGGAGAAAATGTCTGGAAGAAATTTGCAATTAATATTTTACAAGACATGCAAATTCTGCAGACTCCTCCTTGCTGTTAAAATTTTAAGAGCTTTCTCAAAACTGTATTTCTCTCTGTTATTACATCTTTAATTAAATTAATTTATACAGTGAATGCTCAAATGATACTGCTGTAGATTTTCAATCAAAAGACCTTATTGCTAGAGACAATACGTGTTAAGACCTTGGATAAAGAGAGACAAGGCCTAATTCTGTCATCTGCACAAGGACACTTAGCCCTGAACATTTGATTATTGAAAAGATATTGGGAGTTTCTCTGTGGCTTAATTAAGGTCTTTTCAATTTTATTTTTTAATTAAGCTAAATTAACTCAGCCAAAACAAGATGAATCTTGCAAGTTCTTTTTTTTTTTTTAACAAGGTTTTCTTCCTAGGCAAAAATAATGGCACTTGACAGCATTTCTACTAAGTAACACTACCACTTGGTCTGTGCCTACATGAAGCCCCAAACAACAGAGTCATTCCAAAGCTTGTGTAATGTCATACTATCAGCAAATGCTAGGGATAGGAAAATTTTGTGCGAATCTTTAACAGGCCAAGAAATATAGGGAAAAAACTCAATTCAATTCAGCCACAATTTATTAAGCTCCTACTAAGTGCTAGGCATTTTACTACATAGCAGAAAGATAAATTAAACAGTGCTACTCAACTTGCACAGTATACCTTCCACTGACTCCATTTTTCATGAAGCTGTTAAGGGTGATGTTTATCAGATAATATATTAGAAACTACTGGTTGTCCAGCAGTCCTAGGTAGACAACATCATGAATATTCAGTTTCAGAAAGCATGATGCACCAGAGATCATCAGGTAAATATAAGTACTCCTTTAGAAGAGGCAAAACACCAAAGCACATAAGTTTGGTATTAACATTTAATGATAACAGTGATTAAGTATCACCCTTAGTATTTTTAACTGGGCACTGCACCTAACATTTATTCAATTGCTTTAGTTGGTACTTGGTTTTTCTTCATTCTGGGTCCTTTTATTAAGGCCTCATTGTCAAACAAATCCTTCCCAGTTCTCGTGATACTATTTCTAGCAGCCAAGTTTGGCCAGTGTTTTCTCCAAGAGAAATGGCATTTCTAATATCACTCCCAATTTCTCCACCTTCCTTTGGGCTTTACCCTCCCTGTCTTCCCAGAGCTATTACCCTCTTTTATTCCAGGCCAAGAGATGGCACCAGCATTCTTGATCCTTGGCATCTAAAAGACTTGGAATATCTGAAAATGAAGACGGAATGTTGGAGGGCAGCACAATATGGTGAATATGAATCCAGAAGTGGGTGTGAGTTTTAGCTTGGCTATGTAGTGCCTGTGTGACCTTGGGTAAGTCTGCCTCTAGTTTACTCCTTATCAGCATACATGCAGTAGTAAGAGCGCTGGGCTTGGACTTAGGAAGGCCCGAGTTTAGGTAATGTCTCTGATATTGCTGTGTGGCCAGGAGTAAACCATTGCTTTTTGAACTTCAATTTCCTCCTTATCAGGTGGAGAGAACAATACCCATAGTACTTACACAACAATAAGTTTGTTTTAAGGATCAAATGTGATTATATAACATGTTTAGCAAACCTTAAAGCACCATGTAAATGCCAGCTACTTTTACAATATCTGTAAAAAAATTAATGGGTTTGATAATATAGGAAGTTCTTAACCATTTTTGAGAACTATTTTGATAAACTGGATATATTATATTCAATATTCAGTGTCAGATATGTGGCACAGTGGATAGAGCAGTGGATAGGGCCTGGAGTTAAGAAGATCTGAGTGACCCTGGGCAAGTGAATTAACATTTGTTTGCTTCAGTTTTCTCATCAGTAAAAGGGAGAGAATCATAGCATTTGCCTCACAAAGTTGAGGAGATACTATTTGTAAACTGCTTAGCAAAGTGCGGGCACATAGTAGGTGCTATATGAAAATGTTAGATATCATTATGCAATGGTTTTCTTTGTATATCCATGTAGTTTGTTTTACTAACATTCTGAGAAAGAGCGGGTCCATAGGTTTCACCAAGACCGCCTGAAGTGGCCATGACTTAAGCATCCCTAGAGTAGATTCTAAGGACTCTTCTACTAAAACTGACATTTTTGTGGTTCTGTAACTGTTTTTCTTTTCTCGGTGAAACCAAGTATAAGGGTCTTTATGCTCAGTTTCCTCTATTAACCACTGCATTTATTCCCCTACCCTCTTCTTAATCAGGGCTTGAGTTGAGAATTTCTGGGTGATAACTGAATCCTTGTCTTTCTTAGGAAGCTAGGTGAAGAAAGCTTTGAGGAAAATACTCATAATTGCTTTGTCCTGCCCCTTAACGCTTGATCAATAAAGTCCTGATCCTTTCCAAGTTACACCCAAAGGTAAAGATGTCAAAAAGTCAGAAACAGAGCGTGGACACCCTAAATAAAAAATCTAATAGCAGATGCATTCATCTCCTCAGCAGACAGTCCCGCAGGCTTTGGTTTATTTCCAGTGACCCAATCCTTTGTTCTCTTTGTGAAAAGATAGTATATAAAGAGAAAAATAAATACCCACATCAAGTTTGGTAACATAATGAAAGTTGCTTATGAACAAAGGAACTACCACAAAAAAGAAATATGATTTACAAAGAAATCTATTTGTATTTTAAATGAGGAGTTTTAGCCATTTAAAAAAAAGGAGCAGGGTTTTTCTTTCTTTTTAATAAAATGGATTTTATCCACAGGGACATGATTATATCCAGAAAAGCATAAAAGTGTCAGTTGCTGATGCACATTTCTTATCATGTTTTTCAAAGAAAAAGTCGGAAAGTGAGCTATATAGCAAAATACAGCCTTAATTTCTTATTAATTTCATAATATGGAAGGCCACAGTTAAAATAGTGGTGCTACAACTTTAAATTACCGAGCAGGCTTGGTATTTAATGAGAGATTTAGCCCAGCAGGGTTTCTGTTAAATTAAGTTGTGCCTTCACATCACAGTGGGAAAACAGGTGTATATTGGTTTAGAATTATGGAAATGTTGACTAATTCCAAGGCTTGTAATCAAACAGCAAGGCACCCTGCAATATTTTCTTCCAAGAATATGCATTAATCATTTATGTCTGGTCCCATTTCTTCATGTCCACCAAAAGGATACAGCTGAAAGACACTACTTTCATGGTTTTTTCATGTAGCTATTAAGGGTGGTGTTTATCAGATAAAGCTATACATAAAAGCAGGATGTATAACACTCTTTACACTTTGGAACCACAAATGTAGCACACACTGAGTGGGCTGAAGAAGCTCAAAGCCTACAAATCCAACATGGCTTTAGATTTTTCATTTAACCTGCCTCAAGTAATTGGGCAGATGAAACTGAAATGTAAAAAAATAATAACCCAGCTCTCTCTCTCTCAAAACAAGGATATGCAGATTCTCATAGTTACAAAGGGATTTCTTGATAAATAGTCACCACTCCATAACTCAGCTGTGCACAGGGATTTAAAGGCAGAATGAAAGGCAGATATCCAGCTAAGTTTTAGAAAAAAGATATAATTTGTTTGATGTAGGTCTGTGCCATATTAAGGCTTTTTAAAACGCTCATTGGTCACCTTACTGTTTTTCATTGTATACAATGGATCTACTGTTAGATGTCATATGCTGTCCTTCACCTATGAAGATCTATTTGTCATTCCCAACCTGTTAGATGACAGTCAAGACTGTATTTCATCAACCACTGTGTCTTTCTCCCCAGGGTTTCCCACAATGCTCAGTACATATTAGGTGTTTGAAAAAAAAGTTGTTAAAGCTTGGTGGTGAAAGAGAGGAGAAAATTATCCTTCTCATTTCAGCAGAGCTGGGGGTCTATGGGTGAACAACACTAAATACGCTGTGAAGATTCCTGTTGATTTGCTGGTTAGTTTTGCTAAAATGTTTCCCTTTACTTCCTTTATTTTAAGGGATGGCTCTTTGAGAAGGGGAGGGAGGAGAAATATTTTGGGAAATGAAGGTGACATAAAGGCTAGTAAGAAAAATAAAATGTGCAGAATTGAAACTGACACAATGAAAAGATAAGAATTTTGTTCTTTCTTTAGCAAAGGTGATGAATTTAAATTAACCAGTTTTTCATGAAGGTAAAATATGGTCTAGATTTGCAGATCCATCCACTATAGTATAGTAGCAAACACATACGAACACACAGACACTAAAACCCTGTAAATGAGTATGCATGCTAAGACTTCTTTAAGAATTTTCCTTCCAGAAACAGGAGTAAGAAGTGATCTTTAAGTCTGACTGGGGGCCTGGGAAAGACAAACTATTGATTTTTTTATCACTAGCTAAGCCATTTAATGATTTTCATTAGGTACTCCATCCACTAATTGTGACTAACAGTGATTCCTCTTTAAGCTAATTGTAAAAATTCACACAGGAAACATTTGTTTTTATGTCAAGTAAAACTATGGATGGATAGAATAGAGGACAAAGTTAAAATAATACTGCATATTTTAATGTAGAAGTGCTGCCCTTGAATACTAAATATACCTGGTTTAATAGTTGTGTCCTTTACCAAAGCAACTGCACATGCAAAATATTTAAAGTATTTATCAAAACTTATTATTTACTTATTTTAATATTTTTTCTTTTTTTCTAAATTTCAAAATTCTTTTTAAAAATTTAAAATTTTTAAATTCTCTCTCTCCCTTCTAATCCTTCCCACCCACTAAGAAGTCAAACAATATGAGATCAATTATACAACATTGTGAGAGCAAAAACATATTGAATACTAAATATACCTGGTTTAATAGTTGTGTCCTTTACCAAAGCAACTGCACATGCAAAATACTTAAACTATCAAAAATTATTATTTACTTATTTTAACATTTTTTCTTTTTAATTTTGAGAGAGAATTCCAAATTCTCTATCTCCCTTCTATTCCTTCCCACCCACTAAGAAGTCAAACAATAAATATGATATCAATTATACAAAGTTGTGAGAATAGGCAAAAACATATTTCCATAATGGCCATATTGCAAAATAAAGCAAGAAAAATAAAGTGAGGAAATTATACTTCCATTTTTTACTCGGATTCATTAGTTCATTATCTACCTTTCTGGAGGTGGATAGCATTTCTTTTCATCATAATTCCTTTGGAATTGTCTTGGGTCACTTAATTTAATTAATTAGAGTATTAATCAGAGTAGTCAAGTCTTTCACAGTTGATCATCCTGATAACATTGCTGTTAGTGTGCAGTGATCTCCTGGTTCTTCTTACTTCACTCTGCATCAGTTCACATAGGTTTTGCCATGCTTTTCTGAAACTAGCTCCCTCATCATTTCTCACAGCATAGCAGTACTCTCTCAAAATCATATGCCATAGCTTGTTCAGCCACTCCCCAACTGAGAACCATCTCAATTTAATTCTTTGCCATCACAAAAAGAGAGTTGTTATAAATATCTTTGTATGCATAGACCCTCTTCCTTTTACTTGATTTCTTTGAGATACAGACCTAGTAGTGGTATTGTTGGGTCACAGGGTACACATAGTTTTTCAGCACTTTGGGCCTAGTTCCAAGCTGTTCTCCAGAATGGTTGGACCAGTTCCCAACCCTACCAACAGTTTATTGTATGTCTATTTTCCCTCATCCCCTCCAGTATTTGTCATTTCTGATAGGTGTAAGGTGATAGTTCAGAGTTGTCTTAATTTGCCTTTTTCTAATTGCTAGTGATTTAGGGCATTTTTTATGACTACAAATAGCTTCTCATCTGAAAACTTCTTGCTTGTATCCTTTGACTATTTATGGTTGTGGGATGAATAGCTCTTCTTTTTATAAATTTGACTCAGTTCTATATTCAGTATATATTTGAGAATTGAGACTTTTATCAGAGAAACTTGCTGTAAAATTTTTGATATTAATTTGTCTAAGGTACCTTTAGAAAAATGTAGTTTTCCTGATTATCTCTTTTAATTACGTCTATTTTTGCTTTTGCTTTGTCTGGGATTGTGACTGCTCTTCTTGATTGTTTTTAAATTTAGCTGAAGCATCTTAGATTTTGTTCCACCCCTTTATTTTAACTGTATATGTATCTTTCTGTTTCAAGTGTGTCTCTTGTAAACAACATATTGTTGGATTCTGGTTCTTAAACCATTATACTAGTTGCCTTCACAAAAGTGATTATCCCATTCCAATT
>CM053770.1:131904676-132000389 GCA_028658325.1 Potorous gilbertii
ATCATCATCACCATCATCGTCACCATCGTTATCATCGTCATCATCACCATCATCATCATTACCATCATCATCATCATCACCATCATCGTCACCATCGTTATCATCGTCATCATCACCATCATCATCATTACCATCATCATCATCATCACCATCATCGTCACCATCGTTATCATCGTCATCATCACCATCATCATCATCACCATCATCGTCATCATCACCATCATCATCATCATCATCTTCTTCTTCTCCTCCTTTCTCCTTCTCCTTCTTCTCCTCCTCCTCTTCCTCCTCCCTTCTCCTTCTTCTCCTCTCTCTTTTTATCCTGTCCCTTCTAAAAAGTCTCTTTTGCTTTTAACCACTGCCATCCTTTTTATCACTCCCCTTGGGTAAGTTATAATTCTGTACACAACAGAGTGCGTACATATATTCTTCCCTCTTTGAACCAATTCCAGTGAGAGTGAGGTTCAAGCATTGCATGCTCCCCCCTTTTTCCTCTCTATTTTAAAATCTCTCCCTTGTATGCCTCTTTCATGTGAGAAAAATTTCCCCATTCTACCTCTCTTTTCACCCTTTTCTCAGTGCATTCTTCTTTCTCAATTCTTCATTATTTTTTGGAGATCATCTGAACACAATTGACTTATATTTGTGCCCTCTGCCTATCTAAAGTCCTTTTAACTGGCCTAATAAAATTCTTAGAAATTACATGTATCATCTTTCCATGTAGCAATGTAAACAGTATAACTACATCGAGTCCCTTATGATTACTTTTTTCATGTTTACCTTTTTATGCTTCTCTTGGGTCTCGTGCTTAAATGACAAATTTTCTGTTTGCCTCTAGTCTTTTCATCAGGCATGTTTGAAAGTTCTTTATTTCATTAAATATCTGGTTTTCCCCAAAAAGATCATACTTAATTTTTCTGGGTATGTTATTGTTGTTTGTAATTCTAGCTCCTTAGCATTCTGAGATATTGCTTGGGTCCCATTAGTATCTTTCTTTGAGGCCTTGCTTATAACTATTTTCACATTGTTGTCTTCTGAGTTGGTCTTGATCTTCCCTGACATTACAGTAGTTTTTTCTAGTCAAATTCTTTTGTTGTCATTTGCTCATTTCCCCATTTATTTCTTAACTTTTAACTTTATATTAAAGTTGGGCTCTGCTCACCTGGGGGTGAGGAGGCAGTGTCCCAAACTTTAGGCTTCTTTATGCTGCTGTTTTGAGAGATAGTACTGAGGGTCTGCAAGTTTTCAGTGCTTCCAAGGTAGTATGATCCTGAGAGAGATATGGTAACTTCTCTCTTGGTCTGTACTCTGGTCTTTACTCAGGAAGGGCCTTTGGTACCCTGTAGCCACAAGCATTAGCACTTTCTTGACCTTGGAACTGTAAACAGGTCCCTCCCCTCCCCTCCTCCTGCATTTCTCAGACCCTGGATATATGACTGCATACGGGCAACAGAGTTGCCAAGCAGTGCCAACAAAAGGTTCTCTGTAACCTCTTTTTGATCAGTTGTCTGACCCCCTTACTGTCTGTGTGCTGAGAGCTCCCGAAGCTGCTGCTATTGCTGCCACTGCTTTTGTGGAATCTGGACAGATTTACAGCCCAGTGTTACAAACTTCTGCCAACCTTCTAAGTTTCCTTAGGCCTGAAAAAATATCTCACTTTTGTTGGCTCTGCTGCTCCAAAATTTGACTTAAGTCATTATTTTAAAATTGTATGGAGGGAATGTTGAAAGAGTTCAGCTGGGTTGCTTATAATCTGCCATCTTCAGTACTTAAACTTAATAAAAATTGTCTCTTTGGAATTGAAACTGTAGGATGGGGCTAAATTGAATGGAAGCCACAATTTCTGAACAAAGCTATATATGTAGTTGCCATATCATGAATGCTCTCTAATTTTGCTTCCCCTACTTTCTTCCATCTTATTGAAGAGATAGTGAAATGTCATAGTTCAAAAGGACCACAATTCAATGACTTTAGAATCTAAAGTAACAGATTCTTAATCTGGGGTCTATGAAATTGTTTTTTTAATATTCTGACAACCATATTTCAATATAACAAGTTTCCTTTGTAATCCTATGTATTTTATGCATTTAAAAACATTATTCTGTGAAAGGACCCATAGGTTTCATCAGAATGCAAAAAAAAAAAAAAGATTAAGAATCCCTGTTTTAGAGGGATTTGGGACTGAGTGGGAAAGAGTTACATTGCATTATAATTTCCTCCAGAAGAAACATCACTATATTCAAAAGCGAGAAAGGATACAAGTTGACTTGTACAAGTTCAAGACTTTTCTAGCCCTCAGGGGACTGAATTAGGTGTAAGGTATATGGATTATATATGGCATAAACATAGAAATCTATAACTTGAACTGTAAGCATATTTTATTACTGTTGACTTCTCATTCATTTATTTTTATTATACTAGGCTCCAATGAAATGATCATCTTTTGTCTGCTTACCCCAGTTACTTCTTTATCACCAACAGATAACCATTTAGGATATTAAGTTAACTCATTGCCGATTTCCAAGTAATAGTGAAGATATTCAAACAGAACAATGCAATCTAACATCATTACATAATTTATAAAAATTGCTACAAAATTCCTTTTAGAAATAATGTATTCTGATGAAGTAGCTAAGTATATATCATCAGGGCATTTCTAGTGAATTGTACTAATAGTCAAATATTGCTGGGAAGAAAATGGAAAAACAGTGTAGGCTCTGTATTTTTTCCCCCTACATCAATACAAAGTCACAAAATGGGTATTAAAACATTGACTTTGTTAACCACTGGCGACTGTTTAGAAACCATTAGGAGGCTTAATATTATGGCTACTCAGGGTACATTTCGTCCTTTCAAAAGAAAGAATCTAGAAACTAAATTTGAAAAGGGGCTCCTGGTGAGTAAAACCCTTTTCCATTTGCTTTTCCTTGTGTGTGTGTGTGTTGGGTTTTTTTCCCCCTTTTTAAATCTTAGCCCACCCAACGCTCTCTGGCAGCTTGCTGCTGCCCAGTGGGGTCACTCTTATTTTCGAGCCAGGGGACAAGTTATTTGAGAAGCTCTTTCCTTCAAAGCTAATGTCCATCCTACTTTATGGACTAGCCAGATGGCATGGTTGCTGCCCATGAACTGAGGAGGTCAGTCAGCACCCACTCCTTCAAAGACCAAAGCTATTTTTTTTTGGCACTAAGAGAACATAACTAGAAGCTTTAGCTGAAAGGGACCATTTTCAAGCAATAAAGTGATTTGGTACAAAAGTAAACGGACTCACCCCAGGTAAGGTTTTAATATTGTGCAGTGCATTCTGAGCCTCAAGTGCAGCTTTTCTTGTATAAAATGTTACGAAACAACAACCTACAGAGAGAAATGAAAAGATTTTTAGAAATGTCTGTGAACAGGCTTGCTTGACGGCGATGAACAAATCGTATACTTTAAAAGAATGTACAATTTAGAAATAATAAAGAGCATGAGAACAGTAATAACCTCTCAATCATTGACACTTTGCCTTTCATTCTAAATCACATTTATTCTCTTTATCCAAGTTGAAGAAAAAGACTTTAAGTTCATCTACTACTGCCAGCAATGCTGGTATTTCAGGGAGCTTGAAGGTGGCAACTAAAGGGAAGGATAGTTAATCAAAATGACAAAATGACACAATCACTTGGAATAAATTCTTTTTATAGTACTTTTGGAGTCCCCACCCTTAAGACTTAGATGATTACATTGTCACTGTATTTTAAATTAAGTTGGAAATGATTTGGAAAACCCCCAATCAGGGGCTGCTAACAACTCGTGAAGCCTGAGATATCCAGGATACATAGCCTGGCTACTTGATTAGCATGACCCCTTTCAGGCAACACAGGTTAGTGCTTGCTCATGTGACCTAGGGGCTCTTCTGTCATCACCTCTCTCCCAACCTTAGCCTCATTTTCTAGAAGAAAACATTTATAAAAAATGCTGTCAGAATTAAGCAAGGTGCATATTTTTGCTAGGTTTCAGCTTTAAAGAGACATAAAAGTAAATGTCAATTAAAAATTGATGCTTTTATCTGACCTGTATTTTTCTTGGTAAACTTGGTAAATTGAGGGGGGAATAAGTGATATTATGAACACTTTCTGATAATATATATTTTACTATCAAGGTACAAAGGCATCCTAATGTACAATTGTTATGTACTGAGGGATCAGAAGAGTTAAATTTAAGAGGCTCTCAGAAAGATGCCAAAACACATCAAGTAATATGGGGGAAAGATATAACACTTAGGCATCATCCTTGGGTGAGGATGTAAACAGGACAAAGAACAGGCAAGAAGGCAAGGGTGCAAAGGATATCACAGACAAGGTTTTTGGTGACAGCACTCCATAAGCTATCAAAAGCTTATAAATTGGTATTCCTGTTTAAAAAAAACTTACTGAGAATTATAGGAAAAGAAGCAGTGGTACCTTTTGCAAAGAAATAAACCATAGATAGATTTAAAATGCTTCTTTACCCAGAAGAGAACAATGTAAATTGTTTATGTAGTTTCACTGGGCTGGACCAAAAAATTAAATAAATTTTTTTTTACTGTAGCCTAATACTTAGCTACATAGAAAGACACAATCTTACAATTATAGCATAATACAACAGCAGTTTCTTAGCATGTATAAAATATTTTTCATCAAAAGATCAAGAAACACTTTGTGTATCCTTACAGTAAAAGACTTAACAGATTCTGCAGACTTTTGCTGATGGTGAGTTTGTCTTCATTTGGGTCTCCCAGTTTCATCAATTGGACTAACTTTACTACAGCCCATTTATTGAGGTTTATCCTCCAAGAGCTAGAGAATAACAGGAGGGTCTAAAGTTGGGGAGCGACAAAACAGTATTGTCAAAGCAACAAGGAAGAAAGATGATTTATAAACGAAAGGAATCTTGTATTCAGTTCATAATCATGCTTTCTTATGTGCAAAGCCAGTACTTCAATCCTAACCATATGCTGAACTTTGAGGGATGTACCCCCCAACACCCTTTCCTCTAAACTAGATTCCTCACTTGCCTCAGTGTTTAAAATTCTACCCTTAGAAATTCATTTTTCTGGGCTTAAGAGTTTAATAATCCACCCTCTTTTAAACTATAATATCTCTGGGAAGGATAACATATTAAGCTATTTACCTGCTATTAATAATTTCATGTACATTACTACTCCATCAGATTCTTTCCTTTATGAAAAGGAATGCAAGGGAATAAAGGAGTTTGTTTGTTTTTGAAGGAAAAGGGCTTATTTAAGAGTCTGGGACAAGTAGGCCTTAATGGAGGAACCCCAATGAATCACATATGGTCATTCATAATCTAGTAGGGAGAGAAGTGAAGTATGGTACATAGCATACAGAAAAAGCCTAACTTCTCCTACTTTACCACTGTGTCTAAAGGCAATCTCTGCTAGTCTAGCTTTGTTGCCCCTGAAAAGGTTTTTTTTTTCCAACTTAAAACTTAGATCCTCTTCAATAAATGCACAATACCCAGATCTTTTCCATTTCTCCCATTCCAAAGAAATTAGATTTAAACAAGAAGATGATAAACCTGAGGTCCTATAAAATTCTTCCTGATATGTTTTGATTGAAATTCATGGGAAAGATCATTTGATCATACAAGTGTAAAATTTTATGTCCCTATCACCTCTACAACTGTTGTTTCATAGACAGCTAAGTATTGTGAATGAGAGCTCTGGGTTCTTTTGGCTCCTGGTCAGCCTGGGGAAAATCACTTATCTCCTCTGTACATTACCTGCCTTAGCTCTGACAGAGTACTGAAAAGCTAGTGGTGCACCATTTTACCAAAAATTGCATGGTGGCATACACATTCCTTGACTCAACATAGAAATTTTTTTTAAATGGGGTTTGTTCTTTATCAGTGCCTGGTAGGAAAGCTCTCTGCTTCATTTTGTGTACATATTCAAACACTCCACTCAAAGGAGTATTTGATCAAGCTGTCTAAATTTTGCAGAATAAATATGTGGAAGTACAAATTGAAACTGCCATTTTTAGGCACAGCCATTTTGATTTTGGTTACCAGTAGATTTCATTTCCCCTGTTTCCAGAACAAATGGCTCTAAAATGGAAAAAAGCAATTTAAAGAGCATTGTTTCTGTCCACTGTCCAAGTCAACAACCACAGTCCTTCTGCTCACCATTTGGTGTGCTTACTTAAAAATTTAAATTAATTTATATGAAGAAATTATTTAACTGAAGTAAGAGGAGAAATATGATTTTCCATGATAGAGTAATTACCATGACAATGTGTCAAGGTACTACTATATATCCTAGGGAAAAAAAACCCATTAAGTCTCGAAGGAGATGAAATTTTCTCTCCTGCCTGTCCTAACTGAATATACTATTGTTAAGGGAATCACCTGTCTCATAGGTTGCCCCAAACCAGCTGTAACTCTGGTTTGAAATTCCCTGGCTTCATTTCCAAGGTGGCTAGAATACCAGATGGTTCAGAAATCTTATTATGAGAACAGGTCTTTCTCCCTTCCCAAGTCTCAAAACCATGATGGTAACCTGTGTGGTTAAACAAATCCACTGATGTACTTCCAAGGTCAGTCTCTCAGTTTTGCATAGATGTCAACCCTCTGTCCAGGGGGAAAGGATGGATGGGAAATCAGAAAAGATGGAAAGGTCTTGCTTCATGCTAAAGAGTACCCACAAGGCCTCTGGAGTGCCACCAAGGCTAATGGGTTCAACAATCCAGATGGTCTGCAGGCCATAATCATCCCAACTTCATCCCCAGATGGGCAGCCCTCACTATTCTGTTTTGCATTTTATTATTGCCTTATTTCATTTAATACTATCTTACTAAACACCTATAATTCATTTTTCACAACCTTAACCTGTCATCTGATGGCTTCTGTCAATGAAGCTCGGCCTATGCAAACAAAGGCAACAACACAACCTATACTTTATTGCTATACATGTTTGATAAGTGGTGTAGTAGATAGAGCACTGGCTTAGCATCAGGAAAACATCATCAGGAGTTCAGATCTGGCCTCAGACACTTATTAGCCATTTGTCCCTGAGCAAGTCACTTAGACTCTGTTTGCCTCTGTTCCTCAGCTGCAAAAAAGCAATCTGGAGAAGGAAATGCAAATGCCAAAATGGGGTCATGGGGACATGACTGAACACCACCACTAACACTACCACCACTACCACCAGCAATACAGTTTTGAAGAATATAATGCCTTTTAAAAGTTGGGAATACTTGCACTCTGGTTTAGAAGCAGAAGAAAGTCTAATAGTGGTAGAGGGATATCAAAGTTCACTTCTTTTCATTCTGTATGCAAGCCTCATATTCTCTCTGGTGTGCACCATTGGCTTTTTAATGTCTTGTCAGAGGTAAGGCAGTCAATGTGCAGAGGAGTTAAGTGATTTTCCCCAAAGAATCTAGAGCTCTCATTTATAATAGGTAGGAACATTCATGCTGTGACTTGAGGAGTGCTAAGAGACTCCCAATTCCAAATACTTCCTTCAAAGTCCTTGGCAATATCTAAATTTAGACCACATGCATCCTTTTGATAACTACTACCAAAATAAAAATGTGTTAAATGGGAGAGATAACCCACGATCTTTGCCTTCACAGTCATCTCTCTTTGGAACTTTCTAATTTCTGTTGAGGGTACCACAATCCTTTCAGTAATTCAAGCTCCCAAGCTGGGAGTTAGCTTTGAGTCTCCCTTTACCCTACATATCCAACCAGTTGCCAAATTGTGACAATTCTACCACCCTATCACTTGTCACGTTCACCCCCTTATTAATGCCAACTCAGTCACTTCCTTCATATGTATATATACAGAAGAAATATCAAGAGAATATAAGTAAATACAAAACATTGAAATATAAGGTAGTTTAGGTGGGAGGACAGACAATTGGGATGGGACATATCAGGAAAAGCTTTGATACTTGAACTGCGTCTTGGAGGAAGAGAGTGATATGATGAGGTGGAGGTGAGAAGGGAGTGCCCTCCAGCTCATTGGGAAGGTCAGTGAAAAGACATGGATGAGAGATGGGAGCATTGTGTGAGGAAGATCTAATTAACTTCAGTCAAACAGGGTTCTGAGGGGGACTGTGCTGGACAGTTGAGTTCTGAAGAGAGAGAAAAAGGAGAGGGAGAGCTTTTATAGGCCAGGATGCTACCAAGAAGGTGAGAGATGGCATTGGGAATCCCCAGGCAGTCAGGAAGTAGCCAGAAGAGCTGGAGCAAAAGTGGGTACTGACAACAAATGCTCCCCATTCTTAATTTTCCATGGCCCTCCTTCCTATTGTTTAACTCCTCTTTTTCTCAGTCTTGAGAGGGTGGCTTGGAATCATTTACTTTCCAGATTCCCAGGAGGTGGTAATTCTAGCAGTAATACCTGCATATGTTCAGCTCCTAAAGCAATCTGTAATCAGTAATATAATTGTGAGATATGATTACACCATCATATGTCAGAAGTTGAGAGTGGCAACTCCCAGAGAGACCAAATGCTACATGCTCCAAATGGGGTACTTGGTATCTGACTATATCTCTTCACCAATAGTTCCTGCTGTCATAAAGAGTTCCCTTAGGTATACTGCTAGCTTAATTGCTGAATAATTTGAGACATTGTTATGTGTTTTCCCCCTCTCATTTTCAAAAGAGAAACCTCAAACAGAAGCCAGGTCAATGTCGGCATCTTTACACGAGTGTGCTCAAATGCACACATGCATGCATCCTCCTCCCCGCTAAAAAACCCTCAACCACATGTGCAAGGAGCAAAATATATATTTTATATAAAATCACAACAAAGGCATGCAACTTTACTGAAAGACTTTAATTTTAAATGAACAAGTGGATTTACCAGCAAATAAACCATCTGGATTATCATAAATCTTTTCAAACCACAGCTGTTTCTCTTGAAAATCTTTACTGTGAAACTCTTGGGAATATTGCATACTGAATAAAATTTATTGTGTGTGCAGAGCTAACCAGTTTATGCCATAGTCTGCCTAGAAACAGATACCAATTTACTTAGATTTTTCAGTGTGGGAGAGGAAGGCGTATCCCCATAAAATAACACCTAAGTTCAGATTTATAAAGCCTTAAAACTTCTGTTGGTTGTGGGGTCCTCATGAAAAGTCACCAATTTCATTTAGCAAACTTCTCTGAGCCAATCTTAGAATAGGCAAGAGAAAAAATGAGTGACAAAGATCCAAGATCTTCTGAAGAGACACGAATTTTCTTTGCTTTGAGCCCACAGGGTAATCAAACATTTTATTTAAAAATTTTTTTTAAAAAGGTCCAATCAATCAACAAATATATATTCAGTGCCAACTTATGTGCTAGATGTTAGGGATACAGGTATAAAGAATGACATAATCTCTGTCCTCAAAGGGCTTATATTCTAAAGAGTGAGACACCAGGTACATAGAGATACAAGAGGGCAGCAAATGAGGCCAATTAGGAGGCTGTTGTAATAATGTAGGCAAAAGGGGGTGAAGGCTTGTGGAAGGGGATGTGGTCCATGTTGTGGATCAAAAAACAGCAAGATTGGACCTGTGAGGTGACCCTAAGGGATCAAGGAAAATTTTATGAACATGAACATGAAGATGTTTCTTTTTACTGAAATAGGGAAATTTGGAAAAGAGGGAGGATTTGTGTGGAGAAATAATGAGTACAAATTTAGATCTGCTGAAATTGAGATGTTTCTGGGAAATCCAGTCTGAAATGTCCAACAGGAACTGGTGATGCTGGACTGATGCTCAGGGAAGTGACAAGCTGGATAGATATATCTGGGAGTTATTTGCATAGGGATGACAATGAAATTCATGAAAGCTGATGAGATTAATGGAGAGAGAACAGAGGGAGAAGAGGACCTGGTACAAAAGTCTGAGTAACACTCACAATTAGGGAGCATGAGATGAGTGACAAAAGACAAACAAAGAAAATGAGAAGGAACAGTCCATCAGGTGTTTGGGGAACAGGAAGGGAATAAAGGACTCTCATCCTTGTCAGGGACAAGACAGTCATCATGAACATGGTCATTGGTGTCAAATGAAGCAGCTAGGATGGTAAGGATAAGGAGTGAGGCAGGGCTATCACAGAGAGCAATTAAGAGTTCCCTGGGACCTTGGAAGAGAACAGGCTGAGTTGTATCACGAGATTGGAAGTCAACCTGCAAAGAGTTGAGGACTATGGAGTGAAAGGTCAATGGCCAAAATGGCTGTTATCATCGAACTATTCACATGAAGCACTGAATATTTTTCCAATCACATTACAATACTTAATATCCCAGATGGCAAAGAATCAATTGTTTCTAAATTTCTTTTGGGAAAGGCCTCTCCCAGTTTTGTCCTAGTCTGGACATAAGTTAAATTAGCTTTCAGGAGGGATTTTCTCATATCTAATTCTAATTATAAACTCTCTCTAATTTTTTCATCCAGAGACAGGGTAACAGAAAGCAATTAAGTGGTACAGCAGATCAAACACTGGACCTCAAGCCAGGAAGACTTGAATTCAAATGTAGTCTCAAACACTTAATAGCTGAATGACCCTGGGCAAGTCTCTTAATCTCTGCCTCAGTTTTCTCATTGTAAAATGGGAATAATAACAGATTTCTCTCTCTCTCTCTCCTTCTCTCTCAATTGTTGTAAGGACAAGATAATATTTGTAAAGTGCTCTGCAAATCTTAAAGAATTATATAAATGCTAGTCATTTTCATTCTCATTGGAGGTGGCTAGGCAGATCAATGGATAGAGCCTTGGACCTGGAGTCAGGAAGACCTGAGTTCAAATCTGACCTCAGACATTTATTAGCCATGTGATCCTGGGCACGTCACATAACCCCTGCTTGCCTTATCCACTGGAGAACGGAAATGACAAATCCCTCCAGTGTCCTTGACAAGAAAACCCCCTACACAGTACTGGCATGCTAAGGTTCACAGGGGTACTAAGAGCAGGGCATGACTGAATGACAACAGCATTATGCTTGTTAACCACAGGAATCATTTAGGTGACTTTTTGGGTCACCAAGAACAATTCTTGAGTTAGAGGATGAGGAGAAAGTTCTGTGCGAAGAGGAAGAAAGAGATTGGTTGTCCTTTAATTCTCTTTTTCACTGACAAAAATGTATCAAATGAAGAGCTTTCCTATTCTGGGCATATTATCACCTGCTGCCAGCAACTGAACTCTGACCACAGGGAGCATGGACACACATTTTCTGTCTTCAAAGCCCGTCAACATCTTAGAGGTAGGAAATCTGCTTTACTTTCCAGACTAATAAAATAAACACCTCCAAATAGCTAAATAATGATTGTCCAATGAGTGAATCCTGTTTTCTTTCAGCAAAATGATGGAACCCTAGTAGAAAACTTCAATTCAAGATCCATTCGAATTCAGGACATCAGCAAAGTCATCATGTTGTGAATTGAAAATTCCTTTAAAGACTGCCTTTGAATTCTAAGGGGCTGCCAGATCAAGGGAGTGCAGCCTAGCAAGGCTAAATGAGTGAAGTCCTACTCTGGGTTTTTCCCCCTTTCTGTGAATGAATTTCTCCTTTGTATGCAACATTGGTAAGCAAAACAGGTGCCCAGCTGTATACAAGCTTGGAATTTCAATTGGGATGCTGGCTCCTTGTCAAAGTAGTACAGCTCATGCCAGTTTAAGTCAGGCTTATACATGCTTCCCCTATTTTCTCCATTCAATTTTAAATATTACACCATTACAGCCTATTATGGGAACTGTATGTAGCATAATGGATAGAGGGACCAGCCTTGGTATCAGGAAGAGCTGGATTTAAGTCTTGCCTCTGACATATACCAGCTGTGTGACCAAGGACAGATAAGTCAATGAACCTTTTGATGGCCCAAACATGTCCGCAAAAGTGTAAATTACAGATATACTGCAGATTTGCCTAGGTGGAAAGTGTTTCCACGCTAGGCTATCCCTACCCCACTGAAATCCCAGGGGTAGGACCAACCCTACTTCCCTCATTCTCACACTTCCTTACAATATATAGCAGTTGTCAAGATGAGTTATATTTTTTGTGTCTTGATGACTTTCTTGCATTATGTTTTTGTCTCAGAGTTATTCCTTCACCCTAGCCAAAACAAACAATTACAATTTCTACAAAGCAACCAAGGTTTCAAAAATAAAAGTCTTACCACAGTTAAAATTAGAGGAAATTCCAAACTAATTTTTTTTAAAGGAAGAGGAATGTTTGTCCTCTGTTTGGGCTTGCAGATAGCCATGGAGATTGATTGCCACCTGCATCAGGAGAGTGACCAGATCTAACTTGAGACTGGTCTGTTATTCCTAAAAAGCACTGATAATACATCTTCTGCTGAGTACTGTGCTAGATGTTGATGAAACAATCCCTTCTGTCAAACAGTTTGCATTCTCTTAGGGTTGACAAAAAGAGGAGAATGAGCCTGTAATTCCTTAGCACAAGAAGCACTCAGTCAGGCACTCCAGTCAATGCCACGTGTGAACCTTCTCTGTGACTTGTTGCCCAGGGCACCAAGAGATCCAGTGATTTGCCTAGGGTGATACAACCAGAATGGGTCAGAGGTGAGTCTTGAACCCAGGTTTTTCTGGTTTTGAGGCCAGTTCTCTCTCATAATACCCGACTGTCTCTTATTAGAAGGAATAACATTTAGGGAAACCAACTAACACAAAATATGTAGACAATAAGATACAAGGTGACTTGGGGCACTGGAAGATGATACAGTGAGGAGGTAGCAGTTAAGAGCATCAGAAAAGGCATCATGGAGGAAGCTTTGAAGGAGATTGTGTATTCTTGAAGAGATAAAGGATGATGATAAAGACTCCTTAGAGCTCTGAAAGTCCATATTTTGGGAATATTGTCAAAGTTGGAACTTTTCAGACTATCATCATTGACCTATAGAGCAATCTTTTAGCTTAACTTCCTCATCCTGTGAGAGATGAGAAAATTATAGCAAGGGTTAGACATGATGTGGGGAGGTCTGCAATATTCTTATTTGTTCAGGGCAACAGATAAACAGATAGCTACATAAATTTACTCTGAGAAAACTACATACATTCCATTCTGGATGCAATCAAATATGCTACATAAACTCGATCTTTCTTTCTTTAATTTTATTTCTTCCTCAGTCTCTTACATAGACATATCTATCTGCTTTGCACATCTAAAAATGGGACTTTTACTTTTAAAGTAATCAGCTATCCAATACAAATGCCAGGTCCTATAGAAATCAACTTTTAATGACACTACATCCAATTAGCTTAGTTTTATAGAGTTTGATATAATTGGCACCCTGATGTAAAAAGTATTACCATCTGGCCACCAACTAGGAAGCAAAAAACAATCCATTGCCATTCTAATCACAGTATATTACAAGTACTCTATGGTTTGTAATACAAGGTATAATTGGAAAGGAATCCCAGTGGAACCCACACAGGGCAAACGACAGATCTGATCTTCAAGACATTACGTCTGATTTCTCTTTTGTTTGGGGCATGTGCTGATGATCCGATCTGTCTGACATACCTAGGTTACCTATGCTCATTCTCTTGCCCTTAGCAGAGTAGGTAGGTTCGATTCTAGAAAGGAGCTTTGTCCCAGCAGGTGAAAAATCATCAGAAAGGGCCCAACAGCATCATCATTTCCTTTTCCTCTACCCCCAACTCTTTGTACCTCATGTGCTATGACTGCCTTTCTGTTAATTGGCCACAAGTCCTGGGTTACTGTCAACCTTCAGATGCACTAGGGAGTTATCATGGATGAGCCATACTTTGTCACTCCTGTTCCCTTGTGAATAAAAATGTTCACTCTAAATGTCCTCTGCCTGGCAAATTGAGGTCTTTTTTTGACCTAGATTAAATCTACTGCATTTTCAAACCTTTTGGGAAAGCAACTGAGAACTAATATGCACAGTTACATGTACGGCAACACTTCCTCACCCATTATTATGTAAATTCCAACTAAAGCAGAGACACAGATAGAAAAGATAGCAAGGGCAAAATTGCTGGAATTTGCTTTTTTTCCCCTTGCCTGGTTCTCTGAAATAAGCCACTTATGTTAAGCCATTTTAAATGTCTAATAGCTATAAAAGTATCTGAAGAATTTTAATGTCAGGTCCCCCACCCCATTCCCTCCCTTCTACCCACCCCTTACCCCCCCTTAGGACAATCATAGCTTTCAGCCACTTCTTGAACTCTTGTACTCCATGCTTCATAAATGCCAAGTTCATGGCTAATGTGACTGTCAAGGCACTGTGGGAAATGGCAGAAGAAAGAGGCAGTTTCCTTTTGTTAGAAATAGAGCATCTGACTCTTGGAGCAGGAAACAATAAGAAAACAACTGATCTGATGCACTTAAAAAATTTATTTTTAAGCCCAATTCTAGAGCAGTTAAGGAGGGAAGGTCAGCAGTATTTAATAAATGCTGAAATGAGTTGAAAGGACCAATCACTTAGCATAATGCCTAGCACACAGTAGGCACTTAATAAATGCTTACTGATAGACTAATGAGTGCTAAGTCAGAGGTCAGTCTAATAAGTCAATTAGAAAGCTGCCATGATACGGCATCATACATATCTCAGAAACTCAGTAGGACTGGGCCTCCTGGCTCACTGTATGCTAAACCTCCACAGGAATACATATACCCAGTGTAGTAACAGACAAATTAATGATATCAACAGCAAATGCTATCCCTTCTAGAATGATTAAGTACCTTAGAGATTTCTGCCAGGCCTTCATTTCTGTATAGTAATTTTACAATAATACTATTTGCTACAGGCTGAAATGAGATATAAAGTCAACCTGTTTTGGTTTCAGTACAAGATATAGTTATTGAAGTATCTCATTATAAAACTTGTGTGGGTTCACTGATTCCCCTACTTCCTAGCCCATTCTTTCACCAATTCTTCATAATCAAATTACAAGTGACTTACTAGCAATCACCAAATGTAGGTCTCATACTCATTGATTTCTCTGCATCACTCAACATGGTGGTTATTTCCTCCTTTTGGACACTTTTCCCTCCCTTGGTTTCAGAGACCCAATGTTTTCCTGAATTTCTTTTTACTTTTCTAATCATTTCCAGGCTGGGCTATTACGTGCCCCTTCTTAGTTCTAATGTCAATTTGGCCTCTGCAAAATCTATTTATGTTTATAAATATAGAATGAGACCATTGATTATTGATGGAAGACATCTGTAAATTTTATGATCAGAGATAAATGAAGTAATGAAATGGATGGCTATTTCAGTGGTACAGTCCAGTTGTTTACAGTTATACCCAAGCCTTCGTGAAGAGTCAGGAATATCGGTCTTTCTGACTCCAGGACCAACCACTGCACCACTTACATGGCAGTTAGGTGGTATAGTAGATGCAGTGCTGGGCCAGGAGTCAGGAAAATCTGAATTCAAATTTGACCTCATACAATTACTAGCTGTGTGACCCTGGGCAAATCGCTTACTCTGTTAGCCTTAGTTTCCTCATCTGTAAAATGAACTGTAGAAGGAAATGGCAAACCACTCTTGTACCTTTGCCAATAAAACCCCAAATGGGATCACAAAAAAAGTAGAACACAGCTGAAGCGACTGAGCAACATTATGCTATATCCTTCTACGTAGGCCTGACCATGTCACTCTCTTGGCCCAAGAAGTTTCAGTGCTGCCTTTGCCTCGACAAGAAAAGACAAGTTTTAGTTTAGCATTTAAAGACTTGCATTCCAACCTGAGTGTCATCCTCAACTCCTCCCTCTTTCACCACCCCCATCTCCAATCAGTGGTCAAGTCCTGTTGTTTTCACCTTTGTAAGCTCTCTTTGTATGCCCCCTTGTTTCTTCTGACATGGGGCAATAATTCTTGTGAAGGCCCTCCTTATCTACTGCTATAGCTAGCTGGTGGGTCTCCCTGCCTCAAGTTTCTCCCTATTCTAATTGGGAGACATCTCCAGTTATCCTGATCTATATCTAGCTGCTGGACCCAGGTGATTCTGGATGAGAAAGTGAAGCTGGTGATTCTGCACGGCCCCTCCTTCTCACTTAAATTCAATTCACTTGTAAGTCATGGCATGGCCTTCCTGATGTCATAGTTCTCTTTGAGAATGCAGGACAAACGACAACTATTCTAATCTACCTTCTACTGAGCTGCCCCACTGTTCTTCCTGAAAGACAAATCTGACCATATTGCCCCTCTCCCTCACTCCTCTTTCAATAAACCCTGGTGCTTCCTAATACCTTCAGGATCCAATATAAAATCTTCTTTTTGGCTTTCCAAGACCTTCCTAACCTATCTAGCCTTTTCCCACTCTTCCAGTCTTCTTTCACCTTACTCCTTTCCACATACACTGTGATCCATTGGCACCGGCTTCCTGGCTGTTCTTGAACAAGACAGCTCATATCTGGATTCTGAGTGTTTTCACTGGCTGTCCCCATTTCTATCTTCTAACTTCCCTGGTTTCCTTCAAGTCTCAGCTAAAGTCCACCTAAAGCTTTTCCCAGTCCTCTTCACCTTAGTGTCCTCCCTCTGAGACTCTCTCGAATTAATCCTGAATATAACTTGTTTGTACTTAGTTATTCTGTGTGTTATTGCTCTCATTAGAATGTGAAATCCTTAAGAGCAGGGACTATTTTGTTTGTGTTTGCTTCGCTATTTTTTTTTGAAGGAAGTCAGTTTGGTCTTTCTTCATTTCCTTAGCACTTAGTAGGCACCTAATAAATGCTAGCTGACTAATAAATAACCTGGCTCCAGCCTATCTTTCATAATGCACATTATCATCCCTCACACACTCTACATTTCAGTCAATATGATCTCCTTGCTATTCCCCAGACATGACACTCCAACTTAGCACATGCCTTTGAATCCTTGGCTCCATTCTAGGCTCATGAGAGTCAAGAACTGTCTCTCATCCTCTCAGTTGTCACTGACTTTGTCAAAATTATTATGTGTTTTGTTTGGGGAGTTTTGGGGGGGTATATATTTTATATGTGATTACACATGAGCATTTTTTTCCTTCACCCAATTCACCTGGTACAACTGGGCCATGATTTATAAGTTAATACTGATAACATTTTCGGTATCTTTTTCCAGTATGTAAATCTCTTATCTGGACCAATGCTTCCCATGCAAAGAATTTATCTGTGTAGGCAAACATGAATTGATGTTACAGTGATTATATACAGCAAATCTATATTTTCCCCTGAACAGCAATCCTGGGATGTTTGTTGCTTGTTTGTGCACTTGGAAGGGCTGGGGGAAATGACACCCTTTGTTTCAGAATTCCCATACTGTCCTGTGATCCAAATAGAGACCTCAGAGAATTTTCTTACAGATGCTAGAAAATATGGAGAGAGGATCCTTTCTTTTCTGTTTTACCAAAAGTATTTGTTCTGTATGTACCCAAGGAAACATCTATTAATTACCTTCTCAGGGGTAACTGTTTATATCACAACAGTTCACATTTAAGCAGCGTTTTCTCCCAGACAACTTCAGGCCTGGATAGGCATGGCTGAGTTAAACCTTACAGAGTCCCCGTAAATCACATACAATGCAACAAGGGGCAGGTCATGTTATTTCTATTTTATAACAGAAGAAATGAGGCAAGGAAAGCCAGATCAACAAGCTTGAGAAACATTTAACTACCCAATGCCAAATCCTAGACAGAATAAAGGGCAAGGGGACCTTATTTGCAAATGATGACCATACCCCTTTAATGGGATTTGGAATTGATTTGTTGTCTTGTTTTCTAAAGTAATTACTGGGAGCTAGCCAGCTCACCCATCAGAAAGGCCTCTTAATACTGTAGGCTCAATTGGCTTTAGTGGCATCATTTTGACGACTTTCCTCTGGAGTATAATGATATTTACTTCAACTTTATAGCTTCCTGTTCTCACAAAATGCAAAAAATATATATATATATAACATAGCCCTGAACTGTTCTTATCTACTGAGCATGACTGGCTTTAACTGCTGTAGAAGGATAACTGCTGGTTTCACTTCCCTTGGATGATAAATGCAACAGGGAGAAGAAGGAGAAAGATTGCTGACCACATGGAGACTGGAACTAGAGGAGTCCAGGGATGTAAAGGAAAAAAGTGGAGAAAGATGGCATGGGATGGAACACATATCACCATCATGGATTACATTCTCTATGGGTTAGCTATAGTTTTGCTTTCAAAATCATCACACAGAAGGCACAGTGGTAGAGGACTACACGGCTATACACAATACTAATTATTTTTTCAGTGTGGCACAGTGGAGGAAGACGGAAGACTTAGGTTCTAATTTCTCCCTCAAGAGTGTATCCTCTCATGGTTTTTATGACACTGCTCTTGCTTTTTTGACCATTTCTCATTGCTGGGGTTTTGTTGTTGTTTTTTTGCTAGAGTATCTCCATCATGGGCTCTCTTCTTTTTTTTCACTCCATACTATCTCATATCCGTAAGTCTTTTCCTCAAGCTACGGTCATGAATCATGGACATCTTGACCTGGATGTCCCCATAGGCACCTCAAAGGAACAGATACAAAACAGAAAGCATTCTCTTTTCCCTTGAACCCTCTATTCTTTTGGACTTCTTTATTACTGCCAAGGGGAATCTTAGTGCCATTCTTTTGAATTCTCATGCACCTCATATATCCAACCTGTTGCCAAATCCAGCCTCTTCTAACTTCACAATATATCTCTTCTTCCTCCTCCTTCCTTCTTCTCTCTGTCTGTCTGTCTGTCTCTCTCTCTCTCCTTCTTTACTCATGTGCCACCCTTGATCAGGCCTTCATCACCTCTCACCTAGGCTACTATAGTAGACTTCTCCCTTCCTCAAGTTTCTCCCTACTCCATTCAGATGCTAAGGTGATTTTTCTAAAGCACAAGTAATTTCTATGCTCAGTGAAGTCCATGAATTACCTCCAACACCAAATATAAAGTCCTTTGTTTGGCATTTAAACCTCTATGTAACCTTGCATCCCTCTTCTTACACTTTACTCCTCTGTACGTATTCTATAGTCTAGCCACACTGACTTATTTGCCATTCCTTGATCACAAGACTACATTTCTAATCTTGATGCCTCTGTGCTAGCCATCCCCCTCCCCATTCCTGGAATGGTCTGACTCCTCATCTCTACCATTCAACTTCCCTGGCTCCCTTCAAGCCTAGGGTCAAGTCCCATCCTTATGAACACTCTCATCCTTATGAACATGCTCCTGGAGACTTCCTTTCAAGCTATCGAATCCTTAATGACCATTAATGGCCAAGCCCTTCACCCTAACTAAACTACTATTTAGCTCACATTTCTTCAAGTTGTCCATAAGAATTACGAGACAATTGACAGTGTCTTTGCTAAAATACCTTCCTAAAAATCTAGATTTCATATCTATGCATATGTATTACATATATACAAATGCAGAAATAAATACATACACAAACATATGTAAATACATATGTATATATCATATTCTCCTTATATATCTATGTCGATATTTTATTAAGAAACACAAATGAAGTTAATCTGGCCTGGGTGGTTTTGGAAGAATCCAAGCGGATTCTTTATGATTATTGCTTTCCTTTTATATGTTCATGTATCTAATAATTTATATTTAATAATTAATTTATATCTCTTTAATAATTGTTTCTAGCATTTACTCAGGAATAAAAGTCAAGTTCAAGGCCTAGTCAGTAGTCTCCAATCTCTTGTCTCTTCTGAAGACTGGACCTATATTTCTGTTTCTCATTCCTATCTTACCTCTCCCTTTCTTTCTGATCTTTCTGAGATCAGGTCAAAGGGGACCAGCAATCACATCTGCAGTTCTTTCAGTATATGTGGGCCTGATGACCTGAACACATTAAGGGCAGTGAGGTACTCTCTTACTGTGTCTGCACTGATATTGGGAACTGGCTTCTCATTACCTGATTGTGTTCTGTCCTTTCCAATTAAAAGGTCATCATTTTGCATGAAAGGAAATAAACAGCTCTGCCATTTCTGTGTTGTTAGTTATCACTATTCAATCCATCTTGAGCAGTGCTCTTATCTTTTTTTTTTTTTTGGATCCTCCCCTTCTCCCTAACATAGTAAAACAAGCAAAATAATACATGCAACCCAAAACCAAAACCCTTTTTGCTATCCTTAGCTTTCTTCCTACCAGCTGGTTCTTCTGAGCTATAGCTTTCCTATCACTATTTTTTTCTAAAGCTGTATTATATTTATTTTCTTAAAAAAAATTTCTCCAGTTACATGTAAAGCTAATTTTTAACATTAATTTTTAAAACTTTGGGTTCTAAATTCTCTCCCTTCCTCCCTCTCGCCCCTCCCCCTTACACTGAGAAGGCAAGCAGTTTGATAGAGGTAATACATGTCCTACTGCTATTCTTAAAGGATGATGCCATACTTTTGTGTCAGTCATCTACATTACCTGCCCTTGCTTCCATCTCTGCATGGGGAAGCTCTCTGCATATCCATGTTGTCCTCTTTGGACAACTGTTTTCCCTTCTCACTGAAAATTTCCCTTCTATTTTTCATTGTAGGTTTTCATTCTTGTCAGTTTTCCATCTTCCTAGGCTGATTTCCCCAGCAGAATTTTAGTCCATGAGATCCTGCCAATCGTTTCTGTGAACCTTTAGAAATTTGTCAGACAATGCCAGGCTTTCCTTTCCTTCTCTACCATACAGAAGTTGGAGTGGTCATGTTGCCCTAAGGTTCCCATGATTTTCATCTCAGCAGAAGCAGATCTGGGATAGAATTTGACCTTGTGGGTTCCTCTAATTTTTAAAGGATAAAATTAACATTAAGGTGAAATTATTAACTGTTGGGGGGAGGGGAAGAGGAAAAGAGACAGGGGGAGAGAAGGAAGGAGAGAAATAGAGAGGAAGAGAGGTAGGAAGAAAGAAAGGAAGAGAGAGAAGGGGAGAGTGAGAGAGAAGATATTTAAATTTCTCCCATCTCTATCCCAGGCTTGTAATGTTTCTCAAACTCCTCAACTGTTTCTCTTGCTGTTTTCATGCTTCTAATCTGAGGAGAAAATTCATCAACAGAAATCTAAACTCCATTCTTAGGCAACACCTTCTTATCCAGCTGTGTGCTTCCCAAATCAGTGTTTCTCTTTAACATTCTTTAGATTTTCAATAGGCAGCAGTGATGAAAATGCCAGCTATTTCCCTAGGTCTTCAGTTTCTTGTCAGAGATTTCATAATCTTCGGCTATGGCTTCTAGATTCTTTTTGGCAAACCCAAGTTTCTTTTCAGATCTTGCCTCTGTCATTTACCACCTTGTGTCACCTGGAGCAAGTCACTTATCCTACCTGGACTGCAGTTTTCTCATTTATCAAATGAAAGGGTTTTTCTAGATGACCCATAAGCACCTTTCCAACTTTAAATACATGCTCCTTGGATCCTTTTCATATGCAGCTCTTTACTTCCCAAACTGCCTTTCTTTTCAAGGTCTTGGTCCCTTAAATTAAAATACCTAATGTACTCTTTAATTAAAATACCTAATGTTTTCCTAATGTCTTCAGATCTTATGCTTTACCAGTCTTTCTGACTTCTTTTGCAGAATACCAGTGGCCACTTGGGAAAAAAGGCCAAGGCAAGATAAAGCAGTTGTTACAAGAATATGCAATTCTCTTTTAACACCCCATTGTGCATCAGTTCATGTAAGCTCACTCATATAGTGTTAAATTGATCTACATCAGTTAAAGTGGACCCTTATTTTTTGAAAAAGCAGTTTACTACCTTTGGGTATGATTTCAGGGGATAAACGAAAGGCATCCCCTTTCGTTTATCCCCTTAGGAAACAAATACAACCAAAAAAACCCTTCCTGCCTCAATTTACTGATGCTTGAAAATTACGGTCTTTGAGCTTTGTAATTTTCATCCAAATTTTCTGCTCTTGTTTCGCCCTGGATGATGTAGTAATTTAAAGTTACTAGTTATTTACATTTAAGTCAGAATGATCAGAGAGCAGACTGTATTGAGTTGAGAGGTCATAGAATAACTGAAGACAAGTCACTTATATCACTTTCCCTGCCACGTAGAATGGTGGGGGTTTATTCTAACCCAAACAATAAATCAATGTCCTGTCTGACACTTAAAACCAAAGCAGTTTTATAGCTTTTTAGAAATGGTAAACACCTTAATAATCATCAAGTCCAGGGCTTAATTTTTTTTTTTTATATTATGGAAACATTGGCAGACATTGGTGAAGCCTATCTTGGAATGGTTTTTTTTTGAATGCTTAAAATTATACATACATATATATGTATATAATTTCAAAAGAAATCAATGATGTTGAAATAAAATGATAAAAATATTTCAACAAAGTTTAAGGACCATAGTTTAAGAACACTTGATTGAGTCCTACTGTTTCATTTTACAAATGAGGAAACAATCATTGGTGGAATCATCCAGGTCTCCAACACTCTAGTATGCTCCTTCTCTTTCACAGACTATATAACATGTCATTCTATCTTTCTAGGTTATCAATCAAGTATTTATTGAGCACCTGGACTTCTGGCCTAAGGACTGTGAAGGCTACAAGATCCTATTGTGCCCTCAAGGTGCTTACCACATGTAGTTATTAGGTAGAGAAGTAAATTTATCTTCCCCTGCCATGCTGTGGAATGTCTCACCAGGGGGAGGAAAGAAAAAAACTAAGATGACAAAGTAAAATATCATCCCAACTGTGAGGATTAAAGAAATTTCTCCATTTCGTTTGTTGATGAGCAGGCACTTGGCTTCATGCTAGGAAGGTCATGCCATAATGTCAAACTTTCTCAAGTCACATGCGCCTTGAAGTAGGGTTTCATCCTAAAAGCTTCATTTTTCTCACTTGTTGCCCATGACACATTTACTCTCCTATTAAGCCTTTGGGGGAGAAAAAGAAACAGAAAAAAGAAAGGCAAAAAAATTTCTTGCAGGTCCCTATTTATCAGCTCAGACAATTCAATGAAGACTAAACTACAACTCTTGGATGCCTCTGAATGTAAGGGATACCTTTGCTTTCCTTCATACTTTCAAATGTTTTCAAGATTTTAAAAAAAAATACAGACAGCATCTTTGAAAGATTGAAATAAAAAAAAATTAAGAGGGTTTATCGATAAAGTATAAAAAGGCTTTACAGGGAGGTTTCGAAGTCTCCTGACAACAGATAGATGGATTATGTGGAACCGTCTTTGCCATAGTCTTTGGTTTCCTAATTGTGTAGATGAGTAATGACAATAACAATTTTTCTTTGTTTTTGAAATAACATTTTTACCTCCCTGAAGATCACAGCACTTTATAAGTACGGGCAATGCCAAATTATCTTTAATAATGGAGAAGATCAGCAGCACAGATGAAAAACAGGTGAAAACAAAAGGGTAGAAAATTGAAATCTTTTTTTGGAATCTGTATTTAGAATACATTTTGTGATGAAGGGAGATTTAATTATGTTTTGCTTAGGCTAATTTTAAAATTGATTTGCAATTCCTGAACAGATGCCAATTTGTACAGGGAAGGTACATAGATGGACCCTGGGTGGAAAGGGGAAACCAGTTGAGGGTCTAAAAATTTCCTTTTGATAATGCACAAAATTTCATAGTCAAATATATAGAGAATACTATCTACCCTTCATATTTCCTGAGACTGAGTGGATAAGTTTTACATTTTTTATTTGCAGAGAGAAGAAACCAAGGTACAAGGTGATGAGAGTTGTAAGATAATATAAAATAGTATTAGACCTGTAGTTAGGAGACCTGGGTTTGACTCCTTGGTTCTATGACCTACATAGTTATTGCCATAATTATGTCTCCCCCATCAGAATGTGACTCCTTGAGAGCAGAAACCATGTCCTTGCATCTCTTTGTAGACTCAGGGTTTAGCACAATGCCTGCCACATAGTAAGCACTATGCTTGTAAGTAAATGCTTGCTGACTGACTTATTAATTGTGCAACCATAGCAAAATTTAAAACACTCTAAAAAAAGCGAGCTAGATTTGCTAAAATGAATTCTTAGGTCATATTTACCATTAGCCCTAAATATGGCACATGGGAAGTAGGAAGGTAGGGAGGTCTGTCCTAATGTAGATCAGTCATAAGAAATTTGATCCAATCTAAGATCTCTAGCAGTATGGTGGTGGTTTGTAGCAGTTACCTTGTACATATTTCCTGATATGAAATCATGAGTTTTCCAAGGTTGATCCAATTTTTCTAGTTCCTAGGTTGCTAATTAGTGCATTGCAGTGGTAATTTACTACACTGTGGCAATCAGTCACTAAACAGGTATTGTATCATAATTATGAAATATATAAAGGACGTGGTCATGTGCTCAAGATGGAAAGCAAGACAGCAAGTCTCTGAAAATTAGTCATTGAGCCTTGATGAAAATCTAATGAATACCTCTGTTCACTTTTTGATTTCCATGGAAACTCTAAGTTATGGGATTCTGAATATGGTGCAGCCAGTTGGTTTGGTTCCCCTAGTTTAAGTAATTTAAAGTGACCCCTGAAAGGATTCTGAGCTTATTGAGGGAGAAGGAGAGAAAAAGGAGAGCACAAATAAATGTGAATAAGACAAGTGCTGAATAGAATTTGTGATAGGTCAAATGATTATTGAAAACTGCTTGCAAAACTTTAATGGGCCTGAAAGAATCAATGTATTTCCAAAGTTAATTGGCCACTAGGGATAACTGGATAAATATTGCCATTATATGTATGGAATAAAGAAGCCCTGTTAAATCTTTCAGGGCTAGATTTTGTCCTTATTCTCTCATGCATATTCCATATAGTCCAGATTTTATATCACCAGTAAAGGAACATCCCTGGAGAGAGACTTATGAGATGAGACATTCAGGCCATGCAATCAGAGAATTTCTCTTTTTTCTCCTTGTGAATAATTTTTTTCCTGATTACACATAAAACAATTTTTAACATTTGCTTTTAAAAATTTTGAGTTCCAAAGTCTCTCTTGTCCGGGCATTTCTAAGTCACTTGATGTTCAGATTAGCTTTATCTCATTAGCTTTCATTGGAATTCCTCATCTTATGGCAAACTATCTTATAATACTATTCTAGAGCAGCAATGAATAGATTTTTCCAGAGCATTAAAAACAACAAGAAACCTGTCTAAATGTCTAGTCATCAAATCCAACTTCTTGCCTGTCAGCACCTTTTAAAATATTGATGATCCTTTTCTTATAACAGACAACCAGTATGGAGCCTGGAGCTCCTGTGCTGAGTTTAAAAATGGACAACTTGCAATTAAATAGATACATTTTTTTGAAGGAAGTCACTCTCAGAGGAAGGAAATCATCCATCAAATCCCCTCATCTAGTCCCAGATCAATCTAATCCAGACTTAATCAGGTATTATGATATCTAGGGACTGCTCCGTGCAAAGTCTTTGTGTATGCATTTTGGCCTTCCTGGTCAGATTGAGATTCAGCATAAAGTGAGTTCAGGCCATGCTCAAGTTATGACAGGAGAAGGGTTAGACTGTTCCGAAGTGATTGGCATTGTACCCGAAAGGGAAGTGGATGGGGCAAAGAAATGACTGGCAACTTAATCAAGGACAGAAGGAAAATAAAGAAATTTGGGCCAAGTGAAACATAGCTTCACAGGCTCCTCTATGATCCTTACGTTAGTACTTTGGGTTTGCCTAGCCTCTTTCCCTGCGCCCCTCTCTCCCTAAAGATTTATTCATTCTTTCGCAAAAAAATTCAGTTGTTATGCACCATGCTAGCTACTCAGGGAGCCAACAAAGAAAATCAGGTCTGTTCCTTTGGAAGAAATCCTTTGGGAGTTTACAATCCAAAAAGGGGGATGAGGAAGAAATACAAATGATAAAGATACAAAATTTGAATATGACAATGTATAAAATGAAGTGTCATTAGATCAGATGAAGGATAAATCATTTTCTGTTGAGTGAATGGGGGGGGGAATTAATTTTGAGTTAGGACTGCCGTATATTCACTGACTCTGGGGATATTATTAAATAATTTGTGTTTTAATGCTTCCAGCTGTAAAAATAAGTGTTAATAATCCCTGACTCCTTCATAATTCATGGAATATTGGTAACTTGAAAGGAGAAAAAGAGTGCACAATTGTCCATAGGAGAAAGATACAACATTTGTAAAAGATGAAGGTACTCTTCCCTTGTTCCATCTCTCTATCCAACCCCTAATTTGTAGTGATAGTATTGTGGAAGGAGGCAGTTGTGGTCTAGTTGAAAGAGCACTGGACATGGAATCACTCTTATAACTTGAGTTCAAATCCTATTTCAAAAACTTACAGGCTGTGTGACCTTGGGCAAATCATTTAACTTCTCTATGCCTCAGTTTCTTCTTCTGGCCTTGATTGCCTCTCAGAGATCCCTTCCAGTTCTAGATCTATGAGTATCAGATTTGAACTCAGAGGACTGAAGTTCATCATTTTGCATGTCTGTCAACTCAAGTAAGACCTCCGTTTCCTCATGTATAATGAGAGGAATGGACTAAATGATCACTAATGTTCCTTATAGCTTTGTCTCTAATAGAGCTATATCCTTATAGCTCTAAATCTAAAATCTTAAGTAGTGAATAAACAATCCCCCAAACCACATTTTGATTCTGATTTCTGAGGGATATTCTTCGTCACTCGGCTCCTTCTGCATAAAGTTGACCCTGATTCCCTTCTCTGAATCTAGTCTCTCAAAAGGACCCTGTAATTCTTTTGCTGCATTTTCCCATTCTAACTTACACTGTATTCCTTAGTGCCTGTGTCTTACCTCTTCTAGGTTGTAAGTGCCATTATCAGGGTCCACATATTCTCAACCCCATCCACCCCACAGGGACTTGCAGACAGTAGTTGCTCAATAAATATTTGGTGAATAAGTAAATGAACAGAAATCAGGAGGTTATTGGTATGAATTTAAAAGAGTGTAAGCTTCTTGAGAGCAGGAACCATATCATCTTTTTTATCGTATTCTTTGACAACTGGCACTTAAGGAATGCTTGTTGTGTGATGCAAAGATGGTTATAAACAGGCATGGTAACTGTTTTAGAAGCCTTCATGTTATTTTGAGAATGGAGGTGAAGTTTGTAAACAACAATTTAGTTAATCCTAAGGGATTGGGCTGTACCTACCTAAAATAAAGTCGGTCCTACCCAAGATTCATCAAAAGTCAGAGACTTGCTGTAAGTGATTCATGCAAGAGGCTAGAGGTTCTGCCTCCTGGGTCCTTTCCTGCTCTTACTTGCTAGTTGAGAAAGAAGAACTCCATAGTCACATCCCCCCAAGTCACTTGACATTTAGGCTAGGAGTGAACAGATTCTTTTAAACTTCCATCAAAGTGCCTGGCAGCCTGCACTGGGGCCATGCAAACTTAACTAAAGCTTCACTAAGCCTCAAAGAGACACTAGAGCTAGTAACCTTTACTCTAAATTCCTGTAGCTATATCCAGGTTGCTGTTCCTCTTACAGTTCTACAACAAAACCACAAGGCGCTGAAAACAGAAAAAAAGATAACTCCTGAATATGGCTTTATAGACTGCCTCCCTTCTAACGGAGCTAAGAAAGTATTCTTGGGATTTTGCACTGCCAAATTGATCATCTGATGTGAAAACTAAGAGATGACTTAGTGATTACATAACCTTTAAAAATTTCATCAGTCTTAGAACAGCAGAAAACCCTCTTTAGTGTGGAGCAGCAGGCCCCAGTTCAATGATGCAGACTGGAGAACACTGGAACCAGAAATCAGCCAAGGCAAATTTAAAACCGTTAATCATGTGTGAATGTTGGCCCTAATTTTGGTATTAAATTGGTAATTTAAAAAAAATTTACTTCCAAATGATCATTTGGAAGTTAATTTCAAAAGATTAATAGCAAACAATACTTGGAAAAAAAGATCCTCAGGTAATCAATCTATTAGTATCAAGAAGGTACTGAAATGAATCAATGTTACCAGGAAAGGGGAAAAACCCCCACTAAGGGTGAAGAAAGGAAAGGACAGACTTTAACCTTGTGTATCTTGGTGGAGATGGGAAGGGAAAGGGGGAAGGGGAGGCAAAGGCAGGAAAGTGACACTTTGGGTAAAAAGTATATGAACTTTTCTTTGTTCTATGGCATGAACGTCATATAGCTAGTTGCATAATCAAGTCACATCCTGTACAATGGGATGGTCTACTTCTGCGCCACTCCCAGTTTCTATCATTTCACAAGAAAGGGGACCCAGTCTGAAATACAGTCAACTGAAAATTCAGCTCCATTGTGTTGCTTTCCTCGCTGGGGCTATCCAGTAATCTGGACAAAGCTGTATCTTGTGAAGGCCATGAGAATAATTTTTGTTTTCTTTATCATGAGTTATGCTTCATGGGAGACTTCTGGCACTCCAAAGGGCAACATCGTTCCCAGTCAATGTTTGCTAAAAACACCTTGAAAGCCTGAAATCATAAAAGTGGCCACTGTTTAAGTTATCCTGAACCTCATAGTAACAAGAAAAGCTCACATTTATACAGAACTTTAAGGCTTGCAGAGTGTTAACAATTTGGTGCAGTAGGTACTTCCAGGATGATCATCCCTATTTTACAGACCACAGGGCAAAGCCTCAGAGTAAGGATGAATAACATACATAGGGTCAACTGCAAATTTGGGCCCTCAAATTTGAAACCTGCTCTCTTCTGACTAGCACCCTTTCTACTATGTCAGCAGCCTAGAGGAACTCTTTGAGATGTTAAGAACATGAGAGGGAGAGAGGGAGACAGTACTTTGTGCATTTTAATGGAAGGATCCTGGACTGAACCTAGGAAGCCAAAAGCCACGGATTAAAAATCTTAGCTCCACCTATAAATATACTGTATGACCCTTCCCAAAAATCACTTGTTCTTGCTGTACACTTTTTCCACTTTTTCTCACTGTAAATGAAGAAAGCAATGCTAATTACCTCGTTGGTTCCAGAGATAGCTAATCCAACCCTCTTAGTTTACAGATGAGCACAACTGTTGTTTTAAGAATGACTTACTAAGACAATTACAAATGTCCTACTTTCAGATTCTTACCTCAGTACAGTTGGGAGGATTTGTAGAGCACTTTGTTCATCTTAAAGTACTATGTAAATGCCAGCTCTCATTATTACCATGTTATCTAATAAAGCAGTCCAAGTTAGAGTTCAATAAACTACATGAAAATGTAAAGGTTGGGAGCATTTGTAGCAGCTCTTTTTTTCCCCATTGGGTTGTTCATCTACCACAGGAATGGACAAAGGAAGTTTAAACAGACTCTATTCTACCATGCTTAAGAAAGGTTATTAATATGTTGAATAACTGCATCTGTGAATGAAGATATTCAAAAAACTATTATGTTTTCAACTTAGATGTTAATAATAAGGCTATTTTTCCACCCACTCTTCAGTACATTCATAATGGTCTTGGCTTCAAGTGGGAGGCAATGTGGAAGAAGGATTAAGAAGAAAAATAATATATAACCTACCAGTGCCAGTTCATATAAAATATTACCAGATTGGAAATGACTATTTATTGTCTCATGAGTTACATCACTATTTGTTTCTGGCATCTAGAGCTGTTTCTTCCAGCAAGTATGGAGAGCAGAGGGAATTTTCCAGGGACTTGCTTATAGTGGCTTTCTGTCATGGTTAAGTGGTTGCTATTTATGCTCCAAGTATAGACATATATCTGTCTTAGGTAAAGGAGCTTGAGGAATGCCTCACCACTCTCCAGGTTATCAGGGACAATGTATAAAATGGAAGGAGAGCTTTGAGGCAAAAAAGAAAAAAAAATTGAGACAGAAGGGAATCTTGAGCTGTGTCAGGGTGGAGAAAGGGAAGAAGAACCACTGAATATTTGGAGCTTCTCCTGACGGGAGATGGACCCTCTCAGAGGAAACAGCTGTTTGCATGTCCTCCAAGGAGTAATATGTGTGTTCAGAGATTGTGTCAGGCACGAGAGATCATTTAGTAAGGGTCAAATGAAGAAGACAGAGAGTGGAGGTTGGTAACTAACTGCTGAGGGGTACAGGGAGGCAAAGTGAAATGAACTGCACTATCATCCTGATGCACATAACTACAATGTGAAAAAGAATCTCCCAGGATTTGTAAAACTTGAAGACCACTGCCCATAACCTAGAGATTATGGCTTAGGACAAGACACTGAAGACATTCAAAGCAATGGTGATGTTTTGATCTCTACTGCTGTTTGAAAGTCAGATTTCAGAAGAAAAAGGCTGATTTGGAAAGTGGACAGTCACTTAAGATGGTGGTTTGAGGAGGGACTTTGGGCTTATGGATCACAACTTAAAATACAGGAAATAAAGGTTCTTGGACAGAGATGAAGTGCACCTAACAAGATCCAGTAAGAATTTTGCCTGAACTTTTCCTAATTGAATACAAATTTAAACCAGAACAGAAGAGATAGGGGAGAACACTATAATATCCAGTGAACTAGATACCATAAAATAAAACTACAATTTAGGAAAAGAAATATGGGGTAGAAGTCCAGAAATTCAAAGGAAGTGAAATTTAAGAATGGAGATAGTGTTTTGAAAAACAGTCACATGCAATGAGATAAATACATCTTCAAAATTACCACTGAAGCTTTGCTGAATAGGATCCATGTCTAGGGGAACTATACCAAACTAATATATCATCTAGGCAGAAGTGTAAATAGATGAAAAGTTGAGAAAGCAGATCAACACGAATAAGGGTGTAAGATGGCGGTTAGAAAAGGGCACACCAGTCTTAATCTGCATGAAGATTGATGTGATATCTAGGACTACATTAGGGAATTGACTTGCTCTAGTCTCCTGTTGTCAGGTCACATCTGGAGAATTAAATTCAGTTCTAGGAAGCAGAATTTTAGAAAGATATTGACAAACCAGATTATGTAGGGAGGATGACCAGGATGACAAGAGGTCTTGTGACCTTTCCGATGAGAACTGATGAAAAGAAGTGGGGATGTTTAGACTGGAGCAGACAAAAGTCCTGTCTTCAAGTATCTGAAGGGCCATTCCTTGTAAAAGGGATTAGTTCTATTCTGTTTATGCACACCAGGCAGAAAAAAGGAACATGGAGCAAAATTTGCAGAGGGGCAGACTGGGCTTGATATCATGGGAGATTTCCTAACAATCAGCTGCCTTGGAAAGTAATATGTTTTCTCTCATTAAAAGGGTTCTTAAACAAAGGCTTCATGAGCATTTGACAATGGGGTAGAGGAGACTCTTTTTCCAAGAAAGAGTTGGACTAGGTAACCTCTAAGGTCCTTTTCAACTCTGAGATTCTGCGAACACATACAGTTTTCTGGAAAGTACAGTTCCTAAGAAATAGTGCTAATTTCAGTGCTTCTTTTTATCCGATCTCAGTCAAAACTTTAAAAAGACTTTGTTATCTCATGTATACTTTTTTTTGGATACTGGTCAGCATAGTCTCATGGATCAATACTTGGCCTATATAGGGAGAGACTATACAATGTTTTCAATGATTAGGAACTAGAGTGGGGTTAGGGGAGGGAAGAAGCTAGTTACTCCTCCATGTACTGGTGATGTCACAAAAAGGAACAAAGGATAGAAATGAAAAAAGCCTAGATATTCATTCCATGCTCCACCATGGCTATGTTGGATGACCCACAGTGAGCTAAACTTCATCTCAGAGCTCTGCACCACCATCAGTAAAGATAGAAAGAATGGAATGTAAATTCTTGAAAGGTGCTTTGGGGATGTTCCAGGAAGGGTTCTGGGAAAATGCCAAGACTGGCAATTACTGTATTATTATAGATTGTTAAGTACGACTATACCTGAATCCCTGAGAGAAAGTGAACTGAGGCTCAGAGCTGAACATTACCAAGAAATTCCCTAACTTTCTCTAATCCCCTTCTCCGTAAGGACTTTGGACATGAATCTCTCTTGAGACAGGTCAATTATATTGGGGCAAGAGATGGTGACACGGGATTCCTAAATTCCACTTATTCAAGGTTGCCTTTCAAGGTTTCTTTCTTTCCCTTTGTTGGTGCTTAATAAATGGAGATTGATTAATTGATTACAATTCAAATCAGAGGTCTCCAGGATTTATAAACTCATGATTTGTGCTCCCTGAATTATCCCTTGTCTTAATGAGCCCCTGGATTTGGAAATGAGGAACTGCTTAATAATGACAAGAATATAACCTGGTATTAAAGGCCCTCCAGGATCCAACTCCAAATGATGACTTCCAGCTTTATTTTTTATTACTTACTTGCATGTGCTTTCTACTCCAGTCAAATCAGTTCAACTCACTGACTTCTATGTACTCACATGTGTTCCTGATTCCACGTCTTAACACATGCCATTCCTTACTCTTGAAATATTCTCTTCCTAAATCTTCACTAGTTTATAGGAATTAGGATTTTATAGTTGAGGAAATTAAATCCCAGAGTGCTGAGTGTTTGAGCCAGGATTTGAATGTTGGTCTCAGACTTTAAACTCAGCACACCAAAAAATTATATCCATCCTTCAAGGCCTAGTTCAAATGCCACTTTCTACTTACCATATTCCCTAATTATTTCTCCCTCCTAGAAGCTCTCAAAACTCTTATTACACATTGCATTTTATTTTGCAATATATATGCAATGTCTATTATATTTTCACTTTTGTCTTTGGATTGCAACACCTAGCACAGTGTCTAACATATAGCAGGTGTTTAATAAATATTTGTCAATTGATATTTACACATATGCCTCATTCTTCATTCCTTTTCCCTCCTTAATTTGCAAACTTCTTGAGAGCAGAGAACTAATCATAATCAACTTTATATTTCCCTCAGCACTTAGCAAAGGATCTTACGCATAGAACCAGGGGCCTTTAATATACTGGAATATTAGGCTCCAATTTTTATTGGATGTAATAAAATAATTCTGAAGATAAATCTTCCATTAGGAGAAGTGAATTCTAACTAGACCAAGTGAAGGAACATTTGGCTTGGAGAAATTATGATAAGTGGAATGAATATCTCCAAAGTAAATAATCCTGATAGGTGTTAAAAATGAATGTTTTCTACTGAACCGCAGGAGCCTATTCCTAAGTTCAGTGGTTGTCTAGTAAATTTTAAAATTATTTTCAATGCAAAGTGCCGTAATATATTCACAAGCCATTGCCTCTTGATAACAAATGCTAAAAAAGGATAAAAAGTAATTTCACGAAAGGTTACTTTAAGAGGATGCAAGCAATTTTCTCCTAATGTACACTTTATTTAAGTTCTCTGCCCCTCCTCCATTCTCTGCTTCTGAGCTCTTTGCTACATGAGCTGGTATGTGACATCCTTTGCACCTCAGGCCTTACTGATTCTATGGACCATAATGCATGCAAGGGTGAATAAGATTTGGAAAAATCACCCTATTAAAAAATCGTAGTATGTAGGCAAAGGATAATTACACCATCTAAATACCCTATTAACTAATATCATTTTCCTTGTCATTTGAAGCTTGAACATAATTTCTACATATCAGTATAAATACTTCAGTGCCTTGTGATTTCATCCCAATCCTGGGAGGCAGCCAGGAGGTGTGGTGGATGGAATGTTGGATCTAGAGTCAGGAAGATTTGAGTTCGAATCTGAACTCAGACATTCATTAGTTGTATGATCCTGGGCAAGTCACTTAATCCTGTTTGCCTCAGTTTCATCAACTATAAAAAAAAGGTGGGGGTGGAGTCATAATAGCACCTATCTCCCAGGGCTGTTGTAAAGATCAAATGAGATATTATTTGTAAGATGTTTAACATAGTGCCTGGCATATGGTAGGTGATTAATACATGCTTGTTTCATTCCTTCCTTCCTTCATCAGTATGAATATTAAGAACTTCAATAATCTAGATCATGCCCTCTCTACAATATAGCCTTCAAGAGTTTCTGGAGCTGCAAAAGACATCACCTTGTAGGTGATGAGTCTCTCTGAACTTAGGGGAGGGGAGGAGAATAAAATTTATAGAGCACCCCACTATGTAACAGGTACTGTGGTTTAACTGCTTTGCAAATATTATCTCATAACAGCAACCCTGTTATGTAGGGGCTATTGCTATCCCCATTTTCAGTTGAGGAAACTAAGGCCAACAGAGGTTAAGTGATTTGCCTACAGTTACCCAACTAGTAAGTGTCTGAGGTTCATGTCTTCCCTGACTCCAGGCCTAGCATTCTATCCATTGAAACTTAGCCAAACTAAGTGGGATAAAAGACATAAAGTCTGACTTGGCACTCAAGGTTAAAACCCCTCCAGCTCAGAAAAGACTAGCCCGAATTCACATATCACTAGAATGAACCTCCATCCAGGGTCACGTTGAAACCATGAGGAGGCCCTAGTGTAGTACATTAGTGCAGGTTCTATTTATTTAATTTCTAAAAATTGAGATTTAAAGAAACTTGCATTGTAAAAAGAATGAATACTGGACCAAGAACCAGGAGATAGGGATGTTCTCCCTGACTGGGCCACTCCATAAGTTATGTGACCTTGGTCAAGTCCGTCCTCAGCCTCAATTCTCTTATCTATAAAAATGAAAGGATGCCATCTACCTGATCCATCCCATAAAACTGATATAAATACTCAATAGAAATAACATGTATATAAACATTTTGGAAATTATAAAAGTTTTACATATGTATAAAGTGATGTTACTATTGTTAGTTGGAAATAAGTCTTAGAAAATATACTATAATTAAATAATTTAACATGAAAATAAAACAAACCATGCTATAAAAGAATGAAACACATATTCCTCAAGGAGAACCTGCATTTTCCCCACCATGACCAACATCTACCCCAAATCCTCAAAGGCATAATCAGTTCTGCTAAGATTTCTGCTAAAATCAAGGTAATTTTCCTATCATGGATATCCTTGAGGGAATCCATCACTTCTGACTGAACTGTGGTCCAGCCATGGACAAAACTAGCAACATATCAACGGAAACACAGACAGTAGCATTAATTCAATTAAATCCCATTATAGAGAAGCTTCTTTTGCTAATGTACTTTGTGGTGAAATTTTCTTCTGCACTTATTTAAATATAATTGCTGCACTTATCTTGTCATCAGGAAATGTCTGAGTTGTTCCTTCATATACATCTAAACCTTTGATTTCAAGCAGACTCATAATAGTAAGATTTTGGGGAAAATTAGCCATCTCATCCATCAAAACTCTTCTTCATAACCAACCGCTGTTGTCTTATATTTGGCATCCCTCACCCTTGAAGGATTCCTAAACGCTTTCCAAACAGGAAGTGCTTATTACTTCTAAAGTGCAGTTGTCTCTGGGGAAGACTGTGGTTGATTTCTCATAGCCCACAGGAAAACTACCCTGTCCTTAAGGGCAAAAAGGAAAGAAAGATAAAATATCTAACTGAAAAAGCATTAGGACTCCAGTGAAAGAAAATACAATTCAAAGGGAGGTCTCTGGACAAGCTAACACCCTCAATTCCCATCAAAATTGTCCTATGGCCTTAACTGGAAGCAGTTTTATGAATAAAAACAATAATGAAGCAATAAACTTGTATTTATACTGTGCTAGATATTATCTCTGCAAAGAAAGAGAAAAAGGAACAAAAACAATATTATCCTCTTGTTTACCACACTTTAATATGTCAAAGCCATTTCATAACCATTGGTTCATTTGAATCTCATAGCAACCACCTGGGGTAAGCAAGGCAAATATTACTATCCGCATTTTAGAGATGAAGGAAGAGTCTCCAAGTGGGACTTCATGTCATAACGAGGTAGTTACAAAGCCTGCACTGGGACAGAAATGTCCTGATCCTTAGACCAATGATCTTTCTCTCCTCCAGCTCCATCCCACAATACACATGAAGGGGGAAAGGGAGAGAGGTACAAAGCAATTTACTAAGAGTTCTAAAAGGTCTCGTTTCTAGCTCCACAAGTATTTCCATTGCTGTTTTCCATCTACGATTCTTTACCTTGCTATTTTCGAGGCAGAAACGGGCACCTTGACTCACAGAATGTTTAGATTCCCTACTCTAGACTTGGGCTTTCAGAAAATGGTGATGACAATTATGATGATAAACAGTAACTAGCATGTGTCTTGAACTAAAGGTTAAAAACGTTATATATCAATGAAATGTCTCATTGGATCTTTTACCCCTCGTGTTATGTCCATTTCACAGATAAGGAAACTGAGGATGAGAGAGGCTAAGTGAATTGTTCCGGACACCCAGCTGGTCAAGATCTAAGGCAGAATTCAAACTCCCATCTTCCTGACTGCAAGTCCATTGTGACTCTATCCATGGTACAATCTAACTGCCCCCAGTTTAAAAATACTGACGTTATAAATAGGACCTGGGATCAGTGGTTAGTATCTTCAACTGCATTGTCTTTCCTATCTTTCAGCACTATAGAGGCGTTGGCCAGGGTAACAATTTGCAATAAAGTATCCTGCGCAGGGCCCTTTGCTGCAACATTAAGGGATGCCTTGACCAAGCATGTTACTTAGTGCATGAGAGTGTGATGAGATCACAGCCTGAAGGGGCCCAGAGTAACAAATGTGGGATAGTTGATTCCTTACAAAGAAATTATGTATATGCTTTTCACAAAAATACATAGCTTAGGTGGCAAACCGATAAAAATCTTTTACCTCCAATTAGCTCTTCAGGGTTAGCCATAATGGTCTGCAAGAAGACAGATTTATGGTGTTGCAGGGACCCACCCCTGGCAAAAGCCTCAAGTCATCCAACTGATAATAAGTAGAATCCATACACGCTTTTGTGGGCAGGTAGGTGACACAAGGCCTGGAGTTAGGAAGATTCTTCTTTGTGAGTTCAAATCCGGTCTCAGACAATTACTAGCTGCATAAGCCTGGACAAGTCACTTAACTCTGCCTCAGCTTCCTCATGTTTAAAATAAGCTGCAGAAAGAAATAGCAAACTATTCCAGTCTCTTTGCCAAGAAAATTCCAAGTAGGGTCAAGAAGAGCTGGAAATAAATGATCAATATGCTTTTGCCAAGGGAATAAAATATTTTCTTTTTCACCTTTCCATCATGCAAACACCCCCTCTAGAGCGGACCCAGATGTCTGGCCATTGTTTTATTCATTAAAGCACCAAGAAGCATAATTAGAGGCAGTTATCATTTAAAGAGGGGCTTTTAATATTTTAACATTTGGTGTAATCTATGAAAATAAAGATCCTCAAGCACATGCCTAAGAGACAGTTTGGACTACCCTGTGGTCTCAAGAATTCAATGGCAAATAGGCAGCTAGAGATCACCCCTATTGACCACACACTAAATTCTCTGCAGAAACTTTGCTGATTTGAATGGGAGACTTTTTTTATTCCATTTCTCCTTTGGGATTCTAGACTGACTCCCACAAATGTGGGAGGGTTGTAAGAAAACATTCAAGCGTTCCACTGCTATCCCACAGAAGGTATGGGCTGGCAAGCTAGCTTCCAAGGCAACACCGTGAACCTGCTCTGGCAAAGATTCCTCACCCAGGACTACCTCCCAGCAACATCTCAGCACAGCGGCACTTCCTAAAAGCACAGGAACGAAGGTATTTCCTCTTGCTTGCCAGTGATAAGTTATTTTAAGCTTCTATTCCTGTCTTCACCTTACTCCACAAAAGTGTACAACATAAGGAAAGGAATAAGACCTGATTTTTAACAATGAAAATAAAAAATGGCACAGTTTACTATTATATTTTCAATTCAACAAATATTTATTAAGTGTATTCTCTCTGTAAGGCTCAGAGTCAGAGGAACAGAGGGGTTACAAGCTGGCTCGACTCCATACCTGGAACATGTGGAATATCTAAGGCAGAATTCAAACTCCCATCTTCCTGACTGCAAATCCATTGCGACTCTATCCACTGTACAATCTAACTGCCCCTAGTTTAAAAATACTGACATTATAAAAAGGACCTGGGATCAGTGGTTAGTATTTTCAACTGCATTGTCTTTCCTACCTTTCAGCACTATAGGGGCATTGGCCAGGGTAACAATTTGCAATAAAGTATCTTTCTGACACTGAACCAAGTGCTCTGAGTTCCTAAGACTAAGTTGCAAAGAAGGGATCTAATTGCTTTGGTAGAGGCAATGTTTGCATCAGCAAGTGCTCTACAGCAATTTATTCACAGGTTTAGTTCTATTAGTTGCTGGTATGGTGTATAGATGGGGCAGCTACGTGGTACAAATCTGGTCCTGCAGTCAGGAAGCCTCATCTTCCTGAGTTCAAATCCATCAGAAAGTTATTAGCTGTGTGACCCTCTGCAAGTAACTTAACCCTGTGTGCCTCAGTTTCCTCATCTGTAAAATAAGTTGGAGAAGGAAATGACAAACCACTCCAGTATCTTTGCCTAGAAAACCCCAAATGGGGTCACAAAGAGTCAGATATGACTGAAATGACTCCATAACAATAACAAAATGGTACATATATAGTGATGGATGTCCACCTTCCTTCCAAGTCCATTCATTCCAAATTGAAAGCAAGCCTTTGCTCTGAGAACGTCAGCATGAACTTTAGAGGATTTCTTGAAGCTTCTATTCCACAGTGAGGGTAAACTACATCATACTTTAATCTCTTACAGTCTCCAATATGCACTCAATTAAGTGAGTTGTTTTTTTTCCCCAGTTGTTTCTCATTTAGAAGTTTTCATAGCTTGTAAGAAGGGTGTGTGTGTGTATGTGTGTGTGTTTCAAAGTTGGCAAGAAGGTGACAAAATGATGTATAAAGACAACGATCACCAGAGGATTTGAGAGACTGAAATGGATAAGTCCTATTAGGTCATCTCTTTTCACTACCCTACTGCCAAGTGTTAAAGTCCCTGCCAGGACAGGACTGTTCCTGAGAAATGCTCCATGGTCTTTAGTCCAGAGCCAAAGGACACATCTGTAGATAGATTTGACTGAGTTTCAAGAAAGCCTGTTGATGTAAGGGCATGGAGGCTTGGCCATGAAGAGAATCCAGCCCCATACAGTGACCCTCTTTTCCCCTTTTCTCTCCCCACTCCCATTTTATTTAAATGTTAAAGCATTCCAAATACAATGACATTCTAAAGTGATTCTTTTTTTTTCCCATTGCTTTAACTGAAACAATATATTTTTCACGCTCTGTAAAGTACCAATTTGCTGACTAAGACCAAGGAATGTAATAGTGTTCATTGTTTCAAAGTGAAAAAAAGAGTGGGATGTTCTGAAATTACCATGTGGAAGAAAAAGAAATACTTTCCTAAGAGCATCCTTCATTTATTCAATCAAGATTTAATGTAACCCTACTCTGTGCAAGATACTGTTCTAGCAACTATGGGGGATGAAAATGTGGACAAGACATGGTCCCTAATGTAAGTGAGCTTTTAATTTAGTAAGGGAAGATAACATGCATACGTAAATAATTATAACACAAAGCAGTACATGATAAGTGGGCAGCTAGGTGGTGCAGTGGATAGACTGCTGGGCCTGGAGTCAAGAAGACCTGAATGGAAGCTGTGTGACCCTGGGTAAGTCATTTAATCCTGTTTGCCCCTGTTTCCTCATTTGTAAAATGATCTAGAGAAAGAAATGGCAAACCACTGCAGTATTTTTGCAAAAAAAACAAACAAAAAACCAGACCTCAAATGGGGTCACAAAGAGTCAAACAGAAATGAACAACATGACAAATATATGAGGCCCAAGAAACATGCTTACAGGAGCTAGAACAGGGATTCTTGATCTTTTCATGTGTGACAGACCCTTGGGAAGGCTGAAGAAGTCTATAGACTCTTTGGAATGATTTTAAATGCATAAAATGCATGGGATTACAAAAGAAACCAACTGTACTGAAATACAGTTATCAAAATATTTTTTTAAAAAACTAATGGACAGAAGATTAAGGATTCCTGAATTAGAGGCAGGTGACATCACCATTTCCAAGGAGAATGATATGGGAAGACAGCTTTGGGAAAGAATGTGGATAAATGGGTAGGATTTGTAACAGGGAGAAATAAGGGGAGGACATCCAAGTGATGAATTTTATGAACAGAAGTGGAAACAGCAGAGGAAAAGGCATGTTCCAGGAACGGAAAGGAAGTACAAGGAATACAGAACCAACAATGAGGCATCTCTGTTATTAAACAGTTTACTTTTTATTGGGGGAATATGATATGAACACAGAAATGGAGAATAGAGAACAGAAAATGAGGGCGTGAGGGACACATCAGACAAAGGATTATAAGATTCTCTGAAGAAGGAAGTAATACTAAAGGGGTGAGGGTGGGGGAATGCTTGGATTGGGTAATTAATGTTGATTTTCCAAAACAGGAAGAATCTGAGGTCATCCATGAAGGAATATAGAATTTCTGAAGAGAGGGTATGGGGAAGGAGCACATCCCAAACATGGAGGCCAGTCCCTGTGAATCATTAACAATTATGGAAGATTGGCTCTCAACCTTCTCTCTGGCTGTCCTTCCTCCCTGAAACACTCTCCCTCCTCTGATCTGCCCAGTGACTTCCCTGGCTTCTTTTAAGTTCCAACTAAAATCCATCTTCTACAGGAAGCCTTTCCCAACCCCTTTTAATTATAGTGCTTTCCCTCAGTTAAATCTCTATGTGTCCTGTATATATGCTGCTCTGCATACATATTTGTTTGCATGTTATCTCCCCCAATAGACTATAAGCTTCCTGAGGTCAAGGGATATCTTTCACCTCTTTCTGCATCAGCACAGGGCTTATCCTGGCACATAGTGGGTGTTTAGTAAATGTTGATTAATTGGTTGAGGTTTGGACACAGCAAGTGGCCCGATTTGCCTGCAATACAGAATGAAAGAGGTCGTGGGCTGAGAGATGGATTGGTTAGAACCTTAAAAGCCAAGCTAAGAAGCCACTGAAGAAACAAAAGGGAATCATTTAATGGTTTTTTGAGCAGGGAAGCGATATGGCCAAGACCTGTCTGTGTCTTTGGAACATTATTTACATGGTCATGTGATCAATGGATGGAAGAAAGCTTAAGTGACTGGGAAGACTTTGAAAGAGAACCAAAGAGAATGGGGCTTGGTCACCAAAACTTAAGAGTGGATAAAATCCAACTGCATGTCAAATCTGTTTGATTGACATATCCTCTTTATTGCCTCAGTAGTGACATGGCAAAATAAGGATGTTAAAATCACTTTTAGGGATGTGGTATTCCCTGAAGTGAGTGGAACTTAGCTGAAAGACCAAGATAAAGATGCTCTTCTAGACCCCAAAAGATTCTTGAAGAGTACATGGGGCTCTGGTTTTAGTATGGTGTAGGAGCAAGAAGAAAGGAGAAGGAAAAGGCATGCCACTCCAGTATTTTTGCCAAGAAAACCCTAGGGACTGTACTGGAGTACTGTAGTCCATGCAGTCACAAAGAGTAGGACACAAATGAACTATAATAACCATAGTAACAAGGAGAAAGAAGAGTGGGTTCAAAGCTCATCCCTGATACCGACTAGCTATGTCACCAGATTCAAGACTCTTAACCTCCCTGAGCATTGGTTCTTATTTGTAAAATGGGGATAGCAATGTTCACAGTGCCCACCTAACAGAGTTGTTGCAAGGAAAACACTTTGTATGGGCTAAAGCATTTTATAAATAAATCTGAGTTATTGTTATTGCACTGTATCTCCGTTTTTATTTGAGCAAAGGCAGGTAGAAGAAATATGGAGATAATATTACAATCTCTACTCTTAAGAAACATCATTATATTTGTGTGTGGACCAAAAAAGATTTGGGACAAGAGAGCAGGAACTGGAAAAGTTCAAAAGACTGTGTCAGATTTAAAAAAATATATTTTCTAGAATTATCAGCCTTGTTTGAAAAGGTCAATGTGTACTTCAGGTTCCTACCCAGAAAATGTGGACAAGGCAATTACCTTTCCAGATGAGAGATGGAGAGATGTCATATAGTTTAACTTTGGAGTTAAAAAAATAAAAGAGATATTTTCCCTGTGAAAACATGATGGTACTGCATAAGTAGCAATAATCCCCAACTATTTTCTACACACTCATTTATTATTTAGTTGATCTAATGGAAGAAAAAGCTTATAGAACATTTCTCTCCTTCTACCTGATATATTCTAGTTCCCCTAAAATTCTTTGGTGAGCTCTCAACCTCCTGGTTATCCTAAATTAAACAATCAAATTGTACCATTTGATGGAGTGCCTTCTTTCCCCCTTTTAAGCTGTCATGAATTTATTTGCTATGGAGTTTAATCTTCAGAGTGAAAGCCTGACATGTCCCACTTAAAAACTGTGTACTCCTGAGCAGAGATTAGCCAGTAATTAGGTGAAGACGAAAACCTAAAAGACCTGATAAAAAAATTAGCTTTTAATTTATGCACTACCTTTCCTCAAAGTCCTTTTCTTTCTTCCAGGAGATTAAAAAGACCTAGATACTTGGAAGCATTTGCTTTGTAGGGGACTCAGTAGTTGGGGGTGAGTGAGGGAAGGGTCTTTTTACCTCGAGGTTTGAACACGGCCCAAGTTGGACTTGCAAAGTGGCTAAGAGCTGTTACCATCTGGCAGCTGTGTGGTGGCCTGTGCGAAATGAACTGGTGGTCACAATCCAGTTCCGATTAGACAGATGTCCACTTCACAAAACAAGCAGTATGATCAGCAGCCTTGTTGGCAGAGGAGAAGATAGAGGACTGGGCATGGAGAATACATTTCCTCTCTTGCTCTCTACCCCAGGTCTCTTATCAATTGCACTGAAACAAGTGAGGGGAAGTGGTAGTATGGGCAGCATTTCCAAAAATAATAGTTTATGCTTAAAAAAGACAATCTCAAAGTGCTTTACAGATGTTACCTCATTTGTCCCCTAAGAATCATCTTTTTCCAGATTTTTTGCTTCCCTCATAATTATAGGTTACACTGTAGTTGTCATCTCTTTTCATTAAAATTACCTATATTGTTCTAGATTTTGTCTAGTAATAATGGCATTTATAGAGAGCACTTTAAAGGTTTGTTAAGTTCTTTACATAATATCATCTCATTCAACAGGTTAACTTGCGGGGTGTGGATAAATCATCTGACCCTTAACCCTTTGCAGACTGGCTAGCATCCTTTCTAAAAATGAAATAAATATGGAGTCTTAATGAGAAACAGAAAGAATCAGTGTTTTACGTAAAACAGAACTACCTACCTACCTGGGCTACTAATGAACATCTTCGAGATGATTAAAAATTAAAGCCTCTTCAAAACCCAATTTGCCTTTACACCACTGATGCACTGAATTCAGTCTGGAGAGTAGAAACGAAGCCAGTCTGTTTTCCTCCTAGCTTAAAGTCAATATTAAATTCTGGTGCTTACGCCTAATGGAAATGCAAGGGAAAATTGTGTTTCCAGCACAGCAGGGGAAATGTATAAATTAAGCAATGCTGTTTTCATTGATTTTCTTTAACTCATGCAAACATTTTGTCTCACATCCTCTTTTTAATAAGCTCATTTTGGCCTTTTTTAAAAGGCAGAAACAATCTTGAATGTGAACTTTTATGGAATAACATGAAAGACAAGATTCAGATACTTTGCTGTTTCTAAGTTGTATTACATGAATAATACACCAGAGAACCTTGGTAGAACTCTTGGTATTAACTACTGCTTTTTTTTCATTAGACATCATTGCTATTGTATATTTTCATCTAATGACTGCCTTTAGTTACTGTGATACTTTTAGAAGACGAGCGAAATGTGTTTGGGGGTTATTTTGGTCTGCCAACAGCTGCCCCTTGCCCTATCATTATAAATAACCTGAGCATTAAATGTTCCACATGATATGGTCAGTCCTCTCTTTGATACTGTGCTGGGGGTGACTTTGAGCAGAACAGATAGGTGAGCAGTTCCACAGGGATCCATGACCTAAATACATGAGGTCACAATATTAAAGTAAAAATAAATTGGGCTAGGGGAGAAAACGGAAAGAGGTATTGTGCTCAACTATGGCTAAATGAAAACTTTTCAACCAAATGAGACAGAGGTGGTCCTAAAAGATAAGATGGGTAATTGTGAACATATTAAATTTGAAGGTTTTTGTTTGAACAACATTAAAGAAACTAGAAGAAAGGGAACTGTTAACTGAGAAAAAACAAGTTTTTGATATATCATTTGGTCATTTCTCAACTGAAGGGCAACCCCCTTAGTTTCTAGTTCTTTGCTACCATATGGAGAGCTACTATAATTTTAAAAAAATACTTTTAGAATCTTTTCCTTGTCCTTGGATCTTTTGGGGTTATAGGCCTAGTAGCTGGGTCAAAGGGTATGCTTGGCTTAGTAACTTTGGGGGCATAATAACAACACCTACCTCACAGGGCTGTGGTGAGGAGCAGAAGAGTTCATATTTATAAAACACTTAGCACAATCTCTGGCACACAGCAGGTATTAAAAAATCTTTCATATCTTATTTCTTTCCCATCCCTTCCCTCTCTCCCCTCCTTTCTCTATGGTTTTTCTACCACCACCACCCCCCCATCCTTGGCATGAACTTTCTTCAAATTCACTCCTTAGAATTCCTAATGTCCTTCAAAACTCAAACGCCCAAGGCCAAACTCTAATACAAGACTATTCCTGACGCCCAGTGCCAGCTGCTAGTGCCCCATCACCTCCCAAATCAACTCCTATTCCTTTTGTAGGTACTTATGTGTGGACATGTCATTTTCCTAGGTAGAATATAAGTTTATGGAGGGCACAGCCTGTTTCATTTTTGCTGTATTCCCCAGCACATTGCATATGGCCTGCTTGTGGTAGGTACTCAATAGATACTTATTGGCTGATAAACTGACTGACTGGTAGAAGAAGGAATGATAGGCAGAGAATGGCAGGCAGAGATGTAGTCAATGCTGGGGAAAGTAGATTGGTCTCTTATTTCCCTTGGCTGCCCCTCCTTTTTCCCTGTCTGTTTTTATTATAGGTATAGTAGAGCATTCATGGAATTTGTACTCTTGGGGATCCCCAGAATGAATCCTCTCCTTCCTCCTACCTCATGAATGTCAGATATATTCCATAAAATGTGAGAAGGCTTGTCTATGTTTTAATTAATTTTTTTCACCTTATTTTTGTATACCCAGGAAACACTATGACAGGCAGCATATTTTGGGATGATTATCTATCACAACAGCTGGTCTGCATTCAGAAAACACAGGACCTTAACCTGCGAAACCATCATAGCAACTTCTCTAAGCACACTTTTAGCGTCTCGACATACTGATCTGTTAGCTCTCATTATTATTAAGCATTTAGCACTGTGCCTGGAACACAGTAGGTGTTATAGAAATTGTTATCCATTATCATTTTGTTTGTTTTTGTTGTAATTAAGAACTGTTGATGGTTCTTGCCACTGGTTCTCTAACTTATATAATGTTCTTAAAGTTCACTGCCCCAGCTGTAAAAAGTTTGGTTCTAACTCTGCACTTTATCTGCTGTTTCAAAGAGTTCCAACCTTTGCAGCAGACTCCTAGGGTTTAGTACTAATTGAAAGACTGACTCTCTCTCTCTCTCTCTCTCTCTCTCTCTCTGTCTGTCTCTTTCTCTCTCTGTCTCTGTCCCTCTCTCCATATCTCCTCCCCGCTACACTTTAGCATCTTGCAAACTTCAATCATTGCTCCTTCTAACTTCTAACTTCTTTTTCCAGTGAGCACAATCCCTCTTTTTTATGTTTAGCTAAAGCATTTTCCCTTTGCCTTCCTTTGACTCAGTGCTCTCAGGCCTTTTAAGTTAAACCTCTTAGACCTTTCCATGTAGGCTTGCTTTTCTGGACCTTTATGATTTGTGGTGCTCTCCTCCAGAACATCTGTGTCTCCTTGATGTGTCTTCAATAACAGTTCCTAACACTGAGCACAGTGGCCTCTCTAAGTGTGATCTTTAAAATTAAAAAAAAAAACAACTCTTTGTAAAAAAATGCCAAATTATTTGTTCCTCAACACTTTCATTTCTAAAGTTTGGCATTCATGACACAGTTCTGACCACTATCAGGCTTAGGACTTTCTTCCACTTTGCCCTCCGAAGTTGTCCATCAGTGAGATTCTCTGTCATTTGTTGCCATGCTACTAAGTGACACCTGAAAGCATCTTAGCACCAAATAGTGCTGAGGGGAAAGAAAAATGATGACAGTTTACGGAGTTAGCTAGCAGGAACCTCTAACAACGCACAGGGTAAGTGAAAACTACCGTAAAGATCACAGACAGCTGAAGATAGGCAAGTCTGCCTTGTACAGAGAGAAACCTCACTTATATTTACATGCACCATATTTTTTTTCTAGTCAATTCTGAGTAATACAAGTGCATATTCTTTTTGAATCCCTTTAATTATCTTTCAAATTCCAATTTATACACTATTAATGATAATGAAGAGATTATATTCAGCTAAGTCCTTCATTCTGATCTTCTGTCCTTAGAATGTTTTATAGGTTTCTCCCATCTGGACTCACGCCAGAACTTGGATGCCAGGTTAGGGACACCTTCCTCTCAGTCATTTACATAGAGAGTGAAAAAATATTGATCCCACTTCCAATTCCTGTGGTGTTTCAATTGCCATCCCCATTTCTCCCTGACCCATTAGCTTTTACCATTATAACCTGCCCCTGTTCAGCTAAGTAAGCTCCCTTTTCCATTTACAGAGGCAGCCAACTGGACCTGCTACCTCTATGCCTGCCCCTTGGGAAATCCAAGTATATTATAGCCATCTTCTTACATATGCTTTATTCTCTGAACTCCTTCCCCCAGAATTCCCACCAATCAAGTCAAGTTTGGAAAGATCATCACATTTTGAAGAATTATATTCTTTAATACATCTAGTTAACTTGGCCTTCTGTAAATTTCTTTGTTTAAACCCAAGAAATGTTCTATGTAACTGACTTCACAAAATAGGGCAGGGAATCATTTACAATTCTCTTGCCAAAATTTGCTAAATTCAATGTCCCATCATATTCCTACAAAGTCATAGCAGATAACCATACCATGAGCATGGAGTGTTAAGCTAGCCCTCCCTCAACTTATTCTCTGTACTCAATATCATATTTCACCCCTTCTTTAATTTTATTAGAAAATAGAATTTTAAAAAATCAAACCACTTAACGGATTGTGTAATGCCTTGTCTTTATATTTGAGTAGCCACTGACCATGCTAATCATCATTTTTACTTAGTATTTTCATAATTTTGTAAATTAGGTTTGCCTATAACCAGCTTCAAACATCTGTATTTCATAGATTTTATCAAGCCTATAGTTCTGTTGACTTCTGCAATTTCCAATAAGTACACTGAATCTACAAGATCAATCACATTAACAACCTACTGTCTGCCAGTCTCTGGATGCTGGGGATATAAGTATAAAGAATGAAACAATCCTCACTCAGTTGAAATCGTCAAGTTGAACAAGAAGTGATAAAATTGAAAAACTAATTTAACAGGCCAATTAATATTTGGTAAGCAAGATATTAACAAATGCATTGCCCATTAATATCTGGTAAGCAATGTTGACCAAAGTACCAGGAACCAGAGAATGTAGGACAATAAATCAGATTCAAGGACTAAAGCCTGGGGCTTTTGATCACTGTGACCAATATACCTCAAAATTCAGAATGCATAGCTTAAAACCAAAAGAAACAGTTCATCTTACAAGGATTTGCCATAGCAATGTCTAAGGAGGATAAGGAGTAATCTTATAAATAAAATCTCACGTCCTTAGTGCTCTCAAAATCATGCCACATAGGTATCTGTTAAAGGAATCAAAGATGCCCAGCTTAAAGAAGAGATTTGGAAGCATGGCAGACCTATTCTGTTCAGCTTCAGGGGCAGAAGAAAGGGAAACAAGTAAACATTCCAGACACGTGGATTTAGTTTCAGTGTAAGAAAAAACTTCATCATAAGTAGAGTGGTCTAAAAGTGAAATGAGCTGCTCTGGAAGATGGCGGCTTGCCTGTCATAAGAGGTCTTTGCTTTTAGGTTGGATAACTGATTACTTATTGAGATGGTAAAGGAGGGATTCTTGTATGAGTACATGTCAGGCTAGATGAGATTGGAAATTCCCTTCTGGCTCTAAAATTCTGTGACCACGTAGTTTTTTTTTTTAAACAAGATATGCTAGTACTAAGTTATTTGGGTGTCTTTGCTTTGAGCTAGTCCCCTCTCTTCTCAATCACCTGCACAGCTGCCAAACTGGTATTCTTAAAATGCTACTATGACAATGCCATTCCCTTACTCAAAAATCTTCAGTAGTTTTTTATTGCTTCTAAAATCAGAACCAAAATTCTTGGCCTGGCACCATCTGACTCCCTCCTATTTTTCAATCTTATTTCTTAGATCAATGATTGAAAGTTGGAAAGCTCCTTAGAAGCCAGTCCAATCCTCCCATGTTACAGGTGAGAAAAATGGAGGTTCAGAGACTGTAAGGGACTTGTCCAGGGTCACATGGCTTCTAACTGTAAGATGTAGGATTTGAACCCAGGTCTTCTGGATGTTAAATCCAGCATGCCATCATTAAGTCATGCTGCCCTTCATGTAGTCTCCATTCCAGTCAAACTGATTTCTAACCATTCCTTCCTCTACAGCTGACAGTCCCCCTCCCACAGCCATCCCTTTGCCCTGGCTATTCTTCAAATCTGAAATTTACTTTGTTCTTAGTTTTGCCTTGTAGAATATCTCAGTTCCTTCAAATTATGTGCTAATAAGTTCATTAAGGAGTTGCAAAACAAAATCCATATGATGAAACTGCAGCTCAATGAAATGATCTGGCCAGGATCAAACAGTCATGCCATCTACCATATAAACCTTTTCCTGAGATCTCTTCCCAGTATTTAGTATTCTCTACCTCTTGAAATGACTTTGTGCTATTTTGTGTGATGTCCAAATGTTGGGTATTTATCAGCTGACAAGTGTTGCCCCTCTCCCCCGGTAGAACTGAAGCTTCTCCAAAGAAAGGATTTGTTTTGCCTTTGTCTTTATATTTAGCACTGTGGTCTGAACACATTAGGACCTTAATAAATATTTGTTTAATCGAATTGCACTGAACACTACAGAAATGCAAACCAACCATGGCAGCTTTATATAGTCCAAACAACAGCAAAGTTTAAGGGAAATGAAAAAATACTCCTAAACCTTCTCTATCCTGTGCCTTTACTCAATCTACATAGGCATCTTACTGGGAAAATAAGTTCTGGTTTTGAAGAGGAAGTGGGTAGGAGAGGATCTGTTAGGCTGCAGCAGCTCTCAGGCAATGCAAAGTGTAAAGGGGCGTTGGTTAGTGCTGCAGCCCTCTCCGACCCACTTTTCATTTCAGAGCTGACTGGCTGCAGATTAACACGTGGTTGGGCACCTGCCAAACAATACAATTCCTTAATAAACTGGTGGCGGATGGATTCTAAGGTAAAGAAAGTGGGTTACACTCATCTGAAAAGGCAAAGAGGTTTTGGAAAAAAAGCTGACCATAATAAGTAAACTTCACGACAAATTAGAACTGGTGAGATATCTTAGTTTTCCCTCTTTTCATCAACCTATAAAATTTATTTTAGGAGTCTAAATAGCTCTAAGCCATGGGTGGGGAACCTGTGGCCTTCTAGGTTCTCAAGTGCGACCCTTTGACTGAATCCAAACATCACAGAACAAATCTCCTTAATAAAAGGATTTGTTCTGTAAAATTTAGACTCAGTCAAAAGGATGCACCTGAGGGCCTTGAGGTGCATCCAAGCCATGGGACGATGGTTTTCCTCTTATTGGAGATTTCTTCCATAGCAGCACTCTTCCCTTCAGTCTACAGCTGAAATTTGTCTTCACTTCACTTTGCTGCTTTAACATTAGACAGCGAATCAATGAACCTGGGTACAATTAAGGTCCTACTATATGTCAGGAATGGCGTTAGAGCTGAAGAGTCAAGTATAAAGAATTAATAATTTCTATTTGCTATGAACTTATGTTTAATGGGAAAGACAAAAAAAGCACATAAAAATATAAAGAGCATAAAGTGAAAATGAATGAACCAGGATAAATACAGAAGTAGTTCAACACAAGGTAATTTGAGAGAGAAGGCACTTGTACTTGGCAGGGGGCGGGGGGGATCACATCCCACCTTTCCCATTTATTATCTTGCATGTGGTGACCTTGGCAAGTCATTTCACATTCTTAGGAATCAGTTTTCTCTTATATAAAATGATGGTTACTGAGGTTCCTTCCAGCTCTAAACTGTGATACTGGAAAATAACTGAAAATAGTTTGAGAAGCCCTAAAGTAACTTCTTCTTTTGACAGAGCTGTCAATAGACCAAAATGTGGTCTTCCAAATAGCTATGACAAATCAGGTCTGTCACTCTAGTAGGAACCTTCAATCAGAACATCAAGTATTATTTAACTTTCCACAATTATCATGGATGCATGTAATGGTTATAATAGTTATTACCACCATGTGTAATGGACAGGGTCTAAGGTCCCAAGTAAAATGATTCAAACTTTCATTTAAAATTATTTGCTTGTTTACTATTACAAAGGAACTGATTTCTCTTGGCTCCTCAATGAGGTTATTTCAGTAAGTTCATTCTGATTCCACATGGTTGCTACTCATAATGAAGGGAGCTCTCCTATGCACATGTGGCCCTGATATGGTAGATGTTTAGTCTTTTTCCAGTCCACTTCAACTCTTCATGGCCCCTTTTGGGGTGTTCTTGGCAAAGATACTGGAGTGGTTTGTCACTTCCTTTTCCAGCTCATCTTACAAATGAGGAAACTGAGGCAAACAGGGTAAAGTAACTGGTCTCAAGTCACACAACAAGTAAGTGTTTGAGGCTAGATTTGAACTCTGGAAGATAAGTTTTCCTGATTTTAAGTCCAGGGTTCTATCCACTGCACCATCTAGCTGCCCCTAAGGTCCTGATAAAGGTCACTAAACTGTTCCAAAAGATGGGAAAATGAAATATAAACAGTCTCCCTAAATTTTATGCCTGGCATTTTATCCCAGCAGTAAAAGGATGTCACAAGATGAATATCCCTGCTGGTACCTTCCCTTATATGCCATTGCAACAGATCGATGCAAATGGGAACATTCTAGGAGATTTGGAGATAGACTATCATTTTCAAGACATACATAGCAGGAATCTATGCTCTCAACACCTCTACTACAGAAAATACAACTAGGTTAGCCACTTAAATATCTGCGTTATCCTGTGTCTTACAGATCTGGAGATTAAACTCCTTAAAAAAAATGGTACCAAGTCGTCCTCACCCAATTATATGAATTTTCTGACAGTTTTCAGGAATAATGTAAATTTATTATGAAAAATTAGATCTGATAAAGGAAAACAAGTCTCTGTCTGTCTCTGTCACTGTCTCTCTGTCATTGTCTCTGTCTCTGTCTCTCTCTCTCTCTCTGTCTCTCTCTCCTCTCTTCCTTCCTTTTCTCCTCCCATATCCAGTAAAAATCTTCTAAGAAAAACAGTATTTTCTAACTATTCTGGCCTTAGGTACAATTGTGAAATGAGTAAAGTTGGTCTTCAGCGCCTTTCCACTTCCCATTTTAGTGTTTCTCACTCCGCCTCTTGGACACCTATGATTTTTTTCCTTCTTGGGTACTTAGGCTGCATCCCATTCCAAAAGGATCAATCTTGTGCTAAGATTTTAGCTGATAAGAGTTTAAGATGTGAGATTTTTCATAGGGTATTTTATTTTGATAATAGACCCTCAAGAGAGAAAGGATTGAAAGGAAATAATCTGGAGAACATGCTGAAGTCTCAATTTAGCAATATAACTAGATAATATTCCTTAGTCTATTAATTTTGGGTACTGCTACAGAATAGGAAGATTCAGATAATATTTCTGAGTGAGGAGAGGGGAGAGCTTCCTTAAGTCCCTCAAATAATTTAGGCCACTGTCTATCATAAGGTCAACTTAGATGACCTCATGATCTCAAAGCACTATTGCCCTCATGGAGTTTATAGTCTACTGGGGGGGGGAATGATATACCTAAAAACAAACATAATTCAAAATTACACTAAAGTACATAAGAACAAGAGAGTGCTACATGAAGTCTGAGATAGGAAAAAATGTCATTATTGTATAGGGAAGATCAAGAAAAATATCCTGAAAGAGGTGGCAGCATTGCAGCTGGGGAGAAATGCCAATCAGAGGGGCATCCCAAGCATCAGGAACACATGGCCACAAGCAAAAATGTGGGAAAGTGTGAGACCTTTACAAGGAACGGCAAGTGGTTCAGCTGAGTTGGCAGAGAGCAGCAGCCAATAGTGGAATGCCTTTAATGACAGGACCTAGAAATTTGAACTTTACTCACTAGGTAAGAGGGAGCTATGAAAAGATTTTCAGAATAGGCCTGATTATTAAAGGAAGCACGAAGATTAGTAGGGGTCTATTACAATCAACTAGGTGGGGGGCCATGAAGAGCTATGCTAGGGTGAACCATGTGGATACAAAGGGAAAAGAGGAGAAATATGAGATTTCCTTCATAGGTCCCCAAGCATTGTATGAGCTACTGTCACAAAATAGTCCTATTTTGGTCACTTAGTGAAAATGAAAGGAAAAGCAATGAGTTGCTAGGTGTATACCACATACTGAACTAGCACATTGCAAGGAGAAGGAAAGCTGGTTTTCTAGCTGTTACAGATACACAATATGGATTTCATATATCTCTCTATTCTTTAGGCTAATAAAAACAGCCCCCAAAGAAGCCAGACAACATGGTCAAGAAGTCACTAAACTGAGAGCATAAGTCCTTGGTCTTTTAAAATCTCTTCTTTGTAAGTGATTTTAACTCATTTCCTTAACCTCTGACCCTCAGGGGGCCCGTATGTAAAATCAGAATTATAGTATCTGCCCCACAAACCATTCCTTTTAAGTTTCCTGGAATCCTAGAGAAGAAAATATAGAATTCTGATTAACTTAGAAAAGGGGGGTGGGAGTGAATAGCATGAATGAATTACAGTGACAAGACCAGGTCAATTAAGAAAGAGAAACAAATTATCCTGATGTGAGATAGCCTCTTATTACAAAAGAGAGTGAGAAATCAGAGGGGACTGCAGTATATGGGATCATTGATCTAACACTTGAAGGAATTGTTCAGTTGTTTCTCAGTCACGTCTGACTCTTCATGCCCCAATTTGGGGTTTGCCATTTCCTTCCCCAGGTCATTTTACAGATGAGGAAACTGAGGCAAATAAAGTTAGGTGACTTGTTCACAGAGCTAGTAATAAGTGTCTGAGGTCACAGTCTGAACTCCTGACTCCAGGCCACTGTGCCATCTAGTTGCCCCATGGAAGCCATCCAGTTCAATTCTCTTCATTTTATTGCTAAGTTATCTAAGACTCAAAAAGGTTTTATCTTGCCTAAGATCATAGGGGTGGTAGTTATTGAAAATAGGATTTGAACCCAGAACTCTCACTACAGAGCACTGCACTTTCTACAATTCTATGCTAGAAGATAAATAAGAATGATATCCAATAACTTAGATCAATTAAACATTTACTAAATATCTTTATCTTAGTAGGTGTTGTGGGTGAAATGACAGCATAAGGCAAAATCCCTGACTCTGAGGAACTTATAACCTGGCTGGGAAGAAAATACACATATAAATTAAAAGGATGATATCAGGGAATTTGACTGTTTTATTTCACAGACATGAGAATGGGGTATATAAGAGACAGCTACAGAATCTCCTTTTATAGAAATCTTTGAGGAGACAGATGGATAACTTTGTTTTGATTGGGCCAGATGAAGAACAGTTATGATTAAAGATGGAGATAAAGACTGGATGGCCCATCGAGTTATCTTTGTGACAGAGAGGTGAAAACATGTATGGACTTAAACACTTAAGATATGTTTGCGCTACTGACTTTCTTAGACTTGGAGTCTTCAAATCCTCCTCCCTGACACTTCGGATCTGTGTGACCATGAGCGTGTCATCATTTCTCTGAGTCTTAGTTCCTTCATCTGTAAAGTGGGGATAATTATAGCGTCTATCTCACAGGGTTGCAGTGAGAAATGAATGAGAGCGTGTATGTAAAGGACTTTGGAAACCATAAAGCATTATAGAACCAAAAGGTGCTCTTATTGATTTACCATGAAACATCTCTAAAGAGTAGACTATCCATTTTCTCTCCCTCCACATTACTACTACTGAGTTTCTTTTGAAATCTGGTTTCCAATCACACATCTCCCCAAACTGTTCTTTGGAAGGTCATGATAAGCTCTTTCTGCATTCAACAGTTTTCTTAGCCCTTATCTCCCTTGACATCTCAGCAGCATGATAGTACTGATTCCTTCCTTGAAATTTATCATCTATGGACCCCACGACAACGTGCTCTCATGCTTCTCCTACTGTCTTTATCGTTCTTGTCTGTTCTTCCGCTTCTGCTCCCTAAAATTGAATTTCCCTCGGGGTTCTATCCTTGGTCATCTTCTCTTGTCTGTCTACTCTCATGGATTTGTGTGGCTTCAACTATCAACACCCTAAAATATATCTCCTGTTCTGTTCTCATGTCTCTGCCAGGTGTCCTATGAACAATTCCAACTCCACATATCAAAAAACTGAAGCTATCTTCCTCTGCAAATGTGCCTCCCTCTGATGACTTTCATTTCTATTACTAATACCACCATTCCACTAGTCAATTGGGCTGAAAATTCAGTCATATCTGACTGGTCTCTTTCCCTTGCATATCATATCCTGTTTATCTCTAAACTATCTCTGTATCTGTCTCCTTTTTGCTCTCATTTCTATCAACTTGGTGCAGTCCCTCATTACCATTAGGACTACCATAATGGCCTCCTAACTGATCTCTCCTCTATTTGTCTCTTACCCCTCCAACCTGTCATACATACTTTCAGTGTAATCCTCAACTATAGTGCTGAACATAGGCATACAGATCTAAAGCATCAGAGGCCATCAAGGTCACCCCCTCATTTTACAGATCATGACACCAAGACCCAAAGGGATTAAATGACTTGCTCAATATCACTTCTAAACTCAGAAATCTTCAACAACTCTTTTTTTCTCATTGAATAAAGTCTTACCTTATTATCCTGACATTTTAGGCCCCCGTCTAATTTCCTCCTACCTATATTCCTCTTCACCCATTTTAAGCTCCAGCCAAATTAGGATATTCACCCTGGCGGTAAAGGTACATTTACAATTCTACCTTTTTGAATCTCGTTCCTGATGTTTCCACTGTCTATAAAGATCCCCTCCTAAAATGTTTAAAGTTCACATAAAAGGAAAATCTCTTCCACAAACTTTCCTCTGATCACGCATTTCCTTTGTTCTTCCCTTTTCTCAACTTGGGCTCACACAGAAGTGATCTCCCCTGCTTCCAAATCTCACACTGTGTTTAAATTTCTCATACAGAAAAAATTTTTAAAAATCATATTCATGCATATGTTTTAAATTTCATATTAGGTCATAAGTTCCCTGAAAGCATAGTTTATGCCCTATTCATCTCTACTAGGCAGAGGTCTGAAGCATACTGTTTAGGTACTCAATCATGAAAGAATGAATACACCTTCAATGTACCTTGGGTGTACCAATCTCTTATTTCCTTAGTTTCCAGCATAGTTGAACCTGCTTGATAAATAGTTGCACAGATGCACAAGGATCAATTTGTAAGGAATGTCGAGTCATTAGTACCACAGAACTAAGTAGTATCTAATAGTGATAGCATGAGAGAAACTGGAATCCAGGAGATTCCGTAATGACATTCCTTTTTCTCTTTTCATTGGTAGTATTTGCATAAGTAGTGTAATGAATTGACCCAAATTCATTACCTACAGTATTTAAACAACACTTAGGTGTCATCTGCAAAATAGTCTGTCTCTTAGGCTCTGACATGAGTGCTAAGAAAATATGGTCACATCCCTGTGCCTGGCACATTCACCTTTCTGTCTTCTGTGGGTCCTCTTCTCCCTTTAGAATATAAGCCACTTGAGGGCAAGTACTTTCTCTTTTGCTTCTATTGGTATCTCCAGTACTTAGCATGGTGCCTCTCAAGTAATAGGCAACTTCCTTTTTCCTCTCTCCTTCTCTCCCTCCCTCTTTCCTTCCCTCCCTTCCTTTCCCAATATTCCACTAAAAAATCCAGGACCACTAGGGTTTATATTGTAAAGAACATGGATATCAAAGGAAAACAAGATGGATGTGTATGTGTGTGTCTGTGTGTGTGTGTGTGTGTATACATATACACTCACAAACTCACATAGATGTATGTATATACAATTAAGGGTAGTATCCCCTTAAAATTATTTCATAAGACAAATCAAACCAATATTGCTACAACTAAGATATAATAAAAATTTTTCGCTACCTGAAGACCCATTTATTCTAAGTAGTATCTGACATGAAACTTAGAGAACTTACCAGTGGGATCTGACCTATTCAATTTTAAGAACTGAATGAAATTATCTGTAACTTCTATCCCAAGGTATTACTGCAAGTTGGATTATTGTATAACCTAAACACCTAAGTATGAGAATTTAACAGAAAGTTTGATAGAGAACAGTGGCATCAATTGGCTTTTGGTGGGAGAATTCTTCTCACTTCTGTTTTGGTTAGATTGTAAACTTCTTGCAAACAGGGCCTGCTTCATTCTTTGTATTTGCATTTAGTATAGTGAGGGGCACATGCTAAAATAAATGATAAATGCTTGCTAAATGGCTGATTGGCAGAATCCAATCAAAAGGGTGAGTCTGTGAGCCAAGTTCTGAATTGGAACAGATCAAGGTTATATTAGATTTTATTTTAGCTCTAATTGGGCTTGGCGTTGGGGAGACATTTTGGAGCTACCATGGCTGAAGTTATCAACATGTACTACCCCAGACACATGTTCCTTTTGGTCCAAGTTTTTAAACACAACAACAAACTGACCAGCAGCCTATGGGAATCAGTAACAAAAAGGAGAATTACAAAGATGGGTAGGCAAGAGATAGGCCTTAATTTAACAAATAAATGTGATGAGTAACTTGCATAACAATGTAAAAGCAAAATTTAGAGTACAATTGGAAGAAACAGAATCTGAAACAATAAAGAGAAATTGAAGAAAAAAATTAAATAGAAAGATCAACAAAGAAGATAGCTTTATAATTTACTAAGACCCATTTATAATACTTTTACAAAATATTTTCCTAGTATACATACAGGACATAAAAAAGCAACCCATTGGGCCTCAGTCACACTCATCTGTAAAATGGAGGCAATATTGTAGGCCCACCAAATTGTGGACCTAATCTCGCTGGAGATCATGGAGCTGCTGCATTTTAGGAGATGTGTTAATTATTCTGGGCCACAGGGGTACTATAAATACAAACAGTTCACTTAATAAATAGCTAGGCAGTCCCAAAGAATTAACATACCTCCTAAAACTAAGTTGGTTTTTTTGGACTTTTGTACATTAGTATTTTACTGTTTACAAGATGCTTTGAGATCTCCACAGTCACATGAGTATAAAATAAAATTGCACAGATGGTAAACTTAAAATAGGGATGGAAATAGTATGATCATGAAATAAAAGGCGGAGAAAAATTACCAGTCAGAAAGGCAACTCTTAGACTAGTCTACGAGCTATAATGTAACCTCAAGAGAGAAATCTAGAATCTAGACATAAGGCACAATTTCCTGAATGCTGCCCCTGGAGGGATTCCAAAGTACCTTACTTTGTCTTCCTCCAGTTAGAGCAGGCTGGATTATTCCCACCTGGAAACTGGAGGTGGATGGGTGTGTGGTGGGGGAGGGGTGGGAAGGACAGATAAAGGTAGAGTGGAAAGTTGTGTTTGACACCTTATAATCCTGGGAAACAGTCTGTTCATCCTGGCACAACTCAATCCTCCTTGGATGGGAACATGGGGGGAAGAGGGGGGCGGGCTCTCATGAATGACCTTGGGCAGAGCCCAAGATTTCTCTGTGAGCCGAGACTAGAGCCTCTAACATGGCATGCTAAAAAGGAGAAGAGGAGACAGCTCAATAGGCGCTCTTTTCCCCCAGGGCTGCTAAATTGTTTAGCATCTTTCAAAAAAAAATTTTTTTTAAAAAGCCAGGCATCTCCAACACAAACCCCTAAGGAGATCGTAGGAACAAGCAGAGGCATCCTTAAAATAGAAAGCAAATCCACCAAAGGGACTGGATACTGTACCTTTACTTTGGGGAGGGTTCTGACTCCGGTCTCGGAGGACATTAATTTGATAGACAGCTCCGTAAGGCTCAAAAAGTTCTTTTAGCTCCTTCTCAGACCACGACCGGGGGATCTGTCCGACAAACATCTTAATGGCATCTGGGTCTGGTTGGTCTGAGTGATCCAAAGCGCCGTTCATCTTGTTAGCTGTACCGTTACTGTCAAGAAACCGAACCAGAAGGCAGAGTTAGGAGAGCATGGTTGAGGGACAGGAAGAAAGCAAAAAAAAAAGAATCAAAAGCAGGGGGTGGGGTAGAGGATGGGGAAGGGAAGAAGAAGTGTGGGGGGGAACTGGGAGGAAAGTGCCTAATGAGTCGTATAAATTTCACCAACTAAAACAAAGCAAGAGCACAATTACACTGTAGCTCATGGGCGAAGGTTTGCACTGCGGGCTGCTGTTCAGTATCATCGCCTGAGCAGAGGGCTGAGAACGGCAAGCTATCAGCCAGGGTTTGCACATCTTGAAAGCAAAGGCTGAAGAAGAGACGGTTTTAAGTTAAGAGGAGGTCTTTTTGCATGGCTGCCATCAAGAGAACAGCCCTAAACGAGAAATGGGAGCCAAAGATGGGGGGGGGAGGGGGAGAGGAGAAAGACGATGGGAGTTGAGCTGTCTTTCTGGTAGTATTTATTTTATTTTATTTTTGTAATAATAAAGTCTCACAAAAGAAAAAAAGGAAACACTTGGCAATCTGTCAGATGAGGAATGCAAGATGCTAGTGATGAATTTGCAGATTGTGTGAAGCATCCGCGGGTGCATCAAATTAGTGTATCTCTGTTCAGAATGGAAAACACTCCAACTATGCGGCTTGTGGCAGCTGATTGGCTGTCCAGGCTTTATAAAAAGGAATGGGAACGTGAAAGGGGTGGAAAGGGGGCTCTAGTTTAAAAAAGCGCATTGTTCATGGCGCTAGGGCACAAAGCACAATTCAGAAAGGCAAAGGCAATCTCAGAATTGCCTGCTTTGTGCAGGAAAAAAAAAGGGGGGTACCATTAAGCTTCAGAAAGTTGAGTTCCCTGTAAAGGGCACTGAATATTTCACATCTTCCACACTCCATAAATTTTTCCCTGTATCTGATTTCCAGATGTTGTACTTGAGTTCTAAACAATCACAAGTTTTTGTTGTTTTGTTTTGTTTAGGGGAGGTGGGATACTGGAGAGAAAAATTCTACATTTTATTCTTAGGACATCCCATAAATGTTTGGGGGCGGGAAGAAGGACTAAGATACCAATTTTCCTAAATATCTTTTTTTCAGAGCTCAAATTTTGAAAGTGCTGATGGGGGTTCGGAGCCTGAAATTCATGGCACCGTCAAGCAACTGAAAGTAATTTTCAGTTGTTTACTTTGATCATTCCTATTTAAGATGTGATCAGCAAAGAAAGCATGTGTTACACAGATCAGCACCTTCCCTCTCTTCTCCTTCAAATATAATCCCGAAGCCCACCTGTTCTCGGAAGCAGACAGCTGCTGAATTTAGCCCTGCTGTCTGCTTTACTCATTTGTAGTACTGTGCTTAGTTTGAATTCTCAGGCTGAAAGATTTTCATGGCAGAAACCTGTCTTATTTGTATTTAAATACATGTAAGACATTGTAGGGCTCCCCTTTAAACACCCCAACCTCCATTACAAGGGGAAAAATTATCAGAAAAAAATCTAAAGCAATTACAAATATTTATTTCAAAATTAAACATTTTAGACAATGTGGAATTTCACTTTTGCCTTTAGGTTATTTTTTGATTTTCAAGGGAAAACATTCCCTAAACAAAATTAAGATTTGGTAAAAGTGTACTAAAAATCTGGTATTCTAGTAATGAAAGATCTTAAAGATTTGGGTTCAAATGTAGCTTTACTTAATGACTGTGTGATTTGGATAATTCACTCAATTTCTCCGGGCTTCAATTTCCTCATTTTCAGAGGAGGGGACCAGATTAATTTAAGGATTCTTAGTCTAGGGGTCCATGGATCTCTTGGACATCTGCGAAAAGATTTTCAAAGGTCCATGCAGTCAGATGGAAGATATCTTTATTTTTACTAACTTCTAACTAAAATGTAATATTTCCTTCAATTATGAATTTAAAAACAATTTTAAAAGAAACATTATTCTAAGAAGTTTTCACTTAGGTTTCTCGTGGATCTAAGGCACAAAAATGGTTAAGAAAACAGGACCAAATGATCTCTAAGAGCCTTTCATCTCTATACCATAAGATTGCATGCTTCCCTGAATCCTATGAATTATGAGTAACTACAAAGAAACTGTTTTGGGGAAAGAGAAATTTTAAAATTTATATAAAAATGAAAAACATGCTCACCAGATCTAATATTTAACTTTTTATTCTTCTCCTATCTCTCCTTTTTATTATTTCCCTCTATGGTTTCTTTAAAACAATTCTGTCTTCACTATAATTTCAGAAGATTTATCACTTGCTTCGACCAATCTTGGTTTTTCAAAAAGGAAATAATGTATAAAATACAAACTACAAAACCTTTCAGTGGTTTGAATAAAATGTTATGTTTATACTAAAACTTTAATATTTTTCTTTGCTTATGAGCTTACCCTGTTTTCAACAAATTTTTTAAGAATTTAATGAACATTTTAAGAAAATTGAAATTATGACTTCAGTTTCATGTGTGTGTGGAAAGCACACAAAACCCCCTGAGCAAGACAGTTTCAACATGTCTGTAGCAGGTTGAAAGTGAGGCAAGACTTATTTCTGGGACAGGAAAGGCCTTGTGGTTACCACAGTTGACAACAGCCCACCAAAAAAGGGGAAGACTTTGCCCCAGTTCTCAGCTTCTACAAAAAGCAAGGACGGCTTTATATCTTCTTTTCTCAGAGTATAATTAAAACTGACCACCTCAGAGAGGCAGAAACCGACTGCTGCCTGTTTCAATCATGTTTGAATATTGTTATCACTTCTATGGTTTGTATCTAAATTTCAGATTCTAAAGCCAATGGCCTCCAATGTCTAGAGCACATTTTTACTCTAGATCACATTTTTACTTTCTCAAAAGGTACAAAACTCTCACAGAAGTTGCAAAATTGTAGAAGGGGAAGAAAAACAAGTTGTTTAAGCTTCAGAATTACTATTTATGTTTGTAAATTTTATGAGGGCTGGGGAGAATTTCTAAGGGGCATGAGCCATGGCAAGACCTAAAAGAAACCATGTCACCACAATTCAACAGGACTGGACCTGGGTTCTAATCCTTGATTTGACATTAACTAGCTAAATGGGATTTAGAGAAGTCCCTGTACTTCTCCTCCTTGGGTCTCAGTTTCCTTACCAATAAAATGAGTTGGTTGGACTAGATGAGGACCAAGATTTTAATCCTTTAGGACCTAATAGGTAGGATATTATGCAACTGTCAGCCCCTTCCTCATCCAGCTCAAATAATTTTCAGTTGTTCCCTAAATCAAAATACAACTCTGACCATAGTTTCCAAGATTCCTGATAAAATGTAAACTTCTTGAGAGCATGGATTTCATTTTGTTCTTAGTGGAGAGCTGACTTCAAAGCCAGGAAGACCTAGTTCAGATCCTGCCTATGACTTATTCTGGCTATATATAGATACTGAGCAAATCACTCAACTTTTTAGTGCTATGGACAAATCTCTAAAACTGAGTTGTAGAGAAGGTGCCAACTTGCATTGGTAGAGGGAATTTCCTTGTCCAGAAGTTCTCTACAACAATGTAATCACAGATTTAGTCCCCATCCTTAGCATGTATGTTCCCAGGACCTAGCACATAGTAGGAACTTAATAGAAGCTTGTTGACTGATCCTTTACCACTGGGTCTTCATTCACTACATTCCTGATACCCTCCCCCTGTTCCTACTCCTTCCTGATAGTTTTATAATAATCAGATTATAAGGAAATTATCCTGAATGTCTTTCACCTATGCTTCTTTCTCCTTCTAATGCCAAACTTCAGTCTGGGTGTGTGCCCAGTTCTAGTGGAGACTAACAGACGTCTTGCTTCTTGTCTCTGTCAGTTGCAACACTTCTGAGCATGCCCAATTAAGGCATGTTCCGTGTAGTAGAGTGAGGAAGACAAATTAGTCTACTTGCACATAAAGCTGAGGAGGCTATCTCTTCATAAATATATGACAACTTGGATTCTTGACTAGATATTGGAATATTAGACTGTTTTATTGCCCATTTCTACCATCTCACAACCTCTTAAAATCCAATTCAGTGAATATGCTTTACGTGATAGTTAATTCGCCATATCCTTGGTTCCTTTTTTAAGTAGCAGGATCTCACAGGGACCTGGAGATCCATCTGTACTTTTCTGTTCTTTTCCAAAGAATACAATGGGCTTCTTAGGGTGGATTTTGTTTACATTTTGCCAAGGATCAACTGGTATTCCCATGGGATCCCTTTGAAGCTGATAATCCATACAGACTTTAAACCACTGTTCCAGAGCACTCCAAAGCATGTCACTGTCACTTGCCAGTGCAGGAAGTACAGAAATTCAGAAACAAAAAGAGAACTTTATTCCGTTAAGCACAGACATTGGCTTAGGTATTTTCTCACTTGATTTTGGTTGAATGTAGAAGAAAGTAAATAACAATTATAAATTCAGAAGTCCAAATCTGTCTTTCTGGTTGGCTTGTGGCACTGGGCTAGTCACTCACTTCCATGCATTTGCATTTCTCATGGATATCCTGAGACATTTCAAGAACTGGTTAGGAGGTGACACATTCCAGGTATGAGAGATAATCTCTTCCTACTATAAGATTTTGATTCTAAGAAGTATAGTTTAGATGAAATGATTCATTTGTGCCAGAATTTGGGTGATCTGTCAAGCTGCATGGGCCCCACAATGTGACTCTTTCTCTGTGTACAGTTTAATGCATCAGGTCACAGGTGACCCAGTCCACAGGCTTAAAAGCTGACAGGCTGTCCTCTACATTGTGGAGAACTGCTCAAGGACATATAAGAACTGCTATAAGTGTGTGGGAGGGGTGAGCTATTTATGTTTGTGGTCAGAGCATCTCTTTCAGTTTGTGCAAATGTTCTTTCTAATAACCTGATCACTGTCCCGTCCTTTCATTTAGCTGACAGGCCAGTTTCTCAACAGAGACCAGAATAATTTTTTAATATCACTTATGTTTATATGATAGCATCTAAAGAAACTGTTTTTGTTTGGTTGTCATAGAAACTTTTTGCAGATTAAGCTACATAAGGGAAAAGCATAAAGAAATCTGGTGAAAGGCTTGGATGGTTGCTGACAGCTAATAGGGTGGGGACTACAATTATGAATATTAACACATCCTCCACTGTTCCTACTTCTTAATGTTCCTGTTTGTTTAAGAACGGGATTAAACTATTAGGATTTGACTTGGAGGCGCCAGCAAAATTCCCTTCTTTTTTCTCAATGGGTTACTGACTGCTGCATTAAGAAGCCCAGTTGTAGTTTGAGAATTGGTGGGAATCCCCCTCCTTGGAGATCTTCTAGCAGAGGATGGGTAATCACTTGTCTGGAACGTTATTGTGGCGATTTCCTTTTGTGCATGAGTTGAACAAGATGGCCACTCAGGTCCTTTCCAACTCTATCTTCCAAATGTTGCTAATAGTCCCAGTCTGTATTAGCAGAAGTCAATGTAGCTCAGTGAACATAACAACCATGCTGGGGAATATGGATTGCAATCCTAGCTACATGATTGATTTAATTTACTGAGTGTTCCTAGGCACATTATTTATCTTTTTTGTGCCTCAATTCTCAGATTGGTAAAAAAAAAATGAAAAAAAATACCAAAGTGGACAATTAATTATAAATGTTACAAAGTCTCATAGTTGGAAAGGACTTTAGAGGCTGTCTAATCTATCTCATACCTGAACAGGAAATCATACCGGATCTAAGCCTTTCTCTGAAGACCTTAAAAGATGGGGAACTCAGTGCCTCTTAAGGTACTCCATTTCACATTTGGAAAGCTCTACAATTAGTTGGTCAGTCTTCCCTTATATCAAGTCTAAACTTGATTTTTTGCAATTTCTGTCACTCCTGGTTTTGCCCTATGGGGCCAAGGAGAACGAGTATAACCTCTCTTTCACCTATTCAAATATTTGAACATAGCTTGCATTTCTTGCCCGATACCCTAGTTTTTTTTCTCTAAGCTAAACACCTATAGTTCTTTCAAACAAAGCTCATATGGCACAAGACCAAGGCCCTATATCTTCTGGGTTTCCTTCCTCTGGAAACTTTCAAGCTTATCCAAGCATTTCCAAATTATGATGCCCAGAACTCAATAAAACAAACCAGATTTGGTCTGACCAGGATAAAGCACAGTGAGACTATTACTTTTCTATTCTTGGACACTATGCTTTTTCTAGCACAGACTCAAAAGGATTTGCTTTTAGCTCCTAGAAAATTAAAGGAAGGAACAGGAATTGAGACCTGACTCACTCCAAATTTTTAAATCATTCTTTCAAGTATTAACCAAACATATTTACCTAGTTGTAAATTGATACTATACAAAAGAAGAATACTAAATGTCCCTTGTCTTTAAAAAGCTTATTAACTACTTCTAAGTCAAGCATAGTATCTTTTGATTTAAGCTAGGCTCATAATTTGTTATCCAAACTTCAAATCCAACATATTGTAAATTGTATTTCCTCCCCAGATCCTAGGACAAAAATCTCTTAAACTGATGAACATTTAGCAACATCTTCAACATTTAATGAAGCAAGATTTTCCAACAGATCCACTGTGGTTTTGGTGATAACCTTCTGAGAGACTATCTTTTGACAACAGGCTTTGAAAACTAGGTTCTTATCCTATCTGAATTACTGAGTAATTGTTTCTTTGGTCAAGTTAACTCATCAATTCCCTTACTAGTAAGACAGAGAAAACAATTCTCTTCCTATTTCCTTGTGGGGTAGGTTTAGAGTACATCATCATTAAAATTTTACTCAAGTAATACCAACAGGCATTACAATTAGGTACAGTTAAACAAATTTTGTTTATTAAACACCTGTCACTGTCAGGCATTGTGCTAAGCAGTGGTGATGCAAAGAAAGGCAAAAGACGAACAATCCCTGCTCTTGAGGAGGGAGACAAGAAAATACATACACTCACACATAACATTGTTAAATTTAAGGTAATTGAGGAGAGCACTAGCAGATCTTTCTAGTAGATAAGCTCTTCTCTAGAAGATGACTAAATAGAATCTAAAGAGGTTTGAAGGAAGTTAATGGTCAATTTCCTCAAATGGCCAAACTATAACTAAAAATAACTAACCTCTTAGAGGATTTAATTGCATGCCTGAAAAGTTATTTGAGTTACTCTGGTGCAATATTTCAAGCTCTCTGAAATGTGCTCCATTTTAATCCCTGCTTGTAAGAAGTGTATAATCTAATTGGGACAACAGCAAGAATACTTTTGTATTGTATCTTCTATACCTAATATCATCTGGCATATACAGTAGATGTTCCATAAATGCTTTTCTAGTCATTCCCTCATTTAAAAATAGCTTTATCAAATAGACAATTGTATTAAAATTAATAATAATAAGCAACATTTACATAGCAACTACTATGTTGCCAGGCACCATGCTAAATGCTTTACAAATATCTCATTTGATCCTCAAAACCACTCTAGGAGATAGATGCTATTACTCTTCTCATTTTACAATTGGGGAAACTGAGGCAAACAGCAGTTAAGTGACTTGCCCAGGATCACATAGCTAGTAAGTGTCTAAGGCCAGATTTGAACTCTGGCCTTCCTGATTCCTGGGCTACTAGGTGGCACAGTGGAGACAGTGCTGGAGGGCACTGAGGTCTCAGACATTTACTAGCTGTGTGATGCTGGGCAAGTTACTTAATCCTGCTTGCCTCAGTTTCCTCAACCGTAAAATGAGCTGGAGAAGGAAATGGCAAACCACTCCAGTACCTTTGCCAAGAAAACCCCATATGGGTCCCAGAGAGTCAGACACAACTGAAAAACGACTGAACAACAGCTTCTTGAGTGCAGGCCCAACCCTCTCCGTACACCGCACCACCTAGTTTCCCCATAATACTACAATATCTTTTGTTTTCACAAGAGGTGAATCTCTGAGGTGATCCAAATCCATTTCTAGTTCTTTCTTGGCCCAAGCAGGGAGGTTAAAAAATTTCTGCCAATTCACACAGCATGTAGCAGTGGATCCAGTGTCCAACATATTTTACTAGGCCATACTTCCTGCAGTCAATTTTTGGTGAGAGGCTTTTAAAGAATAAACTCTGTGTCAAAGTGACAGTAAGCCAGAGAAAGCTCAGGGCCCCTACTATTCCACTCTAAGATGTTTAAAGAAATGATCAAAAGCAGTGAAAAGGTTATTTTTTTCCCCCAACTTAGAGTTAAAGAAACTATTCCCCAACAGTATCATTCTTCCATAAAAGATGCTTGTGTTGGGAGACCCCGTGATTGCTGGTCAGTCACACAGCATGCAGTTTAAGAAACAGCACCCTCCAGAGGACAGAATGGGGACAAGGGAGAACAGATGTGATAATTCTGCCATGATGTAAAATCTGCCTTGGTTGAGGCATAGCTGGTGAATTTACCTCCCTGGTGATAGAAACCCTTGAAGATCTTTTAGTAAATGTTCTTCAGGAAGGCAGTGCAGAGCCTTGGAATGAGCCCTGAACTAAGTGAGGAAACCTGAGTTTGAAGTTCAGCTCTGCATCTAACCAAGAGAGTGGCCTTAGAGAAGTCACAAAAATCTCTCCAAGGTTCCATTTCTTCATGTTGTTCTAAATGAAAGGGGCCATTTCTAGCTCTATTAACTTACAGATCTACTTCTTAAGGTCCACCTCTCACTGTAATTCTATCTCTTCTCTGGGATCCTGATTCCATAACTATCCCCTTCTCTAATTTCTTTACTCTTTCCCTGACTGTGGACACCCTTTTTCCCTTTCATTCAAATCTCCCTGCTGTGGAGATAATGTTCAATTGACTGTACCTCCCCTTGTAACCCCCGTCTACTCCCTAAGTGTTGTTTCCCCATCAGGATGTAAGCAGCTTGAGGGCAGGACTGTTCACTTTGGTGTTTGTATTCCTAGGACTTAGCATAGTGCCTAACATAAAATAAATATTCAATAAATGCTTTCTTCTTTCATTCATTCATCCATCCATCCATTCATTCATGCATTCCAAAACAATGCCCACTAATTCCTCTCTACTTATTTCCCACCCAATTCTTCATAATATCCTCTACAAGATCATCATTTGACTACAGTTTCTCAAACAGAGATTAACAGGGATTGCTTCCTAACGCATCCTAACAGCCTATATAATTCTCATTCCTCTTGACTTGTAATGAAGTCTTTGGCATAACAGAAGATTAGAGTCAGGAGAGACACCAATGATCACTACATAGTAATCAAAAAGTGTTGGACAATTGAGATTGCCCAGTTTCTTGGGGAAGGGACTTCTCAGTGTCAGGGGAGATATCCACTACCTCCAGCTCCAATTGTTGAGGCCATTCTACTTCTCAGTAGCTCTGTGACTAAATCTTCTCAACATCACTAGATTTGTCTCTTTGCCTTGTAGGCAGACTTCCATGACTGTGCTACTCTGGATCTCTTTTCCAAAAAGTCTTAAATCATGAGATTTAGAGGTAGATGGGGTCTTAAAGGTGATTTATTGTCATTGCTTTTTAAAGATGAGGAAACCGAACTCAGGGACACAAAGAGACCACTTTAGTCCTTTATAGAATCTATCTTTTTTTTGTTGTCCAGACTTGCAATATTCCCCAAGACTGACCTTGGCCTTCTGTACTTTTCACTTTGACAACTTCTGTACCTCATAAAACCCATCACAACACATAGGATGTAGTCGATTCACAACTATTATTTTGACTGACTTGTTTTTGCCTTCTTCTTTTCTTTCTTCTTATATCCAAAAGTCCCATAACTTCCTCCTTCAAGATGTCTCTCCTATTTATGTTTTCTCTATTTGCACCGCTTCAATCTCCATTATCATTCTAATGTGTCTTCCTGCCTTTCACTTAAGTCATTTTGTCTCCACAAAGACTTCTGAAACTTCTCTGACTCTCCAATGAACTCTCTTTTTCATGTCTTCCTTGAATACTGATTACCTACATCCCCCTTTGGCACTTGATCATTTATTACCTATGCTATTTTTTCTTTGTGTATATGTTGTCTTGTCATTACTGTAAACTGCCTAAAAGTTGGGTCAGTGTCTTAGATGTCTCTTATATTCTTGTACAGGGAGGGACATATGGTAGATGCTCAACTAAAAGAACTTGTTGACTATCAATCATTCTCAGTCAGATGAAATGCTCACAAGTCTCCCTTTCGATGCCACCTAACAATAACTGGCATTTGTATGATGATTTAAAGTGAAGCATTCAGCATCTCATTTGCCCTTCATACCTATCCTTTAATGCAGTCATTGCAGTTGTTATTGAAGAAAACAGTCTCAGAAAAAACTGACTGGCCATATGCTCTGCGAGTCAGCAAAGTGTGAGAGGCAGGATTAGATCATAGGTCTTTCTTGATCTAGGTGTCAAACTCAAATAGAACCACATCCCTGCAGCCTCATATTGACTCAGAAAACCACAAATTACCATTATGTCTTTTTAACTGAAACTTAATTTATTTTGTTCTGCATTTCCCAGTTATTATAATTTTAATACAATTGAGACCACACAAAGAATTTTGCCAGCTGCTTGTCCTTAAGTTTGATACCTCTGAATACCATACAATCAGTCAATCAATAAGTATTAACTGAATTATAAAGTGGAGAATGTTACTCATGCCTGAGTATATGCAGAATAAGGGTAGAATGAGAGAAGATGTACAGGAGAAATAGAACACACATGCTACCTTTCAGTTTTGGACATGGTAATGTTGGAGTTTGTGTTGTGACATTATATTTACTATACATAATTACTATTTTGGGTTTTTTAATAGTGCAGTTGAGGGGCTGTGGGAAGGAGACATAGTCAATGCTCATAAAAATGAACTAAATTTTAAAGTAGAGAAAGATACATGCTACCTTCCAGTCACAGATGACTGAGTTGTGTTTCATTAGCTTTTCCTTTTAGCAGAAGCAGAACCTGGAACACATATCCACTCATCTTTGGACTCTTCACTCTCCCTCACCCATCATATACAAAAAGTTGTGCCCTTTCTTTCCACTCAAGGGAACACTTTCCAAATTCAGGTTCTTAGCACTTCCTACCTAGAAAACCACAACAGCTTAACTGGTCTCTCTCCTCTCCAATCTCTCTCCCAAACAGCTGCATAAAGCATAGGTCAGATGTCAGTCCCCTTGCTCTATAAGCTCTGATGGCTCTCTAATACCTTGAAGAGAAAATATCAACTTCTCTTTTTTGGTTTTTAAAGCCATTCATGGTCTAGCTTCAACCCTTCCAATCATCCATTACTTCCCTTGTACTCTACATTAAAGTCAAACTGTCCCAAATATGATGCTACTGCACAGGCAGCCTCCTTACCCTCATATCTAGAATGCCCTCTTTCCTCCCCTATGCCTCTTGTAATCCCCTTAGTGTTGTTCAGTCATTTAGTCATGTCTAACTCTTTGTGACCCTGTGTCCCACAGCATGTCAGTGCTGGCCATGGGGTTTTTTTGGCAGAGATACTGAGGCAGTTTGCCATTTCCTTTTCCAGTGGATTAAGGCAAACAGAAGTTAACTGACTTGCTCAGGGTCACACACCTAGTAAGTGCCTGTGACTGGATTTAAACTCAGGTCTTCCTGACTCCAGACCCACTGTTCTTTCCACTGGGCCACCTAACTGCCTCTTTGGAATCCCTAGTTCTCATCAAAGTTAAGCTTAAGCATCACCTCCTACATGATTCTTTGCCCCAAACAAGACTCTACGCTGCCTCCCTTTGCAACATGCCTTCATAACTTACCTGTTCTTTACTTTGTATTTCTTTCTATGTGTATGCCCTGTTTCCCCTCAATAAAATGTAAGTATTTTCAGGGCATGGATATTTGTATCCAGCCCCAACAGAATGCCAGGCACATAGTAGGAGTTTGATAAATGTGTATTGATTGATGCGTGACACCAAAAATCAAGAAGGAGGTCTTGGTTTACAGTTGGTGTTTGCAGTTTATAATTTTACCCCTGAGGGCCAACCTTTCTGATAACTTGTCTGGTTTTCAATCAATAACAAATTCTCTATAATTTAGACCCAGACAGTCTTTGCATCAGTCAATTCTTGATTTTTTGTGCATGTATTGATGACACTTGATTATTTGCAGCAAAATGTGATTCTGGGTCAGCTTATTATCACCTGTCCCATTTCTGGCCCATCATCTCTGGCTCTTTATCAACTGACATGTGACCAGGGAATGCAAACTAATGTTACGGTCAGTCTAAGAAAACTAGCAAGTTCTCTGGGCCTTAAGGACCTCAGTGTACTAAAAACGATATTCTTTATAGGATTTGCTTAGTGTTATTACTGAGTCATCAAGAAAAAAAATAAAACTGAATTATGCTCGGCAATCATCACCACAAGGCTAACCATCAGGTGATAATTTTTTCAGACAAGGTGATTCTTAAGGGTTTCGATTTGAGCTAGTGAAAGCAGTGCAAGAACAAGATAAAATCATCACCTTTCAGAATAATAAATTCAATTATATTTACCATACTCTGTTTCAGGAGAGAGGGTATGGTCCAACAGGGACTGAGATAGGGCTTGGACCCAACGCTTCATTACTATAGGGAACTCCCAGATGAGGTAATGCCCTCTATCACTGTAGGTCAACACCTCTTCTGAATTTTAATCTTAAAAAGTAGACCAAATCACTGATGTCAGACTCAAATAGAAACAGAGACATCAATCTGTATATTAAAATCCCTGCTGCTCATGTATTGACTTAAAGTAACATTTATATGTTTTATTATATTTTTATTTAATATAATTTAATAAAATTAAACATTTCCCAATTATATTTTAATCTCTTTTAGACTGCCCTCAGGAACACTGAAGGGATAAGTGACTTGTTGGGGGATCACGCTACGAATGTGGGGCAGAGGAAGATCTTAAATCCAGGTTTTCCAGGCTTTGAGTCTGCCTCTTCATCCACTCCACCATATACAAAGATTTCCAATCAAAGCAATTAATTTTTAAAAGTATTAGTTCCAAAATCCTAGCTCAACTTGATTGTCCAAAATAGATCTTTCCTCTGTGGTAAGGGATAGCTGAGGGTATAAAGAAAAGTATCAAAAATTCGGTAGAATACATCTATTAATTGACTACTGGTTGGTAACTTTAGAGAGTTCACCACAATTTTCAACATTCTCTATTCAACTAAGTTTGTCCATCAGTATTTTAATTTTTTTTTAAATATCAAGATAAAATGAGATGTCACAAATCAAAATGAATACTCTAATACTTTTAATTCAAGATCTCAGGCAATATGGTTATTTTGATGTTGGAGTGGTGTGGGAAGAATGGTGAGCCCTAAAATGCAGAAAATAAGATAACAAATTAAGTTGTTTTGTGATCATAATATGAATTTTCCAGCTGCTCTGTAGCCACACACACACATACACACACACAAGGAATATGAAATTCTATAGAACAGACCCTAATGACAGCCTCCTACAAACACTAGATTATTCCTAATTTAATGTTCAAAATTTTTACTAGCAAAGCAAATTTGTAAAAAAAAAAAATTGCAAGAACACACCCATCTCTTAGGTCAAATGATTATTGCCAGGCTGGTTTTGGAACATTTTACATAGACATTGTCTCCTGTATGAATACAATTATCAGCTCATCATTCATACTTTTACTTAAGAGATTCAAAACATAAGTGTTCTGTGGGACAAAGCCATATGCCAACATGGCAAAACCATTGTGTGATTTTCCTGTGTAATTTTTTAACTGATTTCTTCTCCTCCCTACGCTCAATTAACAAGCATTTATTTCTCTCTCTCTTCCTCTTTCCCTACTAGAAAAAATAAAGACAAAGCCATTATAATAAATATGCATAGTCAAGCAAAACAAATTTCCATGTTGGCCATGCATGTCCCATTGTGTATATTGGGTCCATCCTCTCTTTATCAGGAGAGGGATAACATTCTTCAGCATCGGTACTTTGGATTCATGATTGGTCATTTCATTAATGTGGTTTAAAAATCCTTAAATTATTTCCAAAAAGGGAATCAAGACCAAATAAACATTTTGAAACTAAAGTTCATGGAACTAAGTACTCTTCGTAAATCATCAATTTCAGTTACCATCGAAAATCATCAATATTAAAACAGGCTTTGACATTTAATTTGCTTACTTTTCAAAGAACACTATCAGACAACTCCTAGAACAAAAATAGGCTCATGTACTATATTATAATGGTTGTTAGTCTAAGAGCCCGAATATCATTATATCAAAAATCTCCCTTAGCTGATTTTTTAAAGCCATTTCTTCATTTTTTGACACTACATCTGGCACACTGAATACAGATGATCGTTTGTTTATATATCTGTCTAACTGCCTTTCCCAAACACAGCCAGATGGAGCCTTTCAGAATCAAATTAATTTCAGATTAATTCACTCTGGACCCACTCCAGTTTCATGACTCTATGCTTTGAGGCACCATCCAAATTGATTTAGAGTCATGAACTTAAAAGAGCATAGGTCCTTAGATATAAAGGGAAAAGTAGTAGTATAGGGATGTAGTTGCCAAAAAAAAAAAATCTCCTCAGTTTCCACCGGCTCCAAGTTCAAGGACTGATCAACATTTTATGTCATAATTGCCCCAAGAGAATTTCCTTCTTTATCCAAATAGAATCATGGTGAATTTTGTATTTAGTTTTCCATAAGGTCTTGAGATGACTCCAGTAAAAATTAGGGACCTAATTCCAAATACTAGAATCAAAGATATTATGGTAAATTTGCCATATAAGCAGTTAGTCAATATAGGGTGAAAGGAATGGATAAGAAATCCAGGAAAGGGGTCAGCTTCTCACTAGTTGTAGCTATCAAAGGGACTATACACAAATATAGCCAGGCTTTGCATGCTGTCAATCTCAGTGGATGCCTTTATTATCTCACTTGTTTCAATTGCAATTTGGGTTTCCATGGAGACACAACAGTCAGCTCTAGAAAATTATAAGATAAATGTCAGGCAGTGATAACGGTGTTAATGAAGCTTCATTGACAAGCAGCTCTGTGCTTCAAATAATAAGCTTATTTCTATTAGCATATGTATAACCTGTCAAAAACTGCAAGAGAATATTAAAGATTAAATGGCCACCTACCTATATTTTAAAAAGAAAGGGAAAAGGGGAGAAGGCAATCAATTAATAAACATTTATTAAGCACCTACTATATGCTGAGCACTGTGCTGAGTGCTGGGGATGCAAAAAGAGGCATAAGAGAGTCCTTGCCCTCAAGGAACTTAAAATCTAACAGGCAAACAAATATTTCCAAGGCAAATTATACAGAGGATATCCTAAGTAGAAAATAATTAACAGAGGGAAGGCACTGGAATTGAGTGGTTGGGGAAGACTTTCTGTAGAAGATGAGATCTTAGTTGGGATTTAAAGGAAACCAGGGAGGTTAGTAGCCAGAGAGGAGAAAGCAGAGTGTTTCAAATGTGGGGGATAGTCCGAGAAAATGCCTGGACCTAAAAGATGAAGTGTCTTGTTTGTAGGATAACCAGGAGCCCAGTGTCACTGGATTGATGATTATGTGTTGGGGAGTAAGATGTAAAAAGACTGAAAAGGTAGGAGGGACTAGGTTATGAAGGGCACAGAATTTTGTATTTGATCCTGGAAGCAGATGGGATTTCATGGAGTTTATTGTCAGGGGGGAAGGTGTTTGGTGAGGGGGGGGGGGTGAGTAACTTGATCAGACCTGTGTTTTAGGAAAAGCTTTTGTGGCTGAATGGAGAAATAGACTAGAATAGGGACAGATTTGAGGGAGACAGACTAACTCTGAGGGGAGAGAAAGGAATTAAAGAAAAGAGGATAAGGAGAGAGCAGAGACCCCTTTAGACCTATAGAAATATGATGAAAAACTAACACTTTTAAGTTAATAATAATGAGGAGGAGGAGGAGGATGGCAGCTAATTTTTCCGTAGTTTAGTCATTTTCAGTCATGTCTGACTCTTTGTGATCTCATTTGGGGTTTTCTCGGCAGAGATACGGGAGATGTTTGGCATTTATGTCGTGCTTACCATGTGGCAGGCACTGCTTTACGCATTTTACAATATTATCTCATTTGATCCTGACCACACACTGGGGGCTAGGTGGCAGGGAAACTGAGGCAGAGGTTAAGTTAAATCCAGGATAGCTTAGCTAGTAAGTGTCAGAGGCCAAACTTGAACTCAAGTCTTCCTTACTCCAGGCCTGGAACTCTCTATCTATTACATGACCTTTGTCTAAATGAAACTTCTGGATTTCTGTTTGGAAAACTAAGCGCCAGTTCTAAAAGATTAACAGAATCGTACTGAGATGAATTATTACTCCATAACTGAATTCAAATCATATTTATGCTAGATGTGAGACACTAATACCCTTTTTCTCCCTTTAGCACACAGATGTATACAGAACTTACTTTCTTGTAATGTGTTTCCATTTCTTGAAATTAGACACTTAGCATTATCTAAGTCTGGCTAGAAAAGATCCCCAATTTCAAAGCAATAAATACTAGCAGACAAACTTCATGACTCACTTATCTAAGTGAATTCTTTCCTCTCATCCCCACTGCCCAGTCTTTTCAGATTTGCAGGTCATATTCTGTCAGATCTTTCTGTCTTCCTATCTCACTCTATACTGCCCCTTATGAACTCATTACATGCTATTTTTCTTATAGTTATGAGGCATATGTGTCACTTCTACAAAACTCTAAGTTTCATGAATGTAGGAACTTGTATCGCTCATGTTAATTAGAAGACGGTACTTTTCAGCACAGAAAGCACATAATAAAATTTTGTAGAATTGAAATGGTAAACCTTTATCAAATAGTCATATATATATATATTTTTCTTTTTTAAATTAATTAATTTTTTTCAGTTTTCTACAATCACTTCCATAAATCTTAGATTTTTCCACCTCCCTCCTACCTCTTCAAGACAGAGTGCAATCTTATATGGGTTCTATACATACATTCGTACTAAATACATTTTCACCTTAGTCATATTGCATGGAAGAATTAAAATGAATGGAAGAAACCATGAGAAAAACGAAAACAAAAAAAAAAGAACACAAAAGAAAATAGTTTGTTTCATTCTGTGATTCAATTGCATAGTTCTTTCTCTGGATGTCGAAAGTATTTTGCCTCAAAGAGTCCATTGGGAACTTTTTAGGTCCTTGCATTGCTGTTAAGGGCTAAGTCTACTAGAAAAATTCCTTGCACACTGTGGTTGCTGCTGTGTACAAAGTTCTCCTGGTTCTGCTCCTTTCACTCAGCATCAGTTCATCTAAGTCCTTTTAGGCCTCTCTGAAGTCTTTCTGTTCATCATTTCTTATAGCACAAAGTATTCCATTACATTCACATAACAGTCATATAGATATGACTGAAATGTTCACAAAGAAACTAAGGGTCAAAGAGGGAGGACAGTAACTGGCAACTTAAAAAGTCAAGAAGTATGAATGGTATGTACTTTGAAGTCTGTACCTCACTGTCTGTGTAAGTGACCTTGATTTCTGAAGATTATATGCCAGTGGAATAAAAATTTCTGGAAAGTCTTATGATAAAAATGTGTTGAGTATGGATTCATGGGTGAGGAACCTGCAGACTCAAAGCCATGTGACCCTTTAGGTCCTCAAATGCATCCCGCCGCACTTGAGGACCACATGTGGCCTCAAGGCCATGGGTTCCCCTCCCCTGGTAGTTATTGACTCTACATAAGCCATCCAAACATTCACCTAACTAAATTTTCCACAGGTTATGAAACTGAAGGCCATAGCACCTGTAGAAGACATCTTTTAAATGATAGAAGCATTGTAATCTAGCCATGATATTTATGTTAACCCAATCCCAGATATTTCAATTATTTAGGTAAGTAATGCATTCTACAATATTATACAAGTATAAATACACAAATTGAATACAGAATCATGAATAGTTAAAGGAGGGATTTTCCAAAATGAGATAGATAAAGAAAATGTATTGGTTTTTTTTTTTATATAGGAACAGCATTCATTAGAGCTTGGCAAGATTTTTAGCTTTTGTTATGGCCTTGACATCCCTAGTAATTTATAGGTATGATAATATTGGAAAACAAAAACCCTTTGGAAGACAATATACACAATATTTTTAATTCATAGATATTTCTTCAGACAGTCCACCAATGTTTATTGAGTACCCACTGTATACCCCCTCCTTCTCATCCAGGTCTGGTTGCTTTTGAGGGGATTATAGGACTGTTTGTGACAGGGAGGAGAATGGAGTTAGAAAATCTAAGATAATGCAGTAGAAATGAAGTGTAAATGATGAGATTCCTGTTTAAAAAAAAATCTGCCCAGGTATAATTATAAGACTTCTCTTATGGCTAAGAAACAGCCCTCTTCCTTCAGAGAGAGATTGCCAGCAGATGATAGCAGAAATCGGCAAAGGACCCAAAAGCGGTCCCAAATTTAGGGGGGGACAGTAAAAAGCAATTCTGTTGAGATCGGAGCAGCAGAGGACCTGAGCCCAAAGGAACTCAGCTTGTCTAGATATGGAATTTTAACCCTCTTCAAGTCATTAATCCTCCTGGTCTCATTTTGTTCATCTGTAAAAGGAGGGGATTGAATATTACTTCTAAGGTTCCTTCTGGCTCTAAAGCTATGATCCTATGACTTCCAAAAAATTTGGAATCTCTAATCTAGCTTCAAGGTCCAGCACTAGGGATACCTACCCCTATGAAGGCTCTGCCCCACCATATACTTTCTATATATTTTACATATAATATACTTTGCATATATAATATAATATATACATACATAACATACTTTGTATATATACTGTAATATACTTTGTATATAATATATACATATATAAAATACACTTTGTATATAAAATATATATGCATATATAGTTTGTATTTACTTATCTGTGTACATGTGTACACAGAGTAGAATCTAAACTTAAAGACAACTGTCTAGTTTTTGTTTGTATCTTCAATACATGTTTACATTATGTATATGCATATATTATGCAAAATCTCCAATTACATAACATTTTGCACATGTAAGATATATTCTTTTAAATCCTGGTCAAACTGAGACCAAGACAGAGGATTCATACAATTGATGGCACAGATGCTAAAGGAATTATTATATGTGATGCAAGATTGTGCTAAAACCACTGCTTCCTCTACCAGTTAGTCAGTGAGCATTTATTAAGTGCCTACAGTATGTCAGGGACTGTTGCTAATTGATGGAGATACAAAGAAAGGTAAGAGATGTAGTCTCTGCTCTTAAGCATTTCCCAGTCTAATGGAAGAGAAAACACACAAATAACTAATGGGCTATAAACAAGATAAATTGTGGGGAAAATTCAATAGAGAGAAAGCCCTAACCATAAGGGATATTGGAATAAAGCATTCCTGTAGAAGGTGAGTTTCAGATGAGGCGTGAAGGAAGCCAGGAGGCAGAGATGGGGAGGGAGTGCATTCCAGGCCCGGGTTGGGGGGAGCTTTTGAAATTACCCACAGTGGGACACAGAATGTCCTCTTCATTACTTGGTATATATTTTATACTTAATGTGTGCATACATTGTTTTCCTCTAGCGGAACCTAAGCTCTTTGTATTCATACTGCCTGGTAAATAACAGGCATTTCTTAAGTAATTATTGACCAATCCACAATTGCTATGTATTTAAGCATATTACCTGTCAAGAATTATATTGGTGCTGGTGGAGATATATAGAAAATTAGGAAGCACCTCCTATCCCTCCTGGAATTTACAACTTAGTGGTGGCCAATGGGTAAGTATGTGTGGCTGTGTGTATAGGAGGGTGATCACAAACACACACACACACGCACACAAATATGTAGTACTTCAAATAAATAAGCAAAAACTAGATGTGCCTATAAGTACATAAAATAGGTACAAAGGGGGCAAATAAGGTTTGAGGAAGGAAACATCATTTCTGACTGAGGGAACCAGTGAAAACTTCACGAAGGAAGTGTTAACAGGAAGAGGGGCATTCTAGTCACAAGATCTGTTATTGTTCAGTCATATCTGAATCTTCATGACCCTATTTGGGATTTTCTTGGTAAAAGATACTGGAATAGTTTCCTATTTCCTTCTCCATCTCATTTTACAGATGAGGAATTGAAGTAAACAGGGTTAAGTGACTTGCTCAGAGTCACACAGCTAGTAACTATCTGAGGTTGGATTTGAACTCAGGAAGATGAGTATTTCTGATTCCATGTCCAATGCTCTATATACTGTATCACCACTGACAGGATACACCATCAGAAAAAACAGGATATATACAAGTTGGGGCACAAAGGTTTTGATCCATCCAAAGCAGTCTGGTTTTACACTAAGTAATCTCTACAGTAATTTTATTTGTTCTCCATACACTAGTATTTTTGTCCCTTTTTGCTCAACTATAAAGATGGAATAGAAGAAGAAAAAAACAGCATAAGCACTTAAAAAAAAACAGGCACAAGCAATTTAAATTTTTAATTGGGCTAAAGTGATAACTTGAACCTAGGGATTACACAGGAAGTCACTAGGTTTCATTTTAATAATTTAATTTGTGATCTGGAACTTGGGATTGGAAATATTTTCAATTGGAAATGAAGGCCCCAAAATCTCACTTCATGCCCAGTAAAGACAAAAACTCAGTTGTGGAAACAAATGGAAAGAAATAGGACATGCTTGTAACAAAAATCTTCACATATTAGTAATACTGCCTCCGTCGTCTCCAGAGTTTTCTTGCCCCTCAATTGCACTGTTGGCTTATTTTTGGTTCTTCTCCCTCAGGTTATGACTTGGTCAAATGGTTTTACTTTCAGTTTTATAGAGAGAATTCTCCGTGATAGACTTATGTTTGTGTCCTTGTTTACAATTCTCACTAATAATAGTACTTATAGCTGGCATTTATACAGTGCTCGATGTTTGGCAAAGTGTTATACTTTCAGCATTTCATCTGGCCTCACAACAACCCTGGGAAGTAGGGGCTCTTATTATTGTTTTCATTTTATAGATGAGGAAACTGAGGCAGGCAGAGGTTAAATGACCTGCCCAGGGTCACTGCACAATGTCTGCGGAGAGGGGAGAGAGAAGGTAAGGGGCAATGTTTAAGTTAAAAAGTTATCCAAAACTTTTCTACTGGAAATAATGCTAAGAAAATATTACAGTTTTTCAATTTTAAAACAATAGACCAAAAGGGAAATTTTAAACTTAGTCCCTTAAATTGACACGGAAGATGTTTTATACATACATGACATGTCCTCATGTAAGATTAGAATGTTTCGCTTATCCCAGGAGAGAAGATCTGGCACTAATCTGTGGAGTTTGGTGGGGGCAGGCAGGCAGGAGGAGGGAGGGTTAAACTCTATATAAATGAAATACTTCCTAACAATGAAATCTGTCCCAAAATGCAATAGACTGCCCCAGGAGGTGGTGGATTCTCCTAGCGATGCAAGTATTGATGTTGTGGTTGTAGGATCACTTGCTGGAAAAGCTTGAGAGCTAATTCATGCAGTGGAGTTGAGCATGGGATAGGAGCTTGGCCTACATCATCTCTGAGCTTCCTGCTAACTCTGCAGTTCTATAATTCTATGACAGTATCTGCTAAAAAATGAAAAGGAAGTCTGCATTTAGAAAGGAAATAAGGGATAATTTATGCCAGGAACTATCCTCAAAAAGTGAATTTAAGAATGAGGTCTGGGCAATCTGCTGCATACAGATTCAGAAAAATAAAATGTTGGAAGACCTGACTCATCTAAGGTAGCTCAAGTTTCTCAGATCCAAAGGAAAGGATAGATGAGGGCTACTATGAGTTTATCAGCTAACAGGCTTCATCCAAAGTATAATAAATAGCATTATTACATTTTTTTAAAATGTTAAAGGCAACAATATAAAATAAAAATCTGAAGAACTGTCATTAACCTGGAAGTTATTATGACCAGCAGCTATAAATGAGTCCCCTTTCCATAGTTATTTGTAATGCATTCATGTTCTATGAGGGTTTAGGAAAACAGACTTCATGTTTATACAACTATGGAAATGTATTCTACGTAGAGAATAGCATTGCAAAATTGGCAACCAGAAACTCAATAAAGATTTTGAACCAAAACAGAAATATGTGTTTATTTGTGATCCAACCCACAAATGTACATTTACCTTGATAATTATAACTAATCTGGATTTCTCCCCAGGACTGATTGTAGAAAGGCAACAGTAATTTGACAAATAACCATAAGAAACTCTGACATATAAATACCATTATGAACTTTAAGCAAAGATCTAAAACCCAAAAACTTTACTAGGGTACAGTGACACTAACTCCCCTATGTCTCCCACAAAACTCTCATTTTTCCTGATTTGAACAGTCTTATTTGAAAACAAATTAATGTGTTAGGTCATAGTAAATGTTAGTAAATGGGAAGAACTTAAGTTGATGAGATAACTGTCATAACAGAACATGTGTGTAGATAGGGAGATATATATCTCCCTATCTACACACATGTTCTGAGAATGACTTCTCTATGTTGCACGGTGAAATTTTACTAGTAGCCAAAATAACTAAGATCTCTATGGACAGACAATGTGGCCATGTTCCAACTAAGACACATACAGGGAACAGGAGAAACCAGAGAGAAATGAATTAAGAGCATGGGAAGAGGAAAAAATGATATGATTACCAGATGGATCCTGGATACCATGAGGTGCAAAGCCTTCATGTTTTCTCTCTGATGTGCCTCTAAAAGGCTCAGTTCCTTTGGCCACAGGACATTTATGAGCTTTATGTTTATAGAAACAGAAAACGATTTGTCAGATAGGGGATATGGGAGAGGAGACAAGGTCTCCCTTAAGTGTTATAAGCTTAGAGATCCATAAGCTCAGTGCGCTCGCTCTCTCTCTCTCTCTCTCTCTCTCTCTCTCTCTCAGTGTGTGTTTGTGTGTGTGTGTGTGTAAAAACAAAAACAGTATCAGCAGATACATTAATCTCTGGGTATTATTTGTCTTAATAACTTAGATGGGGTAGCAAGGCTAGGGTACAATTCAGTAGAAGGCTCTTCTGTCTCATGCCCACACAGGCAATCATGATAAATGGGTTCCAGCTGGGAGGCAGTTCATCTGTGAACCTATGAAGTTGAGATTTACTAAAGTAATTTTTAATTCACTAACAGGGTATTATTGACAAGCTATTTTAAGGCTGGTCAGCCTCTCTTAAAGCAGGTGTGACAATTTTTTTGGAAGGATGACCTTGCTGTAAAGGGCCAAAAAAAACCTAACCGAAACCCAAAATAACCAAACAACCCAACACTATTTTATCATCTTTCTTTAAAAAATCATCAGCAACAAAATAATCCGAGTTGGCTGGTAAGGTGCATCTCATCTGACTTTGAAGAAAACATAAGAAATCCAGGCACAGAATAATGGTGAAATAAATTATAGAGGCATATATATGAAATAATACATTATTTAAACCACTATAAATGGCCCCAAAACGTAAATAAAAATGATAATTTTACGAAGTCATGACTCTGGAGTTAGAAGAGACATAGTGCTGTGTTGGTCCCTAATGTGATGGGTGCGTCTTTTTACCAAAGTGCCAACTCTTCTTGACTTTTATTAAAATTCATATCTATCTATTGCCTGATTTCTTTGAGTCTCAGCTTAAATTATTTACAATCCTGGTCCCTGTTGGCTAATGATAAGAAAAGGAAGCATATTGGGCAAAATTCCCTTTTAATATTTATACTTTGCCTATTCTGGGTCAGTCAGCAAAAACAATTCCCTCTTCCCCATCCTGTATAAATGATTGCATGAGCTACCTCTGGTAAAATCTAAGCAACACATTATAGTTTATGATTCTTGTTGTGGTGGTGGTTAAAAATTTGCTGAAAAGTCTCAGTGTGATTGCTGTTCATTTGAACTGTAGGGGAGAATAGTCTTTCATCAATTCCAAAGTTGAAATCTAATGTCAAGGACTTTCTTACACCAATTTCAAAAGCATACCTCAACTAAATCCTCTTCCTTACTAGACTAAGACCTCAGAGCAAAAACCTTCCACTTCTAAACATTCTTTCTTGAGCTAACACAAAACGAGAACTTGTTTATGGCAATTCAAATGGCCAGAACCTATTTGGTTTAACACGGGTGATTTTGTGCCCATTATATTAAACTACTTGAGTAACACATTTAAAGAGACCCCTGGTCAATGCATGTTGACTTGATAAATTCTTGACTGACCAAGCTAGGGGTTCTTAACCTGAAGTTCAAGTGATTTGTTTTTAGAAAAATACTTTGATAACTGTTTCTACACAATTTCTTCCTTTTGTAATTCTAAGTTTTTTATATATCCAAAAACATTATTCTAAAGAGGATTCTATAACCTTCCTCAGACTTTCAAAGTTTCCATTGCACCAAAAATTTAGCCACCTCTTGCCTAAACCTTACTTTCTAATTCCACAAGTTGAGTATGATCCATGGCTCTCCAAAGGGAGGAAAATCCTTCCTTTTTTCTTCCTATTTGTCATAAAAGGCATCTCCTACCAGTGTATAAACCTTAAAAGGACTTTACTTAGCAATTTTATGATAGCCTAATATTGGAATGACTATTAAAACTGCTCATAAAATGAATTTTAATTTTCCTTCCACATGAACCACCAAGAACATCCCTAACAGGAATCTATACCATACTAAATGAAAATATTCTTCTATCATGATGAAAACAACTCTCTTCTTTTAAAATCAAGAAGCAATGATTATTTTTTCATCGTTTTAAAAATTATTCGCTCAAGATGTTAGAAAACCACTCACTAAGCATACTTCAGCATACAACTCTGATACAAAATGTAATCACGTAGCATGTTTTCCCTACCAACGAAAGTGTCCTGTCTTCTGTTCCTGAGAACCACACCCAGATAGGTGTATGGAAATGAACTTTGTACAATAATTTTAGTTTTTAATGAATATAACTACTCTTGGGGCTCATTTTAAAAGAAATAAAAAGAGGGGGAAATGAATAATATTGGATTTTAATTACTCTTTCCTTAAGAGAATTGTATAATATCACAAAAGCATTCAAACTTTAGGAAATGCCAACTAAAACCTAACTCATCACAAATCCCTTTTTGCCAGCATCACCACTTCTAACATCTCAATTATTTTTCTTAATGAATCAGCGGAGTCAAAATGAATACATAGCACCATAATTTTAAAAAAGCACTAGGTTTTCCCACATTATGTCAGAGAGAAAATAAGCTTGTCCATATAAATAAACTGCAAAAAGTAGTGATGAGAATGGTATTACTGGCTACTTATTGCTGTTAGCAATTATTTAATTTTTATCAAAGATAAACCATAACTTATATCCCAATGTGAGGGACAACAGCAGCTTCTGTGTTCCCAAATCTCTCATTCCCTTATTTTCAGTCTGCAGCTAAAATTACTGACCGTTTCTGATTATTTCTTCAAATCACAATAAAGCCAAAATATCAATTTGAGTAATTGCATTTTCCCACACAACTATTTCTGGCTCTTTGAAATAGTTGTTTCTTTTGCCTCCTACTCTTGTGGTAGCACTGGGCTTTGTTGTAGACTGGCTGATAAACAGCTTCCAATCTGTACCTGGAAGAACAGGTAACATGAATAATTCTATGTACACTAAAGCTCTTGAATATTACTGAGTAGTGCATGTGTAAGATGATGTATTCTAATACCAAGACAGGCTCTATCTGGGCTATGAAGGAAGGAACCCTGGAAATAGCTCTTGGCCTAAAAAAATAGAATCCTTCAGTATTAGTGAGACCATCACACAGATCCTGTATATAGCCATTATGGCATGGCAGAAAGCATTTTACAGATCCATTAATGTACTTTGTGAGTTCCTTTGGTTTTCTACTGGAAGCCTGCATTATTGGCTAAATAGTCCAAATATAGAAAAATAATAGAGAGGACAGGGGAAAAAAAGTTAGTGAAGGTTAACTTTTAAGTTAACTTAAAATATTCTTTTATTTTTATTCTGAATCTCAGTTGTAAATGATCTCATGGGTCATCTATTCTAACTTGCTACTCAATTGAATCCTTTTCATAATATCCTTGATCAGGAGATCAAGTCTTTGCTTGAAAACCACCAGAGATAGGAAACCCACCACCTCCTGAGACAGCCCATTGTCTTTTTGGATAGCTCTAATTGTTAGGAAGTTTTCCCAGACACTGAAATGAAGTTTGACTGAATTGGACACTTTCCACCTATTACTCCAATTTCTGTCCTTTGGGGCCAAGCAGATCAAATCTAATCTCTATGTTACATGATAGCCCCTTTACATACTTGAAAATAGCTCCCATGCTTGCCCTAAGTTTTCTTTTCTTCAGTTCTCAGTTCCCTTAATAGATATTCCTGGGGCATTGGTTTCCATTCTTTCTGTCATCTTTGCTCTCTTCTGGAGGTGCCCTAGTTTGTCAGTCATCCAGTCAATAAACAGTTATTAAGCATATTCTTTCTAAAATGTAGCTCCCAGAAAAATAATCCAGGGTGAAACTATCACCTCCCTCATTTTGCCTTCCTTATTGTAGTCTAAGACTTTATTAGCCTTTCTGGAAGCCATGTCATGCTGTGGACTCCTTCTCTTACTCATTTATTTATATTTCATCTCAGACAACGTATGAAATACTGAGATGTGTGTCCTTGTGAGTGAGCTTCATGGCATGCTACTAAGTACCTTTGTAAGTCCAACATACCAGTCCAACTAATAAACATATGTTTAATGTTAATATACAGGCAGTATAACTTGTGATTAATCTACTATTTTAACCAGCTATTTTAGCTGACCAGGCATTCAAATATTTATTTCATGCCTACAATAAATTACCAAATATTTCCTTTTTATATAATTTTAAGCAAATGGCTATATGAAAGTGGGAGAGAGGAATAAATTATTCAGAGAAACATTTTTTTCCTCATCTGAAATTAAGTTGGAGATGAAAAAAGATACAAATTTAGGAAAAGGTACATGTTTAGGAAAAGTCACAAGGTCTAACATAATTTCCCATGCCCCTAAATGTTAATGAATATTATTAATGATATTGTAGGAGGAAGATGAAGCTACATACCTCTTTCTATATAACCATAGAGACCTGGTTAGTTTTGGAAAGTATCTTAGAAATGAGTCTGCTTTGTGTTTGGACTCATGGTCTGTTCAAGTTGTTGGGTTTTTTCCCCCTCTCTATTTCTCTTCTTTGTTTCTATCTCTCCCAATTATAACACATGAATACAACCACAAGACCATTTCCTTTTTCTGCATTTGACTTCTAGCCTTCAGAATCCTCAGCCTCTTACAGCTGCTATCTGATGCAAACACATGTGTTTACAGAAAGGCAGCATGAGAAGTGATGATTCCTGGATCCCCATTCTATGCTCTTCCCATTTCTACCCCATGAATTTGTTTCATGTCAGCTATTCTGGTTTTACCTGACTTTTCTGTTAAGTCCAGTTATTTACTGCACAGTCATGTTTTCAAACCTTAGGAAGCCTATACCCAGCACACTAGGATTTGCTTAGTCAGCACTAAACATACACTGTAGATGCTCATGAATCTCAAGGCCACTGTAAACCTATTGGAAGCACGGTCGGCTATTTCAAATTACATACAAAAGTATCTCTGTCATACAGATGCCTAAGACTTATTTATAGTCCAATTACAGAGCGTAAACAGCAGCAGTGTTTTACATTCATTCTGTTTTGTATTTTCATCCCAAGACTTTTTTCCTCCCTGGATTACGGTAAATAAAACATTTGCTTCCAGAATGTGGGACTTGCCAGAGATCATAAAGGAAACTGCACAACAAGCAGATTACCTTTGGCTATTGCATTAGAGGAATGCAGATTATTTCACTAAAAGGTAGGATTTAGCTATATTCCAATTCTATTAAACTGCCTTGCCTTCAGAACAGAAACATGTTAAGCGAACTATAGTGCCCAACAGCCAATATAGGCCTGTGAAGGCTTTTGTAGAGGGGCCTATTTTTAATCTATAAATACAGGATTCTGGCAGGGTGTTTTCAGTTTTTCTTTTCTTCTTCTAATACTCTGTAATCTGCTTTCTCAAAAACAAGGCAACAACTATGCAAGGCAGACTAGCAGAAAGCACCAGAAAGCACTGTTATTGGACAGTGATCTTTGTATCAGTCCATTTTACAGAACCACAACATGGAGAATTTTTATTGAAGTATTGGTCCTTTGTATTTGGTACAAAAGATATTTCTCTCTCAGGGCATAATCTCTGATTACTAAAAAATGAACATTATACAAAATGTTTCCTCCTAACTCTCCCCAATTACTGACCCAATCTTTGCAAACAAGAGAGGGGAGGGGCAGAATTTGGTTTATATTTCTCAGAATCCAAGTTTGTTTTTTCTGACCTTGTCACAAATTAGCAAAAGGGAGCAAAGATAGATTCTCTGAGAAAGCAAATGACTTTTAGTTAATTAGGACAAGTTGTGTCCTAATATTTCAAAGTTTAATATTTATCATTAGTCAGTCAAAAACCAATGGTCAAGACTGTCCCATATGGCAAGCACTGTGCTAAGTGCTGGGAGAAGAAAGACAAAAATGAAGCTGCCCTATGACTTCAGGGTGATCACAGTCTATCAAAAGGCAGTGCTTGCATTAAACAGTGGTTCTAAGGCCAGAGAGTGTGATTTAAAATGAAAAGGATTACATACTGCAAGGCACTGAATGAAGGAATGCTATGAGCAGATCCAAACTCAACACTTCATGTGAGCATTCAGTGCTGTGGTTTCTCAGACTCCAGTTGATACCACTGATTTGGAATGTTTTTGTACATATTTTTCAATTAATTGACAAGCTTTCTTCCACAAATCTGAACACATTTAATCCTTTTTTTTTTCTTGAGGAGTATGTCAAAAGAAACATCTAAAAATCTAACCTGGAAAGAAATCAAGACTACCATTTAATTAAAAATTAAGATAAATGGAAAGTAATCTTCCAAGACTTTTGAGTAGAGAAAGATGTCCAGCACAGTGGTTTAGGCACGTCATTACATCTTCAGCGATGTTCTTCCAAAGGGGAACACAAATGTGGGGGCCATATTGAAATGTGTGATGAAACATGGAGTGTGTAGAAAAAATCAGAAGTGAAAAAAAGAACAAAAAGATTCTGCCAGCAAGTAAATCTAGAGAGAAAAATCCCATAAAATGCAAATATCTGGATATGCAAAGTACTAATAATGGCAGATAAGACAGACTTCAGAAGGATGCAAGACAGAGTGAGCTGATGAGGAAAAAAAACATAGAGAGAAAAAAACAACCATTGCTGTCCAAAAAAATTTAAGCCAGAGAACAAGAATTCCCTGAAAAAGTTGGAAAAAATAACAATCTCTCCCTGTACTCTTAAAGCTTTTTGGGTGTTAACCTCATTCAGTTCACTGAATGTACATTAAGTAACTACTATGTGGTTAGATGACCCATAAGCAACTCAAACTTAACGTGTCCTATGCCTAGCACATAGGAGACACTTAATAAATGTTGATTGATGGAATATTTCTTATCTTTCCCCTGTCTTCTGAACTTCCCTACTTTTGTTAAGCCTGCTGCCATTCTTCCAGTCACCCAGATGTGCAAACTAAGAGTCATTGTCAATTCTGTCCTCTCATTTACCCTTCACATCCAATCAATTGCCGGGTCCTGTTGATTCTTCCTTCATAGCGCTTCTTACATGTCACGTTTTGCTCTTCTTCACTCAAATGGCTGTACCTAAATCAGTCCCTCCTCATCCCTCAACAGGACTATTGTAACAAGGTTCTAATTGGCTTCCTCACATCCCATCTCTTCCCTCTCCAATTCATCCCTTACACAGAGTCTAAACTGATATTGCTACAACACAAGTCTGACCATGCCATTCCTTTGCATTAGAAGCTTCCAAAGCTTCCTATGGACTCTAGAATAAAACTCAAATGCTTCTATTTTGAATTTAAAGACCTTCAAAAGCTGACTTCAACCTATATTTTTAGGTTGATTACATACTACTACTCCCCATCAGTCAGTATTGCGGTCACTCTACATTTCTGTGCCTTGATTAGAACAATCCATCTCCCATTTTCATACTTTTGCACATACATAGAATGCTCTCCTTTCTTCTTTCTGCCTCTTGGAAACTCCCAGTTCTTGCAAGGCTTAACTTCAATGCCACTTCCTACAAGAGGCCCCTTTCTGATTTCCCTGTTAGTTCTTTCTCCAACCTCCCCCTCAAATAAAACTGTTTTGCTTTTATTTTTATATATGTTAATATTTTACTTATATGCCATTTCTTCTCAGTAGAATATAAGTTCTTTGAAGACAGGGCCTATTTCATTTTTATCTTAGTATTGTACTTGGTAAATAGTAGGTATTTAATAAATGTTTATTGCTTGGAGAGGCATGCACATAGACAATGTGCTGGGTCCAAAACAGAACAAGAAGGGACCAGGCAGAGTTGTATTTGAGATATCATACACAGCACATGCTGCTCTCTGCAGCAAAAAATCTATCTTTTTAATAGCAATATTCTCTTGAAGTTGCTATATGATTATGAATCATAGAATTCTCTGACTTCATAAGGAACTCATTTACAGTTGACCCAAAGCTCATCTTTGGAAAGAAATGGGATAAAAATAACTGTAGCTTCTTTCAAGGCTCAGCTCAGCTGACACTTCTTATGGGAAATCCTAACTTGGTCTTCCTAGTTCTTAGTGCTCGTCTCCCCCTCTCATGTTAGATGAATATAATCTTCTTGAGGGCAAAGACTATTTCACTTTTGTCACTGCATAACACAGTATCTTGTACATTCTAGGTATTTAATACATGTTGCTTGAATTGTCCCAAAAGGTTACTGTGATATTAGAGAAATGTCAGTAGGGATTCTTTTAACCCATATTATTAACATCAGTGTATGACTTCCCCTGATATCATAAAAGTAGAAGAATTACTCCAAAATGAATCTTGATTTTAACGGGATTAATTTATTTTTAGCATTGGCATTTTTGCAAGGAAAAATACTTCTCGGCTTAATTTTAACCATTTAAATGCAACAATTTGCAACTGAAATAAATGAAATCTCATAAAATATTTCAGGTATTTCAAAGTACCAAGAAGCAAACAAATGTTGGGAACATTTATACATTTTCATTGTGTAAAACTGCTGTATCTCCAGCATAATCTTACCATTTATTCTTTTCAATTTTCTTTACAAGTAACACTTTGGGCAGCATAATTGTACCTTGAGAGGCTATTCTCTATCCAGGGTGGTCAAAAATCCTCAATATGGTGATAGTAATTAATTTTCATGATTTAAGCAATTGAGCCTGTCTTTAGTGTTATTAATTATAATTTGCATTATACTGTACTTCCCAAAGAAAAATAGAATAAAGCCATGAAATCCATACTATAAAAACAGAAATTACACATTAACTCCCTTCAATTCAGTTAATATATCACTGCACTTAATGCTTCAAATATGTTCCATCTCAAGCTGACCTCTAAGTGCTGACTTTTCCTCTCTTATTTGATTATATACGACCTTATCTATTCAGAACACCTTAAAGTTCAACTTAAATTGCTATAAATTGATTAGCAGATGGGGCCCCTGCAGAGTTCAAGGCTTCTGCCTTGTGTACATGACATCTGATCAGTTTGGCTTATTTACAGAAAATTAGGATGAAAACTATTTAAGTATAATAATAGCATTTATTACATAGCACTTTAAGTTTTGCAAAGTACTTTACATTTGATCCTCACAATAACTGTGTAAGATAGGTACTGCAGATATTATGATATCCATTTTATACATATGGAAATTTAAGATCAGCAAGGCAAAGTGATTTATACCAGTGGTGTCAAATGTTTTCCTGGGTGACATCTTGACTTAGCAAACCACAATTTAACTTTATCTATGTTTTATTGTATTTTAATTTTTTTGTTAAACATTTCCTAATTACATTTTAATCTGATTTAAGATCCACTCCAGAGTTCTGCAAATGATTGTCAGTGTTTGACACCTGTGATTATATGTATATTGATATATAATGGATACCATATTTGAACTCAAATCTTGACTTCCAAGGCCAGTGCTCTTTCCATGGGACTAAATTGCTTCTTTATTTTCTAAATGAACATGTTTATCTAACAGAGACACAGGGGAGGCTAGAAAGGTTTGTGTTGCCCCTGACAACAGAAACATTCATAACTCTTGTGATTTATCTGCCTGAAGGTGAACCTGGCTTGTAGAAGACTAACAAGGATAAGTGTCAATAGCAAACCTTGGCCAATAATGGCTATAACATTCCTTGAGGTGGGAAGACCAAGCAATTCCTTCTGCCTCAATATACTATGACCTTGAATGTCAGCTAATCATTTTCTTCCACAAGTTTTACAGTAATTTGAATAGGTAATGTGTCAGAGTGAATAGAGCTGAAAGATCTGTATTCAAATTCAACTTCTGACTCTGTGTAACCACAGCCTACTCACTTCTGAGCCTTAGGCAACTCTCTAAGACCATTATCTACATTACAGATCACTAGTATAGGTAGTAGGGGGCATTTACCCACTGTAATAAAAATAGCACAGATTGAATGAATGGACTGCCTTGGGAGCATCCTTTCTGTCTTCAAATTTTACAAAATGTTCTTAGGCTTATGAGATGTATATCATCCAGCAATGGCAGCTGTTAGGAATATACTCAGAATTTTTTTTTTAAGAGCTGGAAGGAGAGATAAAGATAATTTAATCCAATTCTCTCATTTTATAAATGAAGAATCAGAGAGCCAGATAAATTCAATGATTTGTCTGAAGTCACAGCTCTGGTAGATGACAGAACCAGTATTAAAAACCAGGTCTCCTAACTCTAGTCCAGTTTTTATATCTTTTAAAATTCCATTTATTGATTTTGAGGCTGGGTCTTCCTATCTTGTCCAGGATATAAATGCTGCATCTCACTGGACCAACTCCAACTGACAAGCATAGAAATTTTAACTGGCTCCATTTTCCTGACCTAAACTAGTTCACTCCTCTTTAGGCAGTCTTTTGACCCTTGACTCCTGGAGACTGTATTTTAGGACTTAGTGAAGACACCTGATTAACTTTAGCCCTAATCCAGTTCAGAACACCTGAGCTGAATTCATGTATGTACTGGTACTAGGGGTACTAGTGGTACTAGTAGTAGTAGTAGTAGTAGTAGTGGTGGTGGTGGTGGTGGTGGTAGTAGTGATAGTAGTAGTAGTAGTAGTAATAGCTAACATTTACCTACTCTGTGCTAACTACAGCACTATGGGCCAGGCACTGCTTAATACTTTCCAGTTATTATTTGATCCTCACAGGTAGGTACTATTGTTATTCTCATGTTGTAGATAAGGAAACTGAGGCAGGCAGAGGTCAACTGATTGCCCAAGTCACACAGCTGGTAAGTGTATGAGGTTGGATTTGAACTCAGGACTTTCTAACTCTAGGTACTCCAGCCACTGAGTCTCTAGCCACAGAAGAATTACCTTCTGTTTGCTTAATAGTGTGCTAGACCCTATGGAGTGGAAAAGAAGAAAAACACATGAATAGCCTCCTCTACTTGTCTCTGGGGAGGGTTAAAAACAAAACCAGACTTGTCGCTCTGTCAAAATAAGACAAGCAGAAATGTCACAAAGCCCATCTGTCATACCAACTAACAGCTAATTCCCCCTCTGCATGAGGCAGCATCTATGCTGAACCTTGGACAACCCAGGTCCAAACCCCATGATCCTACTTCCATACCTGGACTTGCTTGATCCAAATAAGAACTCTGTAAAAGTCCACCCTGTTTTCCCCACATTGAGCACCTGATTGCATCCAGGACACCGCTGGACTGTCCCACGTGTGTCTATCCTGCCTGCCTATTGATGCACCACCTAAGCATCTCCCATCCTTTTTTTTCCACAACTGTAATGAGAATTAGAAAAGAACCAAAGTGGTTGGGTGCTGACATCAAATGGGAGAATGCTGGTGAAGTCTTTAGCATGGTGGCAGGCACCTATGACTTTGGAACAAAGGCTTATTCCACCCCTTCCTTCTGTATTCTCTCTACTCCGTCCTCTTGACAACAGACAGCTTTTAAGAGTGTCTGAGTGTTCTGGCCTCCTAACCTACCATAGCTCAACGCTGGGATGGGCAGTTGAGTTACCCACACCTGATTACCTTATTTCCAAGTCTTCCGACTTAGGGAACACAGAGAGCAAGAGCTAAAGCAGAGATGAGGGGCCTCACTGCCATGCTGAACACCCTTCTCCTTGACCCCAGGGCTGTGGCGAGGAGCTTCTACCCCACACTTTGTGCCCCTCAGGTTTTTCTTAGGCAACATAAAGTGGCACTTGAACCCTCCCAGTCTTGCTAAAACAACACTTAATAATAAGGTCCCAATGAACACAATGGTCATATCCACACTATCCTGGAACAAGAGAAAAGGAAATTCACTTTTTAGTTGGGGTGGGAAACCTGCAGCCTCAGGGCCACCTGTGGCCTTCTTGGTCCTTGAGTTTGGCCCTTTGACTGAATCTAAGTTTTACAGAACAAATTCTTTTATTAAGGGGATTTGTTCTGTAATGTTTGGATTCAGCCAAAGGCCATGTGGCCTTAAGGCTGCAGGTTCCCTATTCCAATTCTAGATGATACTAAGCATCAAAAGGCTGGGTGATAGAATAAATCATTCAGTTTTCATGTGCATGTTGGCTTATATGTAGAGACTGCTATTGGAAAAAAGGTAAATAAGTTATATTTTTTTTACAGCCGGATATGTAATATTGATTATTTACTGTTAGGGATGACCTTGTCTCTTAGGAGCAAGTCAGTTTTGTAGTGGTTTCAGTCAATGAACATGAACATTTTATGTTCATACTGACAGGATAACAGATATTAGTAGACATTCCCTTCTCTCTGATTAAAATCTCCCATTAATACTGCTGCCTGCCCATAACATAGCACATGCTAAGAAATGGCAAACTTCTTAAATAAGTGTTCTTGTGGAAAAGGTATTCTTGGGTCTCTAGAGGGGCTCTTCCTAAACCAGGGATGGGCAACCTGTGGCCTCGAGGCCACATGTAGTCCTCAAACGTGGCCCTTCGACTGAATTCAAATTTCACAGAACAAATCCCAAGACTTGTTTAAATTTAGTCTAAGGGCCGTACTTGAGGACCTAGAGGGCCACATGTGGCCTCAGTTTTTCCCCATCCCTGTTCTAAACCATCCAAAACTGAAGGATGTCTATCCGCTTCTTAAAGATTCCTACAATGAGAGACTTCATGTCCTTTGACAATTCATACGAATTTCCAACAACTCTGACTCTTAGGAAGTTATCATGCTTAGCATTCTTAGTTCTATGAATCTGCTTTGGGATTACACTATCTTCCAAAATATGTAATTTTTCTCTCTCTAATGCAAAGTGAGTTGGTAGCATTTTGAAAAAGAAGTCCTATTTTATCTTCATAACCCTCCACATAATTAGGTAACTAACAGTCCTACGCTTTATGGATAGATAATGCTGAGTCAGTTGAATAATACACTATTTGGAAAAAGTGCCTCTATTTTTCCATTTCCAAGTATTCTCTAGTGCTGTATAGAGAATTTTAAACAAGGTGCATTTGATATTGCAGAATTAAAAATAGAAAGTAGAAGAAAAAAGTTAACAAGAGGAGAGGTAGAGGAAGAAAAGATGAGGAAAGGTTGAAAGCTGGCACAGGAAAATTCAATTAAAAATCTAATGTGCTTTAAGTTACTGCAGACAGTGTCCTATTCAATAAAAATGGGAAAATTAAGCACTTATTATCAGTACTATTCATTCCTTAGTTAATCATATCTTGCCTTTGTGACTTTTCCTGTATTGCTTTATTAAACTGTTTTTTTTTTTATCTTATCTGTATTTAAATTTTAGCCAGCTCTCCTGCTATTTCCATAAAGAGAATATAAGCTCACTGGTGGCAGGCATTTCTCTGTAACCCCTACAGTGCATGAACCACAGGTTTGGAGATGGAAGGGAGAGACTTTGGAAGGTAATTGGTACAAGTGTCTCATTTTACAAATGAGGGCATCAGAGCCAAAAAAAGCAAGCTGACTTGCCTAAGAGGTTGCTGTGGAGTCATTTTCAGCCATGTCCAACACTTCATGATCCTATTTGGGGTTTTCTTGGCAAACATACTGGCACTTACAGATGAGAAAACTGAGGTTAACAGGGTTAAGTGACTTGCCCAGGGTCACACGGCTAGTAAGTGTCTGAGGCAGGATTTGAATTCAAGTCCTCCTGACTCCAGAACTGCTCCCAAGTACACAGAAAAGCTGGGATTGGAATCTAGCTCCTAACTCCAAGACCATGGTACTGCACAGCAATTCAACAGCCAGCATTCAGGAAATATTTGTTACTGATTCAAAATAAAATCTAAAGATAGTTTGGGGGGAATCAATTTAAAGCCAAGAACGTTCCACACAAAGCAAACCAGTATGCTCTGGCCTTCATGTTACCTGTTGCTATGGCTTCTTCACATTCATTCCTTCCCTAGGGAGAAAGTTCTGTGATTGGGACAACCTTCTATATCCAACCAAAAGGGAAGGAGTTCTTGGGAGGGAGGAGGAAAAGCAAGAAGACAAAACTTGGAAGAGGTAATCGTTGCTGGGCAAGTCAGTGGTTTAAAGCACATGTTTATCCCTTGAGTAGGTCAATGAATATCTATAGATATTTATAACATTTCTTAAAATGGCAAAGGTCTTTCTTGTGGAACATTTTCTGGGCATTAGTACAATTATATTTTAATTTTTAAAAATCAGCCCTCTGTTTGATATGTTCTGAACTATGGTTTAGTGGAGTCAAGCCAGAAGAAATGGATTTTTAATAGATGAGAGTTCAATTCTTCTGACAGACCAGAAGAAACATGATGTACAAAGAATACACTTGGTCCTGGCTTCTGACCCCCCACTATTTCATGCCATGTATAAAAATGACATATTAGAGACAGGAGATTGAGCAGTAACGAGGTGCACAGGTTAATATAAAAGCTGAATACAAATTATTTCAAAATAAGTACTAATTCATAGGCTTCAACAGCACAGTTGGCAGAAAAAAAGAGCATTTTCATTTGAGAGGGGTGTATAATAATGTCACAATGCATTATGCAAGAGCACAAGAGGGTGCATTCCTTGTAGGAAAGGGCCTATGTATAGGGTCAGGGACTAAAGAATTCTACCATCCTTTTCTTTCCCCCTGACTGTTTTCAGCCATCCCTACCTGCAATTGATTCACTTAATCCCTCCAGAGCCCCAAGTCACATTCTTGCCTATAGCCTTGCCCTTTCTGGAGATGGTGAGGCTACAGCAATTAACATTTGGAAACCACTTAAAGAGCTTAAGATGAGAGAGCCCAAACTGACCGCAGGTATTTTAATATAAATGACATCCTACTGTACCAGTGCCTGGGGCCATTTTTTTAATGGGGCAATCTAACTCACAATAACACATGTCCCTATTAGTCTGACTTAGAGCTCTTTTTTTCTTTTTCGTGGGTGAGTAGGTGGGAGCAACAGATATGTTAAAAAGTGGAGAGAAT